>JALPQD010000185.1:1200000-1800000 GCA_023101885.1 Typhlomys cinereus | reverse complement strand
AGCTCTCCGCAGCAGAACCTAGGTAGGCTAGTTAACTGTGAAAAGTTGATAGTTCTCTATTTCCTCAGGGAATGTTTAAAAACACATAAAGCAAAATTATGTCGCCTTAAGTACATTGAGTTCAAAAGCATGCACTCATACCTGCCAAATTTTCCTTTGCCTTAGAGAATTGGGATCATAATCATTAGCAGCAGAATAAAAAAAAAAAAAAACAAAAAAAAAACGGGTTTTTCTCACAGGCAGATTTTGGCTTTTTTGTTCCTGAGTCTTTGTTTTTCGTTTAGCTGCAGCTCTATGAAGTTGCTGCAGGAAGGCCAGAGGGGGGCACCAGATCATCATGATTGATAGAAAGGCTTGGCTGAGAGCCTCGGGAGGCCCAGGTGCCAGGCCTGGGAAGCATGTGAGCATTTAGGAGAAAACATATTGAAGCTTCTCCATTTACTGAATTATCTTTAATCCAGGAGCTCAAACGTCGGAGCCCCCCACGTTGTACAGCAGTTAAGCTTGGGGGTCAGGAAGCCCGGACCCCATTGTTACTTTAGTCCTAGGATAGTCTCAATTATGAGAATAATTAAGACACAAACTTGGTGTTTTCGGAAGAATGTAGGACCCCAATGTGGGTCTTTCTGGAACCTTCTCATTAAGACAGAAAATTATTATTTGCTGTCCAAATTTAATTATACCTGAAGAGTTGTTGAAATGCTTATTTTGCCTTCAGGAAAGATGGATACATCAAACATGTTGCAGTGATGTTCATTCTTGGCTGCTTCAGACAATTTGACTTCCTTTGTCATATTTCTTAGAGGGATTCTTATTTGCATATACCTTTCATCACAATCCTCTTTATCTAGGATGCAGTTATTGTTCATGCTGGTTGGTAGTTAATACCCCGTGCAATCTTACTTGTATTTCTTTATCACAGTGACTCCATTTAGACCAGGGGATAAGAGCAAGAGGAAAAGCCGTCATGTCCTCTGGCGGATTCACAAGGTCTGGCTATGCATCATGTGGTGTTTACTAATACAGGATGCATTCCAGTCAAATCCTTTTAGCAAATATGTAATGAATTCCATAAGTGGTTTATAAACTCATATTTCTAGTTAATTCTACCATGGTCACCATAGCGATCTGCATAGCCTCTTTGAGGCTTGGATGAAAGAAACCCCACAGACAAAGATAGGAAGAAAAAAGCATGTCTTGCATGAAGGATCACGAGTCTTGATGAGCCAGTGTGAAAATCCTGGCATCCACTTCTGCAAAATTTTATATATGCAGGGAAAAGGGGAGGCATGGGGGGACCTTCAGGGCAAAGCTATGTGCATCACCATATGATAAACCATATGGGGTGGAGGGAGGAGGGTTAGACCTTGGTTGGCTGAAGGGGGAGGAAGTGATGGGCTCGCTTACTGTCCAGCGCATGCTAAGACAGTTGCAGGCTGAGAACTTCAGCAGGCCATTATAGGAATTTGCATCTTGGACCAGGAAAGAGCCTTCTCATAAACATCTTTAATCCATAAATTATTTTCGGTCTCAGTCTTTTGCTGTACTACCAGAGAAGTCGCTGGACACTGGCTGTGCCAATAAGATGCACTGTATTTCTGGATTCACGGTGGAGTTTATGGAATGATTCCCCCCAAGCAGTTTCAGGTGCTCCCTCCCATGAAACAAACCCTCAGCCAGACACACAAAAGGGTGTCCTATACACAGAATTCCACTAGATGGCGCGCAACAGTAGATAATTGTGTTCACATACAGCTTGAGCTCTGAATTCCCATTTGTTATCTTGGTTCCCCTTTCCACGTTTTTATAAGGTTTAAGATATTTAAAATGCCCTTTGTCTCTTTTCTGCTAAGGTAAAAATCTGTGCCATTTCCCCTTTCCTTACTACGGAGGCACACGGGAAATGAAGCATGCACAGAGCGCATCTGAGTAAAGGGGGCAGAAGCGGCGAGATTCCCAGGAATGTCTGTCTATCAAATGAGCTTTTGAGACCCTGGCCTGTGGGTCTGATTGGAATGGAAGCCCTTCGGCTTCTAGCGAGTGGCTTTGGCAAGCTGCTTAGCCTGCTGGAGACTCAATTTCCTCCTCTGTAGTGACGATGTGATGATGGAGTGTGAGATTTTTAAATGTGTTACATGTATAACAGAACCCAAAAGTTTATGTATAGTATTTCATAGGCATTTGAGAAACAAATGTCTCTAATTGAGGGAAATCCTTTTATGGCAGACCCGTGAGGTTTTTATCTCACCAGAGAAACTTGTACTGGATGATAATAATACAGGCACAAATCATCCGGTTTATTTCTTGTGTTTAGTTTCCTGGCTGATGTCATTTCAGGACTGTACCACAAAATATTTTCTGAATTTATTTTTTATTCTTTTAGAGACTGATACATGGATGCATGGAGTTTCTGATATTTTCACACCTTAATCCCCACTCCCATGCTCCCTCTTTCTGTATTATAAAATCATATTCTCATAAAAAATTTTGAGAAAGAAGATATGAACAACCTAAATCTTGTACAAAGAACATATTACAGTGAACTCTTTGATATAATTTATTTAGCATGTATTTATACAGCACTTACTATGTACCACGGACTCTTTTAAACACTAGGCAAATATTAACCGACTTAATCCTCATTATAACCTGAGAATACTTGTCGAATTTCAATTAAGTGATGTGAGACAGTCCTCTAACCCAGCGCCTGACATTAAAATCCTTCAATAAATATTTGTTGGAGGAATGAATACCTGTGAGTGGCTCCATCAATCAGTCCACCTTGTTTGGCTATCAAAAAGACAAATAATACAGCAGGATGTTGCATTAAGCGGCCTAATATGTTCCCCCAAACCAGAAACTGTTGAGATTCTTCTTCCACAGGTGGATTCAATTTGGACTGAAAAAGTCCAAATATTTCTGCCTCCTTCTCCACATTAGATCACTTAATTTATCTTAGGCTTAGATGTGTAAACATGATAGAATCTGGAAAGCCATTGGCAGATTGTTTATTGTTGAATTAAATGTATATTGAATCAGTATTTGAATCTAAGTTTTTAGGTTTATCTTTATTTCAGATTTTGAGCAGAAAGTGGTCCTTTTAAAATCATTAAGATTTGTTATTTTTCCTCATATTTTGAGTTGTATCTTTTGTGTTCGTTCTAATCTGAGGAGATATTTGTATCATTTTACTTAATTTGGAGCAGCCTAGAGATGTGTAAATAAGTACTTAGCACTTTGTAATGTTTCATCATAATTAAAAATATCCACACATGAATCCTGAATAGACCACTTTTAGTATTCTACCAGATTTACTCATGCATCATTCTAGAACACTTGAGATGTAAATTCCAGTTTGTTTTTTTTAATGAAGCTACCATAAATTTCTGTGTTTTTTCATTGCACTTTTTGCTTAGTTATACAAGCCCAATAAGTACCCCCTTCTTCTCCCTCCCTCCCTTCCTTCCCTCTGTTGACCCGATTCCACTCTCCTCCTTTCCCTACTCCCTTCCCTCCCCTCACTCCTTTTCCTTCCCTTCTCCTCTCTTGGTGCTTCCTGTTTTCCCCTCCTATCCTCCAGAGCATCTGTTTATATGGGCTCTGAATTTCCCTCCGAATTGTCTACGCTAGTGATGGTTCAGGACTCACTGGCATAGCTTGGGGCCCCTTCTTGGGCTGTTGGCTAGCATGGGAACTCTATTATGACTGTTTAACCCTTTGCCTCTAAGGATCCTACTGCCTGGAGCCTCCTCCCCTGCGATCCCTGCTAGACTTTGGGGGTTGTTTTTGGAGACAGGGTTTTTTGAAACTTGTCTGGGTTTCAAGACCCCTCTGCCTTAAACTCTCAAATAGATACTACATTTAAATATTTTACTTATATTTTGTGTGTGTGTGTGTGTGTGTGTGTGTGTGTGTGTGTGTGTAAGAAAGAGAGAGAGAGAGAGAGAGCAAACATGCCATGTTGCATATGTGAAGGTCCGAGAACAATTTTGGAAGTCCATCATGAGGAACCTTGACATCCAACTCAGGTTTACACATAGACAGTTCATCTGCCCAACCATCTCCTAGGTTTTCCAGCAAATGCTTTTATTCAACATGCTATTGTTTCGACTTTGCTTTGAATGAAACTTATTGAGATGTGACCGCTGAAGTGTGCTTGGAAAAGTGTGGGAGCACAACTGGTTAACAGGTAGAAAGGAAAGAGGAGCTTCGTGACATTTCACCCTTGACATTCAGTGTTTATCAGTACTGCTGGAGTACATGTGGGTAGCTATAGACTGGATCAGGCTCAGGGAGATCAACAAGTCTAAAGTCACAATGCTGTGAGAGAAGGGATTGCCTCATGCTGTAGCCAATGGTCCCGAGCGAGGCAATGAAGAAAAGCGTGAAGCCTGCAGAAGTGATGACTTTAAAAATTCTAGCCTAACTCTCAGACTTGATGGAGTCCAGTACTAACACAGAGGTGGTGTAGATGTGTTCTCTGCATGTTAAAGATGGTGCTAAAGGGCAGAGGGCTGGGAAAACTTACCATTGAAAAGTCTGGATTTCTCTTCGGACTCATTCCTTACGTCTTGACAATAACAACACTAGGAAATTCCTCAGTCAGGACCAAAAGATTTCCATAGGAGTTTCAGCGTGCAGCTCTAAGAGACATACCAACTGCTTTAGAGCTGAAATGTACAAATTCCTGGGTATATCATGATGGTGCATAGAAGTGGCTGCCTGTAGAACAGATATTGGTCTTGTATATTTGGTTAAAACCATATCCATGCAGATTACGTGGTGAAAATTCAGATGACTCAAAATATTTGTTAAAAAGTATTAAGTTCAGACTTTGTAAAGTGTTATGAACAACAAGCAAATTATAAATAAAGTTTTTGCACTAGTTAACAAAACTACTATTTGCAGAAAGTTGAACTTAAGTGTTGTGTTTCAAAACATCATCCAGGGCTTGGTTTTTGCAGTCTGAACTGTGAGGTGAAAAAAATCCACAAGTTTTAAATGACCTGTTTTGGATCTTCACTCCCACACAAATATTCAAATGCCCTGTAAATCCTTAGCTGGCATTTCTGCCTCTTGTTTTAATAATATTTTTCTGCTATCATCATGAAGTTAGCTCATCTCCCTCTGCTTTTTACACGTCTGCCATGTCTCACCCAGCTGGCTGGTTCACACGACTGCACGGGCTTCTCGTGTCCCTTAGCCCGCCATTCTGGGCCTGTTCTACATAGTATGGCCCATCCTTTGAAGCTGGATGGAACATTTTTGGCTATTCTCTAAACTTTTGCTCACTTGCCAATCTTCTGTAACTTCATTTGTCCTGACAGGAGGATTTCTGAAGAACGTGGGCCCCATATCTGCTTACATCTTTGTTATCTTTTATCTGTAACACACCACACACTTACACACATTGTGATATGTAAATTTTAAACCAGGTACTAGAAAATCTTGATTTTTTCAACAGTAGGTGAATATTTGCTCAGATTGTTCTTTATGTCTTGAGAAAATTTATGTACTTTATAAATTATATCTTTTAAAAAGTGGAATCAAGAATCCATTTTTGGTTTGTTTTATATGTATGCCCTTCAACTTTACCTTGACTCTAGTCAAGGCAGGAGGCTTGAAATAGCAGAGAGTAGATACTGTAAAACATAGTTTCCATCATCAGTGGTACCATCTTAATGACTTTTCTAGTAAGCTACCAAAGAACACATTTAATGTCTTTCAAAAGACTTACCTAAAACTAATTTGATTAAACACATATATTTTTATAAACTGCTGGTCAAATTGTGATTGTATTAATAGTGAAGAATTCACTTTTGCAGAATATTTTAAGCTTTTAATAAGTTTTTAATGGAAATATGCATATTAGAGTGAACTATTCTTACTTTTTGTATACTATCCCTATTTATAGTTGACCTGCTTAGTATAGATTATTTTTGCACATTGCCAAGCACAATGTAATTGAATAAAAATCTCTAACATGCTTATTTTTAACCACACCTGAAGTTTTTAAGGCTAATAGAGATACTTTTGTCTTCATATAGCTTGGGAGACAATAAATAATAATTATTATTTTTTTTGCTCAGAGGTGATGCTTAGTGTTTTCTTGGATTCATAATAGTCCATTTTTATAATTGTATTTTGTCAAGGAGTGACACATACAAGCATTTTAAACATCTTTTGTTTCTTCTGTTTTAATTTTGCTTTCTTCTTGGCATGCTTCTTTTTTAAAGCCATTTATCAAGTTTTGATCAAGCTAGCAATCTAGTTTGTTAACCCTTAGTGTGGACAAGGGATGGATCACCATTTTTATCATTGCATGTGGACTTTAGTGTTACTCAAAGAATCCATAATTTGGTAAGTCTGAAACATTTTCTTCAGTGCACTGCTTGCATATTACTCCTCTCTTTCTTGGGCAAAAAGGAAATTAGCTTGGTACTAAAAAGATGTCCTATGTGGTTAAGGTCATACGTTTTTGTTACATCTGATCAGACCAACAGAAGAGTCCATTGATAATGAGAACCACAGTTAATGATGAGTTGCTTCTACAGTCTTCTCATCAATAGGCTGTGTACCATGAATTTATAAGGTTTTTTTTTATTCTGTCAACTAGTACAACATTATAGGTGATAGAAGAATATAAATAACAGTCTTCTGAGAAATGCCATGTTGACTTAAACTTTTCTCCAAATGCATTGACAAAACATCTCCTTTATGACGTCAAAGTGAAATACTAGTTGCAATGTTTGCTGCACAATATATATTCCAGTTTATATACATATGTTTATACACATATACAGAGAGAGAGAGAGAGAGAGAGAGAGAGAGAGATCTTTCTATACAAACAAAGAAATCTTAAATTAAGCATTTTTTTTGCACAGAGTATAATTAAACTATTAGATGATTTTTTGGAAAGTTTTCTTGCAATAATAGAAAGAAAGTCACAGTCATCCAAATAGCATATTACCTGCTTTTGCATTTCATATGTCTTTGTGTTTAGAAAATCTTACAAATTGAATATATTTAAGTAGAAATTGAAAGAAAATAATTATGAAAATTTACAAATACACAGATGATAATGTCAAATAAATGTTTACTAGCTGTTACTTAAAAAATAATCCAAAACTCCAGGGGCTGGAGAAGTGGCTCAGGGGTTAAGCCTCTGCCTTGCAGGCAGAAGGTTCTGAGTTCGGATCCTAGACCCACGTATAGATGCCGGGTGGAAGCAGGGCGGCCTGTGTTTCTGGTCCTGGTAGGGCGGAGCTTGTGAATTTCGGGGCAGAGTAAACAAGAAGGAGGTGGAGGCGTTCATATTGATTCCCTAATTCGCCCGTGGTTCTACACACACATACACGCACACACACATGCACGCACACATGCACAATTGAATAAATAATTTAAAAAAATCCAAAACTCCAAAAAGATGTCACAATATACCGTTGGAAAACTACTGCTTCTACATTTATGGACTTAGAAATCCAAAACAGTACAATTTTTGTAAAAATAGTTAGATGAGTGAGCATAAATCAGCATGTCAACAGAGTAACATTTCCTATCAAGTATCGAGTTCTTGCCATGCAATAAATTAGCAGTATATACCCAACTCTGGGATAAGTCCTTTGAGGACCTTAACCATAGTTATTTCGCATAGTAGCACATTGTGATCCCTTTTGGATAATGAAGGAACATGTTAAAGACCAATTCCCCAGGAAAATAGCTTCAGATCATTGTGAAAAATTACTTTATCACATTTACAAAATTTCCAACATTTTGTTTTATTATCACAAACATACTAAGATTCTAAAAGTTATATAAAACTTCAAGTACTTTATAAAAAGTTCTAGATAGTGGATGATTGAATATTTCTCATGAAAGATTTTGCAGTGAAAAGAAATTTTGTGGTGTAGAAATGGAGCTATTCAGAATGATTACTAAGTAGCTTAACTTGTTTCCTTCAAGAGCTGAATGTTCAAGTAGACCACAGGCTGGTAGCTGTTTTTGCTTATTTTTTTTTCAGTATGGAATGCTCATAAGTTTGAAGGTCCATGGTTGTTGAGAATACTGGGAGATGTAAATAATTTTCAGTACTGCTCAATGTGACAGCTACTTTCAGGTGTTTACTTGACAATTGAGAACTGAACATTTAGGCACACCTGTGAAGAATCATTTAGGTAAGGCAAGCCTCTGAGTGAGCTAGCATGACAAATGGCCCTTTGGATATATAACTTGTACCCAGTTAATGAAATCATGAATATTTGGGGGTGATTGACTTGCATTGGTAAGAATAAAGCTTAAGATTACTGGTTATTTCTGTGGCCTCAATGTCCCAAGAGGCAATGAATGAAGCAACTAAAGAGAAAATCTTTAGGTAATTTCATGTAGGAACAATTTAACTTAAAAAATTTCATAGTCTATTAATTAAGGAACAGATTTTTTTTTCTGTATGAATGCAACTTAGAAGTCTCCCAAAGTAAGGGTATAGCAAAAATCCTCCTTGGACATGTTTCAATGGATAAGGTATAATACAGTAGGAAAGGAAAACAGGCTGACCATGAGATTATATAGGGCTAAAAGAATTTTTTTGCAAGTAATAAACACAGCTGGGATTTTCTAAGATATCTTGGAAGAAAATACCTATCACAGAAATGAAATTAGGGGCAGACAGTTTTGAAATGTTGAAATTTAGCATTATACTACAAAGACTAAAATTATTTGGTAGTATTATTGTATCTGTTACCTGTTCCATAGGGGGGAGTTTATGGACCAGATCAAAAACATAAACTGGGGATGTCCTTGGCTTTAAGAATGTTTATGTTCTCATCTATAGATTAGTGCTGTCCTCAACCTTTATCAACAAACTTTTCTTTGCACTTAAGTTATTATAGAGACTTATGCTTGTCAAAGTTTTGAGAACAAGTTACTGTGGGATTTCTCAGCCTTAAACAAAGCACAATATTTCCCTCTTACAAAACTCAGGGAACATTGTAGATGGAGGTCGGTGTTAAAATTGACAATATTGAGGAGTCTTAGGTACACACATGACTATGATATCCATAAACTCACAATGGCAGTGGTTGCTTGTATACAATGTTCACAAGACTGGGCTCATACACATTCAGTGATAGATGGGGAGAAGTTCAAGAGGCCCCATACCAAAACCAGAGGACCTAATAACAGTTGAAGGTCTCTGAAAGAGATGAGGTCATGGTCTTCAGTGATGCCAGTCCATAGAAGCACTCCTTTGCCCATACAAATGGCCCTGATTAAACCCAGCCAAACTAAAACCAAAACCAAAACCATGAAAGTGAGATAGGACAGGGAGACATTGGCAGGGGAACATAAGGGATGTCCTTGGCTTTAAGAATGTTTATGTTTTCATCTATAGATTAGTGCTGTCCTCAACCTTTATCAACAAACTTTTCTTTGCACTTAAGTTATTATAGAGACTCATGCTTGTCAAAGTTTTGAGAACAAGTTACTGTGCTCTTAAACAGAGCACAATATTTCCCTTTTCCAAAACTCAGGGAACATTGTAGATGGAGGTCTGTGTTAAAATTGAAATATTGAGAAGTCTTATGTACACACATGACTATGATATCCATAAACTCACAATGGCAGTGGTTGTTTGTATACAATGGTGTTGGGATGAGTATATTATGGAGTGATAAAATTGTCAAAGAGCAAGTTAACAATAAAAAGGAAATGATCATCCAAACAGATATTTGTGTGTGATACAATCAGCACAGAATACAAAGTCTTCATAAAAAAGGGAGTTGGATTGCTAACCAAACTTGAGTCCAAATTAGGGTAATTCTGGCTCATGTCCTTGGATACTCCTATTACAGGGGAAAGCTGGGTGTTGATGGCCAGTACCAAGACTAGAGTGTTCTACAGGTGAGTGAGTGAAAGGATAAGCATGTTTAAATGTGAGTTATGTTTAAATTTCGACATAAGTAACATGACATTTATTATTCAGAGTAAGTAGTTCAGAGAGAATCTAATGACAGTGGACCACAAAGAGCACCCACCTCTCCTTTGTAGAAGTAGATGGAGAGCAATAATCCAGTCTCAGGAAGTTGAGGATGGTCTAATTGTTTGATTTAAGAAAGTGAGCAGAGAAGTTGAGAAGGTTCTGAGAATAGAGAGAAGAAATGGATTCAGAGGAGAGATCTGTGCAGCTGGTGTGGAAGAAGTTGTGCATGAAAGGAGAGTGAGTATTTCTTGTTCTTTGGTGGACAGGATACATGAGAATGTTCATTTTTATTTCCACATAAGTACTCTGTGAAATTGACATTATTTATATGGTCAAGGATGTGAAAGAAATGTAGAAGTTGCTAGAATCAAAGTGGAGCTGCTTTTGTCAACTCTAAGATGAAAAAGGAGGAAGAAAATGTTGGGACATTACAAAGGAAGAATTCTTCCATGTGGTTGCTTGGTAAGCCACTGTCACAGAAGACTGTCAAACTGTAGTCTACATAGAAGCTGTGGTAACCTCATGCGTAAAGCAATTCTGCTTCAAGGATATCCGCCCAACTTGAGCTAGTGCTGTTTTGGTTTGAATCATTGTGGCCAATGGTTATTGTTTCAAAGTGTCTGATGCATTCTTCAAATTTTGCCTTCATTTTCCTTTGCTTTGTTTTTTTCGATGTGTACATAGCTTGCTGTGCCTTGTACACTCCATTGTGAAACTCTGCTGTTCCCAAATGAACATTTTGTTTTTCCCTGGTGTGATAGTTAAGTCTGGGTGTCAACTTGACACACCCGGTATTAACTAAGCTGGGCTGAGACCACCTCTGAAAAGGATCAACCGAGACTACTTGAAAGGATTATACACGCCCCAGATCCTATCAGAACTCCAAAGCTCTCAAAGGATTCTCCCAATACTGCATCATATAAAAAGGAGCCACCAAGGAGAATGGATGCCTTCTTGCAGCTGTGCTAGGAATCGTTCTTCCTTCCGGCCCCTTGGTTTCTTCGACTTTCTAGCCTTTGACTAGACTAAGACTCTAGGAGTTCTCCAGCCTTCAGCCATCACCCACTTGACTACCGAACTGAGCAGCTAGCTACTGGCAGCCATCGTTGGACTACCTCGACTACTGGAAGCCTTTGTTGGACTATCTTGCCATATCTGTAAGCCAACTCAATAAATTTCCTGTATATATTATATATATATATATATATATATTCATTCTGTGAATTCTGTGACTCTAGAGAACCCTAACTAATACACTTGGGGAATATCCCTCTCGATTTTTTTCCTTATTTTATTTTTCCAGTTTTACAAGCATATCGAGTATTCATCCTCGCTTCCTTCCATCCCCCCTCCCACCCATCCCCTTTCTCCTCACTTTTTCAATCCATCCCCTCCAGCCAACTGCATTCATGGACCCCACGGTTCCCTCTGGCCTGTGTACTTTTTGAAAATATTTTTTTACTTTGACAAGCATATTGAGTACTTATCCCAGCTTCCCTCCATCTTCTGTCTGTCTTCCTCTCTCCGCCAATCCCATCCTCCTGCCTGTCTGCTTCTGTGGATCCCAGAGTTGCCCCTGGCCTGTCTACTCCTGCGGAAGGTTGAGGCCTCTGTGGGACACCAGGTTGCCTCTCCTGGGGCCACCCCGCTGATAGGGGCCAGGAAGGCATCTGCTTCCAAACTTGAAGACTTGAATCTTCAAGGAGCCCACATGGTGGAAGGAGAGGACTTCCGAAAGTTGTCCCCCTAACTCTTTAAAATTTATCTGATACAGGTGTGTTTGCTTGTGTGTATACATATATGTGTATGTGAACTGAAATATGTTCTAGCAAGTTTGACTTCAAGCTGCTGTTGGGAAGAGAGGAAAATCCCAATGAAGCCAAGTTCATCATGTTTCAGGAAAATAAATTGAATTTTAAGCTGTGCAATCACGAGTCTATAATTTATGGCATAGCATTCAATCATTCTCCATTTTGTTTGTTTTATAAAATACTTATTTAATCCCTCCCAGAAGTTATTATACATAATTAATGGAATGGAGGAAATTTCTGCCTGCACTTAGCATCAAGACTCTGTGTGGCTACAGGGTATTGTGTGTCATAAATATTTTTTATAGAATGAGCCCAGAAAATACAAAGCTTTTCTTTTTGTTGACATGAGGTTGGCATAATGTATGCCTACAAGTTATCATTATTTGCAAATTAATAAGATAGTTTATAAGCTCCTTAGCCATTTTCATCAAGATGTAATTCTTTATCTAACTAATGAGGGATCGTTAGCACATAAGTAACATTCCAAGAACGTGCCTTGTCCATTTCAGTAATTCAAATACTTATTCAATTGGTGATAAAAGCAAGATCTAAATTCAAGAACGCTTCTGTGTCCTTCCTCAATTGAAGGTATAACATGAAGTAAATTAAGTTTCAATATAATTGATTGGATTTTTAAAAGCTTTGTGCACTTTCCCTAAAAAGTGCCTTGAGGCATTAACAATAAAATTAACTTAAGCATCTGCATCTACTTATGGCAATAATGATCTACTGGGATGGAAAGCGGGAGCATGCAAATCAAGCAGTGTGCCCAGTTACCCTTAGAATGTTGAAGGGTACATTAAAGATATATGGTTATTTTAATTAGAAAGAGTGAACATTTTTTTCTGATGTTCTTTTCTTTTAATAACATGCTCTGCACTTCACTCCATAAAGCAGCCAGCAAAGCAAGCTAATGTTTGTCAGTGTTAATTCAGAAGCTACAGCTCAACTTGGAATGTGAATGTCCAAAACTGCTTTGTCTGTTTTCTGCCATCACCGCTCCATCCTTGCACTGTACAGACTCTGCAGAACTGAATCTCACCTGTGTTGATGAGAGACCAAACTTTCATATCAAAGAGAATAAGGACACATTTTACTTCTGAGCCAAATATGAGCATCTAGTAGCATGGATTTGGGTTGCTCCGAATCACAGGTTCCAGGGTGGAATAGTGATATAAATGTTTTTGCAATTATAGAATGAAAGAAAATGACTCTAAACAAAGCCCATTTTAAAAAATGTACATTGTTGTGAACCTTGAGTAGGCTGGTGGTATGATTTGAATGTGAAATGTCCCCTACAGGTTCATGTATTCAGACACTTGGCCCCCAACTGTTTGCACTGTTTGGGAAAGTTGTGGAATTTTTATCAGTTGGAGCTTGCTGAAGGAAGTAGGTCACAGGAAGTAGGACTTGAGGGTTTTTTTTTTATTTTTAAATCACTTTTATTGAACTAATTTGAACATTGCTTCAGATGGTACAGCTGTGCTACAATGAAACAAAGTCATCATGAATAGAATAGTATTCAACAGTCTCGATTGAATCCAGAATGTTTTCTACTTGGAAGATAGTTTAGCATTTGACATTACATAATCTTGAGGTTTTAAAGAACAACTCCACTTCTTGTTCTCTTTCTACCTTGCGACTGCTTTGAGAAGGGGCTGTTGGTGCTGTCAAGTCTTCCCTGCCATGGCAGATAGTGTCCCTCTGGAATGTAAGCCCAAATGAAGCATTTCTCTTCTAGGAGGCTTTGGCCAGCATATTTTATCACAGTGACAGAAGAGAAACTAAGAACCTGGTTACACTAAAATGAAAAAAATCTCCATTATGAGTTTTAGATACTATCTGATGATGTCCATAGTTCAGGGTTGGTGGAAATGAGAGGGCCTGTTAAGTTTAATTTTAGGTGATAGGTAAAAGGATTTTAGGTCAACACAGAAAGTGGGCAATGAATAGCAGTTTAAAGAAGGAAATATAAAGTTAATTTTGGCTCTGGACTTGCAACATTCAATCTCTCCACTAAATTCAATGTTCTAGAACCTTTAACACAGGTTTGTCTATTTTTCTGGTACATTCGCTTCATGTAATCATCATTTCTGTCACACCCAACTCCTGCGCAGTCCTCTATTGGGAATCTGCCACACATGTATTGTCATAGCTGGACTTTCTGACAGTCACTTATAGATTCCTGAATGGTTACACTTTCATCGTTTAAAAAAATAAAAAATAAAACAAGGAATAATAAAAATATATAGCACAACTCTTGGGGGCAATAAAAGGAGATTCAAAATTTTTCTATACCTGTTTTTTTCTTTTCTTGAATGATGCTCCTTTTCCTGCTAATGGAGAAAAAAGCCAAACTTGACAATCGAAGATAATTAAGTATCTTCTGGCTAAAATAGCCTCTTAGATAAATATTCAGTCTGCTCAGAGTTCAAACTCCTTGCGTGGGCGTCCCTCACTTCCTCCTCCTCCTCCCAGCGTAGTTGGTAGGTGCAGAAGGAGCTTCATGCATCTTCCCTATGGAGGGTGGGAGCTGGAAGCTGACAGTTTGCAGATTCCTCTGAGCCAATATGTGCTGCTCTTGCCTCGCTCTTGTGTTTCTTTGTGTCCTTTTCCAGCTCTGCCTCTTCCCTCTTGTTTTCGCTGTAAAGAAGCAGCCATTCACAGGTGAGAAATGTAGCCCACTAATTCTCTGCAGTCGTTAATCAAATCCACCTCTCAATCCCGCCTCTCTGGTGCTGGCTGAGTGTTGTGACCTTGCGACCTTCCAGGGCCGTGTGCAGACACAGAGTAGTGCTGTGTGAGCAGATAATTGGTAGGGGCAGGAAGGTGTCTAGAAACATGTAAGGAGGACCTGTCCCAGAATCCTTGTCCATAACTTCATCGTGTCAGCAACAGGATATAGGACAGTTGCCATTTAGAGGTGTGGATTAGTGGGGCCAGAGAGAGAGCTTAGCAGGTGAGGTGCCTGCTCTCAAATTTGGCTCCATCACATGGTAGAAGGTTGTTCTCTGAACAATATGCATGCACAATGACATGCACTATGTATTATCGCCCCTCACTCATACAAATTGATAAAATATTTTAAAAAAAAGACTGGGTTAGTTTTACCGGTGCTATTCATCTACTCAGTCGAGAAATGTACACCAGCTTAAAACTTTTATTGGTTTCTTGTGTTTAACTATTCCTGGTGAAAACAGAGAAGAGATCAATAATTATATTCTTAAGGAACAATTGTATTAGTTTGTTAGGGCTTCCATAAGGACATCACACAGACTGTAAGACTTCAAAACAGAAACGTGTTTCCTCCTACCTCCAGATGTGTGAAGTCTGATCAAAGTGTGGTTGGTTAAGGGTCTCCCAAGGACTCTCCTGTTAGTTTGAATGTGCCCTTTCTTTTTGTATTCCCCACTGCTCTTCTCCCCTTCTCCCCCCTCACCTCCCACTTTTTTTTTTTTAGAAGGACGCAAGTCATATTGGATTAGGTCTTCATCTTAAGGGCCTACCTTTATGAAGCCCTCACTTCCACATATGGTTATGCTTTGAAGTACTGGGAATTGAAACTGCAACTGAACTATGATTTTTCTGATTCAGCCCATCTGAAGGACTTCAATGTACTTTAAATCATAGCCACTAATACATGACAATACCATCATAATAGACCACAAAACATGAAAATGGAATGGCTATAGTGGCTCCAAGTACAGGAAAGAGAGAACTTATTTGGGTACTCCTAAAATGAATAAGTACAGACTGTTACATGATAAACATTGCTTTCATTCATGAAGAATGTTTCTGTTTATGATGGCAGAGGAAGTTTAAACTACAGAAAATAATTAAGGAAACTTTCTCATTTATATTCAATCACCATTTTCCTCAAAGGCTAAGCTCAATTATTAATTTTTTAATATTTACTGTTTCAAACTGGCATTTGTACACAAATGCACGTAAAAAATTTACAATTTCATTTTTGTTTCTCTGAGGTGAGTGAGTTAACAACATATAGCCTTTTTCATTTGACAGGATGACTTTGAGGGTTTTTTTTTTCCCTTTTAGTGTTAGTCAGGGTTTCTTACTCTTGGCGCTATTCACATTTGAACTGGATTGTTCAGCTAGGAGTGGGCTGTGCCACACAGGCAGGAGGCCCTGCAGAGTCCCTGTTCACTAGATACTGACTATTCTTCCCTTCTCGCCAGTTTTGTCAGCCACAATGCTCCTAGAGAATCGTGCTGATTCTCCCTCGGTGTTTAAAACTGCTCCCAGTTGAAAACCACTGATTCAAAGGGAGGTGTCTAATTAAAAATATTTGTATAAAACAAAATAATTGTGCATATGAGTACATATATATGTATTAATGCATAGTACATAGTCATCAGATAATAGTAAATCTCTTTGAGGTGAAGACCTCGAATATTGAGCACTACTTTGCTTTGAGAACATTCAAAATCTTCTCTGGTAGCCATTTAGAAATGTACAATTAAATATTTTTAATCTGATTATCTTACTGTGCTACAAACAAAAAGTATCCGAAGTATATTTTGTCCCATAATTTGCTTACCAATCTTCTTTATTGATGAAACTTTAGTATCATCCATTTTATTATCCTTAAAATAGCACTGAATAAATTACTCTTAAATAAAAATCTTCCATGTATTATCATGACTTTAGAATGAGATATCTGAAAAATTTTGTTAGTTTGAGAAAAATGTACTTTTATATTTTGGTGCAATGTTACTATATTATCCTTGAAAAGTTTTGTACAACTTGCATGTCCCAAAACGAGTGTCCTTATCTCAATAACCTTCTGAGCTGTGAATATATTTTGTCTACCTGTTGCATGTTTGCCTGACTAACAGTTTACATCTTGTTATGTTCCCTCATTCCTGGAGACTGAGCATCTGTATACTCATGTTTATGATTTCATGCTGTTTGTATTTCTCTCTGTACCCATTTGTATGTGCAGTTTCATCTACAGTTCTGCATATGGACTTGGACTCCTGAGACTTCTGCTGCTTCCAAGCATTGCAAATATTTTCTCTCAATCTGTTGACTGTTTTCTGACTTACTCAGCATTTGCTTTTGTGACAAAAATGTGAACTTTTTATGTAGTGAAGCAATTGAATCTTAAGAAAGCCTTGCAGATCTCTTTGTAATACTGTATACTTTCAGTCATTCATGTATTTTTATCATGCTTCACTCTTTATCATTCAGACCTTTAATCCATCAGCAATATGCACTTGAGACATGATGTTTTTTCAGTTCACAGTGTAATTGGGAGAAAGGTATATAAATTATCCATTATTTCCTTGTATATATTTGTTTGAATTAGACATTCATTTCTGGAGATCTTAATGTCTATAGTATGGTGTTTCAGTTTCAATTCTACTTGCTTATTGCTAGTATTTAGAAAAGGGATTGACTATTTTAAATTAGCCATGTACCCTCTAATTTTGCTATAATTACTTTTTAATTCAAGGAGATTTTTATGGCTTATTTAGGATTTTTTTTTTCAGATAGACAGTCATGTCATGTGAGAACAAGATGACTTTATTTCCTACTTCTTAGCGTGTATGCCTTTCCTTTCCTTTCCTGTCTTATTCCCTAGCTGGCATTTCTAGTGTGTGAAAAGGACTGGGGAGAAAATAGATGTCCCTGCCCTGCACTGGATCTTGGTGGGAAAAGCTTTGTAGTTTTTATCTCTTGGCACAATGTGTAGGTGTTTTGAAGTTATTCTTTATCAGGTAGAAGTTCTTCGCTATTCATAGCTTGCTTGAGATTTTGCTCATGAATGGGTATGAGATACTTGCCAAATGTTTATCCTGCATTTATTGATGTGATAATGCGACTTTTCTTCTTTTAGGCTATTAACATGATAGATGGTCTGCCCTGATTGATTTTCCAATGTTGTGGCAACCTTACAGACATAAGTTCTTGTAAATTATATAGTATATATAAAAGTATATAGGTATAGTATATATAAAAGTATATAGGTATACTTTCTATATTCTTGAATTAAGCTTATCATTTTATGATGTATTTGAAATTATATGACAAATCTTTATGTGGCTTGCTCTTAGTACTAATGCAGAAGAAAAGAAACCTTTGACTTCTATCTTTATTAAGACAATTTATAAATCTCCTATCTCATTTAATGGAGAATTTTTTTGCATGCTCATGTGTATATGTGTACAGGTATGTGTAGAAAGGGGGCTTGAGTGTGTGTGCCTGTGAAAATCTAAGGATGACATCAGGAATCATCCTTGGTTGCTCTACCTCTGTCATAGTTAAGCACAGGTATCAACTTGACTCTTGAGGGTTTGAGCTCTGGGCACGGGTGTAGAGAGTGTACGGTTGAGTTAAGCCCAGAGCAAACCTGAAGGAGATTGTCTAGCTGCTGGGGAAGACCCAGCCCATGGTGGGTGGGATTAGGCCCTGGATAAATCACCTGGTTGAGAGAGTTGGCATCCTTCTATATACTTGGCCAGACATGCTGGTCTGGCAAGTAAGGATTGTCCATCTCTCAGCCGTTATGGTGGCCAGTTCCCTCGGCCCTGGTGTTGGTGTGTGCTCTCCCGTCAAGCTGGACTATGAACTGTAACTGGACTATTGTAAGAAAGTAAACTCCTTGTTTTCTTAAGCTGTTTGATGGTCATTTATCAGCAATGTTGCAGACTGACTGCTACAACCTCTTTACTGCTTTGCACTAGGCTTTCCCAGGATATATCTTCCAGTGCTGGTATTGCAGGCCTCCATCATTTCTATTTTTACATGGCATCTGGGATCCAAGTTGATGTCCTTTTGCATTCTAGACAAAGACTTTTTTTAATTTTAATTTTTAAAAAATTTTCCAATTTTTATAAGCATAATGAGTATGTATCCCTGCTTTCCTCCTTTCCTCTTCTCTGCCATTTTCCTCCCTCTCTTTGTTAATACATCCCACTCCCTCCTACCCTCCTGCCTGTATGCTTCTATGGACCCCAGGGTTCTCTCTGGCTTTTCCATTCCTGTGGGGATTTGGGCTTCTTATGAGATACCAGTTTGCTCTCTTCAGGTCACCCCACTGACAGGGTCATTTCCCTCACTCATCCTAAGGTTTCCACTGCATGTTCTTATCTCTGTTGAGTTTTTCAATAGCCTATGGGGGCACGTTGGTATGTCAGTTATTATGCAGGTCTAGTAAGTGCAAGTCTCACTGCAGAGAGTTCCCAGATGCAGCAGTCCTGCCTTGAATGAAATGTCCTGTCCAGTGGTGAACCTACCCATCTTTAGATTCTTACAATCTCACTATCCCTTCTTTTTCGAGGTTCCCAAGGTCTTAGGATGGGGAGAAATTAGGTTGGTTTGATTCTGGATGAGCCCTGCTGGGTTGCTGATACTCTACATTATGGCTGGCCATTGCTGCCTGGACAAAGACTTTAACTGCAATATGACAGATATATTTCTGAATATTATCTCTATAATTTTTTCAAAAAAATTTGCCCACTGCCTAGATATTCATGAATGTTATAAAACACCAGTTGGTAGGAAGCAGAATCCTCTTCAGACAGCTTTCGGAATTCCTTCCATATCTTGCTCAGAGCCAGTGATCATTATTTATGTCATCCAAGACTAACTTTTTCTTTCCCAGTCCTCTGTTGGTTAGTCTGGCTGGCTATGAGATACTCATCACCTATGGAAGGACATGTTCTTGTACTGTACAACCAAAGGGATGACCAGGCAAGGAGAACTAGATGGGTCTAAAGGCAGGAATTTGAAAAGGGTGGTGACAAATGCACAGCCTGAAGCTTTAACAGAGATGAAACCTATCAGTGAATGCTGCACGGCTCAGTGTTAATTCTGCCTGTACTCTAGACAAGTTCAAACTCTTCCATTTTCATCAGAGAGTAATGAATTGCTACACTCAGGAAAGAGAACAATGAAAGACATGAAAAGGGTCTGAAAGAATAAAGCACGAGTTTAATCAAACATGAAAAATAAATGAAATGAAAATGCAAAATGGGAAGTGACATCTGTTTCTTCCTCTCTGACCTCATCTCTTCTGAGTGTCTCCTCCTCCTACCTCTTCCCCAGCTGTCACACCAAGATGCTCTAGCGCTATATCTTGCCACTGCAGCCTGAGCTCTCTTTACTGGTCCTCTAGCTGGACTTCTTCAGGGTAGCCCTCCAAGGAGTACAACCTTCCTGGAGTACCACCCCAACCAATAACAAAATAACATGTTTCTCCAAACCATTTGACTCAGTTCTTTTTCTCTGTAGCACATAATGCCTCCTGCTGTGCTGAATATTTCATGTGTAAATGCTGATTATTGTCTCTACCTCTTGCTGAAATGCAAGTTTCTTTCTTTTTTTTAATTTTTTTATTATTTATTCAACTGTGTGCATATGCGTGTGTATGTGCCTGCGTGCATGTGTGTGTGTGTGTGTGTGTGTGTGTGTGTGTGTGTGTCTGTGTATGTGTAGAACCATGGACGAATTTGCAAACCACCATGGACGCCTCCACCTCCTTCTGCCCCGGGATTCACAGGCTCCGCCCTACCAGGACCGGAAACGCAGGCCGCCCCCGCTTCCACCTGGCGTCTATACATGGGATCTGGGATCCGAACTCAGGACCTTCCGCCTGCAAGGCGGAGGCTTAATCTCTGAGCCACCTCTCCAGCCCTGAAATGCAAGTTTCAACAGGAAATTGTTTTATTTCTATAGCTCATGTTGTATTTTCAGTGCCTGGAATGGAGAAGCAGGTGCTCAACAATTATTTGTGCTGAATGAATGAATAAAGTTGAATGACTTAACTATGAGGTATGGAAGATAAGCATGAGTGCCACCATTTGATTTCTAATTTATGTTCTGAAGGACACTGATGCATTATGATTAGAACAAATATGATATCCCACGATGAGAGACAAATATACTTTATTAGACATTTTGTTTATATTTTATAGGGAACATCTAACTTGTAGTAGCTTAAAGGGCATGCTAAATGGGCTGAAATAAGTGCTGTTGTCAGTGACTTTGGTGTTTTGTGGAACTGGAAGACAGGAGACAAAATAAACAGGGCTACTGTGATGATTTCCATTCTGCCTGTGGCTAGCATGCACCCTTCTGAGAGGCCATCCGTGCAAATTATTTCATTTCAGGCTTATTTTAGTAAGGTGCACTTGTAGGCAGAGATTTCTCCTTTGGTGAATAATGGAATCAATAAAAGATTACCAGGATGTTCCTTGAAAACTAACAAGTCAGCTAAAAGAATGCATGCATATGTTTGGGTAAAGATAAATGATTTTCTTTTGCAGAGGCTCTTTCCCAGCAATTCTGCACATTTTGTTCTCTACCTTAATGATATGGTCATGTGGGAAGCAGAATCATCTGTGCAAATTTTTGTTTGTTTATTTGTCTTTGGTACTGAGGATGGAACCCAGGTCTCCTGCAGACCAAACACTTACTCTACCACCAGTTGTGCCTAACTCCACCTTCACTTTGGAAAAGTACATAGCTTTAATGAGTACTCTGTGTGTGTGTGTGTGTGTGTGTGTGTGTAGAGGGTCAAATAAAATCTGAGAGTTCTGCATTCCTGTCACGTATATTTTGGTAGAACTTTTGAATATTTATATGAAGTGAAGTTTAGAATGAGATGACTAGAGAGTAGTGCATTGAAATTGTATCCAGTTGCAAATCCTATCTTAAATTTATGTCCTCCGTGAGATCGTGCTGAGCCTCTCAACCTGTTTGCAGCCTTCCTCCTTTAGAACTAAGGCATAACTTGGGACTTTCCTGAAAACAATTGCTTATTTTGTATTCTGATAACTAAATACATGTTGTATTCATTGAGCATGACTTGCTCTTAAAATATGCAGGTGAACTTAAGATGGAACCTGGGAGATTTTAAAACAAATGTTCCACGTATCAGCTTCATAATAAGATAAAATTGGATTTCTCAATCTGATTCTATGTAAGGCACGTGAAATATTTCTTTCAGATCAAAATATATTCCAACAGTGATTGAATTATGTTTATCAGTGCTAGGAGGTAAGAGACTACCCTCTGCCCTCCAAGCAATCTGGTGAAAAAGCATCAAAACAAATATCTAGAATACAGGCACACGGGGGAATGACAAACAGAAATGGTAAGCAAGAGCAGAGCCTTAATTCTAACACGTTGGACTGGTGCCAAGGGAGGGTTTCCACTACATTTGCATGGAAGATAAACAAAGACAGAGATATGAGGAACTTTCCTTCCAGTGAAGGAAGAAGAAATTGCTGCAATCAGTATGCTGAAATTTAAGCAACAGAAAAGCCCTGTTTAATGGCTTTTGTAAGCCCTGGCAACATGACTGCTAAGACTGTCCCAATCCTACAATACTTAGTGATTTTAAATGACATTAAAGGTGGAGAAAGAATTTGCCGGAATTATTTATCTGGTAGTCTGTGATGCGGACTGGTTTGCAGGTTTCTGTGAAATCTTTTACCAGTTTACTCACTACTTCTGTGTGCACCTTAAGCTGTTACAAGAGAATCATTTCCTAGTGGTCCTCTTCAGCAGGGATAACGCTCAGAATAGGTTATCTTGAAAATGTTATCCCAAGCGAGATGTGCAATAATGTGATTCTAAGGCTCATATGTTTAATGGCTTCATTGACCTAATGAGATACTACTGGAGACTCATTGAGAGCTCTCCAATGCATCTGGAATCCGCAGAGATAGCAGCGTTGCTGTTATCCAAACGCACGCAACCATCGTTGCAGATCCAGAGACATCACTCATTTGTGGACGACCGTGAAATGAAGTGAAATTGGCTTTCTGTGACCGTAAGATCTAAGCCAGGGCTAGCAATGATATTTGCAGAAAACAGTGTCCATAAAACTGTCAGAAAAATAAAATTTCCATTGGTTAAAAACAGAGAAAAACCTTAAGAAAAATTTTTCTCGGCAAGCCAAATGTATCTGACTTATGTGGTAGTCATTTTCAAGGCCGTGGTTTTCTTTTTCAAAAATTTTCAGCTTTTTTTTTTTTTGGTCTTCCTTTGCATCCCCTTCCCCTCTGTAAGCAGCAAGAGGTCAGTGAGGTATTTGGACAAGGCTGTCAAGCGTAAGTATTTGTTTGTGCAGGAAAGAACAGCTCAGACACTGGGATGCCTTTTCTTCTTCCTCTCTCCTGTGTAAATGTTTACGCAGTTGTTCTTCTGGCTGCCAGGCACACAGGCAGAAAGAATATCACCTTCCCACCAAGGGTAAGATCAGAATGGCACACTTCTTTCTGCATGTCTGGCTTTCATGGGACACTGGTTCCGGAAATAACCATTGACAATTACTACCACTAGTTACATAGTATGACAGAGACCCTTAAGATTATTATCAGACTATCCATGCTATTTTCATTTCAAATCTTATATATCACTTATCATCTCAAGTATCTCCTATATTACATGGAATCACTGTTCAAAGCTGATAGTATAAACCAGTCCACATCTTTCTCCTTTAATATATCAAACAAAACTAAGCTTCTCTTCCCCTGTGCATGTGCTCTAGTACTACAATGTGCATGGAGGGCTTACAAGACACTGATTGCTATGTGAGGTGGCCTTTAATGGCTCCATGCTATTCATTTATTGTATGAATGTTGGCATTAACCAGTACCTTTTTAAGGGCCTAAGCATATCTGTGGAATATAAGTGCTTTAGAATAGAAGTCAAATCTTTCGAAGGTAAGTGTGTTTGACTAATGTGTAGGGTGCATGTGGAGGTCTATGAATAAAGATACACCAAAAGTGATGTAAGATTTTCAAGTTTACTAGAATTGAGAGCCTGATGGCCATGGAGATCATTGTTTAGCTTTAAAGTAGGAGGAGTACTAGAAGAGATAGAGTGAGAGAGGACAATGAGAGCAGAAGAGCGATGCCAGGGGCAGCACAGTGGGTATTAGAAAAGGAATGTCCAGAGAGCAGAGTGAGTCTCTGGGTCTCTTGGGGTCTTTTAAGCCCCCAAGTATTGGTACATGGTGGTTGCTAGAAATAAGGAACTGGGAATGGGCTATTAAGCCAAATGCTTAGTTTCTGCTGCTTTCATTAATATCCATGAATAAAAGAATTAAGTGATAAATAGTATAATGAAGAAATTTTAGATTTTTTGATTCAAATTGTGAAATCATAACAATAATGTTCTCCATCCTATTGCCTCATGGTGCCATAAGCTGTCATTGTATTTGATCCTTTCCCTTGGGTTAGTTTCCCTACATGTGTATGGTGACCATCTGGCTTGATTTCTGCAGACAGGAATCAAAGAGGCTTACTCCGCGAAGGACTTTTCACAGTGCTGAGTTTTCCCCAGTCCTACTCTTCAGTAGACCTGTGCTCTTGGGACTGTGGGAATGAGCAGGCTGCAGAGGTGTCTGATTTCTATTTATTAGTGGGTGACGAGTTTGGAATTTGATCAAAAACACGTGTTAATTTTTTCCCAGGTTAAATGTGAGAAATTATGTGAAAGTCCTTACCTTGCAGGCTTCATGGAAAAGCTGCTCCACTCCCTCCAAATTTGGACTCAAATGCTTTGTGGTCTACAGAGGAAGATGGAGCCAAGATCTTAGGAACTCTTGGCTTGATGTACTCTTATCTTCAGTCTAAGCCCGGGCCTTTCTTTTATCAGAATTTTATAAGTGTACCATAAGCACCTCTTCTGAGGTACCCCTCTCTGAGGAAGAGGCAAACTTTGAAGATACTTTTTCCAAACCTGATCCAGCACATAGTGTTTTTTCATTCCAAGTGTTTTTTCATTCACCATTGATCCAGAAATCCCCTTGTTTTAAGAAATCCACAAGAATCTTTTGTTTTAGACTCCTTGGACTCATCTATGTGTCCTAACCCAAAAGTGAACCATAGGGGAAATAGGCAGTGAGAGAACCAGTACTCTAATTGGATCTCCTGCTTATATTACAGTAACTGAATGTTTGCTTATCACTTCCATTTTTGAAATATTTTAAAATATTTTAATTGTCAGCCCCTTCACCCAGCAGCTCAGTTTAACTCTGCTTGTCTTACCAGATGATATTTCTTTCAAATAAACTAATACAATCACATTGTAGTTTGACATCTGTCATAGTTGGATACAGGTGTTAACTTGATGGTTGAGCGTTTGAACTCTGATCACATTTGTAGAGAATTGGTAGTTGAATTAAGTCCAGAGCAAACCTGCAGGAGATTGTTCAGTGGATTGGGAAGGCCCAGTCCTTGATGGGTGAGACTAGTCCCAAGGCAGGTGAATAAAATAGAGGGGGACTGTTTGAGTAAGGAAGCATCTTTATGTATACTTGGTCAGACATGCTGGTCTGGCAAGTAAGGATTGTGTCTTTCTCAGCTATTATGTGGATATGGTGTAGTATCCTCAACCCTTTGGTGAGGGTATGTGGTTTCCTGCAAGCTAGATGAAGAACTGTAACTAGATAATCATAAGAGAATAAACCTCTTGTTTCCTTCAGCAGTTTTGTCATGATGTTATCAGCAATCATGCAGGTAAACTGCAATAGAGTGATATCAGAGAAGTGGGGTTTGCTGATAAATCTAGTTATATGGCTTTTGTGAATTTTGAACAATTCTTTTGGAAAAAGTTTGAAATATTTGAAAATTTTAGGACTATGGATTACAAATACTGTTCTGCAGAGTTTAATTGCCCATTGAGGGAATACAGATGCTGATAGAATTATGGCTTGTTTGGGCCCAGATTGTGATGAAGGGAACAAGGACTTTGGTAAAGTTGAATTTAAAGATGATAGACTGGATTTTTGTCTAGAGCTGTGTGGACAGCCTTGAAAGTACAGATGAGGAAAGGGCAGATAGCAGAGCAGCTGTTGTTATTGGAGATGTTAGTATCATTGAAGAAAAACCTAGTGCTTTGCATTGGGATGGTGGAATAAGTGAATACCACCATGTTGAGATTCTGGCCAACATACAGATTCTTCTGAGAATCCGCACAAAGAAGCTGAATCAGCTGTGATTACAGAGAACAAATCATCACCTGGAGGTTGGTGCAGAGCTTGGCAATGGCATCTACATGGTACTGGAGGGAGAGGGTTGTGGATCCCTCCTCCAAGGTTTCAGAGAATGTCAGAAACCCAGGCAGTGTGTAGCCTTCAGAGAGGTCAAGGAGAGCATTTGTGCTGTGGAGTTGAAGCCTGGTTTGTCACTGAGAAGTGAAGATATTGGAGATGCCAGAGCCAATGTGGGACATCTGTCAAGAACAATTACATACATGGAATGTGTGCTGAGGATGACTGTAAGTGGAGATTTAACCTGGCCTGGAAAAATAATGTTTATGCAACTTTGAGCTTTGAGGAGGGACTGGAATTACCCAGAATCTTTTTTTTTCCATTTTATGATTCACTTTTTATTTTAGAATGTGCCATGCATTGTTTATGCTTATTTTATTTTATTTTTCTACTTTTACAAGCACATTGAGTATTCATCCCAGTTTCCCTTCTTCCCTCCTCCCTTTCATCCCCTCCCTTCCCTTCACCATTCCTCCCACTGCTTCCCACCCTTCTGCCTGTATGCTTTTATGAATCCCAAGGTTCACTCTGGATTGTCTACTTCTGTGGGGGCTCAGGCCTCCATGGAATTACTCAGAATCTTTGAGTCACTGTGACTATATGATGAACAACAGAAGAGGGGCATTGAGCTATAGGATGTGGTTTTGACTGGCTGGACATTTTTAGCTTGATTTTTTTATTGTATCATAGTAATTCCATTTTAATATTTTGTCTGTGCTGAAGTATTGATTTGACATGATCTTATGGTTATGAGATTTTGGACTTTTAAATGTATTTACATTATATGATATTTAACACCTCTAGGGACAAGGTAAAGGTTATAGTTTAAAAGTAATAGTTTCTTGTGTCAAGTTGACAAGGGGTGGAGTGTCACAATTAGACACAGGTGTCTAACAGGATTTGAGCTCTGGGTACATTTGTAGAGAATTGGTAGTGGAGTTAAGCCCAGAGCAAACCTGCAGGGGATTGTTTAGTGGATTGGGAAGGCCCAGTCTTTGATGGGTGAGACTAGTCCCCAACCAGGTGAATAAAATGGAGGGAACTGCTTGAGAAAGAAAGTAGCCTTGTGTATAATTGCCCAGACATGCTAGTCAGGGAAGTAAGGATTGTCTCTCAGCTCTACATGGATGTGGTTTGGCCAGTTCCCTTGACCCTTTGGTGATGGTAAATGTGTTCCTGCCAAGCTGGACTAAGAACTGTAACTGGAAAATCATAAGAGAATAAACCCCTTGTTCTCTTAAGCAGTTTTGTCATGATATTATCAGCAATCATGCAGATAGACTGCAACAACATCCAAATACTAGAATCAGACTTAAGACCTGAGGTCAGAGCATTGCAGTTTGCCTGTAAATGCTGCTGGTAAATTCATAACCAAATGGTTCATGGAAACAAGGGAATTTATTTTGGCTTATAACTATGGTGTTAAACTTCTCATTTCAGCTTAGATGGAGCATCCACATTAACACTAGGGACCAAGGGAACTGGCCGCACCAAGTCCACATGACTGCTGAGAGGGACAGTCCTCACTTGCCAGAACAGCCTGTCTGGCAACGCATACAGAAGCATGCCAACTTCCTTTTCCCAACTCCCTCTCTATTTTATTTACCTGTCCAGGAACTAGTCTCTTCCACTGTAGGCTCGGCTTCCCTATCAAGTAGACAATCTCCTGCAGACTTTGCCCAGAACCCAAAACCTGAACTGTCAGGTTGACACTTGCATCTAACTATGACAGAGTCAGGAAACTAAACTTAATTATGGTGGATAGGACCTAGTCTGAACTGTTCCTATCTGGGTACAGTGGTCACTTTATTTTCTATATGGATAGAAATTTTGTTCAATATCAACTTCAAATAATGAACGCTTATTGATTGAACAATCTATGTCCTGTGTGAGGATACAGCGATTAAAAATATCTTACAAGTTTTTCTCTCAGTACGGAAGCAAAATACAGATGAGCAATGCTTTAATGCAGATAAGAAGAACATTGTGATGTGGGAGATTGGTCCTTAATAATACCAGGTGCTGACAACATACTGGCTTGAGATATGGAGTTGAATACTTGGAATACAGACTTGCCCAGCATTAAACTGATGTTGTATCAACAGGTCACTGTCATACTGAGAATGCTTATTGTCCATTTCTCTGTGAAACATGAAATTATCTTTCAGGAAGGGAACTTTTTAACAGCATGCCTTCTGAGGACTGGCAATTAGATTACCAGGACAAAAACCAAAAAGTCCCATATTACATAAATTTTCATTCATAAAAATTTGCTGAGGGTGAAACCACCAAAGGACTCGACTGTCTCACTAACACCATCTCCATAGCATGATATAGTCAGACCCCCATGGCTTCAGATCCCTAGTACCTGGAGGTTTTGAGGATCTGGAATTCTTCTATTTTTAATTTGTGAGTCTCATTTCCCCAAGTAGATCCTCCTCTCTCTCTCCCTCCTTCCTTCCCTCCCTCCCTCGTTCCTTCCTTCCTTCCTTCCTTCCTTCCTTCCTTCCTTCCTTCCTTCCTTCCTTCCTTCCTTCCTTCCTTCCCTATTTCTTTCCTCCCTTCCCTCTTCTTCATCTTCTCTCCCTCTTCATTTTTCAGTATTAGGGAATGAATCTAGAACTCCAAACATGCTAGGCAAACTCTCTTCCACTGAGCTTTATTCCCAAATCCCCATTTTATTTTATTTGCTTTAACTTTTTATATATTGAGTAAGAAGACTCTTATTAAGTTGCCCAAGTCAGACTTGCACTCACTCTGCAGCCTAGCTGGTCTTGAACTTGTGATTCCCTTGCCTCAGTCTCCTCCCAAGATTATAGGGTTAGATCTGTGGGTCAGGCTTCAATTAATCAGTACTTAAATGAATTAAATGTTCTATACAACCTTCTTTGTTTAAATTTTGTAAGTTTGCCTACTTCTCTTAGACAATGGAACTGTAAGTACTTAGCATACATTTGCTACTAAGCATTGTGATCATTTCATTCCTCATGTTCTGATAGATTGCATTACTTATCATTCAAATTGAAATATTTTATATATTTTTGGTATATTCTTAAAAATATGAGTTATTCTAAACCATGATCATTCATAAGCATGTTTAGTATCACATCTAATCACAAATAAAGGAGGCAGCTATCTGTCCTCCTTTCAAGTACATTTGTGGTCCCTGCACATCATGATATGGACTTAATTGTTTTGCCCTCCTCGAACTTGCACTGGCCTTGTTAACTGGCTCTGATCTTGAGAATGGAATAGAAGTGATGCCTGTCAATTCCAGGCAGAGTCAATCTAATTTGTAGTTGAGCTGGGTAGGCTGCACCTTCATTTAAATTCTGCTCACTAGTGCCTTCAGCTGTTTCAATGGCAGAATCATGCACTGTGTCTTCTTCATATCCTGATGATGTCTGTATTATTTTAGCAACTCACCCCAGCTTTTCAGATATTCATGGACTTTCCTCTGCTGTCCTGTTCCAAGCCATGTTGACACCATCTCTCTCCTGCCTCTCTCAGCAGTCCTTCCCTGCTGCAGCCCCAGCACATTGTCCCTGTACTCTGAGCAACTGGTGGAAGACAGGTGTGGCTTTGCTCTCTGCCTGAGCTTCCCGGTGGTACAGTATCACAAACCCACTGTACACCCTGCTAAATGCTCGAAATCAAAATGTCATCTGGTTTCTCAAGAGCAACAGAGGTCTTTCTCACATGAACTTGTTTATCCCTTTCCAGAATTTAATCCCCATGTTAATTCTTCTTTGATAAGTTCTCTACCAAACATCTTTACTCTAGTTCTGACAGAATCATTCCAGACATGTTCTCTTTGGCCCAAAGGTGCTGCATAAATCCCTTTTGGGGCAATGTCTGATGGCTGAATTTCAGCAGGCTAATTGCATCGAATCTGCTCATTATGAATGTCACAGCAGATTAAAGCACGTGAAAATTGAATAATGTGAGATTGCATTGACTCTGGGGTTGGAATGTTCTTGGCCCACAGTCAATGCTGCCTTTGCTTAATTCTAGTGGAATTTATTGGCCTAGATCAAGGGTTCTAAAACCATTTGTATGTGCAAAGCCCTTCACAAGGTATTTTTATACCAGCTTGGGCATAGAGGTATAAAACAAGTATAGAAACCAAACATTACAGGCAATAAATCATCATGAAATTGATGAAATAATATACATCTAATTTCACCATTTATTCAGGACAAAAGCTCATTTGCAGACTAATGAGATGTATGTGTGTGCTTATTTTTGATGTAAAAGTAAAATCTTGGCTGTTTTTTTTGGTAGTGTAAGATGTAAAACTTCTTCAATGTATTTCAGAGTTAGTCCATACTTTCATTTTATAATTATTAATGCTGAGGATGCCACTTTACATAAATACACAGTACAAATTGTAGAAGTATGTTTATATCCATTTGAGAGATTGTTGGAAATTCTGCCCTAATCCCAAACCAAGATTAGTTTAACATTTTTTAGGTGAAACTCAAGTCAGTTATTCAAATAACAATCTTTAAAAATCAGACATTCTAACATAATACAGTCCAAACATATACTGATTTGATATTTATATGCTGAGGACTGATAGTGGAAACATGATAAAAGACTTTGTCATAATGAAACAGTTATGTCCCTCTAAAAAGAGAAAACCATATAAATATATATGTATATATATATTATATACTGTTTACTAAAAAAAGCTATGTATAGTAAAAACACTGAAATTGCAATATTTGGTAGTCTTTGATATGAGTTTAGGAGTTGCAGGAAGTGTTCACCGGTGTTTAGCAGGATAGTGTGCAGTTCAGAGCGTGTGTGCATTTGCTCAGAGCAGGACCATAGTGAAGTCCCATGATGCCACATGGGGAAGTATTTCTAGAAACACTTTTACACATTTACACATTTGATTTTTGAATGAGTTTTTGATTGTCGTGTATTCAGAATCTTTTATGACTACCATTCTTTTGGTGACCTTTTCTCAGTTACATGATCCTGCATGGGGTTGCAAACCTCAGCTTAAGAAAGAGTTGGCTTGGACAAAAATGAAAACTACTGAGTGTTTGATATTGGCTTTGGTGAACAAGGAATTCATATTATGACTGCAATAAAATGATGTGGATGGTATGGACACTGTTCTGAATCACCAAGGAGGAAGTTCTCATTGGAGGCTTTTGGAAAGTAAGCGTCTGGCCTCAGGCCACAAGTTAGTGTTTACTGGGGTTGGAGTCCAGGCGCAGTCCTCTGAGCCTAGAGTTGCTCTGCAATGATTTCCGTGCTGTTGCTCATAACTATCTCATTGTGGCTGGAGCTTCTCAAAGAGAAATGTGCAGGTCAGATGCAATTTTTATTCATGTATTCAACACATAAGAATATTTAAACAACTCACAAGTATTATTTCATGTACTATAGATCATATGGCACAAATAGAGTATTTTTTTGTCTCATGGTTATAAAGAAATGAAAACTTATGGATGTGAAGTAACCTACTTGAAATTAAGTAAGCAAGACCTATGATATAACTTGGTGGGTAAGGCTCATGTTTGGAACCTGGTTGATCCCCAGAAGCATGCATGGTAAAAGGAGACAACTGATTCCTGGAAGTTGTTCTCCAATCTCCACCTGTGCTCTAGGGAATCTCTCTGTCCTTCTTCTGTCTCTCTCTTTCTCTCCAGTAAGTAAGTAAATAAATTTTAAAACTAAAAATAAATAATTAAAGGAGAACAACAATGACATAAAAAAATGACAACAACATCCACCAGACTTAGATGCTGAGTCCAATGTTCTCCTCACCGCAGGGTATTATGGAGACAACAAATTCACATTGCTGTAACAGGAGTGCTTAACTGTAGGCCTGTCCCAGTGCTCAGAGTATGAATTTGAATTAGCACATTTATTCTTATCATAAGCTATGAATCATGATGCTTGATGAAGCAACTGAGGCCTAGTTTGGTTCAACAGCATGATTGCATCCATCTATACTACTAAGTTTCAATCAAGTTCTATTTCATATACTAGTCCATATTCTAACCATACTAGGAGTTATGCTCAGCATAGTATTTCTATATTTTATTTTGATAATTTATCCAATGTCCTTACTGGAATTGGACATCCAATTTTGTGCATTCATTTTCCGATTTTAAAAATCTTCTGTATTTTTCATCAGTATTTATAGCTGATGTTGGGTCGAATGGAGACTGCACAATCAGATAATTTCCTCTTGCTCTCCACATTCATCCTGGACCCCCTATCTGATTTCCTTCCCTCAGCATTCCTGCATGCCTTCACCTAATCTAATCTACCTAATGTGGCAAGGGCAAGCTTCCTAGGAAAGATAACTGATTGTGTCAGGACTTGGAAGCCTTTAATGGATCACTTATAACATTGAACACCAGAATGTCTATGCTCTGGCTTTTGCTTTATTATTTAGTTTTTTGTCTCCAAAGACTCTGCTTCTGCATTCTGTAGTTCAGTGTTTGCCTAATTTTACCATGAAATGTCATGTGTGTGTACTTTTGCATTCTCTAAATTTCTTTTCCACTCTGTCCCCCATCTCTTTATCCTGCTCCAACTCAGCCATTCTTAATTCTTTTGTTCTTTAAATTTCTCTTTAAGCACATTGCTTCTGAGCTCCCAAAATACCCAGAATATAGGCTCACCATGGCTCCTATTACTGTGGTTGATAATTCACTTTTGTTTTCAAATAAACTGTGACTTCTTCTTGTTCGTTGTTATTTTCCTAAAGTTTAGATCATTTCCTGAGCTATCATAGCAAGATATTAAATTAAATGAACATGTAATATGAAAAGAAGTTGAGAATTGAGTAGATATAAAAAGGGAGAGGAGTGAATTATGGCTTCAAAAGCTCTCTTTTGAACCTAAGGAAACATCTGGAAAAAAACCTTTATTTTATTATCTGGAAAAGGATACTGAGGAAAGAGATATGAATCTTTTCAAGAAAAGAAAACATATTAAATTCGATTTGCTCATGTGACATGTTGACTCTGATAAGATGATCACACAATAGTAATCTCCAGTTAGCTGTGTACTTTACTTGTCTAGTAAAAAGATAGAAATCTAGGCTTCATGGTCATAAACATTTGAGAATATCTTAACTTCCTCTTCAGCATGTGTTTGTGAAAATGAAAGAATAGAATGAAGCTGCATTACTTGCTCAGACTCCATCCAGGTTTTCCTCGATTACCTTCTCGATATCGTTTAGGCAGAAGTAGAAATTGATCCTAAACTGTTGAAATGCAATGATATGTATAAAAGGAGTTTTTTGGTAGTTAAGTGGCTTTTAATAGCATTGTATAAATATCATTCACTGAATTAGCAGACTCTGAGTACCTTATGTTTAAAATGCTTGTGACTCTTGTTCAGTATTTAATAATATTACTTAAGCAGAGAATTATTTGTACAGAGAATTTCTGTTCTCAAAACTCAAACTATAGGAACCCAACCTAGATTGGAAATAGAGAACAGAGTTCTATGAGAAGAGAATGATCTTTGTAAGGTTTATTCTGGTGGAACAAGAGTGTACTTCTTGATTTCATCAATAGTAGCAATTTTAATTTTTATGTGTGAAGGAATGATAAAGGAAGCAAGCATAGGAAAGAATTTAGCAATCTGGCATTCTATTTGGCTTGGGCATAAGTACTTCTCTTTCAATAGTGCATCTGGCAGTCTAGGACCCTTACCTATCTGTGGTATGAACACATACTTTTCTCAGAAAAATGCTCTCAGCAATCATTTAATAACCCAGGATCCCTACCTGCACATATGCCTTCATTCCACTCTGACTAATGCAGTGTTTCTCTTTCCTTTAATGATCAAGCATAGGCAATTTCTATTCAGTTATACTCCAGTTACCTCCAGGTACTTGGACTGAGGTAGGGGAGATGCAATCCAACCTGAACTAATTGTGGGTTCATGCTCAATAAGACTAATTGTGGATTTTTTTTTTTTGAAGTGAGCTTTCAGGGAAAATCTATGCCATCTTATGCTTACACATAAATTGACATGTATGTAATTAAAATCAGATGCATCATGGGAATGGACATGTGCAGAGAATAAAGTTTTACATAATCCAAGTCTGGAAAGGATATATGCACACAGTAAAGTTTTATACAATCCAAGTCTGTTAATCAAAAGAGAGAACCACTTGTGCTATTCCCCTAGCAACCAAACTCCTTTTTCTTTTGAACTCCCCCTCAAAGGAAACATCAAACTTTTACTGGGGCCCTCTTGTGTCCTACTATCACACATGACATGTGATATATATATATATATGCTGTGGCTTTGCTTCTTAAAAAGAGTTCTTTTGATACTTACTACAACTCACTGAATAAGAAGTCAAGAACCTGGAAGCACATGAAACCCACACAGGCCAAATTTCATACTGGTACATGTGAAAACTAGGTGGGCATCTTCCATGACTGATTTTTGTCCTGGGGTCCAAGACAATTATCCTGAGATTATAGGCTTCTCTGGGGTTGAGGTATTGCTCGCTTCTCCCTATCACTTTATTGTTCTTTATTTTTTTTTAATTTTTTTGCTCTGTAGATAAACTTTTAACTGAATTTTCTATAGAGTTGAATGAAGCATGAAATATACAGGGCTAGTTTTAAATTGGGCCAATAAACATCTGGAATTGAGACCTGGTAAATATTCTTCAATATTTTAGTGCTGTTTTCTGAGAATAGGAACTAGTCCTCATTGTAACCCTGTCTGATGTAGCTCACGTTTTACTGATTCTTTATGGCTACCATTTTAGCTTTTGCAATTGTACTCCACAATTAAGTAGCCCTTTTACATGATAGCCATTTTGCAGATGAAGAGATTACAGAACATAGAAATTAGGATCATTTGACTAATCGATGCTCAAATTAGTTTTGAGGCAAACATCTTACCTCCCTGTTTCCAGCTTGTTCTTTTCTGCATGCACCATCTTTCCTCAGGATGGGCTATGCCTAGCAGCTAGACTGTGAAGACACACAGCTTCTTCTTTACAGTTTCTAGACTTTCCTGCCCAGCCTCTGTGACTGTCTCTGCTCTTAGCCCTGCTCCACGGGTTTGGGCACTGCTGCTTCTCCCGTGAAACACGGAAGCCCTTCTTTTGGTGACGTACACTTGTCTGCTACCATCTGCTTACTCTGTTCTTGTATTTCCTTTCTTTGCATTGTTCTGTGCAGCAGTCTCTGGATCTGCTTGTCCTTTGACATCTGGATTAGCTCACCAAGAGACCTGAGCATTGGAAAATTAGTTTCATGTGCTCTTCTGGCCCCAGTTATTTCATCTAGTACCTTATGATAAAAATAGAATCTATCCTTTGTGTAGGAAGCTTCTTCCTTTATTAAAGTATTTCATTTTTTTCCTATTTTCACACAACCGTGTATGGGGGCTGCATGCATATGTATGTGCATATTTGTGTGTTTGTGGATACATAAATATGGAGGCCTGAGACTGATATTGGGCTAATTCTTGACTGTTTTCCTACTTTATCCATTTGATGCTAGGTCTGTAGTTAAACTCAGAGCTCTCCCATGGTGTTGCTCTTCTTGCCATGTTGCTTCGGGGATTCCGTCTCCATCTTCTAAGGTTGAAATTTTATGTGGGTTGCCGTGTCTACCCAGCATTTTTTTTGGGGGGGGAACAGACACATTACTTTATATTTCATATTTTTTTCATTCTTTGACATTTTCAGACATAAATACAATGAATTTCTGTATTTTTTAACCCTTATTACCCAATTCCATTTCCTTTCCTGTCCAAATTTCCAACCAGTCTCCTTTCCTGCTTTCACATCTTCGTGCGTGTGTGACCCACTGGGTTTTCCCTGGATGCCTATACTGGAAAGTGTCTGAGTGCTTGCTGGGGCAGGAGTGACTTATCAGTTTCACCTGAAATTTTTAAGTGAGAACTAGGATCTAAATTCCATTTCTTTTGCTCGTGCAGCAAGCTCTAACTGCTGAGCCATATCCCCAGTCCAGAAGTTTCCTTCTTTTCAATATTGATGACCCTAAAATGTTCATTGGGAATCAGGCCACTAAATCTCTCCCCATCATAAAGTTCAGGGAACCTTGTGGAAGAGAAAGCAGTAAGACTGTATGAACCTAAAGATGAAGATGTCTGTGGCTGGAAAGACACTCTTAAGACAGAACTGTGGCAGCCAAGAACTCACCACAATGAGTCTTGACCTTACCAGACCTGCACAATGGTTGACATGTCAACATGCCCGCATAGACTAGAGAGAATGTCAGGGAAGAATGATTTCAGGCAGTAGGATCCTTAGGGACAAGGGGTTAGACAGGTATAGGGGAGTACCCATGTTTATGGTTGGCTTAAGAAGGGGCCTCCTGGTCTGCCACAGAAACCTGAACTCCCAGTAGAGTAGATGATTCAGAGGGAATCCTATGGCCTATGTAAGCTGACAGACAGGAGGGTGGGGGGGAGGTACACTAAAGGAGGAAAGCAGGGAGGGAAGAGGGGAAGAGGGAAGGACGGAAGAGTGGACACCTACTTACTGAGTTTGTACAATTAGAAAAATAAAAAAAGAAGTTTCCTTCTTTTCTTTTTAAGTTTATTTTTATTCTTTTAGAGTTTCATACATGAGTACAGTGAATTTTTATCTTTACCTCGTATTACCCAGCTTCATTCCCATCCTTTCCCTGCTACAAAGCTTATTTTCCCCTGCCTCACTCCTTCCTAATTACATGTACTACCTTCTTTAAATAGAAAAGACTTACCTCATGAGAGCGCCTGCCAAGAAAATCATCTTCTCAATGCACAAAACAAGTTTTTCATAATTTATCCAAGTTTCACAGATATTGTGATCTATAGATATTATGCTTCAAAATTTTAATCCAACATGTTCCCAGATCTGAATTTTTCAGTATGTGTTCTAAGGAGGCTTATTAGTCCTTTAATGGGAAGTAGGGTGAATATGACCAAAATATGTTGTATACATGCATGAAAGTATCACAATGAAACCCATTATTACGTATAACTAATATATGCTAATAAAAATATTAAAAAATTGAAAAGAATCTCCTTATAAATGAACATCATCACTGGCATCGTTCTTTTGCCATTGATAAGATATTGGAGATGGGAAGACCCAGTCAAAGCACTGCATGTGCTCTGCATGATGTCATCTCTGGACTTCTGATCAAGGTCTAATGTCTTTCCACAAAGTATGTGTGCTAATTAGATACAGGTGTCAACTTGACAATTGAGGCAGAACCTTTAGGAATACTTGTGGATTAGTTAAGGAAAGTCCTAAGCAAGATGCAGGTAATTGTCTAATTGATGTGCAAAGACAGCCTATGAGAAGTGGGAGGTCTATTCCCTGGGTAGGAGGATATGACGGAGAGAGCCGGCTCAACAGTTTGACATACTTGACAAACTTGACAAATACATTGACAGACTTGAAGACTGTCTATTGAGGATTGGCCTTTCTCAGCAATTCCTCTACATATGTTATAGCCAAGTTCCTTGGCTCCTGGTGTTGATGTGAACTCTTTTGACAAGCCCGACTATGAGCTATAGTGTAGAATCATAAGCCCAAATGAAACTTCCTTGTTCCCCTGAGTTATATGGTTGTGAATTTATTGGCAACATGCAGACAAACTACAACAGTGTCCAATACCACTGAAGAAAGCAGCAGTGACACCAAATAATCTGTCTTAAGGTGTCATTAAGTCTTGTACCTTCAGTCTCCTCAGCTGCTAAAAGAAACTGAAGCATCACAGTTCACCGACTGCTCCCAAGATCCCCCTCAGTGAATCTCAGTTTCTGTTTGTTTCTGTTGAGCAGTCTTACGTGCACAGTCTTACATCCCACAAAATAGGATGTTCTTTTTTTTAACATGACCCTTTTTCCTTTCTAAAACACCATACAATACTCTTTACCAAGCAAAGGCTCATTTTTCACTTGAACTTCATGCTCAACACTGGTTGGCAGGGAATCAGCCTAGTTAGTCACTTAGTGATGAAACTACCACAGTCTTTTGTCAAAACAGCTGCAGATGAAGCCCTGATGATCTCCAGGGGAGGAGAGTGTATCGATAAGACTGCACACAGCTAGTCACCGTGTTGAGAGTGACTGAGGAACTTGCATGCGGTGATCACTATGGTGCACTTTAATTTTCTATCTTTTTCAGAAATAGTCACAAGACTCTGCCTCGGTGCAGTGGTGTTGCGAATCCCATCTTCTAAGCATCCAGGAATGAGAAGCGCAGATTTAGTCACGGCAGGGCCTCAAAACAGCCTGTGATCTTCAGTCTCCATTGTGTCCTCCAATATCTTGTTCAAGTAAAAGTTGCTTTTTCCCCAAGATGCTGCTGTCTCTCCTGTGTTCAAAAGTAGGTTTTGTTGTTTTTTTCTTCCCCTCTTGACTTTCATAGATACATGGGTTTGTAGATAAAATACTCCATCCTTTATTTACTTTTTCCTTCCTCCAGAGTAAGATTTTTTCCATTTCCCCAGCATCTTTTCAGACCCATAAAAGCACATATCTCCTTCCTGCATCTCTTGGTATGCCTTGCATTAGTCAGGGTTCTTTGAAGAACAGACTCTCTAGAGTGTAATATATATAAATAAGTTTATTAAATTAACTCACAATAAAAATTAGTGTCCTTCAAAGTAACCACCTTCAAAGCAGCTGCTGCGTTCTTGACTGAATGTCTCACAAAGCTGAGCCTCTTGAGCCTCTACTTCGCTGGAGGGTCGAAGATGTCAGTGAAGAACAGCTGGGCTCCCATGTCAGTGAAGAACAGTAAACAACAGCAAGGCCTAGACACCAAGCTCCAAAGGCAGCAGGAGCAGCGGCAAGGTGGAAACGATGGATCTCCGCATTAGCCAAGGATGGAAGCAGTAGCGGCAGCAACAACAAAGAAGGCATAGATGCCCTGAAAAGTAAACAATGCTCAAAGAGTGGACTCAGCAGCAATTAGACACAGGATAGGGGAAGAGCAAGTGCCTCCTCCTTGCATATTTTATTACATGGTCCATCACTGGTAGGTACCACCCACTGTGGGCTGGGTTTTCCCACATCAATTAATCAAGTCCTTTAGATTTGTTCAGGGTTCTGCTCCAACCATTAACTTTCTACAGCTGTGCCCCAAACAGTCTGCAACTGTCGAGTTGACACCAAAATGTAACTATAACACATCTGGTACCCATTGCATCCCTGTGCCATTGCGCTCTCTCCCCATCCCGTCCGCTCACACAGGTATGGAAGATTTGAGCACTTACTGTTTTGGTTGACTGAGAGTTTTTCTCTTCTGTGACTTTTTCATCTATCACAGTGACATTTTTCATGAGTCACAGTGCCTTCCATATTCACAGAGACATCAAAATTTGCTCAGTACTCCATTTGTATTCTCTCTGTCACCAAATGCTCGCTTCTATTTTCTTAGCTTTGAAATGCATTCTGTTTGTCACGCTCCTGCTTCTCACCTCCAAAACCTCAATTCCAAGACTGTTGCTCACTGCCACCCCTGTGTGGTTTGTTCTCAAAGTCACTCTGAAGTTCAGATTGGTTGTCCAGGTTAGTTCTGCTTGGATAAAGTCTATGACCGTGTGGCTAAATCTGGCTTAAGGAAAGTGTTCTCTATGAGTGCATGTCAGATCCTCTTAATTATCTACTTTCTATCTTTTCTATATTATTCACTCTATAATTATCCTTTCTACAACTATCCTCTAGTTATCTACTTTCTTCTTCTCTGAGCATGGATCACTTCATCATCTAGGTCCTTAGATTCTGAGCCCTCTGTATTGGCTGCTTTGGCTCTTCTCTTCTGGGATGAGCTATAAGAGATGCAAAAAGGACCACAGGACCTTTCTTTCACTGAGATCTGATTCTGCTGCCCCATAGTCTCTCCTCTTATCCATGAGCATGGATAAGTCACTCACACGTCTGGCTCAGGCAGTGTGTTTGTTTGTGCTTTGTCTCCTAAGGAAACTGCTGTATTACTACCCACACCAGTGTCTCCATCCTTGTTGCAGGGCCATTCCTATAGGTCCACCTTCTATGCTGTAGCTTTACCTGGTTATGATACCTTTCTGACATAGCAGATGTGTGCCAACGCTTTAGGGCATCTCTCCTGCTGTTCATGTGGTCATCATCTCAACACAGCTCCCAGTGTTCCTGTGAGAACCAAAAAAAAAAAGGGGCAAAGTATCTTATGACCAGCTGGGAAGAAGAAAAGCAATCATTTTTTGTGGGAAAAGGTGATTTACACATACTACTGCTGACTATGTGGGAGTCGAATGACTAGTAGTAAATAAAATAAAGACAATGGCACATGCTTATAATCCCAGTGCTCAGGCAGCGGAGGCAAGAAAATCTTGTTTCAAGGTAATGCTGACCTAAACGGTGTGACTCTGTCTCAATAATAAAGTAAAATAGTTTGCTCTTGTTTGCATACTATGAGCTCAGTAATTGTTGAATTTTCTCCTGAATTTCACGTAAGTGATGTGTTGTGTGCATATTTGTATGTGTGCATGCATCTGTGTATTCACCATAGCACATTTATTTCTGGAGACAGAGACTCTTGTATTCAATCAATGTGCAACAGCTACAGATGGATTGTTCCTTGTTACGTTGTTGTTTTTTCTTTCTAATTCACAGATTCTGGCATAAAACTGAATTTATGAGTGATATGAAACATAACTGCTTGTTGTCCACTCCCATTGAAAAGCCAATTTGTCCAAACCAGTTTATAACTTTCTGGGGTTTCCAATAGATATTGTTGTCCTTTCAATCAAACTTTTGGTTTTAAGCATCTACCTGAGAAAAGATGTAAGTGACCAAGCCAGGTGTTTCTCACCCGTCTGCTCAAGTGTGCTTTCTTGGAGGCTGGGAAGGATTTCAAGAAAGAGGTGGTGGAAGAGTGCAAAGGCCTCAAATCAGAGGATGTACTTGAAAGCCTCACGGTCCTGTTTTGCTTGCTTGACCAAATAAGGTGCGGTGTCACATGAAACAAGGAGAGGTGCAATCAGTTTCAGCTTCAGGTGGCAAGAACTACAAAGTCAAGTGTAAATGGATAGAGAAGAAGGAAGAGAAATAATTTATGGCCATTTTTGATCTGCCTCATTGGATGAATACTTGATGTATGCAGCTTGGAATACTCAAAATTTATTTCTTTATCTAATACTTTCCAGTACAGAGAGTAAAAGTTAGAAGTAAGTCTTTCGAAAACAAGTTTTCTCGAAATGTTTCTCTTCCTTTGCTCACCTCGACTATCACCATTAAATACAAGTCTTTAAGAAAATAGACATTCATTTAGAACTAAAAACTTCAATTTCTAAGCTCATTTATTTTCCAGTGAAAATGGTTTTTCTGAAAGAGGAAGTGTGTTGATTGCACTGGAAAGGACCAGCATCTTATCCCCATGGTAACAGCATCTTGTATTCTCCAAGCGTTCACCACCTGGTGTTTCGAGACCTAATAGCCAAACAGTATCACGTCATATAAATGTGAGATTAAAGCATCTGCATGCATAGTGTCAAATAATGGTAGGCCTCCAGGTGCACTTTGCTATCGAACCAGAATGAAAGCCTATAAAATAATAGTATTAGAATCAAATTGCTGAAATAATCATAACCATAATAATAAATTAATCTTTTTTTAGTTGAAGCTCAGATACTCTGCTAGTTTTAAAGTACTAATCTTAAAAAACATATCTAAGGCACGAGGTTCATGAGCACATGTGCAAATGTAAAACTGTGCATATACATACACCCATGTATGAAGTTTGAAATTGAATTAAAGTGATAGCAGCTATGACAAGCCTCTGTGCAATAACTGAAGCATTTGACATTGTCAGACCTGTCTTGATATGCTGTCAAACTTTCAAGATGTTTATGAAACACATTGGGGTATCTCCAGACATTTCTATGGGTGGCCCTCTCTGCATGGAAATTGCTGAACACCCAAAACCTGTGTCTCAGTCACTGTTGCTGGGGCTTTGGAAATTCAAAATTCAGATTAAAATCAAGGTACATCTCCATGCTGCGACTTGAGGTGCAGAAGTGACAGGTTTAATGTCTGTCTGTGTCTATGGCTACCATGCAGCTGCAGGGGCCACGGGAGAACAAATCCTCCCTGTGGTGACTGAACGGCTGTATTGCCAGTGGAATTGTGAAGCAATTTTCTATTGTAAAACCCGGAATAATAGAATTCAGGAAGGTAGATCCCTAGGGGACTTGAGAAGGATGTGAGTGTGAGATGTTTGTGAATGAGTCACCTGGCAGGATTAGAGGTGCAATTCAGATTAGTAACAGGAAACTGGTGGGTTGGCTGGAAAGGCAGAGGTGAGTTTTCAACTAAGAGAAGCAGGACCTCTGAGATCTGGGGCTGGATTCATGGAAGCTGAGAAGCTTTTAGGATAATATACCCCCAGAGGGGATATAAAACATAGGGGACTTAAATCTAGGCACCATCTGTAAACAGACTCCGCCTTCATGTATGATTGAGGAAGTCATTTAGGCAACCACACTTCGAGTATGGAAAGCAATGTACCAAGCCTTTCCTTATCTTTGGGGGCCATAGGAGGAGCTCTGAGGGAAAAGGTGGAGGGTTTGGCCTGTTCTTAAGCCCCTCTGTTCTTGGGGTTGTCTGTAGAGCTCTGAGATCGAGTATCTGAAGAGAATTTTGAGTGGAAGAAAGAATCAAGGCTACTGGATTTGGTTTTGTTAGGGAAGGACATTTGTGATCCATTGATTTTTTTGGGGATACTCTTTCTTATTCCATCCTAGGGGATCCCATGAGTGTTTATCTTGCATGCATCCTATATTTCTCAGCATCCTTTATGGTGAATACATTTATAAATCACCAATCCCATGTCTGCAGTGCTAAAATCCAGAAGGCTGTAAGTTGTAATTCTGGTAGCAACATCTGACTTGAGCTGTCAGAAAGCTACCAATAAATTTATGCTCTCAGTGGATGATTGATATATTTTGCTGAAGAAATATTAATATGTTTGCTGTCTAAGCATTGTCCTAGACTTTATAGAGGTATTTCATAATATTCAGCAGTGTATAGGACATTACCCCATAAAATAAAATGTTCTAAAACCTAATCATAAGGAGTCTTGTAAGAGTGGGAAGGTATTGTGTCCAAATTGAAGGAGGAATCTGATGTTCAGTGATTTTTCTGGTTAAGATCATATTAAAATAACCTTATGGTGACAGAAGTGTTATATTGGGATTTCATTCAAGTATGTTAAAACATAGTGGTTTCTTTCTCTACCAAACTGCAGCCAGTTTCAATAAATTCTTTGTTATAGGGTCAAGGAATAATTTCAATGGAATGCTTTCAAAAATACTAAAAGATGGCTTTGTGAGTGGCAGGCACAGGCAAACACCATCTGTCTAAGCCTTGATATGCAGAAGGCAGAACCTTCTCATGTTCCTGGTTTGAAGAAGCCCATTTGCTATCCATGCATGATGAGCCTTAGATGCCATACTGGCTTTCTGTGATCCAGACTGTACGTCTCTTAGTTGTACAAATAAGACGCGGGTGAATCTGGTGCAAGTTCTAACACGCTTCCTACACCAGCTCTTCTGACCTCCATGGACCCTCTGTGATGGAATTCTCCATCTCATCATCATCATCAGTCTTTCTGGTACTTATTCTTGTCTCATCCACGTCTATGTCCTTTGCTTATCTTTTTCACACGCTCAGGGAAAGACAAGTTGTCAGTCTCCATCACAACTTTTTCTTTTAAACTTTATTTATTTATTCATTTATTTATTTATTTATCTATATATGTATGTATGTATCTATCTGTCTATCTATTTATTTATTTTGTGTGTGTGTGTGTGTGAGAGAGAGAGAGAGAGAGAGAGCGAGAGCATTGTGTCCCCATGGAGGCCCAAGGGTGACTGCGGGAATAGTCTCGGATGGCTTCTACCTCCTTTAAACTTTGCTCTAAGATTTCCCAGCTTCTTCTCACCAGGGTCAGAAGTGTAGGACACCGCTGTATCCTGCCTGGTGTTTTTGAAGTGAGACCTGAAATCTGAACTCAGGACCCTCCGCTTGCAAGGCAGAGATTTAACCCTGAGCCAGCCCACTGTTTTTTTAAAGGTTATTTTGTTTTGTCCTTTACTACATATATGTATATATACATACACACACACACACACACACACACACACACACACATATATATATATATTTGGAGAATCGCACTCTTGTTCTTCTGTCAATCAGCTATGTAAATACAAAGAGATAATATATGGAAGAAAAGGAATTACTAATAGAAGGCAGAGATTTAGAAATTCACTAACACATAGTTATATTCTAACTATTTTATGTAGCCCATTTAATCAAGTGAATTATTTTTAAATTTAGCCAATACAAATTGAGAGAGAATGAGATAGATTGAGAACGTTTAGGAAATGCAGAAAAATGTAATTCAGACCTGGTGCCTGCTGAAGTGTGTGAGTTTGGTGCTTGTGTTAGTTACACATTCTTTACTATGACACAATATCTGACATAAGCAACTTACAAGAGAAATCATTTTTCCTAAATGTTTCAGGGCATAGCTAGGCTTCCTGGCTCCTACACAGGGTGAGTCACGTCTGGGTGAAGCAAAACCTCATGTGGAGAAGCACAAAAAGGATTGAGTTTATATGTCATCCCAGTCCTACGGCTAATCTCGCTAGACCGGCGACATTGTTGACGTAGTTCATAGTAAGGACTCCATGATGCAAGCATTAGAAATAGAAAAGCATAGCAGGCAGAACTCATGTATTTAATACAATTACCTTCTTTTATATTTAAAAATGTACATAGGTATAGAAAGAACACTCTGCTGGGAAGAAAAAACTCATCATAATTCCTTTATTGGGAAACTGTTGTGAGTGTGCTAACTAGAAACAAAAATGAACACATGTGTGTCTTTCTACAGTGTTAGAATTGATTGAACACAATATATCTGCATACATGGCAGTTTCAGTGGGAGCAAATTGTCAGATATGTCTGCTTTCTTTAATAATCTGACTGAGGCAACTAGGCTTTTTTTTAGTTCCAATTACTACTTTTAACTCTTATACTAGACATCAAACATCATAAAGTCAATATAGCTACCTCTCTATGATTCAGATATATGGTTACAGAGTAGATACAAAGGGTCTACAGAAGAGTTTCAAGAGGTTTCATTAGTACACTGATAGAAATGTAAATAGTGTGTATTTTAACATCAGGGACTCAAACTAGCTGCAGGGAAGAAGGGGCTGCTGCGATGGAGTCGTGGTGAAAGCAAGGATGCAGAAGTGAGTCCAGCTGCAGGGATGAAAGGGCAGGAGTGGCCAAGTGGATGGCAGGGCCAGATGGACCAACAGGAGAACGCTCGGTGGCTGCTGAGTGGGCCCTATCAACAACAGGGGTTGAACCAAGCCGAAGCCCCAGACACCGTCAGGCATTCTCTGCTTGTTGGTCCTTGAAATGCCAACTGGGAATCAGATGACAGGATGGTGTCCTCTTGGTTCTCGGTGTCCAAGTGTGGGAGTCACACCTGATCCTCAATCTGGCATGTCTGGTAAGTTCTTGGGCATGGTTTCCCTGAGATGATGTCAGTATGTCCACGTGTCCCACAGTCTCAATTCTTCATCATAAACATGCAGACTGGCATTTTTTCCACTCTCAAGAACAAGTCATTTATTAGTCTGAGCTACATGGGTGGTGCTAGAGATGGTGGTGTTTGTATATTCATGTGGGTACACGGTCATTCTCTGCTCTCAAAATGGATGGAGGGCTGCTTTTAAAACGGAGTCTCTCAGGACATGGCAGAGCCTGAAAACCCATTGTTTCATACCATATGGAGTCACTTAGAACAGGGCAGCCTGATATCAATGGAAACTATCTGAACTTAATCCTTAGCCTTCTGTTCCATCCTATGTCAAATAATGAGGTAGACGTAAATGATCTCCATGTCTCCCAGTTTAAAAAGTTTGTCTAGAGTCTTAGTACTATGTTTAAAACACAGCAACACAAAAATACTAATATCTCTAAAGAACATATCAAAGACTTTTCTGTGTTTACTCTTCCCTGTGAGTTAGCAAGCTATTCATCTTCTTCTTTTTCTGAGAAGCTACAAGAGGGCATTTTCTGGTTTCAAAAGTTTTGGAGTTTTTTTTTTTTCACCCTGCTTGGTCTATATTTGTGTTATAGGAAGTATCTGTCTTCTTGACTCTTTGTAAAACTTTTCTACTTCTCTTTTTTCTTATTGCATCATTGTCTGATAGCTCTGACTTTGCTGTTTTGGAGGATAAATGATAGGGAAGACATATCAGTTGCAAGAGGTTAGGGGCAAGTGAGATGAAAAATCCTATTATTGCAGAGTATAACTTATATGCAATCTGTATTTTCAAAACTAACACCGACTCAGTGCCCCTTATAAAAATCCCAAAAGGTATAAAATCTCCACTGCCTATATTTTTAAAATTCTTTTTCGTAGAGGTCAAAAAGTCTCGAAGGTATATATAAAAGATTCTTTTCTGAAAAGGCTGTTCCATGTGCCCTGCACATGTCATTTCAAAATGTATAAAGAATTGAGGCTGTCACCTATTCAGCCTGGGCTTGATGCTTGTTCTTTGTCTCTTATGTCACGTTAGCCTGCAGTCCTTGGCTTTAGCATGGCCTACTTTTCAAAGATGCAATTGTGTGAATTTCTGTTCGCTGGGCAGCTCTCCTTCTCCAGATGCTGCCTGCCAGATCGGGTCTCTAGACACCTGTGATGCAGGTGAGGCTCTGGATCCCAGGATGGATGACAAGACTTGCTGAGCCTCTGAGACAGCTGTGGCAGGATGTCACTAATAACCGACAGCCCTGCGGCCTAGGGAGGGGAGGAAGCAGCTGGGAGGGCAAAATGCAGGTGACAAACTGCACAGCTTAGAGACGCAAGATGCTACAGATGGGGAAGGGAAGTCGGTCGGCGTTTGGGAGCACGGGAAGAGGTGAGACCCGAGAGTAGGTGCTGGAAATTGTGGCTCTCAGAGGGTTCTGACCTTCTGTCTGCTGGTTTGGAATTAGATTACTTGATGGAGGAGGAGGAGGAGGGCAGAGGTGGAAGAGGCAGTTGCCAGGGGAGATTACTGATTTGGAAAGCAGACAAAGGGATGCGGCTGCAGGCATCACGGCTCTGGGGCCAGGCCCTGAAGCTGGCAGGTCCAACACAGGGCTGTGTGCCAGAGTTTGACACTTGAGAGAGACCTTTTCTGTAGACAGTAGAAAATCGTACAGAAATAAAAGGGGGAAAGTGTGAAATTTAATGGCTAGTTTTTTAAGGGTTTGCACTTAAAAGAACATTCATCTGCCTCTGCTCTCTTCAAAGAGCATAGATTCTTGTCATATTAGTGATGTGTCACATCTTCAGTTCCAAAACTGAGGTCATGGGAGTCGACCTCAGACTCCCTCCCTCCCCTGGCAGTGATTTTTCCAATTATTGATCAGAATGACGCCATCAGCGGGGAATGGGAACTCTTATTTCCTTAACATACATGCAGTGGTGTTGCACAAGAGTCCAGCAACTTTTTATTTAGCATCATGTTTCCATTCCATGGGTTTGATTCGGGATTGGAGTTTCTGAAATTTTGTCATCCTACATCAATAAAATCCACTAGATGTCGCTGTGACTCAGGTTTCTATGCAACTGAAACAGGCTGGTACCTGCCTTTTTGAGCCAAGGGAAAACAATCTTCAGAAGAGGAGGATGAGGCCTCTGTGTGGATTTAAATAAGACCATGTTCCCTGGCACTTTTTATCGAAAAACAGATACAGTGTGTGTTGTGGTATTTGGCTTGTTCTTTCCCTTTTCTGTTTTTGAGAAGAGACGGAATTAAGTGTCTTTCTTCCCACAATGCTCCTTACTTTCCATTCTTACTCATTTTTAATTCTCCTTTTACCATGTGCAGCACCATCATGTGAGGGAGATTTGTGAGTAAAGTAGGAGAATCATTGTATTTTGTATATTTATGGGGATTTCAACACCGCCCTCTCGACATGAGATAGATCAACAGGTCAAAAGCTTAACAGAGACACTTTGTTTTGTTTATTTGTTTGTTTGTTTTTTTTGATAGCCTCAGATTCCCAGAAGGTCAATCATTTTTTAAAATTTATTTTATTTTATTTCATTTTTATTTCCACTCATACAAACTTAACAGGTACACTGGTCCCCCCTCCCTCCAACCCCCTATCCCCATGTGCCCCCTCCCCTCCCGCTTCCCTCCCCATCCTCTAATGCCTCCCCCTCCCATCCCCAGAGCATCCTTTAATGTGCATGCCAAACTCTCCTCTGGGTCCTCCTCTCCGATGAGGTGCAAGGACCCAGTGGCCTTTCCCTGAACCCTTTCCTGTGTTCCCCTTAAGCATAGGAACACTACTGTGGCTGCCAATCCCTTGCCTCCCAGGATCCTAATGCCTTTAGCAAATGCTAGACTTTGTGAGGTCAATAGTGTGTTGGACATTGCGCAGGGCATGTAAAGTCCAAATATGATTGCTTCGGCCCTAAATTGTGTGGAGTACCTTGCATCATTGCTCCTCCCATCCTTGTGCTCTTACAATCTTACCCCCGCCCTTCCACAAATTTCCCTGAGCTTCAGGATGGGGAGAGATTAGGCTGGCCTAGTTCCAGGTGTTTGATATAGAGTCTCTGAAGTTCTGGATTATGGTTTGTTGATTTTTTTTTTCAGTTTTGCTACTCCTGCAATGCCCTTGGCTCCACCCTGATGGGTATTGGATATCACCCCCTGGCCAGAGATAAAAACCTGCTAAATTAGAGTCTTGTTATAAGAGTATATTCAAAGGTAGAAGTAATAAAAGTAAGAAACTGCAGTGAGGGAGGGGTCAATCACCCATCTGCGAAATGGTTACTTTCTATCTGCCAGACTGTAAGCCCTCCCCTTCTGGTAAGATCATACCCCATCAGTTGTAAATGATCAGGAAGGAAAGTCTGTGAACTTAACCAGATGTCAACAGAGACACTTTGGAACTTAATCAAACCCTTAATGAAATGGACCTTACAGATCTCTATCGAACTTTTCATCCATGCATGAAAGAATACACATTTTTCTCAGCCGCACATGGAACTTTCTCCAAAATAGATCACATATTGGGCCACAAAACGAATCTCCACATATACAGGAAAGTTGAAATTCTAGCCTGTAACCTAGCAGACCACCATGGTCTAAAGCTTGACATCCACAACACAACGAAGAACAGAAATACACTAACTCCTGGAAACTTAGCACTATGATGCTAAATGAGAATTGGATTCAGGAAGAAATTAAAAAGGAAATTCAAGATTTCCTGAAAGTGAACGATAATGAAAATATGACTTTTCAAAATCTTTGGGACACAATGAAAGCTATCTCTTAATGCCTACATCAAAAATTGGAAACATCACAAATAAATAACAATGCAGCTTAAAGCTTTAGAGACACTAGAGCAATCTGATCCCAAAAGCAATAGAAGAGAGGAGATTAGCAAAATAAGGGGAGAAATATCTGAAATTGAGATTAGGAAAACAATACAAAGGATCAACCAGTCAAAAAGCTGGTTCTTGGAAAAAATCAATAAGATTGATACACCTCTAGCTAAATTAACCAAAAGCAAGAGAGAAAAAACACAAATTAACAAAATTAGAAATGAAAATCACTACTGATACCCAAGAAATTCGGAGTATTATGATGCCATATTTCAAAAACTTATACTCTGTGAAATTTGACAACACAAAAGAAATGGATGAATTCCTAAGTAAGCACAACTTACCTAAATTGAACCAGGAAGTTATGAATTATTTAAATAGTCCTAAAACATATGAGGAAATCGATGAAATAATCTCAAATCTTCCCACCAAAAAATGTCCTGAACCAAATAGATTTAGCACAGAGTTCTATCTGTCATTTAAGGAGTTAATAACACCAATATTCTTAAACTGTTCCATCAAATAGCAAAGGAAGGAACGCTACCAGATTCTTTCTATGAAACTAATATCGTCTTAATCCCAAAACCTAATAAAGATACACTTAAAAAAGAAAACTATAGGCCAATCTCTTTGATGAACACAGATGCAAAGATTCTCAACAAAGTCTTAGCAAATTGGATTCAAGAACATATCAAAAAGATCATTCACGGGGATCAAGTAGGCTTTATCCCAGGCACACAAGGTTGTATGTTTAGATTTTATCTATCTAAATAAATTTCTTAAAGTCTCTTCTAAATCTCAGAGAACTTTGAAACACAGATTCTAATTTCCTTAGAGGAAATGATGTAACACTCATTTTGCCCAGGAAAAGAACATTGCAAGAACACAGATCCAGAGCTAACGATTCCATCTTTTTGGTGCCCTTCAAATCCATGCTGGAACCAGAAGAGAGGTGTCATATACATTCCATGCTGCTGAAAGGCTGGTGTTAGGTATACACTGTGTGTCTTCATTGGTATACTTTAACTTTTCTGAAATGTTAGATGCAGGTACATGTGTTTTCAGTTTGGGTGATTCAATAGAAAATTCTCATTCAATCATGTTATAAACTGAACGATATGTTTATAAAAGTGCTTGATGTAAGTTAGCTATGCAGTATAAAGGCCTAAACATAATTTCACGATAGCAAACTATAAGCAATGATGAGGACTAGCAAGATATATACAATAAAGTTAAAAAAAAACCTTGCAGAATATATCTTAAAAAGCAAATGAAGTCCTTAATTGAATGGGAAGGTTTCAAAATAGGTCAAGTTGTTCTTTTTCTGAACTTCATAGCTAACCACTTAATATTTGTGTCTTTAACTGTTGGCGGCCTCCAACAGTTACTGAGCCAACTGACCTCCAAACTAGGACTTCATCAATCTGCTTTCTCTCTAGCTGGGACACTTCAAGATCTATAGCTATTGGGCACTGAAAGTCTATCCCCTAGAGCCAACTTTTAGCTGAGGATCCACGCTAACTCTCAGTCAGATAAGAGTAACAGGGAGGCCCTGAAGTGAAGAACCACGGACCTTAAGAATATTTGGGTCTTCTGTCTTTCCATGCTTCTCCACCTTCCTCTTCCTCTCTGTTTTCCTTTCTTCTCCCCAACCTATCCCCTTTTCTTTTTTCTCTTTCCTTTTCCTTATTCTTGGTCTCTCTTCTATTGTTTTTGCTGCCTGACTGCTGTTTCCCACATGTGTAGCATTTCAACGTGCTGTGGACATATATTAGAGACGCAGTCATGACCATTTCTGTGCTAGTTTCCAGTCCTCTGTAATATGTGATCATCAAGTCTATGGCTTCCAATGACGTGTACTAACTTTTCTGTGAATCTGAAGGTCTCTCAGTCTGGGGCTGTGCTCCTTGTGGAACGTACCTCTTGCAGGAATCAGCCTGTGTAGTGCTTCCTTGGTCTTTCCAAAGCCAACAATGTAGCGTCCTTGAATCTCTCTTTTGATGAGAATGTGGCTTTGTCTTCTCTCTTCTGAGTCATTTCTCCCTCTTCTAATATCTTGGCTTGCTCTTTGGTCATATAGAGGGCCCACTCAGATGACTCAAGAAACATCTCTTCAAGTCTGTGGCTTAAACACCACTCCAGAGTCCGATTTGGCTATGCAAGTTAACACTGCAGGCTCCAGGTACCAGACCTTAGATATCTGGAGATCATTTTTCAGTCTTCCTCAGCTCTTACCCATGTCTTTGGATAATTTACCAAGTGTAATGGAATCTCTTTTCTCTAGAGGAGAGAACACCCAAAATCAAGCTGCTTAAAGGGAGATTTATCTAGCTTATGGTTCACAAGGGAGACATAATCTTTCATGGATGAAGTGACATGGTTGGCAGCAGAAGTGGGAGAGGATAAATCACATCCATCCATCCTGGAGGCTGAGAGCTGCAAGACTGCCAAATGCAAGAGCAGACTTCTCCTGAAAGTAGAGGGTGGGACTAATGCAACTCAAGGCCCACCCCCTGTGACTGCCTTCCTCAGCAAGGCTCCACTTCCTAAAGGTGCCATGACTTCCCAAACAAATGAACTTGTGGGGGACACATTTAAAACCATGACACTAAGCCTCTTTAGATATTTTTCCTTACCAAATAGTGTTTCTTGGTGAACCTCATAAGACAATGCCTATAAAATGCTAACTACAATGCCCGGCAAAGAGTAAGACCACTGGGAACTGAAATAATTTAAGTGCTAATAAATAATGTCCTGTTCATGAAGTATAATTATCCTAAAGACCATCTAATTACTCATCTTTCATTCACCTTTATGGAACTTCAGTACAGCTCCTGTCCTTTATTTATTTTCAGATCAATAATCTCTTACTGCCAGTCAGATTTAAAGACCAATGCTTGAGCTTCATTTTAGGGGCATTTAATCCACGCAGGCACTTGATTTAGAGGCTTTCTATTTGCTTTGCTTCTGCTACAGCACACTTTCTGGTTTTCTTCCTATCTTGCTGGATATGCATCCTGCTTCTTTTTCGTAATCCATCAAGAAAGCATTTTTTTGGAACTCTTTGAATTCTCTGTTTTGGATGCTCTTTGTCTTTTTGCTGCATTGAGGAGCAGTCCAAAATGCTTGAAGGTTAGTGAGGGGAAAGACTGGCATGAGATAGGGCTAGAGGCTTGGGCAATGCTGCACAATCATTGCAAGGTCCTGGTAACACGGATCTGGCTTTGCCTCTAAGCAGGATGGAATATCACGGGAGGCTTAGCCACCGGCGTGGTGTATATGACTCAGTCAGATTGGGCAGCTAGAACAAAACTGGTAAACCGGATGACTTCTGAACAACGGAAAGTTATTTCTTAGTGGTGTGGAGTCTGGGGGGCCTGAGGTCAGTTGCCCAGTATGGTTGGGAACTGGCAAGAGTCCTACTGTGCAGACTGTCAATTTGTTTTTGGATCTACACATAAGATAGGAAGAAAGTATAAAAGCTCTCAGGGTTCTCTTAATAAGAGCACTGAGTTCGTCATGAAGACCCCACTCTGATGACCTACTAAGCAATTCTCCAAGATGCCAAATGGCCATAATATGACATTCTTACATCACTTGTGACTTTTCCACAAATCAGGCAAAAACCACTAATTAGGACATGATTTGGCCATGCACAGTCTTCTGCATGCAAGCAGGAAGGAATGGCTTTAGTTTCAGTCTGGCAAGGGATCACATAGAGGAAGACCCAAAGTTATCTTTCCTAGACCTTCACACAGCTCAACAAAGAAACAACAACAATTGCAAGAACTAGAATGCTGAGCTTGTCCCTTGGTATTGTGGTGGCTTAAGTGACCATGTATCTTCTTGCCTTCTCTTAGTGTCATTGAAGCTGAGGTGAGCTACCATCTCTGGGGACCTCCCTGTTCCTTCCTACCCTCAAACCGCTCCGTCAGTAGTGCCGTTAGTAGTATGTTTTATTACTGTGAAAGAAGGAGAAATTCAGCTAAGATATGAAGCAATTTTAAATTCAAATGAAAACATGTTATGAACATGAGCTGAGTGGTCAGTGAGTAACCTGGTAAGTGAAAGGGGAGCAAAAGGAACATTTGAAAGGTATTTGGTAGGTATTGAACTATTCAGCAAAATGAATATTTCCAAGTATGTATTTCAAAGAGTTGAGAGAGTGCTCAGTCAAACCAAGCAAGATATTAATTAATTTTGTTGTAATATTTATTACACTATTGTGTAATCATGCTAATTCCTATAATAAAACTTTGAGTTACATGCTTCTATGTCAATTTTATATATAGTTATGATGAGTTTCATGGAGTCAAATAATGTTCCCAAGGACCTAAGAGTAAACTGTTGTGTTGGTGTCCTCCCATTCTTACTATGGCCCTTTTATCTTTCTTATTCACTGTACTGTTGTGAAACAAAAATCAATAACTGTTATTGCATTACAATCCCAGATATATACCACCTAGAACTGTGAAGGGCAGATGGATATATATGTAATCAAAAATTCTGAAGGCACTAATAATGATTTTACTTCTGAAGGTAGACTATTAAGATGGCAGGAAAACTCCCCTGGTTTTCCTGTGAATTTTTTAAAACCATAACATATGATTTATTCTGTACTGACTCTCTTCCATACCAATGAGTTGGGAGCAAAGAAAGGAGACCCACACATGGTGGGCATACCTGCGCCTCTCCATACCCACACTTGTTTCTCAATTTTTTCTCCACAAAATAGACTTTTTTTCTTTAATAATGTAAATCTGATCACATCACTCTGCCTGTTAGTGGCTTTCTATTGCACTTGGCACAAAATGTAAACTCCTCACAGTGACAGAAATTCTTTCCATGATCTGATTTGTTTCTTTTGTAATCAAATCTATTTCCTTTTTACCAGCCTTGCTGTAATCACACAGCCTTTTTCCATAGTCCCGGAGATGAGAAGGTTTTCTACTTCAATATTTTTGCCCATGTTCTTTTCTTAGAAAAGCTCACCTTGCTACCAAATATATGTTTTGCTCTTTTCATCCCTCAACTCTTGTTCATCCATGATCTTCTATCTAGTTTGCTGTTTCTATATTTGGTAGCCATGTCTTTTTTTAATCTTTAGAGTTTCTTAGTAATAATACACTGGCTCATTCTCTATCACTTCTAATTGACTGTCAATTCCTTAAAAAAGCTCCATATCTGTCTTATTCATTACTGTAGCTCTTACCATAGTAATGATTCCTTGTAATACTAGAAGGAATATTTGTAGAATCAATGAATTCTTTTTTATTTTTATTTTTTATTATTATTATTATTTATTCAACTGTGTGCATGTGCGTGTGTATGTCTCTGTGTGTGTGTCTGTGTAGAACCACGGACGAATTCGGGAACCACCATGGACGCTCCACCTCCTCCTGCCCCGGGATTCACAGGCTCCGCCCTACCAGGACCAGAAGCGCAGGCCGCCCTTGCGTCTATACGTGGGATCTGGGATCCGAACTCAGGACCTTCTGCCTGCAAGGCGGAGGCTTAACCCCTGAGCCACCTCTTCAGCCCAAGAATCAATGAATTCTTGAAAAGAAACAAGTGCCATACAATAGTGCTGTTGAAGTGATGGCCCTGGGCCCAACCCTGGGCCAGACTTTCCTGAACTAGACCTGCTGTTTTACATGTCTCAACCTAGTCAGTGGCTCTTTACTTGGGCTCTTCATGATGACGTGAGGGTCATGGCAAGTAGGGAATGCAAAGGGTAGTTTTGATGATAAAAGATCTTATATATCATAATATATGTAAACATCCTTGTGCATGGAAAAATCCTGCGAATTAATGATGATTAATGAGGAAGACAAGGTGGGACCATTGTCCATGTGGACACAGAGAAGGGTGACAGGTCTGGAGGGATTCTGACACACAGCCTGGAGAGACCAGCAGCAGGACACTTTGAGGCTGTATCCATCAGAGAGGCAGTAGGAAAGGGAGTGATGCGTAATAGATTGCGCCTTAAAGAGGAGTTCTAGGAAGAGTGTGTGGGCAGGATTGACACCAACAATAGAGAAATCGTTGCCTGACTTCCCTTGCAGGTTGCAGTGGACTGTTTCATCGGCAGCGACCAGATTGTTCTTGGGGTTGGCAAGGTTTCAGGAAGCTGATATTTTGGAATTGGTTTTCTCTCTGGAGAAAATCCCTGATTAGCCATCCTAAGAGGGGAAGCAGGCGTGCTTGTGGACCAGCACTTTGCAGCTTGCTTTTAATTCTCCTATTACTGTCTGTGAGCTTTCTGCATTCAATTTTAATTTACATGAAATTCTTCCTGCTCCATTTCTCCCATTCCTTTTCTTCTCTTCCCTGTTCACTTTTCCTTTTCATTTCAGAGTGATCCTCTCAGCAGTGTCATCTTCTCTGGCTGGAATACATTTTTCCTTACATGTCTCACAAAACCATTCTTTTCATTTCATTTTATGTCTTCTGCAGCATACTTCTGAGTCCAAGAATTAAGCCTAGCAATAAAGTATGCATTGACTATTTAATAGGTATGCTTTGGCTTCTGTTAACAATCATTCTGGAGTTTTAGCACTTTCATTTTGAAACCCAGGGAACACCAGAAAAACCATGACTTTTTGTTCTTCCTTCTCTCCTCTTTTCTATTTCTCACCTTTCCTCTTTTTTTTTAATACATTTTTTATTATTATTTCAGCTCATACAAACTTATTAGGTACACCAGTTCCCTCCTTCCCTCCTCCTCCCCCTGAACCTCCTGCTCCCCCTCCCCTCACCCTTTCCTCCCCATCCCCCAGTGCCTCCCGCTTATGTTAGACACCTGTAACATGAATAGATGTACTTTATTTTTCAGCTGTCATTTTATACACTTTCTTTTCCTAGATCATTAGATTCACAAACAATTTTCCTCAAATAAATATATATTTTTTGAAGACAGTGATTGACAATGTAGCTCATAGGACTTTGCACTAGGGGTTAATTTCACATATGACCATTTCTGCTATTTTAGGTAAATGCAGGACACACAGCTGTGGGCACAGGACTGAACTTGCTTTCTCAGCCTTACAGCCCTGAACTTGGTAGCTTTCACTTTCACAGTCTGAACACTGTCCCAGATAAATCACAAGCTTGCTCTGATTGGTGGTTCTCTATGCTTCGATGTGCTGGCACTGGGGCTACACATTTTATCATAATTTATTGCCTACATAATTGTTCAGCTTTAGGGGATATGAAACACTAGGGGCTCTGATTTCTGTTCTGACAAATGCAGGTCAGCACTGCCTCTCATTTCAACCCTAACCCCTTATCAGAGGCCACTCTATCTATCATGTCATGTCTCCTATAGTCTAATGGAGAGATTTTATTGTGCTAATTTATTTTTCCCAAAGAGATGATGGCTAGTATCTTCTTTTGAATTGTCTCATCCATTTTAGTAAAGGCACTAATTATTCTTTAACAAGGAATACTCTGGCATCAAAGCCCTAGATTCATGTGAGTATGTGGCAGCAATAGTAAGGAGATCATTTTCTCCCTCAAAATGTAATTTCAAGACTGATTTAAACTGAACATAAAGAAGTCTCATGAATATGGTTGCTTTTACAGCTAATGCAGATATCTTACTTCTCCTACAGATATTCCTGAGTGCTTTAGACAGCAGATTCTCAGTAAATGTTTCTTGATATTAACAGTTTTCTAATCTTGACTTTTATGCAGACTCTTGGAAGATTTACATAGTTTTGAAATGCATGTATATATGTGGATAGGAATCTCAGACTTTCTAAGGTGATATCATAGCTGGCAAACTTGATAACCGTGTGGATGTAGTCTGACAAGATTGTAAATCCGTCAATATCCTCTGCCTGCTGCATAAAGATGCAGCTCTGTGTCCTGGCTCACAACCGTTTCTTCAATTACAGAGAGAGCTTTGCATCTTCCTTTCAAGGGCACATGCTTTGCTGCACTGTTGGAAGTTTTGTGACAATTATAAATTTACTTTTCAATTTTCTGCATAACAGATTCTACTTCAGTTCACTAGAACTGGTAGAGGTTTTATTTTATTTTTTATTTCATACTTTCTGTGGCTGCTATCCATTCTGGCAGAAATACTTATAAGATAACAATTTTTCCACGTTATTGACTTTGGCGAATCTCACTGCTGCTGTGAAAAGGAATCACAGCAAAGCGAAATATTCTCTACTTTGAGCATGGAAGAGAACCCTGGAGAGAAGCCAGGCTGGGGGTACTGGTTGATGATTCTCTCCATTGATTCATTGACTCTTCTTCCAAATCCTTTAAAGGAGCATTTATTGTCTGTTATCAATCAGCACTTCTTCCCAGGATAGTTTTTCTTTTCTTGAACCCTGATTATTTCATTTAAAGAGAGTTTATCTTTTACAGTTCAAAGAGGATTTTGTTTGTTTGGGATCACATTGTTCATAGTGTCCCTTTATAGTTAGAATGAATGCCAGTGGTTGCTAATCAAAAGACTGAGATGGCAGGTGGCACTTCATGGGGTCTAGTTGTCACAACCCTAAGAATTCACTGTGATGCCCTTCCCATTTCACTTTCCAGTTCTTTGCTGTGCAGTCTAAAGTCAACTCTACATTGTGTGTATGTATTCCTAAGGGTATGCTGCTTTGGGCTTGATGCTCTGAATATTCATGTTTTCCTCCCTCTGTGAGACATTTCACCTTCAGTTCCATAGTCCTTTGATTCTATAAACACTTTTCCAAGGATTCTTTCTACTTGTATAAATACTTGAATGCTGACCAGAGCTGCTTGCATTTATTTTCATTGGGCAGGTAATTATTGTAGAGCACTATGCACTACCTGTTATGTTTCATGAGCAGCATTATTAGCATGCGTTGGTTTCTAGATAACATGGATGGGTATTTGTGTTTGTAGATCCTTAGTACTCAGTAAGATTGGAAGTGTTTTACTCCTTAGGCCACAACAGAATCCATCAACTAATGTGTTTCCTACCAAAGATTCTTCTGAATAACAGAAGACTCTGCAAGCTCCCTAATGTGCTCTTTAGTACCAGCAAATGTTACCATCCACATTAAGCTCTGCTTGACTTTTACTGCTCTGCTGCTATGCTCTGCTGATCTTTTATGAAGGGAACACACTCATGTATGTGCATCTCCAATGAGTAAGCGGGATCCAAAGGTGCCTACGTGGTCCACAACACCAGTTCACACTCCACTTCTGACAGTGCAAGCCATGGAAACCACTAGAAAACAAATTCAACTGAATTTGCTTCTTGAATTCTATTGTATTCATGGACTATCTAGAGATCTTGTGAAAATACAATTCTGAATTAATGAGCTTGGAGTGTATTCTAGGCTCTGTATTGCTACAAGTTCAGAGCTTATAGGTTCTGGATAGCATCAACATTGCTTGACTTTCATATAAAGGAATTGAATCCAAAGAAGAGACCTTACCAATGATGCTTGTGTACTGAGTAGAGCCACTCAAAATTCTCAATTCGGAATTTGAACGAAGTTTGAAACTAATACGCAAATTTTTAAATCCCACCTAAGTGTACAAAGATGACATTGATGGATGGGGCAAGCACCGTCTCCACAGACAGGACTTAGAACCCATCTTTGCCTCTTCTGTGCTCCAAGAGTTTTAGCAAGTCCCATATCTTGTTTTAATTTCTACTTCCTTATATATAAACTTAGAATAATAGTAAAATACGATTTTCTGTGTTTGTTTTGATATTAAATGTGAGAATTATATAAAAGTATTTTATAACTATCAAGTTAGTTGAGTGTCTGTAATCTAATCATCATGACTTACAATATGTGTATTGTGCAATATTCTCAACTTTATGTTGTTTGATGTGGTTTATTCATACAATTGAGAGACTGATATTTTATAGATTTCTTGGTTATTATGTAGCTGCTGGATATAATGTTACAGTTTAATAACCTTTATCTTTTTTCCTTAAGACACTGACATTTGTCTTTCCCTTTCCAATATGTTTCAAGGGAAGCAGAAAGACTGGGAAGCCGCAAATTTATTGATCCATGACTCTGCTTTGAAGATCTAGGTGGGGTTCTGAGGCAGTTGTGAATGATATCTTTGGAGTATTGCTTAATTAACACAGGTGTGCTTGGTTGGAAGAGAACATGCTGTCTTCATCACCAAGGAAAAATATCTGCCTGCAGGCAGCTTGCATCTCTATTGATTTCCTGATGAGCATTGACAATATTAAATATTATACAAAATGCCCTGTGGTATCTATTACTGATAAATGGCAGGAAGACACTAAAAGTTTAGGAAACATATGAGAAATCTCTACCAACAAACATTTGTTAACTGCCCTCTGGATAGAAAAATGCTTGCATCTATAACTTTCAAGTTATTCCCACAATTTCTACTTTGCACACTTTTTAATTCATTCTCCTTTCTATCATAAAATATCATCTTTGTGGGCTTTTAATACATATTAAAATACATAATATTATATATGTTTATATATATTAGGTCTCAAGAAGGTTTCTGTTTTAGGAATATATGTCTTTGAGAAAGGAAGAAAAGAAGAAAAAGGAAGGAAGAAAGAAGGAAGGAAGGAAGGAAAGAAAGAAAAATGTTAAATGTAGAACACTGTTATTTTCTGGAAGCCTTACTCTGACTTAATGCCTATGAAGACAGAAAATGGTTTTGAACAACTGAATATGTCAGACTTTATGTCAGCTTCTTTGGAGTTGATATCTCACTTAATTTGTCAAAGCGTACATCACTGCAGGCATGGAAAGGCTCAATAGCTGCCACATTCTGGTTTTCTCTCTAGATCGTCTCTGAGTTTTTTCAACTTTAACCTTATCTCTTTATGCTTGTCATTTCTTTTTTAAGTTTAAAACACTCTGAGTATTTGTCCTTACAATTTATGTTATACTAAGCATACAAGGTCTGTCTTTTAAGACAGGGCTGAAAACAAGATAGATAGCAATTTTTGTGAACTTGTGTATCCCTGGTCTTATCCCTGCTGCTGTTGCCCCCTTTAGTACTTCCAACCTCATTATTGGCCTGCAGGACGTGGGTGACTGTAGTGATGGGATCACATTTGCCCCACACTGGGCTGTTTCTGAAGTGCCTATTTTTTCTCACACTCTTCTGGTTCTAAATGAATATGGGAATGCCAATAATAACTTCTGAAAGTTTAAATTAAGAAAAATTTAGAAAACATTGAAATATAATTTTCAAAAATCTATGAAACATGCATATTTATCTGAATAATAAAACAATAAACTACTTGAAAATGTTTTATTATTTCATTTATGAAAGAGAGACAGAGAGAGACAGAGAGAACATGTACTGGGTGGGCTTCTGGAGATTGGACTAAAGATGGCAGGTGCCTTACTTGCTAAGCTATCTCACTAACCACTATTGACTCTTCAGGGGTTAATTTCCAAATGTTTGTTGCTTGTATTCAGTCATCAATATATGATATAATTTAAGTTTAATCATACCCAAAGCCTTGACAAGTGGTAGTTGTCTCACAGGAATTACCCTAATGAATACATAAGCATCTCTTGTATTAAGCATATTAATTGCTTATATGCAAATGATTTTACATACTTGAATAGTTTGACTTAAGAAGGATAAACATTATCTGTATAATCTTATATGTGATTCATTTGCTTATTAAACTCTTTCATAAGGATTTATATGAAAGTAAACTTTTTAGAGGTAATGAATAGACATTCTCTTGATTTTGGATAAAGAAGTTCATGAAGATTTTATGATCTTGAGCTCCCTCTTTCATCTAACCTATAAGTAACAGTGATGTGCATGCTATAATGACTCATTGTTCACAGTGACTTTTACCTTTAATTTTAGCCCTATTTTTCGCAGTCAAAATGAATCCTTGAGTAATTTAAAAATACAATTTTATTACCTTTTGGAATTAGAAAATCAGCCCAGTCAATTTTTCTGTACATATAACACCACTTTCATCATCTTAGCATTTATGTGAATAGGTTGCTAGGACCTTTGACTTTAAAAAGCATCCTGGAATAGGCTTTTATTGGATCTCATGCTAACACCTAGCTATTTTAGATATTGATTTTTAAATATGGAAAAGTTGGGGTCATAATAATCCAGTGTTGACAAAGCTTATGATGTTGGTTTATAAAAAATCACTGGTAGATGCACAAATCTTAATTTTTTGAAAATCTTTTCTTTGTAAACTTATCCTGGTGCAAAAGAAAATTGAGTTTTCATTTACATCCATAGTCATCATAACACGACATATACATTCATGAAAAATGGAAAAGAAAACAAATTATTTGTCAAGTTATCACATCATAGACAATCTTGAACTACATACATATGGATCCTTTTGCCCAAAAGCACCACTTTGGTTCTGACCAGAGTCCCCCAAGTGATACATGGAGAGAAAGCTGCCTTCTGAATGTATTTGGAACTTTTCAAGAACCTGTCGAAAATTCTCTTAGCCAGAATCTTGCATTATGACTTTGCTTTTCGTAAAGATAAATGATCTTCTCAATCTTAAACTTGAGTAAATGAACCTTTCTTGTTTGGCAGAAATACATCTTCACCCCAGAGTTTTCAAGTATTCTTTTCTTTCTTTCTTTCTTTCTTTCTTTCTTTCTTTCTTTCTTTCTTTCTTTCTTTCTTTCTTTCTTTCTTTCTTTCTTTCTTTCTTTCTTTCTTTCTTCTTCTTTCTTTCTTTCTTTCTTCTTTCTTTCTTTCTTCTTTCCTTTCTTCCCCTCCTCCTCTTCTTTCTTTCTTTCTTCCCCTCCGTCCCTCTTCTTTCTTTCTTTCTTCCCCTCCGTCCCTCCTTCCCTCTCTTCTTCCCTTCTTCCCTCCCTCCCTCCCTCCCTCCCTTCCTCCCTCCGTCTGTGTGTGTGTGTGTGTATGTGTGTGTGTGTGTGTGTATCCACATGTATGTGCAAAAGGGCACTTTAATGTATGTGCTTGTGGAGACCCAAGTGTGATATTAGGAATTATCCTGGATTGCTCTACAAACTTGTTACTTTGCTCTCATGTTTTGTAGGCTTTGCCTTCCAGGACCTTAACTTCAAGCCTCCACTGACCATTTCTACTAGATATTTTTACATGGGATCTAAGGATCTGAAATCAGGTCCTTTTGCTTGTGAGCAAAGGTTTTAAACCCTGAGCCATTTCCTCAACCAGACATAATTCTTTAAGTGCGTTCTTCATAATCTAGTTAAAATTACTTATAGGTAAGCCTTGCAATGTTATTCAAGGAAGTTAATAAAATTCTGAGTTTATTTATTTACTGAACAAGTATTTTTTTCCTACTATTTGGCAGGCACAACACAAGATGCTGTAGATAAAACATCTGCCATCAGATTTCATATAATCTTGTGAGGTCAGGAGACAGTAATTGTTGAATTGCATAAATTTGTAATTCTGATAGGTAATTACAATGAATAGAAAGCATAGAACATAATGGTAGAGCAATCTAGAATACTCCGACATAGGTTTGGAAAGAAGAGTTGAGTTCTTACCTGGAGATTTTAGTCCACTGAGATTTAGAGACATAGAATTTAGATAAATAGAACTCTATAAATAATATTTCTTCTTAGTGTTTTGAGTATATTCAATATTACATTGCACATAACAGTTTATAGCTGACTTTCTCATCCATATATATTTTGAATGTGTCAATTAAATTTAAATATAACAATTTTGAAGCTCTTTAGTTTTATATGTCAAAATATATTTAGATATTAAAATCTACCAAGATTAAAAAAACTTTGTGTGAGGTGAGATGGTAAGAGATGTTGAAAGAAAGAGTTTAGGCATAAGAATAAATAATTCTTCTTGCTCCATGACCAAAAAGATCATATGGACTATAGGTAATTTATTCTTCTCATATTTATTTTTGAAAGATAAATGATCAAGTAAACATATCAGATAAAAGAATCTTTGTGCCATATTTTACTTATGCTATCAAATACTCCATAATATTCTGTAAGCGGAAATATGACCCCTCACTTTGTAAATGTTTCCCCATTCACAGAAATCACATGGAGCCTTGTGTTCTAGTCCATTCATGGTGGTTTATTGAAGCAAACAGCCTCCTATTTCTGTCCCAACTGCTTAGTTCACAATGGTTCTACAGATCTTTTTGGTATGAATTTTGAATTAGACTAAACTGCTTATTCAATCCTGGTTATTAGGTTGCTGTGAGCTTCATTTGTAGCATTATACTTTGGAGAGACAATTTTTTTAACATTTTTTATTATTATTTCCGCTCATACAAACTTAATAGGTAGACCAGTTCCCTCCCCCCCCTCCTCCCCCTCAACCCCCTGCTCCCCCTCCCTCCCTCCCCATCTCCCAGTGCCTCCCCCCCAATTCCCAGAGAGTCCTTTATTGTGTATGCCTAACTCTCCTCTTGGTCCTCCTTTCCGATGATGTACAAGGACCCAGTGGCATTTTCCTGAACCCTTTCTCGTGTTCCCCTTAAGCATAGGAACACTACTGTGGCCGTCAATCCCTTGCCTCCAAGGATCTTGGTGCCTTTAGCCAATGTTAGACTTTGTGAGGTCAATAGTGTGATGGACATGGCGCAGGGCATGCAAAGTCCTATTATGATTGCTTCAGTCCTAACTAGTGTGGAGACTCTTCAAATCATTGCTCCCCCCATCCTTTTGCTCTTACAATCTTACCGCCCCCTCTTCCGCAAATGTGGAGGGACAATTTTTGAATGAGAAGTTTGAGGTTCATGATTCAAATACTCCGCAAGGTAGATTCTTTTGTTGTTCATTCTAACTACTGCCCTTTTTCCCTTAGTCTGCCATTCTCTACATGACACTCAGTAGAAGAATAATTGTTAGAGAGTTGAAGATATTGAACTCAAGTTACGAACTGTTACAAGGGAGTAAAAAGAAATTATTTGAATCTTAGTTTTCATTATGAAATATTCATAGGAATGAGGTTCAACCTGTGTTACAATAAAATGTTAATAAGACTTTTAAGAAAGCAATTAAAGAAACATATTTACTGCTAGTGTAATTGAATTCAAATTTATTATTCCTCAATTTAGTATCAAGAAGTCCTTTTAGTAACTTAAAAATAACATAGATAAATTTTTGCTTACCTCCAGCAAAATTTCCCTTTGCTATAAAGTTTCTGCAAGAATAATTTTAATTTTTCAGCATCTCCCTGTGGCAAGTAAAATACTTGGGATTATATTTTATACATGTTCATACCTTTCTGCTATAATATATTGAATAGTAATTTAAGATGCCTTTATTTAAGGAGGATCAAATACACTAAGGTACTTTACTGTCCAGTGAAGAGCACAGTCAAGGAAAATTTGCAATGTTCAGGGTTTAGGGACCCAAGACAAAAGAATTAAGAAGTCAACCATATCTGAATTAGTAAACTATATTAGCTTGTAAGTTATCACCTTATTTAAATACATATTCTAATTATACATTTTAAATACATAATTATGCAAATCTGAATTATTATTGATCAATCTGGTGAAAAGTTGTGGCTTTCCAGACGCACTGGATATATATAAATTTTTTTTCCAACCTGACAAACCAATGAGTTTATTGGGATCACTTATATTAGTAAGGATGTCAGCTATTGACAGGAGCAGAAACAGCTCAAAGGCAGCAAGCCCCTCCCAGCATGGATAATATACAAGGAAGCTGCAACCTGGACCACTCTTCTGCAAGATTTGCTAGGAGAAATCTCATCCAGATTTCTGGACTGTTCTTTGTCCTTTTCTGATTTATTGACTGCTCCAGGGTTTCCTTATAAACTTTTTGAGTGAGGCAGGGCCTCTTATTGACTGCTCTGGAGTCTCCTCAGACTGTTGGGCTGCTTCCTGGTCTCTCTGTCTTCTGGTATTCTCAGAGTCTCTTTCAGATTTCTTTTTTTTTTAAAAATTTTTCTGCTCATACAAATGTAATAGGTACCCCTGTCCTCTCTCTCCTGCTACCCTTCCCTGGACCTCCCTGCTCCCTCCCCCCTTTTCCCCTTCTTTTCTCACCTCCCTCCCTTTCTCCCAGTGGCCCCTCTCCCCATCTCTGAAGCATCCTTTAATGTGTATATCAAACTGGATATATATAAACATTTTTAATTGATTAATACAGTATGTGGGAATAGAGCCCAGACTTCTCTGCAACTAGAGATCCTCCTGTCTCAGTTTTCCAAGTGTTGGGATTGTAGAAGTGCAGTCTGACTCTGCTTCTTTTTTTCTCAAAATTCTTCCTTTATTGACTGGCACTGCTGTCAGAAGTGTCAGTCTCCTGTCACTTTGCATGGCAGTGCTTCTGCAGTGGAGCTCATTGCCCTGTGAACTCTGTCTCCTCCAGCCTCACTGTTGGCACCAGGGAACCTCCTGACCATTCAGAGCAGCTTGCTGCTAAGTCACTTGTGCAACGCCAAAAGATATTATTGACTGCAATCTTTGTATTTTATGACATTGATATAATTCTTACAGGATGCCTAGACTGTAGTTTGGGCCTTTATATTGTGTGGAGAAAGTAAATTACCTATGTTCTATGTGAGTTTTTAGCTTCCTAAATGAGACTTCTAAAATGATTGGCATATTTTGTTGGAACTCTGAAGGCTACAGCCACACGAGTGGCTTTGAACATACTCCCACTGGTAGCCAGCAACATTCCTTCGGGTCGAACTCAAGAGGAAAGAAGTAAAGGCTGATGCCGAGATTCTTCTGACTTTTAAATGAATACGTGTGAATTTCTGGAATTTGGTGTCATTTGTTTATAAAACAGATTTTAAACACATTAAACAAACTAAAGAACAGGAAATGCAAATCGAATAGTATTTTAGCATTGTGGTATAAAACTGCATGTGCATGAATATACTGTATATATTCATGACTGTTGTTCTGGCTGCACATAATCATCTCAACAAAATTTTTTCCCGGAGTTAAAAAATAATATGTAAATGGAATTCTGGGAAAAATTGTCTTTATATTTTAATTATGAATTTTCAACACACATTTATGCAAATCTAGGTCTTCATATATGTCCCTTAATGCTGATTGATCTGCTGAGAAATGTTAACTTTCCAGATGGACTGAAAGAATATATTGAATTTTATAATTGTGGGAGATGTAGGTGGGGAAGTATCTAATGAAGAGGCTGATCTTTGAGGGAGAGAGAGGAAAGAGTAAGCAGTTTCCCTCTATAGTTAAGAAAGATCGTTAACAACCCCTCACTCTTTTCTGAAGCCTTTCTCAAGCTCACAGTGCTGTCTGGGTCGCGAGGTTCAAGTGAGAAATAGGTGTAGAGAAGTTGCAGCTTTTGGTTATCCCAAGGATATGAAACACCAGTTTCTCTAGAATAAACTCTACATTCAGAGAAAATAGAATTTCCTAGCATGTCAATTATGGACATTCTGTGAGAGTCCAGCAAAGAAGGCTGTGAATTGCTTCTGTCAGTATGACTGACATAAGCTCTTGAAAGTGTTGCCAGCTTGTAATTCTTTCTACTGACTTTCAGATAAATTATTGACATTATTATGCATTAACTTTCATGGTAATGCAGCAACAGAGTAAATGATTGAATGCAAATCTTCGAATAAAACCTTCAACTTAAAAATGACACCCCAGTCTGAGCTATATTTTTTGTCACTCATAGGTCACTTGATTGTACGGGGCTTTGGATTGATTTCAGTTAAGTTTTTAAGTCTAAAGTGACCTACTGGGTTTCCCACATACTTGTAGCAGTTTGGCCTAACATTGTGGTAACAATTAATCCTGCTAGATAAATTGTGACTTGTATTCTCCTTCATGGGGGTAAGTTTGGAATCATGCTGTCAATTGTACCTTGCTAAATTGTTTCTGTGCTGTAGTTAGTTATGTTCTTACATTCAGCAAAATTGTTTGCATTCTAATCAAGTTAGCTTTATGTATCATGCTTTTACAAACCAAGATCTCACATGGTGACACCTTTATCAGAGCGTTTAATTCTGAATTCCATATTTTGATTAAAAACATATTTTATCTACTGAAATGTAGCTTCACTTAGGTTTCAATTAACCATCTGCTTTATCTGTGATTTTTAAGTGCATGATGTTATTTCACCTTGACAACATTATGCAGTTTTATCCTTTAATTCTTCACTGAAACTAATTATATACTTATTAAGGAAGTTTGAGACTTCTCACTTCAGCTATATAGCTGACATGGCTGAAGTAAACATTGCAAAATAAATGACATCATTGGTGAAAATTTTTAAGCTTATTTCACTATTATATCTTTGGAAACATATATAAGCTATTTCTTAATCAAAGTGTTTATGAATCACATAATCTCAAACTTGGGTAAGTTTATTTTAATCTAATTTTCAACAATATCTATTCAGAACTCCCTAATGAGTATCTTGAATACAACTTGGTTTACCAAAACCTAGCACTTGAGGTTTACATGATAGAGAGTTAAATGGGGTTTCTGATATTGAAGATTGACTGTCTAACAGGGAAGACGCATTATTTAAGTTCTGCTGGTATGGCGTTCTGTATGAAGCAATGCTACACATTAAGACTGAAGTGTGTTACATGAGATATTGGGAGAATTGGGGCATTAGACTATGTTTAAGAAAGAGTACATTACGCCAAGGAAAGGATAGGAGTTACAATTTTAGGCCAACAGAGTAGAGACAAGACATGACCGTCTCTGAATTATTTACAGATTTTCTTTCACACATTCCATGACACTGGAACTAGAGAGGAATTTTAAGTCATGTGTTCTGTGTAATTCACTTTCCATCATTTTGCAGTCATATCAGTACCTGGGCTGTTCCTGTCTTAAATATTTTAGCACCTCACTGCCTTGCTCGTTGTTGTCAATATAGCCTTTAGCTTATTTGAGTTCATCTTTGATGTTAGAATCCTTTTTAACATTTTTTCCTAGTAATTTTTCCTTTATCCCATTTCAGTTCTTACTTATACATTATTTGCTAAAACATCTCTTTACAGAAAATTATAGTTCTTCCCATATATTAATTTCATTGATTTCATATCTGGCTGGGTACATTAATTACATTTACATTGTTGTGACCATAGACCTGGCAAAGAAACTTAAGGAAGGAGAGGTTATTTTCTCTTATGGTTTGAGAGGATATAATCCCTCATGGTGGAGCAGGCACGGTGGTGGGAGATGAGTACTTGCTCACATCTCAGTAGATCACAGGCAGAAACTTCACCAATCTCACTGGCTTCTCAGTGATTAGCAGATGGTTATACCATCTGAACCTAAGGACAGTTTTGCCTCTTTATTCCAATATGGAATATTGGATTCAATTATTTTATACTTTCTTATTGCAGGAGGTAGGATCTCCAGTGTATATTGGTAGAAGACATGGAAATAGATCTCATTATCTTATTTGTGTGGTAAGAATTCTGCCCCCCCCAAAAAAGGAGTTTTTCACATTTTAATACCATGTTAACTATTGACATTTAGCAGACACTCTTTATCAAACAGGGAATATTCACTTCTCTCTCTAGTTGGACAAGATTTTGAATTAAGGATATTGTATTTTGTTAAATGGTTTTCTTGTTTCTACTGAGATATGGTATACACTTTCTATTTTATTTTGTTGTTAGAGCAAATTGGATCATTTTTCTTTTCAATGATCAATCAATCATGCTTTCCATAATGCTATATTAAATTACCTTTTAACATTCTATTACGCTTAATGTAGGAACAAACTTGGACTTAGAATGAGTTAAGTAATATTGATATTTCTTTTGATTTTTTAAATTGAATAGTCTTGTAAAAGTGATTTTTTTCTGAAAGGTTATTAGAATTTTTAACAACTAAACCAATCTGTCCCTGGAATAATCTTTCTATTATAAATTCAATAGACACAGAAGTAAATATTCAAAATATTTACTTCTTAATGAGGAAAATTTAGTATTTTGTCTTTCAAAGTACTTCATGTAATTTAAACTGTTGAGTCTTTTTATCATATTGTTACTCCCTTATTGTGTTTTTAATATTAGAAATATATGTTGTTTATCACATCTAACTGTTGATTGTATGACTAGAGGTCTTTAATTTTAATGATCTTTAGGAATGAATTGTCATTTCATTGATAATTTATGCTGATTTCCTGTGTTTCTTCATTGATTTATTCTTAAAATTAATTATTTCATTTATTTCAATTATTTTGTTTTCTCTTTTAATTCTTTGGTAAATTGAGCTATCTCAGATACTTTTTTTCTACTTTATTACAGGTATATTCCACAATATTCAATTAACATGATGTGTTTCTATTCAGTTCAAAATAATTTCTAGTTTCTTTTGCCCTTAAGTTATGGAGAATTGTTCAATTTCCAAGAATTTGAAAAGCCTTCAGAATTGTTTTTGTTGCTTATTTCTAACTTAATTCCATTGTGATCAGAGAAAAAAACTTTGTTTAAATTTTAGTCTATTAACCTGACTGAGCCTTAATATATGACCCAGAATATTCCATTAAATAGACCATGTTCACTCAATAAGAATGCTCATTCAGCTGTTGTAGAAGAGGCATTTAAACACCAATAAGGGCAAGCTACTCAGAGTGCTATGTTCACATCTACAGCATTTTCACTGAATTTTTAAGTCTCATTATTTTATCAAGCATCAGAGGAATTTTTAAGTCTCTTACTGTAATTGTAGACTTTTCTATTTCTTTTTGATGTCTTGTGATTATATTATCTATTTAACTTGCAACCTTGTTACTAGAGACAACGATTATCTAGAATTTTTAGTTCTTTAATTCAACCCATTTTATCATGAATTAACCTTATCCTGGGCAAATTTCTCTGTTTTGAAATCCCTTTGTCTAACCTCTGTTTTCTTTTGATTATCCATCGCTTATCCATCCTTTATTTTTAAATTATAGCATCTTTCCATTTAAGGTAGAGTTCTTTATGTTCACAGAGGTAATTTTTGCTCTTTGATGGACTATATATTTCCATCAAGTCTCATGTATCCTTCTGTCTCTGCCTCCTCAGCACTGAGATTAAAGATTTATACTAATCTACTCAGCTTTACGTGGGTGCTGACATCTGAACTCAGCTTGCATACTGACTTGGATCAGCTATAAACCTTCTAAAGATTTGATCTGGAAAATATCTAGAAATTAGTTTCATTTGTAGTTGTATAGCTTGGCATATAGAGGATACATTTCATGATAATAATACAAAATTCAATAAGAATTGGTACACATGTACCACATTTTTTCAATGGATATGTGTCCTATTGTGAGATGAATAGAAGCTTCTAAATTACAAAGAAAGTTTCTGTCCTGAGTTGAATCAGTGAGTTCCAAATACAAATGAAACAGTAGAGGAACATTTACAATATGAAACCATACATATCTGGGGCAGACACATCCAGATTTATCTGTTTTATTTGCTGTAACTAATTGTATTGAATATGAAAGAGAAGAAAAAAATGGAAGCAGACTTCATAAACTTCGTTTGGTTTAAACATAACTACAATAGGAACTAATAGCCCACTCTTGGGAATTATGGGTAAGGTTATGATTCGTGTATGCCTTGAACTAAGATATTTATAGATTTTATCTATAAGTGTGTTATGTGAAAATAGGTATAGTGTTTTTCTTATCCATTATCATGTTTCTGTTATGAAAATGAAAGAGAACACAGGCGGAAAGTCTTTCTATATATGTGGAAATGAAAGATTTTCGTTTTTCTGCTTTAATTCTGCTTCTCTTTTCCTATGTTCTCTGCTGTGAGAGACGATTCAATGAGTCATATTTGACAAGTGGATAGGCTGATGAATTATATCAGAAGGCCATTTTCTCTTACAATAGCTGGGCAGAATGGTGGACTCAAGTCAATTCTTGCTATTTTAGTCTTTTACATTCTTTTCAACTTTCACAACTTCTGTGAATGTAGTAGATGTGGTAATTGAGCCCAGAGCCCATCTGGTAAGCGCAGCTGATTTTTAGACTCCATTCTTCATGAATTTCAGATAGATCCATGTATATTCTATTCACATGGACTAGAGCCTTTCTGGTTATTAAGGAATGTTTGGATAAATTAATTTTTCTCAAATTATTAAACATTTTCCTAGAGAATCCACACTCAGAAAGGTGTATGAATCATGAGAATGTTTTAATCCTTTGTGCCATGATTTAGATAAAGGAATTTGCTAAAGATGAGAAAAGTTGAGTACATTTGTAAGTTTCACACATATAAAGTGCAGGCTGATGGAGAGAATAGGTGTGTTATTATTTTAACAGACTGAAGAAAACTGGAAGAAGGAAAGATCACTATTGTTATTGGTTGTTAGAGATAAGATAGACCTGTCATTACTGCCTTAGGCAACCCTAAAGAAGGCAGTATTTGCTTAGGCATAAGGGGATCAATTTCATAAGTGATATTTCTAATCATGAAAAAAAGTTTAGTTTCTTAGCTTGCACATCAAGGACTATGCTGTTTTTTATAGTTAAATTCTAGCAATAAAATGTTGGAGAATATCATTTGGCCTTTTGGGTAGTATATGGGAGAATGTCAAGAACACAGGTCCTTATTCAAATCTGATATAGAGCCTTTTGGGCTTGGGGGCCTGTGCAAGGCACTGCACTCCTGCCTGGTCCTTGGAAACTCCTCTAGGCTCTGAGACACCAGCAGGCATTGGCAAATCGTATTTCTTCTTTCGTGGGGACAAATGCAAGGCAGTCTTACTTAACTGACACCCTCCCTCAGTCAACCAATAATAGAACCTCCAAGATTTTAATTTAACATAGGCACCACAAACACAGGACCAGAGCACCAACACCTTGCTACTGTGGACCCTAAAGCACCTTGCATCAACCAGAAGGGAATCTTCACATCCAACTCTAAGATAAGTACACTTTTTACTTTCCATCTCATCAAAACATCACATACCCACCCATTAGGGCATTAACTGTTCACCCTCATAAACCTGGAAGTAACTAGTACTTGCCATAGTATTCTAAGCTCTAACCCTTGACTAGTAAACCCACCCTATTTCATAATATAAAACTGATCTAATATTTAACCCAAATCACACATAATAACTCTTGACATTCAATCCCAAACATCCAGGAAAATATAGATCTAAACTTTGCAACCCACAGAACCAGAATAGGGCTTTCACTCTTTTTTTTTTTTTTTTTTTTTTGGTAGCATATCGCCTTGCCTATGAAATAAAAGCAAGGAACCCTAGATTCAGAACTTAAACAATTAGGCAAACAGTAGCAATAACAGTCCAAGTGCAGAAATTCTGTCTGACTCATAACAATCATAAACACACACCAAGAAAGATTCTATAAATCAAATACAAAATGACCAAGTCATACCATAAATCCACAAGAATCAATAAAAACCATGACAACACCTGCACAGAAAACATTGACCCTTTAAGAATGGATCCCTACCAGAATAACCCTTTGGATATTAGTCAATAACAAAGACAAGGATTTTCAAAGCATGATCTTTACCATGATGAAAACAATAAAAGATGAAATCTGAGAGAAGTTAAATAACTGCATAGGCCAATATGAATAGGAGCACAACAAGCACCTAGATGAAGTGAAAAAGGAAGATGAAGAAATAAAAGTAGGCATAGAGCAGTTGGAAAAAAGTTATATAGCTTGAAGTTAAAAATAAGCTAGCTATAATCCAAAATTCAACAGAAAGTCTTACCATCAGAAGTAATGAAACGGAAAATAGAATATCAGAAGTAGATGGCAGAACAAATTGGTTCAATTAAAGAGGTTGAGAAAGCAAAAAATATACTGGAGAGAAATATTCAAGTGTTATGGGGCGCCTTTAAGAAACCAAAGCTGCTCATTCGTGGAATACCATAAATAGTTTTTCAAACTATCATTAATAAAAATTTTCCACATCCAAAAAAAGAGACCCAAGTAAAAGAGACATATTACACACCATTCAGGTATGACCAAAATAGAAACTCGCCATGTGAAAACAACACAGACACATGACAAAGAAAATGTGCTGAGAGCATCAAGAGAGAAAAACCAAGTCACTTTTAAAATCTATTAAGGATTAGAACTTGGGAGTAATGCTGTGAGCCCTACAGTTGGTACCATGTTGTCATCACTGCTGCGGTTGGTAGTGGTGTGCTCAAGCAACCTGTACTGGAACTTAGAGTCTCACAACATCCTCAGCAAGCATGGATTCAGCATCTGGTCCTTTGGAACAGGAACTCAGGTGAAACTGCCAAAACCAGCTCCCGACAAGCCTAATGTTTATAACTTCATATCCACATATGATCAGATGTACAATGATCTCCTTAGGAAAGACAAAGAACTCTGCACAGAATGGCATTTTATATATGTTGGACAGAAATAAGTGAATCAAACACCAACTAGAAAGGTTCCAAAACTGCAGGGACCTGTTTGATCTGATCCTCACTTGTAAAGGGTGTGTCTACAGCCAGGAAATAGAAGATCTGAATTCTGGAAAAAAGGAGACTTGCTAGTCCATGCATGCAGTCAATGTGGACATCCAGGACACCATGAAGCCACCCTGGGAGCCTTCCTCGTCTGCAAGCTCTGTCAGTGTATTCAGCAAACTGAGGACAAGGGGAATAAGACTGATGAGCCACTTCAGGGGTTCAAGGAGAAGAGTGGCCAGGCCTTTCTGCACACAGTATGTGTCTACTGAGCTGTTCTCTGGTTGTGGAGTGGACCAGCTCTTCACAGCCCTCTCTGGAGCCACTGAGCCACTTTGTTGATGCATTTTCCCTCATGATCTTGTTTCTACTGAGGTGTTCTGCCTATGAGTGGAGATGTTATCCCAATATGCTGTACATACAGAGTCAGAAGTGTACAGAAATGCCAGGTTAAAAACATTGTTTCCAGACCTACTTTTCTTTAACTAATAAAGAAAGATAGGTCTCTTCACAGCCCCCAGCAAGTGCTTATTGCCAGCCTGCCTAATGCCTCTCTACCACTGGATTATATAAAAATAAAACTGTCTTATTAAAAAAAGTTAAGTTTATTGAAATAACAGCTAATTTTTCAGTGGAAATAGCAAAAACCAGAATGTCTTGGAAAGATATAATTCAAGTCATGAATAAACACAAATGGCAACCCAGACTAATATACCCATCAAAACTATCAGTCATTATTGAGGGTGGAAAAAAAATCTTCCACCATAAGGACAAGCTGAAGACTTGCATGAACACCAAAGTAGGCCTACAAAATATACTAGAAAAGATACTTAAGCTAAAAGAAAAGGACACACACGTCCAAAGGGACAGAAAGGAAAAAAAATACTAACACCATTTCCTAGCAAAGAAATACACACTTAAAAACCATAAAACACAGAAAATGACAGGAACCAACAAGCATTTCTCAATAATAACCTTAAGTGTAAGTGAAATAACTTTGAATCAAAAGATATAGAATACAAACATGGATCAATTTTTCAATGGAAATATCAATACCCAGCAATCTGCTGCCTTTAGGAAACACATCTCACCATGAAAGAGGCATATAATCAGAGCAAAATCCTGTTCAAAAGTACTGCAACCTAGTGGAAAAAAGAAACAAGTGGGAGTAGCAGTTCTTATATCTAACAAAATAGATTTCAAACCAAAAGAAACTGTAAGAGACTCACAGAAGGATACTACATATTAATCAATGGAATAATTCATCAAGAAGACTTCACAACACAGAACATATACAAACCTAATAAACATTCATTAAACATGTTACAACATTTAAGATGACAAAAACTGAACAGAGATACACTGGAGCTTAATCAAACCATAACCCTAATGGACCTGACAGATCTCTATTGAACCTTCCATCCCAACAATAAGAAAAACACATTCTTTTCAGCAGCCCATGGAACCTTCTCCAAAATAGACTACATATTGGGACACAAAGCAAACCTTAAAATATACAGGAGAGTTGAAATAATATTCTGTACCTACCTGATTGCCACAGAAAAAAGCTAGATATCCACAAAAAAGCAAACATCAAAAAATACACAAATTCTCGGAAATTAAATACCATGATACTGAACTAGGAATAGGTTTAGTCAGAAATCAAAGGGAAATACAAAAATTCCTAGAAATAAATGATAATGAAAATACAACACATCAAAATCTTTGGGCTATGACAAAGATAGTTCTAAGAGAAAAGTTTATAGCATTGAATGCCTATATAAGAAATAAATGGAAACATCAGAAGTAAACAATTTAACAGTCCATCTTAAAACTTTAGAGAGACAAGAACAATCCAATCCCAAAAGCAGTAGATGAGCAGAAATTGGTAAAATCAGGGGAGAAATATCTGAAATTGAGAAAAGGAAAATGATACAAAGAACCAACCAAACAAAGAGCTGTTTATTTGAAAAAGTCAAAAAGATTGACAAATCTTCAGTCAAATTAATCAAAGCCAAAAGGAAGAAAATCAAAATAATAAAATTAGAGATGAAAATGGAGTCATTATAACTGACACCAAGGAAGTTCAGAGAATCATAAGGTCATACTTCAAAAAATTTATACTCTACAAAGTTTGACAATCAGAAAAAAATGGATGAATTTCTTAATATGCACAACTTACCAAAATTGAATCAGGATGAATTGAATTATGTAAACAGCCTCATAACAAGTGATGAAATTAAAGAAGTAATTACAAATCTTTCCACCAAAAAAAGTCCAGGACCAAATGAATTCAGTGTAGAATTTTATCAAACATTTGAACAACAACTAACACCATTACTCCTTAAACTATTCCATAAAGTAGCAAGGGAAGGAATACTCCCTAATTCTTTCTACAAAGCTAATATTATACTAAATCCAAAATTAAATTAATGAACATAAATGCAAAGATCCTTAACAAAATTTTAGCTAACCATATTCAAAAATATCAAAAAATCATTCACAATGATCAAGGATTTATTTTAAGCACACAAGGTTGGTTCAACATATGAAAATCAATAAATGTAATCCATCATATGAACAAATCAAGGAACAAAATCATATCATCCTCTCAATAGATGCAGAAAATGGGTTTTGACAAATCCAACATCCCTTTATGATCAAATTTCTATAGACAATTAGAATGGAAAAAACATATATCAATTTAATAAAGGCTATACACATGAAGTCTATAGTAAGGATCATTCTAAATGATGAAATACTTGAAGCATTTCCTTTTTAGTCAGGAACTAGGCATGGTTGTTCACTCTCCCCATTTTTATTCAATATCATACTGGAAGTCTTAGCTAGAGCTGTTAGAAAAGAAGGAAATGAAAGGGATACAAACAGGAAATGAAGAAGTCTAGCTATCCCTATTTGCAGGCAACATGCTCCTTTATCTTAGAGACCACATAAACTCCACCAGGAAACTCCTAGAGCTAAAGTATAAGTTCATCAGAGTGGCAGGATACAAAGTCAGTATTTGAAAATTAATGGCTTTCTTGTACACCAAAAATGAAAAAAGTGAGAATGTCCTAAGAGAAATGAATACATTTACCAATCCTCTAAGAAAATGAAATACCTTGGTATAAATCTAACGAAGGAAGTGAGAGGCCTGTACAACTCTAGAAAGACTTCTCATGCTCCTGGATTGGTAGAATTAACATCATAAAATGGCCATTCTATCAAGAGCAATATACAGATTCAATGCTATGCCAATCAAAGTTCCAAGGAATTTCTTCACAGAAATTGACAAAACAATCTCAAAACTCATATGGGAAAAACAAAAGGCTCAGGACCGCTAAAGTAAACCTGAATGATAAAAACTATGATGCAAGAATCTCTATTTAAAAACTATGATGGAAGAATCACTATTTAAAAACTATGATGGAAGAATCTCCATTCCAGACCTTAATCTATACTACATATCCATAGTGATAAAGACGGCATAGTAATAAAGACAGTAATAAAAACAGACACATAGATCAACAGATAAGGATTGAAGAACCAGACCTAAGCTCATACAACTACAGTCATCTGATTTTGACATAGGGGTTCAGAAAACTCAATGACAAAAGAATAGTTTTTCAATAAATGGTGCTAGCAAAACTGGATATCCAGATGCAGAAGATTGAAAATGGACCCTTCCTTGTTAACCATGCATGAAAATCAGCTCCAAATGGATTAAAGACCTTAACATTAGACCAGTGACTATAAAATTCCTAGAAGAAAGAGTAGTTAAATCCCTTGAACTGATTGTCTTAGGCCAAAACTATCTAAACAGGACCCCAGTAGCTCAGGAAATAGAACTGTCAAGAAATAGGATCTCTCCCTTCCCTCCACTCCACCGCCCGGGTACGCGCGTGCGGGGTCCAGTCGGGCCTCACCGCGCGACCCAGGGAAGCTCGGACCCCGCCCACCCCCAGAACCCCAGGCCGCCCTAGGGACCCAGCTCCTCCCACCATCCAGCCGGAGCTGCGCGCAGGGCCTGGGAGGAGGAGAGGGCACCCCCCTGCGTCCGGGCTCACCCCCAGGTCCCCCAGGTTAAATAGCCCCTGCCTACGCCCCATCCTCCCTTCCCTTACTCCGCTGCCAGGGACGTGTGGGGTCCAGACTGGACTCACCTCGACCTAGGTAAGCTCCGTCTCCACCCACCCCCAAAACCCCAGGCCAAATAATTCAGTTTAGTGAAAAACGCACAGAAATTGAAAGAAGATCTTAAGAGTTAAAACAACAATGTCAAAGTGCAAATCCATGAGAAACAACACTCAAGTAAACAAATCTCCCACTGCAGGAATTAATCCCATAATGTTAGACTCCAACCAGAACAAACCCACGGAAAATGGCCAAGAAAGCCTGACCCAGGATAACGACTTTCAAAATATGATCATTACCATGTTCAATACTATGAAAGAGGGAATCTGGGAGGAATTAAATAATCGAATCAATCTCTTTAAGGAGGAACACAACACACATTTGGAGGAGTTGAGAAAAACAGTGCAAGAAACAAAAACTGGCATAGAGCAGTTAAAACAGACTCAAGCAGAGTTTAAAACTGAACTAAAAGACAAGTTATCTTCAACCCAGAACTCCACAGAGAGTCTTATCAGCAGAACTAACCAATCAGAAAACAGAATTTCAGATCTTGAAGATAAAGTGGGAGTATTAACCAGCTCAATGGAAGAGGTTGTTAAAGCCAAAAAGATACTTAAGAGAAATATCCAAGAGATATGGGACACCCTGAAGAAGCCTAACATGCGTATTCATGGAATACTAGAGCAAGAATCTCAAAATACCATCCCTGAGGAAATTTTTCAAACCATCATCAAGGAAAACTTTCCTCATCTAAAAAAAGAGAGGCCCATCCATATACAAGAGGCATTCCGCACCCCAAACAGATATGATCAAAACAGAAGCTCGCCACTGCAAATAATAGTCAAAACACTCCACATTCAAGATAAAGAACTGGTGCTGAGAGCTTCAAGGGAGAAAAAACAAGTCACTTTTAAAGGTAAACCTATTAAAATAACAAATGACTTCTCAGTCGAAACAGTAAAAGCAAGAAGAGCTTGGAGAGACATACTTCAAGTACTGAATGAGCAAAAATGTCAACCCAGGCTGATTTACCCTGCAAAACTATCCGTCATGATCAAGGGAGAAAGAAAAATCTTCCAGCACAAAGACAACTTGAAGGGATACATGTCCACCAAACCAGGCCTTCAAAAAATGCTAGAAATGATACTCAAGCTTGAAGAAAAAAACAGGCATATCCAGGAGAACAGAAGGCAAGTGTAACAGCATTAAAAGCAAAGCAATATACTTATAAAAACTACTAAACATAATAAATGTCTGGAATTAAAAATAGTTTCTCCATTATAACACTAAATGTTAATGGAATTAACTCACCGATCAAGAGACACAGATTACAAATTTGGATTAAAAATCACAATCCAACAATCTGCTGCCTGCAGGAAACCCATCTCACCACAAAAGATAGGCATGCCCTAAAAATAAAAGGCTGGTCAACAATTCTACAAGCTAATGGAAGCAGAAAACAGGCAGGGATAGCCATTATGCTATCAGACAAAGTGGACTTCAAACCAAAGAAAATTATAAGAGACACGGATGGATACTACATTTTAGTCACAGGTACAATTCACCAGGAAGATTTCACAATACTGAACATATATGCACCCAATACGGGCCCCTCCACATTCATTAAGAAAACCCTACAGCGTCTAAAGCAAGAAATCAACCCCCAAACGATAATTCTTGGGGACTTCAACACCGCCCTCTCAACATGGGGATAGATCAACAGGACAAAAGCTTAACAGAGACACTTTGGACCTTAATCAAACTCTTAAAGAAATGGACCTTACAGATCTATATCGAACTTTTCACCCACGCACCAAAGAATACACATTTTTCTCAGCTGCACACGGAACTTTCTCCAAAATAGACAAAATGAATCTACACATATACAAAAAAGTTGAAATTCTAACCTGCGCCCTGTCAGACAACCACGGCCTAAAACTGGACATCCACAACACAACAAACAAGAGAAAATACACTAACTCCTGGAAACTTAACAAACATGATGCTGAATGAGAACTGGATTCAGGAAGAAATTAAAAAGGAAATTCAAGATTTCCTGAAAGTGAACGATAATGAAAATACAACTTACCAAAATCTCTGGGACACAATGAAAGCTGTTCTAAGAGGTAAGTTCATAGCTCTTAATGCCTACATCACAAAAATGGAAACATCAGAAATAAATAACTTAACAATGTAGCTTAAGGCTTTAGAGAAACTTGAGCAATCTGATCCCAAAAGTAGTAGAAGAGAGGAGATTAGCAAAATAAGGGGAGAAATATCTGAAATTGAGACTAAGAAAACGATAGAAAAAATCAACCAGTCAAAAAGCTGGTTCTTTGAAAAAATCAATAAGATTGATACACCCCTAGCTAAATTAACCAAAAGCAAGAGAGAGAAATCCCAAATTAACAAAATTAGAAATGAACATGGAGTTATCATTACTGATACCCAAGAAATCCAGAGAATTATAACATCATATTTCAAAAACTTATACTCAGTGAAGTTTGACAACACAAAAGAGATGGATGAATTTTTAAGTAAACACAACCTAACTAAATTGAATCAGGAAGTTGTGAATTACTTAAATAGTCCTATAACATATAAGGAAATTGAAGAAGTAATCTCAAATCTTCCCACCAAAAAATGCCCTGGACCAGATGGATTCAGCACAGAGTTCTACCAGACATTTAAGGAGTTAATAATACCAATATTCCTTAAACTGTTCCATCAAATAGCAAAGGAAGGAACACTACCAAATTCCTTCTATGAAGCTAATATCATCTTAATCCCAAAACCTAATAAAGATTCACTTAAAAAAGAAAACTATAGGCCAATCTCTCTGATGAACACAGACGCAAAGATTCTCAACAAAGTCTTAGCAAATTGGATTCAAAAACATATCAAAAAGATCATTCACAGGGACCAAGTAGGCTTCATCCCCGGCACACAAGGTTGGTTCAACATACAAAAATCAAGAAATGTAATTCATCATGTAAACCAGTCCAAAGACCAAGACCACATGATACTGTCAATAGATGCAGAAAAAGCCTTTGACAAGATCCAATAGCCTTTTATGATCAAAACACTGGAGATAGTAGGAATGGAAGGAACCTTTATCAATATAATAAAAGCTGTATACAACAAGCCCACAGAAAGGATTATGCTCAATGGGGAACAATTGGAAGCATTCCCACTTCGATCAGGATAGGGAACTCCCTCGAGCTGATTGGGCTAGGCCAACATTTCCTAAACAGACATCCAATGGCACAGTCACTGCTACCAACTCTCAACAGTTGGGATCTTGTAAAATTAAAGGGCTTCTGTTCAGATAAAGAGATTGTAACAGGAGCTCAAAGGCAACCTACAGAATGGGAGAAAATCTTCACTAACCACACATCTGATAGAACTCTGCTGTCCAGAGTGCACAAAGAACTTAGAAAACTAAACACCAAGGAAACCAATGGCCCAATTAAGAAATGGGCCCTGGAACTTAAAAGAAATTTTACCAGGGATGAAATTAAAATGTCTAACAAATTTCTTAAAAAATGCACCACTTCTTTAGTCATCAGCCATGCAAATCAAAACTTCCCTGAGATATCATCTCACCCCGGTCAGGATGGCAAAAATCCACAATACAAACAACAACAAGTGCTAGAGAGGATGTGGAGAGAGGGGAACTCTGCTGCATTGCTGGTGGGAATGCAGGCTCATACAGCCACTCTGGCGAGCCGTATGGAGATTCTTAAAGAAATTAAAGATTGAAATACCATATGACCCTGCTATTCCACTTTTGGGAATAACCCCCCAGGCAGCAGAGGTTCACCTCGATAGCACAAGCACGACCATGTTCATAGCAGCACTGTTTACAATAGCAAAGTCATGGAATCAACCCAAATGTCCAACAGTTGACGAGTGGATAAGGAAACTGTGGTACATCTATACAATGGAGTACTACTCAGCCATCAAAAATGATGAATTACTGGAATTTGCTGGGAAATGGATGTCATTAGAAACAATTATATTAAGTGAAGTGTCCCAGACCCAGAAAATTAAGCGCCGTATGTACTCTCTAATAGGTGGCTCCTAGTACCAAACTCACCCAGCCCACCCAGAGACACTCAAAGAAAAATCTCTGTAATACCTACAGTAATTGCAAGGATTATGAACAGGAGGGATGGGTTAGGAGGGCCACACCAGAAACAAGGAGAGAGGGGACCATGTTACAGCAGAGAAAATAGGTCTCCATCAAGGACTCAAATAAGTAATGAGACATCTGATTAAGTTCACAGACTTTCGTTCCTGATCATTTACTACTGAGGGGGTATGATCTCACCAGAAGAGGAGGGCATATAGTCTGGCAGATAAAAAGTAACCATTTTGCAAATGGGTGATAGACCCCTCCCTCACTGTGGTTTCCCACTTTTATTACATCTACCTTTGAAAGGCTCTTATCACAAGACTCTAGTTTAACAGCTTTTTGTCTCTGGCCAGGGGATGTCATACAATGCCCCACCAGGATGGAGTAAAGGGCATTGCAGGAGCAGCAAAACTGCAAAAGAAAAATCAACAAACCACAATCCAGAACTTCAGAGATTCTATATCAACCACCTAGAACTAGGCCAGACTAATCTCTCCCCATCCTGAAGCTCAGGGACATTTGCGGAAGAGGGGGCGGTAAGAGTGTAAGAGCAAAAGGATGGGAGGAGCAATGATATGTAAGATACTCCATACAAGTTAGGGCTGAAGCAATCATAATTGGACTTTACATGCCCTGCGCAATGTTCAACACACTATTGACCTCACAAAGTCTAGCATCTGCTAAAGGCACCAAGATCCTTGGAGGCAAGGGATTGGCAGCCACAGCAGTGTTCCTATACTTAAGGGGAATACGGGAAAGGGTTTAGGGAAAGGCCACTGGGTCCTTGTACGTCATCAGAGAGGAGGGCCCAGAGGAAAATCAGGCATGCACAAGAAAGGACTCTCTCGGAATTGGGGCGGGAGGAAATGTGGGATGGGGAGGGAGGAGTGAGGGGAAGGGGAGCAGGGGGTACAGGAGAGGAGGAGGGAGGGAGGGAACTGGTGTACCTATTAAATTTGTATGAGCTGAAATAATAATAAAAATGTATTAATAGGAAAAAAAAAGAAATAGGATCTCATGAAATAAAGTGCTATTGTTCAGCTAAAGATATTGTCAAAGGAGCAAAAAGACAACCCACAGAATGGGAAAAAAATGTCACTAAGCATGCATCTGGTAGAGGAATAATATCTAGAATGCACAAAAAACTAAAAAAAAATAAACATCAGAGATAAACAACCTAATTAGAAAGTGCGCCATGGAACTTAAAAGAATTTTTTCCTAGGAAGAAATTGAAATGTCCAATAAACACCTTAAAAATGTTCCACCTCCCTAGCCATCAGAGAAACGCAAATCAAAACTCCCTGAGATATCATCTCACACTGGTTATAGTGCTGAAAATCCAAAAAAAAAAAAATGCTGGAGAGGATGTGAGAAGAAGGGAATCCTCATCCACTGCTGGTGGGAATGCAGACTTGTACAGTCACTATGGTGATCAGTATGGTAGTTCCTAAACAAGTTAAAAATTAAGATGCCATATGACCCTGCTATATCATTGCTAGGAATATTCACAAAAATATTCATCATACTACAATGACACTTGCACATCTATGTTCATTGCAGCATTATTCATAATAGCAGTGTCATTGAATCAACCTAGATGTATGACAGTTGATGAAAATATTGCACACAGATATGATGGAATACTATACAGCCATAAAAACAAATTAATGAAATTTGTTGCTAAATGGATTGAACTGGAAGAAATCACACTGAATGAAATATCACAAGCACAGAATACCAGAGGTGGAATGTTCTCCTTTTTAAGTGGAACCTAATTCCTGTCCTTCATAACGACATATTGAAGGGAAAATCTTTTTATTATCCCTTTAACCATGAAGGATTCGAAATAGGAAGATAGGGCAAAGAAGACACAAAGAGAATGAAGACAAAGGAAAAAAGTTCAATAGAGAAATAAGGTTACCATCAAGAAAGACCCTTAATTAGTGAGATATCTGAGCCAATCCATGGTCAGTTTCCTTCCTGATCACTAGTGCTTACAGTGACTTAAAGCACTGGATATGTGTTCCTTGTCCTGGGGGGGTAGTGATTAATAGACAGCCAGGTAATATCCTGGAGGTTGATCCTACCCATTACTGTGCCCTACTCCTTATCCTCCCTTTCCTTCACTTTTTCTTTTATATTTCTGTATTGTTGGATAGGAGAGGATCTAATACCCAGGTAGGATGCAGCCTTGTGCAGTGCAAGAATAGCAAATGGATAATAATAAACCTGAATACAGAACACATGCAACCATGTAATATTTACTTGGAACCAGACCAGCCAAATCTCTCCCTATCTGGAAGAAGGGGTGGCAAGTCTGTAAGAGCCTAAACATGGAGAGTTCTGTTGCCGGACAGGTCGCTACACTCAAGATAGAACAGCCGCAGCCAGGAACTCATGGCAGTGGGACTTGAACTCATAAGGAGAAATAGTCTCAGGCAGTAGGATCCTTAGGGGTGAGGGGTAAGACAGAGGTAGGGTAGTACCCATATCAGCAGGCCACCCAAGGAAGGGCCTGTCGGTCTGCTATAGAGGCCTGAACCCCCATAAGAACAGATGATACAGAGGGACGCCCACGACCCATAGAACCAAAGAACAGGAGAATAGGAGGGAGTAGACTGGACCCATTTAAGGAGGGGAGGGAGGATGGAATGGGATGAAAGCAGGAGGAAAGGGAGGGAAAAGGGGAGAGGGTAACAAGGGAGACAAAGAGCATGTTTATAAAAATGTAAGTTTAATAAATTTGTTTAAAAAGTAAAAGGAGACTTCTTACTTAAATAAATTTTTACGTATAAAAATTTACATAAAAATTTAAAATTTTTTTAAAAAATTAAAAAATAGAAGAAAAAAGTCTAAGAGACTACTTATTGACTGAGTTAGTCTCCTTTTACTTTCTTCCTTTTTCTTTCTTTCTTTCTTTCTTTCTTTCTTTCTTTCTTTCTTTCTTTCTTTCTTTCTTCTGTGTTCTCTTATAAGTTCATTCTGAAGGTAAAATATGTTAATGTATATTAAATGTTTAGAATGAGTAGTAAGTATCAAAAATTTCAGATAATATAACCATTACTGGTATATAAAGAAAATTAATTACACTTTGGTCATTATTTGTTATTCTTTTTATATGTAATTCTCTTGGGAATGCTTTGAAAAGAATGTATGACTAAAGGGTAAGCTTTAGGACTATCTGGGGCTTTAGAATTAATACTTAATTGAACTGAGCTTCTTTTAATCTTGCTTAATTTCAATAGCTATTTCAATTAGTCAAATACAGGCTATTGGCATCATGTGTAAATTGTAGCATAATCATTGCTTCTGGTTTTTGCACAATGACTACCTGAATGAATGAAGAATGAATCCTTCAACCTGTGTGTTTATGGAAAAGTGAGATATAGTTCAGGGTCACAGAGATTAGCCAAAGGCCATACAGCTAGGCATCAATAAATGAATATCCACCTGTTCTGATGGAATCCCTGTGCATTACTTCTAAAATTGTTTCTACTATTCCTTGAATTGTTTTTGAAATACTTAAAAAAGCGTGGCTCTTCTCTAGAGAGCAGAAAAAAAAATTGTCCTACTTGCAATGCTACTGGAGCTGAGAAATCAACAGACGGCATAGAGATTCTGAGTATTGTGTGTAATCAAATTTCACAATGGATGCCAGAAACCGGAATCAAGAGGCAGCTTTTCTGAATAAAGTATCCATTGAAACAGCAGTGCCAGCTCCTGGCACATGGCTGCTGTATGACTGAATATCAATTTTCCTGATTTAATCTTGATTTCTTGGCTCTTCAAGGGTTGTAAGAAATCATGGGAATGGCTAACCACAACACAGAGGGCTTCATTTTGATTACAGCATGCCTGGCTTGAATCCTTTGCAGAATGTTCCTCAGATAGATACCTGAAAAATTGACCTAATTTTTATGAGAAGCTTTTTACAATGTCATAGAGAAATACAGCAGTTTTCGTTATGAAAACTTCATATGTATGCCATTATAATTTATATCCACCTCTCTATCCCTCCTGCCCTTTCCTGCTGGCCCCCTGCCTGCCTACAAGCAGCCCCATTCATTTAAGGAAATAATATAATGCAAGAGGCATAGTAATTTTAGTTATAATTAAATGTGTATCTTTTGTAATGCTGGAGTAGAAACTATAGAGAAACTAACAATTTATCATAAGTATTTGTCAAAAAAATTATTTTGGGAGAGAGAGAAAGAGAAAGAACATATCTGCCAAGGGGTACCTTTGTGTGGAGGTCAGACGACAACTTCTAGAAGCCTGTTTTTTTCATCTACCTTGTGGGCTCCAGGGACTGAACTCAAGCTGCCAGGTTGTATGCCTTTACCTGCTGAGCCATCTCACCAGGATAAACAAAACTAATTTTTAACTAATTCTTCTTACTTTTTAAATCTTTATTACCTAATTTTCAGGGGTCAAATGACTAATAAAGTTATTTTTTCTTTCTTCTATAAAGTGTAACAATGAAACCATTTGAATTTAATCTGGAATATGAATTCTTTTCATTTTCACGGATGGAAAATTTCTTAGCCTATATGATAGAACCCAGTTGTAAACCCAGCAACTCAGGATTGAAGAAGAAGATACTGAGTTTGTGGATATCCTAGGTTACATAATTAGAAGCAGTGTCAGAAAATAATGAAAAAGAATGAAAATTCCAGCATGGTTTTTAGAAAACCCATAGTGGAATCTTTGAAGCGTCAGTGTGTTAAATTACATTTTGATAGAATTTAATTTCAAAATAGAAATGCCTCTTATGCTGAAGGCTAAATAAATCATAAGCAGTATGTGCCAGTTTGGTCACTTGAGCAATACTTTCTGGCTAAATCCATGAACAGAGAAGATACAAGGAGAAGTATACTTTAACTTCTTGCAAGGTATCATGACTTGAATGTGAATGGTCCCCAACAGGATCACGGGTTTGAATACCTGCTTGACAGCTCTTGATGGTGTTTGGAAAGGCTACAGAACCTTTAGGAGGTGGTGCCTTGCTGGAGGAAACACGTCACTAACCTGAACCCACTTCCTCTTTCTCTCTGCTTCCTGAGTGTGGCTATAAGGTATCACCCACTTCCTACTTCCATCAATGTGCCTTTGCCTGTCACTGTGTTTTTCCTATATGTTCCTACAATGTGCCACAGATCCTTCTGAAATAGTAACTCAAATAAAAATCAGCCTTTTCTTTTTTTAATTTGCTTGGGTCAGAGTGCTTTATCACAGCAGCAGAGGAGTAAGGTGAAATAGACAAGCCAATAATAATGAGATAATAAGCATAGTAGCAGAGGTAAACACAAGGCAACAAGGGACAGGAGGCATGGAGCCTTAACCATGAGGATGATTGCTAATGAAGTGTTCTTTCTTATGTTCTGGGTAGCTCACCACTACATCTTTGAATATTTCCATTAAATAATTTTTAAGTTATGCATGAGCAAATCGAATGACATTCTTAAAGAGTATTCAAAAGAGATGCCTAAGGGACTGCAGAGATGACATGGATTGGAACCTTTGCTTTGCAAGTGAAAGGACCTGAGTTCTGATCCTAGGTGACATGTAAAAATACCAGGATAGAGTAGTGGAATTCTGGCCCTGGAATTTATAGCCTGGGAAATCTTAGAGCAAAGCAATAAGAAGGTAGGGCAATCCAGCATAATTCCCAGGATTAACCTTGGGCTTCCACAAGTAGTGGAAGTGCTCTCGTCTATGCAATACACACACAAACACCAAAACTAACCAACCAACCAACCAACCAACCAACCAACCAACCAACCAACCCCAAACAAACAAACAAACAAACAAACAAACAAACAAATGAACAAACAAACCAGCAAAAAAACCTGCCACACAAGACTGAATCAGGAAGAGCTCCAAAAGACTTCCTCTGTGAGGTCCACAGAGTACAGGCCACTGTGTGCAAGGTCACTCAGGCACAAATACATCAGGAACTTGGTTTCCTAGGATCTAAGGACTGATTGTTATTTTGTGCCCTTTTTACTTCTTATCTTCTTGCAAAATTGTGGATAAAAGTAGCACCAACCTTTATAAAGAGGATGAACTGTTCTTTCTTCATATTAAATACTTAGATAAATTTCTGGAATACAGGTCTTCTTTTACTCTTGTGGCAGTTTATTATTTTTAACAACAACAACAACACAAGAACACTAATTGAAATAAAAATCAAACAAATAAGAAGTGTGCTACTTGCATGAGACTCTGTGCAGATTTATCTACCTGAGTAAGAAACACCTTTTCCTTAATTTCTCCAAGATATGCTTTCCTATATAATGGCCACAGTCCTTCCTCCTTCCCGGATGGTAATGAGGATGCCATTAACAGCCAAAAAGACAGGAGTAGCTTCAGTTACTGTCAGACTTTCTTCGGAACTTGTGAAGTCACTTTTTCAAGTTACTTGTTTCTACCTTTGGGAAGCATAGTTGCTGAACAAAAATGTAACTGAGGTTGTTGGGGGGAGGGGGAGGCAGCACTGGACATTGCAATCCCTGAGGTATGGAAGCTACTTTTTCTAGCTTCTCTTGAACAGATAATGCAATTCTCATTCTCACACAGACCTCCCCCCCCCACCAATACTTCATTCCTGGGTAGAGGAAGGAAAAGAGTGAACTTTACTACCACTGAATTTTCTCATAAGACATCTCTGACTGTAGCTTATCTCTTTTCACATGCAATTTGAAGGACAATATTGAATTGCTATGTTATATTTTCAATGAGTAGGAGAAGAAAAAAAAAAGAGGTGCAAATAGAGAAGGGAGAGGAACATGATTATCTTTGAATTGCAGGCTGGGCCATTGCAGATACATGGCAGGACTGATGTGTTGGGCTCTGCAAAGTCCTGGAGTTTTGCCAGCTCCCACCACCTTAATATTTAATAGACATTTGTACAGAACACCACGTGAGTGTGAGCGATGCTAATTGCTCATAACATTTTCATTTTTCTTTTGTAATTTAGCAGGCTGTTAGTCATAAAATGAATGCTGTTTGGTTAGGTTGAAATATCAATGTTCAGCTCATAAGTTTTTCTGTGAGATCATTTTCCCAGGAAAAGATAGTTATAAATACTGTTTGTGCACCAAGCCTCATGCCAAAGAGATTCAAAATGCCGGTGAAAAACTCACAGAGATCTGGGAAGAATATTGAGGTCTTCTGTGCTCCCCTCATGCCTTCTAGACATGCTGCTTTGAGCAGACCAGTAAGGTCCAGCTTTGGAGAAACCTGTTTTTTTTTGATCCATCAGCTTCCTGAAGTTCTCCTTGTTTATCCATTTTGTGGCAGACATCTCACATCCTAAAAGTGCATGGCCCGTCTGGTCCTATCACAATCACTGAATAATTTATTTTTGTATTCTCTTTATATTTTACTTAAAAATCAGATTTTGGACAGGAAGAAATGCATAAAACATCTGTGCAGAAATACCAACTGAAACAGTTTCTAGGAACCTTAAGAAGTTGTAGCTAAAGGAGAATGGATACTTGAAGGTTAACTCTAATAGAATGTACTTCAATGAGAAATATTCTCACCATTCATGCCCTGGATTCTCTCAATGCAATGTGCTGGGCCCTCTGATTTACATGTAGCTCTTGTTTTATACTATGAATTTCCTTTCTCCTCCCCTCCCCTTCCACTTCTCCTCTTTTGCCTTTCTGCTCACTAAAACAATAATGTGTGTCTGAAAATTAATTCTGATGAGAAGATTTTCCAGACTCAACCACAAGGCTTCACGTATCACTGCTGACATTCCGAATGTTTGCTCGCATCTGCTGGTGTTTCTCCATGATGCTACAATTACTTGCACACAGCTTATCTTTCTCACCATGCTGTGGGCTCAATGAAGAGAGCTCATCTGTCCCTTGGTTTTCTGACTCTTTATTGTCTATAGCAGTACAGGACACATTCCAGAACAAGCACTTTTTACAAATTAGCAGAAGTTTCCACAAGATCTAAAACTGTGGCAGATGTTTTGCTTTGAAAAAGCTTCTCTTGCTCCCACAAAATCATCTTTGTGTCAGCTGTGCCATTGTTGATGCCTGAAAAATAATTAAACAATTTCTGGTATTAAATTTAAATGAGCATCTGAGAAAAGAATAGGATAAAGAAAGCCGATAAAACTCAAAATGAGATCAGAAATAATTATGGAACACGATTTACTTTGTAAAGTGCGTTTGTTTTGGGAAAGTGAAGACTTTTTTTAAAAAAAGATTTTAGATGTATTTTAAAAATATTTATTTGAGAGGAGAAAGAGAGAGAGGGAGAGGGAGAAAAAGAGAGAGAAGGAGGGAGGGAAGAGAGAAAGAGAGGGAGAGAGAGAGGGGGAAAGAGAGAGAGAGAGAGAGAGAGAGAGAGAGAGAGAGAAAGAGAGAGAGAGAAGACACACACATGCCTTGGTGCAAGGGTAGAAGTCAGAAGGCAGTTCCCTCCTTTTACCATGTGGGCTTCTTAGACTTGAACTCAGATTGCCAGGTTTGAGAACTGGCTCCTTATCTGTTGAGCTATTTCACCAGCCCAAAGTGGAGACTTAAAGACCAAAGCAGATGTCTGCTTATTAAAGGAAACAATGTGTTTTAGTTCTGAAAAAACTTCTGAAGATATGTTAAATGAAATTCTTGACAATACTGGTCCTGAAGTAATAGAATTACTTGTTCATTTCTGTGGACTAAATCTAACTCTTCATTTTTTGCTGTGTTTACTTGGATTTTACAATGCACTATCCAATCTTTTAGTGAATTCGAGTATAATCTTCTCATTTTTCCTTCTCTGTACATGGATGATTCAATAAACTGCAATGGATCACTTATCAACGAAGTTGCAATGAGAGGAAAAGAATCCAGGTCTCTTACTTTTCTGAGACAAGAGTCTGCTCTGTGAACATTGAGATATTTTATTCTAGGAGCACTTATTTAATAATGGCCTGGTAAAGGTATTGTTATACTTATTCTTTCTGCTGCTGTGAGACAACATTCAGGCTCAAACAACTTATGGAGAGAAAATGGATATATGTTCCAGAGGGAATATGTAGTCTGTAGCAGTTCACCTGCATGTTGCTGATAAAAATCATCATCTTAAGGGAATAAGGGGTTTATTTTCTTACGATAATCCTGGTTACATTTGTTTGTTAATTGTAGCAGGAGAGCATGTACCATTACCAAAGGGTCGAGAGAATTGGCCATACTATCCATACTTGCCAGACTAGCATGTCTGGCCAAGTGTAAACAAGGATGCCAACTTCCTCAGTCAGATCTCTGTATTTCATTCACCTGTCCAGGGTCTAGTTCCATCCACCATGGGTGGGTCTTCTCCATCAACTGGCCTAACTAATTATCCACAAATGTGCCTCCAGAGCTCAAACCCTCAACAGTCAAGTTGTCACCTGTGTCTAACTATGATATAGTCCTTTAAGGCGAAAAAAAAAAAAGGCATGACTGGCAGAAGCTGGAGATGGATCAAGTTATGTCCTTCATAATGGGGCCGAGAGAGCAAGCTACAAGAACAGACTCCTGGCAGAAGCAGGGCAGGAGTCACCAACCTGAAGTCCCACCACCGTGATACCTTCTTTCAGCAAGGCTCCACCTTCGTAAGGTGCCATGGTTTTCCCAAACATCAACAGTTAAGGATACAAACCCATGAGTTTGTGGGATACAACTCATATTTCAAACCATGATAGGTGCATAAAGATAGAATGATTCTCCCTCACAAAGAAATAAACGTATAAGCCGATTACATATTCCCAAAGCAAAACATCTTACAAATATCCTCACCTTGCTAATTTGATCCTTGAGTCTCTGACAGGAATCATCAAAAATGAGGACAAATATCTGTACTGAAGAAAATAATGTCTTTATTAATTGGTAAAAATTGAAGCAATATTTTATTAAGCAATGTAGCTTGGGAAAATGAATCACAGTACATTTATAAGATGGAATATGAAACAGAAATTTAGATTGAAAGATGTTTTTTGACCATGGAAGTTTTTATTTACTTATTTATTCATTCACTTTTTTGTATGAATCTCGGTCTGTCTGTCTGTCTTGTCTCTCTCTCTCTTTCTCTCACTCTATCAGTGGGCACTATGCATGTCTATGGAGACCTAAAAATCATCCTGGATTTTCCTATCTCCTTTTTTCTTTTCTCTGGAATTTCTCAGATTCCACCTTCAAGGACCAGAAATGTGGACCACCACCATTTCTCCACAGTTTTTAATTTTTTAACGTGGGATCCAAGATCCAAACTCAGGATCTTCTACTTGTAAAATATAGTATTAACCCCTGAGCCATCTATCCAACTCAGAAGATTTTTATTAATGCATTCTAGAATGGGTACAACATATACTTACTGAAGAAAGATAAGTATAAACTGGCATTTAAAAATGGTGCTTTTAGCAAAATGTACCATTTATTATAGTAAAGTAATTAAGAACAATCATATGGTTTTAATAAACTTTTCTTCATTATCTTGGAACATATATTGCTATAAAAAGAAAAGATTTTTGAAAGGCATTGCTTTATACATTAATCACTGTCTCTTGGGATTTTAGTTCAGAGAGCTGAGTTTCAGGGTAGATTCAGTATTTGATAGTCCTTTGCTAAAATTGAGGTTTCCTTGGGAAAATATGCAAATAGATTCCATTTATCATGGAGTGTGCAGCAGAATTACTTAGAAAGGAAGAAACTGTAAAAACAACAAAACAAAATTCTTGCTCAAGACTCCTCTGTTTTGTTTGTGTGAATATGACTTTCTTCTGGTAATTCAGAAGAACAATAATAATTGGCAAAAAATAAATCTCAAATCAAACTTAAAAAGAAGAGGTGGGATAGATGAGGAGGACACATTTCTCTTTTTTTAGAAACAATAAGCAAGGTGCTTAGAGCCCTTTGGAGAGGGAGCTAATTACTGAAATAGCTTTTCTGAAGTACATGTGTATGTTACTATAGAGATAGAATAGTAGTTGGTATCTTATTACTTTCTTAAACTACAGAAGTAAGGACGGGCAGCAAGGGAGCAAACAGTAATAATTTTTGTTAGGATTATGAACGGAGAAATGCATTCTGGTTTTTTTTATAGAGACAGATGCATTCAAGTTGACAATTTAATAATAAATATTTTTGCCCTTCAGGACAATGGTCACAGCCTCAAAAGGTTTAATTCCTACTACTCTTCCCACTTAGCAATGTTCTTTGGTACAAAATGTTATTCTCATTTCCTTTTATATACCACAATTATTTTGTTAGAAACTTATGTTTGTTTTGATTCAAAAGTTTGGCAGTTTATTTGCTCACAATGATTTCTTTCAATCCATGCTTCTCTTGTCCATTTAATTTTTTCTTTTCAAAAATGTAGTAATTCTCTCAGGAGGAGACTGAGCAGGAAATTCTCTCATCTTAGGTTATTTTTAATTGTCTTTTTATCTGACCATCATTCAAATATATAAAGCAATGTATGAGTGGGTGTTCACAAGTAGATTACCACAAATATAACATGGTTTAAGTAATTTCTCATGCTGATCAGAAAAGAAAACCTGTTGAAGGTACATAGATGAAAGTGAGAAAGGAGTAAAGCATGACTCTATAAAAATTGAAAAGAGAAAATATAATAAAACCAAAGACAACAGGAGGAAAAAGAGTGGGAAAAGAGCCAAAAGAGTAAGAAATGGCAATAGAAATATTTATGTATCGATCCTTGCATTAGGTGTGAATGGATTACCATCACAATAAAGAAGCTGCTGAATGAAAAAATGTAAACAATGCAAGTAAGAAACTTACTTTATACTCAAAGACACAGATTTAAAGGCAAGTAAAAGAAATGTCATGCAGGTGGAAAGCAAGAGAGCACTTCAGACAAAATTGGATGTAAGTCAAATGCCATTGGAAATGTCAAAGAACTTTATGTAATGATAAAATGTTCAATTAAATAGAATATGGGAAAATTATATAGCTATATGCACCTAGCATCCATGCACTCAAATTTATAAAATCAACATTGACAGAACAGAAGGAATGGATTCTAAGACAAAAAATAAAAGGGACCTGAGTACTTCACTCTCAGGGACATGTGGAACATGAACGTAGATGCATTCAGGATGCAGAGGGCTTGAACAACATCAGGGGTCAATGGACCTGAGAGAGGTAAAAGAGGCATTCCAATGTGGCCATCGCTGGAGCGGCAGCCGCCACAATGAAGTTCAACCCCTTCGTGACATCTAACTGGAGCAAGAACTGAAAAAGGCATTTCAATGCACCTTCTTACATTAGGAGGAAGATTATGTCTACTCCTCTCTCTAAAGAACTAAGACAAAAGTACAATGTTCGTTCTATGCCCATCCGAAAGGATGATGAAGTTCAAATTGTACGAGGACACTATAAAGGGCAGCAGATTGGCAAAGTAGTCCAGGTTTACAGGAAGAAATACGTCATCTACATTGAAAGAGTGCAGTGGGAAAAAGCTAATGGCACAACTGTCCATGTGGGCATTCACCCCAGCAAGGTGGTTATCATCACTAAAACTGGATAAAGACTGCAAAAAATTCTGGAGCGAAAAGTTAAATCTCGCTAAGTTGGAAAGGAAAAGGGCAAATACAAGGAAGAAACTATTGAGAAAATGCAGGAATAAAGAGATCTTGAATACAGCTTTCATTAAAAAAACTGGTTAAATGAAAACAAAAAGGTATTCCAAGACAGGGCACAGAATGCAGTTCTCTCAAGTGTACAGGTAATGCTCTTAAGGAAAGATAAATGTATGCAACAAAATAATCTGAGTTAGTTTAAGATGGATTGCAATTGCACCAAGTTTATGTTTTTAAATTGCAATGGAATAAAAGTAGAAAGTCATGGCAGAAGAAAAACTGGAACACTTACTCGTAGGTAAAAATTAAACCACACAATCTCAAGTGAGAGAGGAAATTAAAAGGGAAATTTGAAAGCATCATAAAATAAAAAGCAAAAATAATTTCACACGTTGAAGCTGTAACAAAAATAGTGTTAAAGAGGGAAATTTTAGGGTCTAGGAGATGTGTCAGTCAGCAAAGTTCCTTCTGTCCAAAAAGAAACATGTGAACTCAGGTTTCCAGCACCCACATGAAAAGATAGGCACAGTCCTAGTGCTGAAGAGACAAAGGCAGATTTCCTTAAAGCTTGCTGGTCAACAAGATTATGCAGAATTGGTGAGCTTCAGATTCAGTTGAGAAACTTTATCTAAAAAAACAAGGTGGAGAGTGATAGAGAAGATGCACAACATAAATCTCTGTATCTTCACATGCATGAATGAGTATGTACACCCACCACACCAGACCCCGTCCCTAAATTCCACACACACAAAGTGAAGCTTACGCTGATACATGAGTACATTTCAAAAGAAGAAATACCACAAGCAACCTTATTGCACACTGTTCTTTGGTTTTGGATCTTACGTGTTCACCAAAAAGCTCACGTGATAAGGACTAGTTCTTCAGTTTGTCACTATTGGGAATCTTTGAGAGGGGGGGTTTTGGAAAGTTTTTGATCATGATCTTCAAGGTGAAAAAGTGGAATACCCTTCTTCTGCTCCTCAGGCACAAGATGAGCAGCTTTGTCTCTCCTTACAGCTACACCATGCTGTGCTGCTTCATCATAACCCAGAGCAACTGGGCCACTGCATGATGACACTTGAAAACTGAGTCAAATTATGCCTCTCCTTTGTGTAAAGTGATTCACAGCAGGTGTTTGCCATTCTGATAGAAAGATAACTAGCACATGCCTTAATGAACTGATAAAAGATTGCCTAAGATAACAGAATAAAAGAACTATTAGAGGTGAAAAATAAAACAGATAATAGAAAAACAATCGGAAAAAAATACTCAATGAAAATGAGTTGTTGCTTTGAAAGCACCAAGAAAATTGAACACTTCTATGGAGATTAAGCAACCAGGCTGTTTGTCCTCTGATGATAAAAACACTTCAGTGTGGAGAATTTATACTTCAAAATGAGTGGTTTCTAAATAATATAAATTAATTTCTCTTAATTATGGATGTTTAGAAATCCAAGATCAAGGTATCAGCACTGGTACCAGACAAAGGTTAACCTTTGATTTAAGTTGGCATCTTATTTTTATGTCCTCACACACTGAGTGGCAGAAAAGCAAGGGAGTACTCCTTTCCTCCTTGAAGCTTTCATAGGAGCATTAATCCTAGTGGTTATAATTCTGCACTGGTGTACTGGGATTGAGCTTCAATATGAATGTTTTGATCCATAAGATTCAAGATTCCATTCTTATGTCCCCAAATTTCTTGTCCTTACATACAAAGAATATGTATTTCAGTCCAATAGAACACACAAGCTTTAAGACTTTCCAGTGTTAATTGTAAAATCTAAATCCAAAATCTTATCTAAATTTCATCTACTCCTGATTTGAGTGAGACTGAACATACGATTGATTCATCCTGTGCTTAACCCCCCATACAAGCAAGTTATCTATTTTCCAAATACAATAGTTTGGATAGGCATAAAATAGACATTGTAATAGGAAGAAATAGGGTCTGGCCAGATGACTTAGGGATTAAAGTCTTTGCTTCACAGACATTAGGACTTGTTTCAGATCTAAAGATCCCACCTAGAAAACAGTGCAAAAATGGTGGTGTGGCCTCTATATTTGGCTCTGAAAGGTGGAGCCTGGAGAGTCCCAGAACAAAGTAATAAGAAGGCAAAGCAATCTTGATTTCATCCCTGGTCCTGCACACACACACACACACACACACACACACACACACACACGTATGTACACACACACACATAAACATGCATGTATGCACATGCACACACACACAAACAAAAAAGGAGAAATAAGCAAGAAGAAAGGAGTAACAGATCCCAAGAAAGTCTGTGATCTAATAATGAAAATAATATTAAATTTTAAGGCATAAGAAAAAGCAATTTTGATTTTTATAATTTTCCTTTCAGAAACACTGGATTGGAGTTTGGTTCCCCAAACTTCAAGTATGCAAGTACACTTTCTTCTCAACTGTATAGGGAATGTTCTTAGAATAGATCCTATTTTAGGACATGGAATGAGCCAACTAATTGAAAAATCAAAATCATACTAGATACCTTTCTGACCACAACAGATTAAAACGAGAAATCAGCAATAAGAAGAAGTCTGTAAGCTTCTTGGATCTTTGGAAAATAAATAGTATGTTTCAGAGAAGCAAGAGAATCATGGAAAAGGCTATATAACCAGGACATGGCATCAAGCCCAGCTTTCTATCAGTAGATGCATAGATCAAGAAAATCACACACACACACACACACACACACACACACACACACACACACACACAAACACACACACTACAATTCAGACAAATAAAGCCTGAATTTGGAGCATATTATGTCAAATGATGTAAGTCAGGCATAGAGAGGCCAGTACAACATAACCTCTCTCACAAGAGAATCTGAAAATGTTGATGTCTGGGGATGTAGCCCAGAGGATTAGCACATGCCTGGGTCAGGAAAAATGAACAAACAAGTGAAGCAACAATAATAGCAAGAATACAGTGAAGTAGCAAAAACTAAATAATGCATCTCAAAGACACAGCACTTTACACCAAATATAGCTAATTTCAGAAAGGCTGAAGCAGATTAATGGTTATCAGAAACAGGGGGAGAGAGCTCGAAGGTGCATTGCTGTTGTTTGATAGGAGGAGGGGTTTAATTTGGTGGCACAGCAGGGTGAATATAAAGTATAATGCCTTAAAACTTTCAAAATTGAAGAATTTAAAGTACCAATAAAACTGACAAAAGTTCAAGAATTACATATGATAATTACCTTCGTTCGGTTACTAACCAACATACACACTAATCAAAACATCATACGTTAGTTTGTAAATATGTGCAAATTCTGTGTGGCAAACAAAATTTGAAAAAACTAAAGAAAATAGTTGAAAGGCATACTGACAGTAGCATTCAATTTAGAGCTACAGTGAGTGAGGCAGCAGAGTTTTGCTATAAGGACATAACATAACCCTCCAAATTTTTGATATATATTCATAAAATCTAGGCAATGATCTCGTTCAGAATACAAAATATTTTAATCCTACAGAAAGTTTTGCTTTGCTGCTTTCCAATCAATCATCATCTTCCTCAAGAGACAACCATTGTTGTGCATTGTATGTTCACAGATTGTTTCTGTCTGTCCTTGAACATCAGATAAATGGAAAAAGCTTGGATTCTTTTTTGTGTCTAGTTTCTTTCACTCAAAATAATGTCTGAGGGATATATACATGCTGTTGAGTGTCTCGATAGGTTTCTATTTATTTTTTTCATTTTGTTTTTAGGTTAATATACTTGGAAGTATGAATATAACATAAGCACAGTTTGTTTTTCCATTATCCTCTGGTTGGGCTTTTGCATTTTTTTCCTCTGAGCTAATACAAATAAGTCTGCTATGCAAATTTATATAAATTGTTTCTTGGATATGTTTCTCTTTTTATAAATAAATGTCCATGACTGTTAGAATAGAGTATGGATTAAGTATATGTTTAAGTTTATGAAAGTCCAAAAGCCAAGTTTTCAGCAGAGTTTCAAAATTTTGATCTCCTGTCTATAAGTCTCCAGACTCCACATCCTCATGGATAGTTAATATTTAAGACTTTTAAATAATTTTTAATGTGAAATGTTTTCTTGTCTCTTCTTTTTCAAATGATCTGTTGAGTTAACCACATTTAGAATCTTCCATGGTGCTTTCCTTATTATTGTTGGAATACTCTGTATCATCTTTATTCTCTATCAACTGTGTATTATATATTTTTATCAAGTTTGGATTATCTATATATATATTAGCATTTCAAAAACATAAGTCAAAAACTTCCCTCGACATATGAGGTGATCACCAAAAGTTTTACTTGGTTAATATAAGCTTTTGAAATACTGAACCTTAAATTATCCACTGGAAGAAATTCATTTACATTGTTATAAAGAGATCTTTTATTGCTAGGAATCATTTATATAACTGTTAGTTTTCCAACTTAATCACTACCACTATGGAATTATAAAATTGTCCAGTGAGTAGAAAGTTAAATGAAATCTTCATGCTCCTTTAGAGACAGTTGGTCATACCTAAAATCCATGAAACAATGCTTGCATGCAACAATAAATATACTTTATGTAACTTCTTGCCTGTTTCCAAGCCTTGTATCATTAAGCAACAATATTTTCCTCTCTGCTGGTTTATGATGATATATAATCTTAAAGCTTATCCTTGATCATACTCAGAAAGTTTAATCTTACAATATTTGTTCAGATACCTTATATGTACCAGTAGTTTTAACTTAGATGTACTAAGCATGTCTCTTTGAATTTCTCTGCAAAGATAGAGACATCCAGTATACAGTGATTAGACTACTAAGTAAATTATTTCTCTCCGAAATATTGATAAAGGCTTGTGGCTGAAAGTTTGAAATTTTTAGCTGCTTGCTAAGGACTATCTCATTACTTCAAATTCATATCTATAATCTGAATGCTCAAGATGGTGCTATTAAGAGGTAGACTTCTTGAGAAAGTAGAGCCCTTGTGCATGGGATTAATGTCTGCATAAGTTGCTGAAGCAATCATCATTCTCTTTTCTGTCACGTTATGAGAGAAATAAGTAACCCTTACTATCAAATCTACTAGTACCTTGATCTTCAACTTTGTTACTAGAACAATAAGGAATAAATCCCGTTTGCCTTATAAGTTACCCATCATTTTATGGCCTGAATATGATGTCTTCCACATACTCCTGTGTTTGAGCTTGGTCCCTAGCTGGTGACCTTGTGAAAGCCGTGGAAGGTTTGGTAGGTGGAGTCTTACTGGACGAAGCGGGTCACTAGTGGGCGTGTTTTTGATGGTTATAGCTTGTTTCCACTTCATGTTCCTCTCTGAGTTTGTTAATGTTGATGCTTCCCTCTTCTGCCATACCTTCCCTGCCATATGGCCTCTATCCCCATGGACCTTAAACCAAAATAAGGTCCTTAAGTTCACCCCTTAAAATGACTGCTTCCTGCCAGTCATTTTTATTACAGCAATGAGAAAAACAAATACTATGTAATTCATGCTATTTTTTTCAGACTGACTCAAATGTATTAGGTCAACAGTCTTCTATCTTAAATCCAGGAGGAGAGGTCCCAAGCAACTCCCTCTATCAGATTTTACCTGTAGTACTTACCTATGGGAGGAGTTCTTTTCTCTAGAGTCCCCAAATTTTTATTGTAACTCATCTGGTAAGTGATCTTGGGATTACCCAGGAAACTCAGACTCCATGAACTCAGGCTGTTAGCCCAGTTTTCCTGAGATGTTGCAGATCTGAGCTTCACATTGCCTCATTGATTGTCCCAGGCATGGGAGTCTGAGTTTGACAAGGCTTCCTTACAGGATCCATTGCTCTTTACTCACATGAAAAATTGTAACATTTCTTTGGTCTAGGTTTGCCTTCATGCTACCATAAAAATTAAGGGTTTTTCCCCCCACTTTTTATATTCTATCTAGAATTGCCTTATACTCTGTCCAGAAATTGTTCAGTTGAGCCTGAGAAATTTTACCTTCATTCTCTATGTTGCTGAAATAGGAACAAAAAACAAAGGATTGTTTTAATATTAAGACTATTCAAGAAGTAAAATATTAGCAATTTAAAACACTGATGTACTAGAATTACCTTAGGTGCTTGTGTATATAAAGATGCTTTTGCCTTTTAATGGAAGATTCAAATTTACCCAATTGGTGCCATACTTGCAGGGTATATATATTTTCTAAAAATCTCTTAGGGTAACTTTTATATAAACTAAATTTGAGATGGATAAGTAAGGTTCATAATGATTAGAAAATCAACAATATTTAACCCATGTTATTTAATCTCCAGTGTCCAGAATGATATATACTCCTCTTGTGATTTTTTGAAAGAATGACTGCATTGGTGTTCTAGGTAAATCAGGTGTGAGATGGTTTAGACATTTTAGATTTCATTTTGATAAGCTCAACTATATCCTCATTAAAGACCGAATCCTTTTATTATGTCTAACAAAGTTAACAAAGTTACCCTATTGCTTAATACATTGAACATGTTCCCTTTCATATTTTATTTGATGTCATTGTAGGGTTTTACATTATCAGATCTCTTGATAGTAAAAAAAAAAATTCTCTTGCCTTTACTGATAGCATAATTTTCTGTGTTCTTATTACCTACTAGATTTTAATTAGAATTTAATATTTTTCTTGTTTCTTCTTTCCAAATCTAGAACTTCTAATCTGCTCTTGAAACTCATCCGAATAGCCTCAGATATCTCAGCAGTGAAGGAATTTAATTAAGTTATTTAATCGTGTGCGTGTGTGTGCATATATGTGTGCACATGCATGGGTGTGTATGATCTCTACTAACAGTAAAAATCTATTAGGATTTTCTTGCTGTGCTACCTGTTGGGGATAAAAAGTATCTAAGTTTATTCCTCTTCCCTCAAGGAGCTTATAAATCAACTACATAATATCATTGTAATTCTGAAAGAATTTTGAGAATGCCATCATAGCTGTGAAACACCATTTCCTTCCTCCCTGAAGACCTTAAACACTCTTTTTCCCTTTCTCTTTTTATTTGCTTGAAAATTTGTCTCCAGGATATTAGTCTCTTTGTGAGAATGTGTGGGAGAACAGAGAAAAGGCAAGGTAAGAGGGAAGGGAAGGAGCCACGCAGGACATAAGACTGGTGTTTTTCTTATTTACTGTATATGTACATATATGCATGAGAGTACATTGTAGTATTTTAAATTTGTAAAGGGGTTCATTTCAATTTTTATTTTCATAGTATTTCACAACACAGATGGAGAAATTACTAGTATGGTATTGTAGTTATCCTGCATAGATGTTGATAAATCTACGACCAAACAGCTAACAGGGGAGTAGTTTCACTTACGATTTATTGTCTGGTTATACAGTTTCTTGTCCAGCCTGGCAGTAGAGCCCACACCAACACCAAGGGGCTGAGGGAACCGACCATACTATATTCATAGAACCGTTGAGAGAAGGAAGATTCCTACTTGCCAGACTAGCATGTCTGGCCAAGTATACAGAAGCATGCCAACCTCTTTACCCAGCTTCTTCCATCCTGTTTACCTGCTCAGTGCCTAACCCTACCTGCCATGGTCTGGGTCTCCCTCATTAATTAGCCAATCTCCTTCCAACTTGCTCAGGGCCTAACTCAACCACTAATCATTTACAAAAATGCCCAGATCTCCAACTCTCAACCATGAAGTTGACACTTGTAACTAATTATAACACATGACCTTCTATTTTATCTCATGAGCCTTTTTTTTTTTTTTTTGGTAAACATTAATCATAGCTCTCATCAGTAGATTTTTGTGCCTGTATTTTTTTTTAAATGTTATTTGGAACTTAATTCTGTTTTAGAACACGAGCTCTTCTAAAGACAGCAATTCTTTCACTGCAACTTTTACTTTTCTTAAATTAAGAAAAATAATTTCACGTTAGTAAGTTGTCTCCAGGACTGCTTGATACTAAATGCACTGCAGACGCTAAAAGCACCTTGTTTTCTTTCTATGGTTTGGTGTGTGTTGCAGTCTGCCTGCATGGTTGCTGAGAAGTGACCATTAAACGGCTTAAGGGAATAAGCTGTTTATTTCCTTGCAACAGTCCGGTTACAGTTCTCAGTCCAGCTTGACGGGACAGCGTGTCACTACCAGAGCAGAGGGACCTGGGCACACGTCTCTACGTAATAGCTGAGAGAGGGATGATCCTTACTTGCCAGACCAGCAGGTCTGGCCAAGTGTACAAAAAGATGCCAACTTCCTCAACTTACTATCAGCATTTTATTCATCTGTTCAGGCCCTAGTCCCACTCACCACAGGCTGGGCCTTCCCCATCAGTTAGACAATCTCCTGTAGGTTTGCTCTGGGCTTAACCCAACCACTAATTCTCCACAAATGTGCCCAGAGCTCAAATCTTTAACAGTCAAGCTGATACCTGTGCCTAACAAGGACAGTGGGGATACACTGATTTCTTTCACATGGAGCAAAGTCCTGGAAACCATATCATGCTGTGCAAAATTATCTTTCATAAAGTATCAATGCACTTTACATAGAATGATTACCAAAAGAAGAAAAACAAAACAGAGGAAGTAGCATCGGCTAGATGGCATGAGTCTACATGCTCAGTTTTAATCTGGAAAGAGTTCAAATGTGACAGTTCAAGTCACACCTTACCTCGTGTAGATTGGCTAAAGCTTCTCTGTCTCTAGCAGTAATAACCAGGATTCAATGAAAGGTGTTGGAGCAGATGGAGATACTACAATTTCCAATTAAATTCTCTGTTGTTATGCTTGTATGCCTCCATTATTTATTGGGCTGATTATGGCTTTCCATAACCTGTATAACTGGTGTTTGTATATACCACTATCATGTCAATGTAATGGCTTCCTAAGGTAGAAAAAAGATCTTTTCTAAATGGAAGATCTTGCATTTCTTTAGTAAAATAGTCACAGGATAGACAGCAACTTTTGAAGCTATAATAAAAAGAGAAGAACAAAAGGCAACTAACATTTTCTATGTACTGGGAATGCCTGGCAGGCATGTTCTAGTGAATCTACTTTTGGATCTATGGCTGCATTTAATCCTCATGACCACACTGTGAGGAAGAGGTTTTCTTATTGCTGTTCCCTATTTTGTTGACTAAAAAACTGAAACTGTGGGAGTCAGAAACAGCAAGCAAATGTGACAAGCAGAGAGGCATTCCTAGCTGCTCATAAAATCGTATCACCAAGGGAACAGTAGGAGAGAGTTTCATAAAGAGAACATGGAGAAGTTTATGAATGTGATCTTATTTTATTAAAAGAAAAAAGCATAGTCATGTACATGCATGTCCGTGTATGTGTATGTGTGTGTGTGTGTGTGTGTGTGTGTGTGTGTGTGTACAAGGAATTTATCTTTTATAAGTTCTCTGTGGCTCTTTTGTATGTGAGAAGAATTTCATAATCCACGTGTGTATACCAGACCCTGGTGAGATGATTAAGACAGGTTCTGTCTCCACGTGCTTAGAAAAAAATGAATACAGAAAATTCTGAGACACCAGTGAGTTAATACTTACCCTTTCTTCACCAAGTGGATGAAGGTTCAGTATGCTGGACTTGTGTTTTAACAAAGCAGATTCGACACCTTATTATGGAAAACATGAAATATTGCAAAGAGGAAGTAGACAAAAGATCGGTTCCTCTTTGCCGAATAAGTCCTAGACCATGAATAGGAATAGCTAGAACAGTTGATGTTTTCAAGATCTCAGCAAAGAGAAAGCTCTAGAATGTTTAGGATTCCCTAGAAAGTGGTATTTCTTACTATATTTGCTTCAAAAACTTACTGGTTCTAGATTCGTGTAGAGTCAGCCCAGGTTAAAATAACACTTGTCAACAAAATCTTTATGTTTTCATTGGGAACCAAAGGCCACTTCCCTATTTTAAAAGTAGTATTGTAGTGTGCTACATTCAAAATTTCAATAATTACATGCTGCAGCATTGAATCTTCACATATAGTGATTGAAAATAAGCTTGTAACAATTTTAGAGTGAGAAGCTTGCAAATAATTTGTTTCTATAATTTATAAATAGGCTGATTCTGTTTTTAGAATACAGTGAGAAGGATAAACTTGATGGCATACATGATATGAAAAAACTTATAATTTATAAATAACTTTATGGAATCATTTCAAAGGCAATCTGTAAAGAAGTCAGAAAGGAAGAAGGAATATGATAGTATGTGAAAACATACATTAACTTAAATATTCAAAATTGGAAGAAAAATTCACAGTACTTTGAGATTCAGCTTAACTAATAGGTTGGAATGCTGGAAAGGCTCATATGTTACAAAAATAACCAATTATTAAGAAGGGATAAATAGATAAGAAATTATAATTCTATACACAACTAGGGCAAAACCATACTGCATGACTCAATAACAGGTTTGACTAGAGTATGGTCAAACTCTTTAAACATAATTTTGGAGTCATATTATCAAATACTCTGGACATACTATAAAATGTGTATGATTCCCTAGCTATATGCAGATGCTATAATTATTCATTTAATTACTTATTAAAAAGATAAAGCATATGGAAGCAGAAAAAGGTTTCTTAAAATTAAAAATACAAAGCAAAATTATTTCAGTCTTTTGCATTTGTAAAGTTTTTTTGGTATGTTTTCTTATTATCCAGTTTGGAACAGTGTGCTGCTGAGTATCCTAAGCTGGCTTCTAATTTGCTATGTAGTCTTGACTTTCCTTCAACACGTGCATGATCTTTCTGTTTCTCTTGTGTGATGGCATTACTAGCATGTCCCTGCACCATGCAATCCCTCAGTCTTAAACTGGAAAAAGAGAGGAAATGATTCTTATCTCTTAGAGACTAGAAGTTTCGATTTATTACATCTTAGGAAAGGACCATGTTTTAATTTGTAGCTTGATGGGTTTATGATTTGATGGAGTTATTTGAGAGTAGTAGAAATGAGGAGGAAAACACAGTGGGAGGAAAAGCATAGTGGGTGTGTGATCTGGAAAGCTATCCTTTGCCTCTATAGCCTCTAGCCCCTTCCTCTGCTTCCTGGCCACCATGAGGAGCACCAATGGCTCTGTGGTATGGTCCATGCCTATGAAGTTGAGATTTTGCTTTACTCTGGGCCCAGAAGCAATGCACCCAAGAGACCATGGACAGAAGCTTCTGATACTGTGAGCTTAAAAAACAAAACAAAACAAAACGAAACCAAAAAAACCAACTTTCATCCTGCCCAGAAATATTGTTGGGTATTTTTTCACAGCCAAAGCAATCGCCTAACACATTAAAGGAAGGTATGGATTTTATGAGTGTTCTCTATGCAGTATTCATCTCCATTTAATTAATAGTTAATCAAATTAATTTCTTCACTAGATATAGTAATTAAGCTATTTCATGGAGAGATTAGAAGTTCCAGAAAGTAAATCAAGAGAAGGTGAATTAATATTCAGTTAAATTACAAACAGAAGTTACAGACAAAGCTCTATCAAAATGGAGGATTTTAATATTCTGTCATCTCCTCAAGAGTGAGTGTACTAATTACTCTTCCCTGTTGCTGTGAGACACCATAGGTAGTAAAGATCTCCCATTCTATGGGTTGTCATTTTGCACAATTATCAGTGTCTTTTGCAGAACAGAAGCTTTTTTTATTATTTATTATTTATTCAATTGTGCATGTATGCATGTGTGTATGTATACATGTGTGTATGTATGTGTGTGTGTGTGTAGAACCACGGACGAATTCGGGAACCACCATGGACGCCTCCACCTCCTCCTTGTTTACTCTGCCTCGGCATTCACAGGCTCCGCCCTACCAGGACCAGAAACGCAGGCCGCCCCGGCTTCCTCCCGGAGTCTACACGTTGAGTGTAGGATCTGACCTCAGGACCTTCCGCATGCAAGGCAGAGGCTTAACCCCTGAGCCACCTCCCCAGCCCCAGAACAGAAACTTTTTAATTTCATGAAGTCATATTTGTTGATTATTGGTCTTAGTTCCTAGGCATTTGTTTTTCTTCTTAGAAAGTCTTTACATAGGCCTATCAATTCAACTGTATGTCCTACTCTTTCTTCTAATAATTTCAGAATTTCAGGTTTAATGTCAAGGTTTTTGATCCATTTGGAGTTGACTTTTGTGTAAAGAGAGAGGCTGTCCAATTTCCCCAACACTGCTTGTTGAAGATGCTGTCTTTTCTCCAGTGTGCATGTTTGGCACCTTTGTCAAAAATTAAGTGGCATATGTGTGGGAGTTTATATCTGGGTTCTCTGTTCTGCTCCATTGATCAATGTATCGGTTTTTGGGTCAATACCATGCTGTTTACTAAAGCTCTGTATTGTAGTTTGAAATCTAATATCTTGATGCGTCCAGTAGTCTTCTTATTGCTCCAAATTGTTTTGGCTAATCATGTTTTTTTTTTGTTATTTCATATGAATTTTGAGATTGTTTTTTCCAGTTCTGTGAAGAATTGCATTGGGATTTTGATTGGAATTGCATTGCATTTGTAGATTGTCTTAGGTAGGATGGTTATGTTCACAATGTTGAGCCACACTGATCTATGAGCAAGGGAGACCTACTTTCTATTATCCTCTTTAATTTCTTTCAGCAGTGTTTTGTAGTTTCCATTATACAGGTCTTTTACTTCCTTGGTTAAATTTATTCCAAGGACTTTATTTTCTTTGTAACTGTGGTAAATGGGATTGATTCTCTCATGGCTTTTTCAGCTTGTTTGTCTCTGGTATGTAGGAAGGGTAATGATTTTTGTATGTCGATTTTTTAGTCTGTCCCTTTACCAAAATTGTTTATTAATTTGAGTGGTTTCTTGGTGGAGTAATGTGGATCTTTCAAATATAGAATCATATCATTTGCAAATAGGGATAGTTTGACTTCCTCCTTACCTATCTGTATCTCTTTTATCTCATTCTCTTGCCTTATTGCTCTAGCTAAGACTGCAAGCACAATATTGACAGGAGTGGTGACAGTGGACATCCTTGTGTCATTCCTAATCTGAGCTGGAATGCTTCAGTTTTTTCCCTATTTAGAATGATGCTTGCTTTAGGCTTGTCAAAGATAGCCTTTATTAGTTTGAGATGGATCCTCTATATTCCTGTTTTCTGCAAAGCTTTTATCATGAAAGGATGTTGAACTTTGTCAAAGGCTTTTTCTGAGTCTAATTAAAGGATTATATGATTTCTGTTTTTGAGTATATTAATAAGGTGAATCACATTTATTGATTTATGAACGTTAAACCATCTTTGCATTCCTAGTCTGAACCTCACTGGACCATAGTGTATGATCCTTTGGATATATGTTTGGATTTGGTTTGTTAGTATTTTATCGAGGATTTTTGTATCTGTGTTCATTAGTGGAATTGTCTTGTAATTCTCTTTCTTTGATGTGTCTTTGTTTGGCTTTGGAGTCAGAGTTATATTGGCTTTGTAGAAAGAGTTTGAGAGTATTCCTTCTTTCTCTATTTTATGGAATAATAGGAGGAGTAATGGCATTAGTTCTCCTCCAAAGGCCTGGTAGAATTCTGCATTGAATTCAAATGGTCCTGGGCATTGTTTAGTCATAATTGCTATTTCAATTTCATCTCTTGTTATTGGCCTCTTTAATGTATCTCTTTCATCTTGAGTCACTTTTGGTAGGCCATATGTGTTTAGGAATTCATCCATTTTCTTTAGATTGTTCAATTGAAGAGAATATAAATTTTTAAAGTATGTCCTTATGATTCTCTGGATTTCTCCTGTATCTATTGCAATTTCCCCCTTTTCATTTCTGATTTTGTGGACTTGAGTGTTCTCTCTTCTTCTTTTGGTTAGTGATGCTAAGGGCTTGCCAATCTTGTTTATCTTTCCAAAAAAATCCCAGCTCTTTGTTTCATTGATTTTTTTATTGTATTTTTCAGTTCTAATTTATTGATTTCTGCTCAGACATTAGATATTTCTTCCTGTGTGCTACTTTTAGGACTGGTTTGCTTCTCTTTTTCCAAGGCTTTCAGTGTAACCTTAAACCATTTATTTTCTCCATAAACACTTTCTCTTTCCTTTTATGTGATGTAGGCATTTAGTACTATAAACTTTCCTTTAAGAACTGCTTTCAAGGTGTCCCATAGATTTTGATAAATTGTATCTCCATTTTCATTGGTTTCAATGAAGTTTTTAATTTCCTGTTTATTTCATCTTTAACCCATTCCTCAGTCAAAATGTGTTATTTAGCTCCCACGAGTTTGTGTGGTTTCTATTTTTTCCTTTGTTGTAGATATCTACCTTTATTCCATGATAGTCACATAGTATGCAGTGAATGATTTCAATTTTTCTGTATTTATGGAGGTTTGATTTGTGTTCTAGTATATGGTCTATTTTTGAGAATGTCTCTTGAGCTGCTGAGTAGAAAGTATATTCTTTAGTGTTTGGATGAAATATTCTGTAGATAACTGTAAGGTATATTTGATTTATGATTTCATTTAACTCCAATGTGTCTCTGTTCAGTTTTTGGCCAATGGTGTGGGTGGGGTATTGAAGTCTTATACTACTGTGTTGAGTCCATTAGTTGTTTTGTCTACTGTAGTGGTTGTTTGATGAATTTGGGTAGTTCCATGTTTGGTGCATATATATTTAAGATTGTGAGATATTCTTGCGGGAATATTCCCTCTACTAAGAGTTAGTATCCATCTATATCTCACATGGGTTTGTTTTAGTTTTAAGTCTATTTTGTCTGATATTAAGATGGTTTATTTTGCTTGTTTCCTCTATCCATTTGCTTGAAGTGCGTTTGACCATATTTGCACCCTGAGAAAGCGTTTATCTTTCAAGGTGAGGTGTATTTTTTGGAGGGAAAGAATCAATGGGTCATGATGCTTGATCTAAGCACTATCCATTAAGAGAGGCCCTAGCCTGTGCTCCCAAATCTGGCTATAGACAAGCCCTGAATATGAATGGACATGCCCCGGACATGTCCCAATAGAGAACCATGAAGGTGGAGGGATAAGCAACCAATGCATAGCGGCCATCTAACCGCTTCTGCAATGGACACCTAGTAAACAGCTAAATGATTAGTGGCTGTCTCCTTCCCTCTCCTTTCCCCCTGAGCAGAGAGATGGCAACACTTGACTGGACCCCTCAAACAATTCCTTAAATAAATTGAGTCTGCAGCAATTCATCCACTGCCTGCTTCTTGGCTGACTCTGGGGTTCTTACCCCGCGCTGCTTGCTCCCTGACCTGGAGCTCCAAGGCTCCTGCCGACTTTGCCCCTCCTTTCCCTGGCTGGTCGGGAGGGGATTCGGCAACAAGCCTGTATCTCTTGATTGGGGAGTTGACCCCATTGACATTTAAAGTTATTATTGAAAGGTGTTTAATGGTTCCTTACATTTTATTGATCTTGTGGTGTTTACCTTTTTTAGTCTTTCATTTAGCTCTTGTGCTGATATTATTTATTCTCTTTAGCTTCTTTGATGTGTTTATCCTTCTCTTCCATCTTGTGCATTTTTTTCCAGTATCCCTGGCTGAGTGGCCATATAGTCTTTTAGCTGTTTTTGGTCATAGAATATTTTTCTTTCACCTTCTATTATGACCAACAGTTTTTCTGGATATAATAATCTGGGTTGGTATTTGAGTTCATTCAGAACTTGTGTTGTGTCTCTCCAGGTCCTTCTGATTTTTACCATTTGTATTGAAAAGTCAGTTGTTATTTTGATGGATTTACCTCTATATATGATTTGTTCCTTTTGTCTTGAAGCTCTTAAGATCTTGTCTTTAATATGTATATTTGGTGTGTGGCTTATCATGAGGCATTTTTTCCCCTAAGTACTTGGTATGCTATATGCCTTTTGAATCATGATGGTTATCTCTTGTTTTAAGTCAGGGAAATTTTTCTCTATTATCCTTATTGATTATACATGGTGGATCTTCCTTTTCTGTGTCTGTTTCTGGAATACCTATGATCCATATGTTGGGGCTTTTGATGGTGACCCAGAGTTTGTGTACATTCTATTCAAATGTGTTTTTCAGTTTATCAATTTCTGTCATTGATTTATGAACCTTTTATATCTTATATTCAACTTCTGAGACTCTATCTTCTACATGATCAGTTCTATTTTTGAGACTGTATTAATTTTTTTATTACATTGTTTAGATTTTTTTGTTCCAGTGTTGTATCAATCTGAGTTTTTTTTTCCATGTTTCTATGTTTGTTTGTATATCACTTTGGATTTTTTTTTTTTAGTGTTTCTAGATCTGATTTCAGGCTCTCTGTTTTCATTCTATTTTTGTCTTGTTTGTTTATGTTTTCTTTTATTTCTTTCCTGAGTTTGTTGTGTTCTTCTTGAAATGTGTTTAGGCATTTATCTATGTCTTCTCAGAGCTGTTTGAACACATTTATACTTGATCTTTGAAATTCAATGTCTTGGCTATTGTTCTTTTGGGTAATACTTTTCAATGGACTATCCTCTGTGGGATCAGAAGCCTTGGAGTAGGTGATCTTGAGGGGAGATTCTTGTGTTCTTTCTGTTTTTCCTGTGAGGTGCTGACATTTTTAGGATGAGTAGATGTTGATTGTAGTTTTATTTGTTTTTCAGAGGCCTTTTATCTCTTTATTCTTTGAAGTTTGTTGATTTATGAAGTTTTCTACTTGGACTTATTTCCTGTGTGTGTGTCATTAGCTGGGAGAGGGTTGGGAGTGCAACCCAGAGGCTCAGGTTCCAGAGCAGAATCCTTCAGGCTCATACACACACAGGCCACAAAAGCGGCAAATAGAGACTGCATGAGGAATCTTATAGACGTTCAACACAGCATGAAGAGGTTATGTGTGTCCTTGCCCAGGGTGGTCGGCAAAGCATTCTAGCTTGGCCCAGTTCCCTCAAATTCCCAGTGATGTGATGAAGAGAAGTTGATATTACTGAAGTCCTTGGACCATGACAAAGTGAATGCCTAAGTGAAGACTGAGACTGAATGAAATTAACTGTAGTTTGGGTTCTTAGGAGCATGCCACGATGTCATTCCCAAAGCCCAAGCCTGTAGCCTGAGGCTCAACAATCTGGGGAACAGACCAGTGCAGATATTTTTCATAGAAAACCGTGGAGATAAAAAAGGTGCTTCATACCCAGATATAAGCCCACAAAGTTACAGCCATTTGGTCTTTGACAAAGGGGCCCAAAGAATCCAATGGAAAAAGAACAGCATCTTCAACAAATGGTGCTGGCAAAACTGGATCTCCACATGCAGAAGATTAAAGCTGGACCCGTACTTGTCACCATGTACAAGACTTAATTCCAAATGGATCAAGGACCTTGATATCAGGCCAGAGACTTTAAAAACCATAGTTGAAAAGATAGGGAACTCCCTCGAGCTGGTTGGGCTAGGCCAACAGTTCCTAAACAGACATCCAATGGCACAGTCACTGCTACCAACTCTCAACAGTTGGGATCTTGTGAAATTAAAGAGCTTCTGTTCAGATAAAGAGATTGTAACACGAGCTCAAAGGCAACCCACAGAATGGGAGAAAATCTTCACTAACCACATATCTGACAGAGCTCTACTGTCCAGAGTGCACAAAGAACTTAGAAAATTAAACTCCAAGGAAAACACTGGCCCAATTAAAAAATGGGCCCTGGAACTTCAAAGAAACTTTACCAGGGATGAAATTAAAATGTCTAAAAATTATCTTAAAAAATGCTCCACTTCCTTCGCCATCAGGGAAATGCAAATCAAAACTTCCCTGAGATATCATCTCACCCCGGTCAGGATGGCAAAAATCCACAATACAAACAACGACAAATGCTGGAGAGGATGTGGAGAGAGGGGAACTCTCCTACATTGTTGGTGGGAATGCAGGCTCATACAGCCACTCTGGCGAGCCGTCTGGAGATTCTTAAAGAAATTAAAGATTGAAATGCCATATGACCCTGCTATCCCACTTTTGGGAATAACCCCCCAAGCAGCAAAGGTTCGCCTCGATAGCACAAGCTCGACCATGTTCATAGCAGCACTGTTTACAATAGCAAAGTCATGGAATCAACCTAAATGTCCAACAGTTGACGAGTGGATAAGGAAACTGTGGTACATCTATACAATGGAGTACTACTCAGCCATCAAAAATGATGAATTACTGGAATTTGCTGGGAAATGGATGTCATTAGAAAGAATTATATTAAGTGAAGTATCCCAAACCCAGAAAATTAAGCGCCGTATGTACTCCCTAATAGGTGGCTCCTAGTACCAAACTCACCCAGCCCACATTGGGACACTCAAAAGTAAACCTATGTAACACAGTAATTGCAAGGATTATGAACAAGAGAGATGGGTTAGGAGGGCCACACCAGAAACAAAGAGAGAGGAGACCATGTTACAGCAGAGAAAATAGGCCTCCATGAAGGTCTGCAAGTAAGTAATGAGAAACCTGGTTAAGTTCACAGACGTTCTTTCCTGATCTCACCAGAAGGGGAGGGCATATAGTCTAGCAGATAAAAAGTAATCATTTTGCAAATGGGTGATGGACCCCTCTCTCAGTGAGGTTTCCTACTCTTATTACATCTACCCTTGAATGTGCTATTACAACAAGACTCCAGTTTAACAGCTTTTTGTCTCTGGCCAGGGGGTGACATACAGTGCCCAGCAGAATGGAGTGAAGGGAATTGCAGGAGCAGCAAAACTGCAAAAGAAAATCAACAAACCACAATCCAGAACTTCAGAGACTCTATATCAATCACATAGAACTAGGACAGCCTAATCTCTCCCCATCCTGGAGCTCAGGGACATTTGCGGAAGAGGGGGCGGTAAGATTGTAAGAGCAAAAGGATGGGAGGAGCAACGATTTGCAAGATTCTCAACAATAGTTGGGGCCAAAGCAATCATAATGGGACTTTGCATGCCCTGCGCAATGTCCAGCGCACTGTTGCCCTCATAAAGTCTAGCATCTGATAAGGGCACCGAGACCCCTGGAGGCAAGGGATTGACAGCCATAGTAGTGATCTTATGCTTAAGGGGAACAAGAGAAAGGGCTTATGGAAATGCCACTGGGTCCTTATATGTCATCGGAGAGGAGGACACAGTGGAGAGTTAGGCACACACAATAAAGGACTATCTGGGAATTGGGGGGGAGGCACTGGGGGAAGGGGAGGGGGAAGAGGGGGGAGGGAGGGAACTGGTAAAAAATTTTTAAAATGTATAATTAAATTTTTAATAAAAAAAAAAAAAGACAGAGAAAAAAAAAAAAAAAAAAGGTGCTTCATGGGTCAGCAACAAAAATGTGCCCATTATCCTTTGAAGTTTCTCTGACCTACTTCTGTAAGGACAAGACCAATTCTATGTCCTCCAAATCTGAGAAAAATTAGAACAAACAGTAAAATCTGAAAAAACTAATTCATCTATCCTCTTCCTCTTTCTTCTCTGAATTCTCTCTTTCACCATCAACATGGACAGCAGAAGCAGCAACAACAGTGATACATTTCTTTTCCTCTTATCACCACATTCAGAGCAAAACTCTGCTTGGTGGTCACTGCACCCCTGTCCTAATGACCAGTTGGCACTTGCAAAGCTTGTGCTTAGTTATGTACCTCATTGGGACAGGGGATAATAACTCACTGTCCTCTGTTCTTTATTCCACCCACAAGTCCAAGGTCTATAAAAAAATCCACTCCCCCTTCAGATGTAGCTTCTTCTCCCTTCGGATAATTAACCCATGTAGCCGTGTAATTATGTAATCAATAACCATTTTTTCATTACTTGTCCATGGCATGGCATGTTTGGGTTTTTTAATCCTAAAAGCAGCAGCAGTTTAAGACTACCAAAGACTTCTGTGCAAAAGAGTAAAATACAAACAGTTCTAAGGGGAAGGGAGTGTAACTTGAAAGGGCCTGAAAAAAGATTGCTGAAAATATTTTAACTGTAAGGCCAAACAACAACAACAAATCAACCAACAATAGCAACAACAAAAAAACCTCCTGTGCATAGTCAGAAATTATGAAAAAACTTAATGCATCTTCAGAAAATTAAGAAGATGTTTTCCTTATGTGGGGGCTCATTGAAAGCAAATGTTCAGCCCTGATATTAGCCTGAACCACATGGTTTAAACATCCATGTTTTTATCAGATTCTTAAGGGAAACTGATAACACTTTCAACTGACAATATGCTGGGTATTAGGAGAATTAATGAGATTTTGCCACTGTGTGAATTAGATGAACTCCAGGCTATCTAACTTAGATATACCAGAATAAGACTTTGATAGAAAAATCTCAGCTTAATGGATTCTGTATTGTTGTTTATCTTTGTCACCTCTAGTAAGTCACTGAATTTCTCTCTCTGAGTAGCAGCCTCTTGCTGAGGCTGGGACAACTGTCCTCCTCAGGAGTTGTAATGAATCTTGTACATGATCACGTACATTACTCTGATGTGGTACAGGATTGCTTTATAGCTTGTTTTGGGATAAAATTTTATTAGACCAATATTTTTCATTTTTAAAACAGCAGTTTATCTATTTGTTATCTATCTGTCTGTCTATCTATCTGTCTGTCTATCTATCTGTATGTCTGTCTATCTATCTATCTATCTATCTATCTATCTATCTATCTATCTATATCTGTCTGTCTGTCTGTCTATCTATCTATCTATATCTATCTATCTATCTATCTATCTATCTATCTATCTATCTATCTATCTATATCTGTCTGTCTGTCTATCTATCTATCTATCTATCTATATCTATCTATCTATCTATCTATCTATCTATCTGTCTGTCTGTCTATCTATCTATCTATCGAGCATAAGTAGGTACATAAGTAAGTGCATAGGTACCATGGTATGGGTGTGGAGGCCCAAACACAACTTTGATAGTCAGTTTTGTCTTTCCACCATGTGGACTGTAAGGAATGGATTGAGCTCAGGTGGCCAGGTTTGGCTCCTTCATCCAGTGTTGCATCTCATTGGCCCGTGTCTATTTTTAAAAAAACAAAAATCTTTCCCTTTCCATGGCTGCTGCCTCATTGGGCAGTGACAGATTTGATTAGTTGAGCAGGAACCACAGTCTGCACTGATGATGATGTGTCATGTTAAGCTTTATAGAAAAAAAAGTGCATATAATAAAGACTTTCACCAGAATAGTCTTACCAACATTTCTTCATGAATGGGGGGGTTGGTACCTCATTATTATTAGGGGAGGGAATGTTATTATTTTTAGTGGTGTACTCACTGATAAATTGCCCTTGTTCCAGTGAAAGTCCCTTCCACCCTAACATTCAGGCAACAAACACTAATTAAACTCAAGATTACACACAAGAGTGCATGAAAGTAAGAGGGGCACTTGCTTGGAATATGAAGGATTTCAGTGGCAGAAGGAAGGGTTAAAATAGAGTAATTGGGAGGTGAAAATGTTGAAAATTCATTACATGAAGGCATAAAACTGTCAAACAGTAAGAAATGAAGAAAGAGTAGACACTATTTTTTCCATCATGTTGCATGCCATTTTTTCTAAGTCCACGCTCACACAGTTGTGCTTTAGGAAAAAAAATTCTTTTAAAAAGCTACCTTAGTTTCTGGTAAGATCCATTCCAGTCAAGGAAGATGACCCTTCTGATTAAAAGCTTATTTCTCTTTGTAAATCGGTTTCTGAGGTGGTCTGATAAGAATTTAGTGGAGTTGGCCAAGGCCCGATCTCTTCCTCTGAGTTGATACAAATATGCTTTGGAATCAGCGGCACAAACACCACCAGCTCCTCTGAATTAGCAGTGTTCTTCAATCTCTGCTCTCCTTGGGGCCAAGCGAGGCACTGCCAATTTCCCACAACTTCTCCACACCTCCCACAATTGTATAAGGTCTTTTTGTGAACATGAAATCAAAGGCAAACTACTTTCAAGAAAATCACAGTATATGTACTTTGATTTTTTCCCCTCAAGATCTTTCTTCACGTGGATTGATCATAAAACTATCACCTGTTTCAGGATACAAGGGAGAATAACTCAGAACTGTAGGGGAAAGGGAACAATGGGGCCAGTTTGGAGAAAGTTTGAGTTCATGAATAACCAGTAGTCTCAAATGATACCTTGTAATTGAATGAAGACTGACAAAAAAAAAAAAAAAAGAAAAAGAAACAATAATGGTACACCCAGTAAGGAGAATTCAAGGTTGTCTGATTGACTGAACCATTCATAGGGAGGAAGAGTTGCTTAACAGCTAACTACCTGTTCTAAATTAAAAAAAAAGAAAGAAAGGAAAGAAAGCTTATATTCCTTTTGGGAAGTAGACCATTTTTGAAATAGACATGCTGTAATTTGGTCAAATGCTGATGAAAAGCCAGGAGGTGATTATGCCAGCCTGAGAAGACTGTGATCATGAACATAAGATTATAAAAAAAATAGCTATGGGTTTTCAGCCAGAATCCACAGCTTTAAATTTGGCAGTGATTGCCCTTGTACTTGATCATAGCTTAAATCTTTTCCTCCCCACCAACTGTTCCTTTCATCTGCTTGAAAGACTTCCCATTCCTCTTCTCTTCTCTGTTTTTCTATTGTTTTCCTTGCCTCCTTTTCGTTGTCCATTCCTCCCCCAATCACCAATGCTCTCAACATACAATTTAGGCCCACAGGAAGCTGTGGTCCTTCATGGGTACATCAAAAGCTAAGTGTTTCCTTGATGTGTTTCCACGTCTGTTTTTTTATTTTCTCACTAAAGAATTCTGGACAGTCCCCACAAGTCCTGTTCAAAGCCATTCCTACTGATACTGCCAAGCAATGCAATGTGATTTTGTACAAGAGGACATTTCAGGTTGAGGAGGGATGCAAATTGAAACACAGAGTGAGTCAGAGACTGTAAGCAACAGGAACAGTGGAGAAAATCAGAAGATGAGCTGCTCAATGTAGTGCTGACAGCAGCCCCAGACACACAGTGGGAGAGAGGGTCCTCTCCTTCCTGGACTACATACGACACAAACAGACACACTTTTTTTTGTCTTAACACCATATCACAATAGAAGGAATCACGTCGTTTAGCCACCAGGACATTATGTTCTCATAATATCCAAGAACACAAGGTTCTTTTCATTGACACTAGGTCATTAATACCAGAAAGGAAGCAGGCATGTTAGGCTGCCAAAGTCATAGGTTTTTTATTCTGAAGAACTTAGCATGACAGTTCATGTGACACAAAGTGCCCTTGAATCAAGCCTGGCCTTTGGGAAGGCAGAACTAAGTTAAGATTAGGCCATGCCAAGGCTGGGGAAGTTTGCTTAGCTGGAAAATTGGCTTCCGAGGAAGAAGTCAGGGGCCAAGCTGATAGAGCAAATTTGTTCTCCATTTGCGTTTGAACCAATGCCCTGAGGTTAACGTCAGTTGGTTTTGGGCATCAGCAATTAGAGAGCCCCAACAGTACCACCACTCAAAGACAGGTGGGTGGGAATCGTGTGATGTCTAGAATGTGATAATCCATCTGGGTTGAAAAAGATTGTAGCTAGTTGCCGGAGGAGGGAGAGAGAATCCAGTTCCTTGGGAAATTGGTATGGTTTTAGGACCTTATGGAAATAGTTGGAGCTCAGAAACAAAAGCCCATTCTGGTCAAGTACTGGAACCCAAAGCAAACAGTCCCCGAACCCCACAGAAGTAGTCCAGAGGAAAGCACACATAATCTCAGCTTACATGATGACAGGGCTGAGAGATGGCCAACTCGATGCTCAATTATACAGTCAAGTTTGCTCATTTGGTTCAGGCAGGAGAGAGCAGCGCGAGAAGCAATATAGATGATAATAAATGGCATCCCCAGTGAAATCATGAGAAATGTTTTGAGTGGTGCTGACAATTCAAAGGATCCTGGAGGCACGAGCAAAGAAGATAATTTTCTGGAGGGTAAGTAAAACAGTTCAAGGCTGATGACTGCAGTCTTTAATTTATTAATGTATTCTTCAAAGAGTGAATGCTATTCTATTGCCCCAAAGAACAGACAGCTCAACAGTTACTCACTTTGGTTTCACAGAACAAAAACACAAAGGAACAAATTGTAAGCTAATGATTTGCTGTGGGTAGATTGAGTATATCTGGGGTTGGCCTCTGTAATCAGACTTCTTGGTCTTTAAGTCACATATCAAGAGCAGCTGTGGCATGCAACGGATGTTATGATGAACGTTAAGTGTGAGATTTGGTAATGATCTGCTTTAAAATATAAAACTTGTTTTTTAATAAGTTGCTTTAAGAGTCTTGCCTCATGCTTTAAATGCTTTGGGCAATATAGTTCATATAGATTTTAATGTTCAGCCCTATGTGCTATAATATCAGGCCACATCCCTGTTTTCCAACAGTGGGATTCTATATGGTAATTCAGTTACAATCCTGTTTCAAAGATTTGCTAAAATAAATTATTTAGCTGATATAACATGTTTCATATATATATGTGAATATGAATATTTATAGTCAGAGTTGTCCATTGTGTGATCATTCTGAGAGGAATGGTTTTTTGAATTCCATGATCATTATCATTACTGAATGCTTTCTATTCATTAGATGCTGTGCTAACTGACTTTACAAATGTTCACTTGTTTAAGGTTAAGAAGAGTACTGCATAGCAAATCGTGGTTTCACAGAGGAGAAATATGAGAGTTAGGATTCTAGCTGTAAATTTTAGTGATACTGCACAGTGCTCTGGAATTAGAAAATAGTGGAGCTAGAATTCAGATCCATGTCTCGGCTGATGAGGATCAATGTCTGTAAGCTCTATGTTACAAGCACGTATTAACAGTACACTAGTGAAGACACAGTTGTACAGTCAATTCATGTACAAGTCTGTTAGTTTGTATAAAGAATATTGTTTAACTGTCACCTCAAGTGACCACTACTTGAAACATCTATCCTCTAATTCCAGGACAGTTTGACATGATTGACAAACTATTTTAAATAGGAATATGGATCTGTAACTCTTTAAATTTGCATTTGATGTCATAGTATCTAATATAAAGGCTGTGACTCACTATATTTTTAGTACAGCCAATGCTAGACTGGAAGAGCCTGGCAGTATTGGCAATATCTATCTCCACATTCATTTATTCATCTATTAAATAGAGACAATTAGAAGCACTAATATTGTTAACATTTAATTAATTGCTATTCAGGTTGTTTTTGTCATAGTTAGATACTGGTGTCAACTTCATGGTTGAGGTTTGGCCTCTGGGCACATTTTTAGAAAATTAGTAATCGAGTTAAGTCTCCAGTAAGTCTGCAGGAGATTTTCTAGTTGGTGGTAAGGTCCAGCAGATGGAGAGAACTGGTTGAGAAGGTTGGATTCCTTTGACGTACTTGGCCAGAGAAGCGTGTCTGGTGAGTGAGGGGTGTTCCTCTCTTGGCAGTCCTGTGGGTGTATGGATATGGTGTGGCATGTTCCTTATGTCCTTAGTATGGGCTCTTCGGCCAAGCTGGACAAGGAACTGTAATCAGGCAATATAAGCCAAAATAAACCCCTTGTTCCCTTAAGTTTTCTGGTCATGAATCTATTTTGGCAACCATGCAGGGTAACTGCAACACTTATAGATCTATAACTCTTTAAATTTACACTTTAATGTCTCAATAAAAAATAAAAGCAGTGTAAGTTATGATATATACTTTTTAACACAATCCATCCTAGACTACAAGAGCATGACAACATTAGCAACATCCTCTACTTCTTTACCTTAGTTTGCTCATCTGTAAAATGAGGAGCTAAATTAGAACACTAATATTCTTAAAATTTAATTAATTGCTATTCACATGTTTATGTTAATAATACTAAGCAGACGAAGTTAATGTTTACTTATCTGTTTCATGTACCTAACATAGTGTGAAGCTCATACTCCTGAACATGTGACTATATATAGGTATTAATTAGGTTTTGTAAATCAGTTTGTAGAATTATTCTGCTTTGAATGTGTTGTGCATAATCCAGAGAATGATATGATAGCTCTGCTTTCAGTTTTGAATAAATTTTAAAAAACAAATGGCAAATAAGAGAAAGAGAGAGAGAGAGAAATGGCAGATACGTAACAAAACATCATTGCTCGAGTGCTCACTGTCCAGTAGCGATGACTAGGATGGTGATATTGGGAGAGAAAAGAAAAGTAATATCATCAAGCAGGGACTTAAACATCCAAGAGTTAGTGACCAAGGAATCCACATTGATTCATGTTACATTTAGTGGTCATTTTTGTCGATCAATTCATCACTAAATGGCTTAAGTGAACAAGGGTTTTATTCATATTAGTTATAGTTCCTTGTCTAGCTTGGCAGGAGAATTCACACAAGCACCAGGGGTAAAGGGAAGTAGCCACACCATATCCACAGGATTGCCAAAAGAGACAGTCCTCACTGGGCAGACATGCTGGTCCAGCCAAGTCCACCAATGGATGACATCTTCCTCAGCCAGTTCCGTACATCTTATTCACCTGCCCAGGGACTACTAGTTCCACTCACCATAGACTAGGTCTTCCCATCAGTGAGACAATCTTTTACAGACTTGGTCAGTGTTTAAAATTCACTACCAATTTCTTACATCTGTGTCCAGAGCTCAGAGCCTTCTGTTGCTAAGTCGACACCACTCTCCACCTGTGACAAGGCAATCAATCACAGCTCCCCACGAGATTGTTGCCTCTATGACTCAGCTTTCTTTTTCCTTCCCACTGCAGACAGTTTTATAGCGTGAGATAAACAGCAGTAACTTCTCTTGCAAATTGTTTGCTTTCTAGCTGTTTTCAAGGATGTTTTTATTCTTGGGCTGTTTCTCCTTGTTACAAACAGGTTTAGGTCCAAGATGATGGGGAAGCAAATTCCACCTGTACAATAGCTTCTCGGTGAGCTTAACGGAATGTGACAGTTTACTAATACACATGATAGTATGTGGCATTCTTTGCCTTATATCATTCTAAGACTTAAATGTCTTTCTAAACTTCCCAAAAATATTAATAAAAAGATGAGTTTGTTATTTAAAACTATCATTATCAAACTTCAAAGTTATTGTACCTCTATACAGAAGAATCTTTAGTTTATTCAGAAAAGTAGTTTGTTTGGAGCACACTATCTTCTACCTAGATTTCACATTAGGGAATGAAATCAGAGTAGGTTAACACAGGGATGTTTTTCTTTTTCATAGGAATTCAGCAGCAAGTACTAAATGGTTTCAGAAAAAAGTGCATAAAGACTATATACTCACTTCTAACTTCTGTGGCTGTTCCACATGCACCAAATCTATCCACATCCCACACAACTGCCTAATCATGAGGTCCCAACCTCATAGCAAAGGCAATTTGGAAAGCGGTTTTATATATTCACAAGGGGAAAAAAACCTTGTGAAGAACCTTGTTTGGCCCATGCCTTATCTGCATCATGGATTAGAATGCAAAAGGCTGCTCTGTTGGCTTCTATTACATTCACAGACAAAAGTGAAGACAGTAAATAATGGAGAGTTTACATTTTCTGGATAGTCATAGTCCTAGAGGAATATATTTGTATGTCAGTGTTTTCTATCTATCTATCTATCTATCTATCTATCTATCTATCTATCTATCTATCTATCTATCTATCTTTCATCTATCTATTTATCTAGTCTTTGAGCCAGGGTCTTTGTAAGTAGCCTAGGATGGCCATATTCTCAAGATACTAAGATACTCTTGCTTCAACTTCCCAAGTACTAGAATTGTAGGAGTGTCCCACTTTGACTTTTTTGTTTCACATGCATCTTGTTTTATTTCCAGCATCTCCCCGAAGCACAGGTAGATGTATGTGTTGCATGGGTGCTGTTGTGAGCTGTGTACTGATGATGGAAAAGCACTGAGTGACACCGATGGTATGATAGATAGCATATACTCTGAATAAAGGCAAATTAGGAAGACATCATTGGCATATTGAAACATTGAAATGGTATATGATTTGAAATCAGCTAAACTTCATTCAGTTTTAATTCACGTATACTAAAAAAGAAGGCAATCTTGCTCATAATGTTTTCTTGTTGTCAAAATTCTGACCTTTCTTGACATGTGACTGTAGACAAACTTGGTCAGATGATACCCAGAGTCCTTTAGAAGATAAGGCTTAGCAGAAACACTCCCAGTCTTTGTATATTCTTCAAGTACCTTTTGCTGCTTGCCAAGGAGCTTGGGAAGCAAAGATGACATTTTCGTGATGTAGCATGACCAAGACCTGGCTCTGAACCTTTCCAAGTATATAAATGTCAATGTTTTCAGAATCTCAAGAGAAGCTAGTTGTATTTTTTGACTCAATGCTGAGGAATTACAAAACTCTCGTTGAGCTCATGCATAATTTTAAATGCATTTGTGTTTTATTCATTTAACTAGATATGTTGGAAATATGCACAAATGCAAGATTGGTTTGTTCATAAGAATTCTTCTTTCATACAAACATAACAGATAGTTGTATTCCCCTTTGTTCCCTCTTCCTTTCCTTCCTTTCTCCTTTCCTCTCCCTTTTTTCCTTTCCTTCGCCAATTCATTTCTTTCCTCCCACTCTCCTGCCTGTCTGCTTTTGTTCCTTTCCTGTTATCTGTTCTAGTAGGGGCTTAGACCTCTGCGGCAGTTTAAGTAGCCCTTCCTTGGGTAGCTCACCAATAGGGATATTCCATTTCACCTGTCTAACCTTTCACCCTAACTTTCTCACTGCCTGTAGTTATTTCTCCAGAGTTCCACGTTGGTCCATGGAAGAATGTTGCTATGTCAGCCATTGTGCAGGTCTGGGATGGGAAAGTCTTATTGCAGTGAGATCCTGCATTCAGGCTTCTACAGTCTTACAACTCTTCTGCAAAATTCCCCAAGTCTTAGGATAGGAGGGGTTTGATTTTTTATATAATTTGGTTTGAGCATTTTAGGATTACTGATACTCTAAATTTTGGCTGATTGTTTTTATCCATTTCTCTGCTCTTCTATTGCGATAGTTTTGCATCTTGTTTGGGTGTTGATATATTTTCTTATGTAAAGATCTAGTGTAAGAAGTGTTTAGATAGTGATTTACTATCAGGTGTTTATGGTTAGAATTGAGACATCTGATCCTGTCTAGTGCCATTTTCTTCCCTTCCACTGTTGTTTAAAGTAGTCTATTATTACTAGACTTGTGTTCCTTTTTATTGAGTGGGAGTCAGTCTTTCATGTATGAAAAGTATTAAAGGGGAGGGAAGAATAGGAATAAATCACAGTAAGAAGTGGGATTTAAACTCCAGGTAACCAACCACTTGCTTACTAGCCCCTAAGATTAATTTTCGTAATACAAATTTGGTATGTTTTGTATTTGAAGATTCTTTGCAGGAGCTTGTATTCTGAAACAATCAACTTGGCTAAAGTTATGGCTTCCACAGTGCCAGTGTAGAAGGGAGTGTGGAGCTATGCCACTCTCCATATACAAACGTGATGTATAGGAAACTTTAATGTGTGAGTGGTGTATTCATTCATTTATTTGCTATTCTAAGTACTAAAAAGTGGTAAATATTAATATTAAAAGTAATTTCTAGTAAATATAACCTTGAAATTTTGTGTTTTTACATACTATTGACCCTATAATTACTACTGGTTTACAGATAAGGGAATGTAGTTTATCAGTATTCTCTTACCAGTGTTCTCCTTGGAAGCTTAGACAACCTTTTGTACAGTACTTAGCGACCAGATCTGTACATATTTTTTATGTTGAGATTTCTTTCATAACTGTTGCTAAGTTCTGTACATGTCTCTTTTCTTGATTAACTTTCTATATTCCATAACAGAAGCTTTTTATTTCATGTAGTCCCACCTGTTGCTTGTTGAACTCAGTTCTTATGTCGGTGAAGTTCTACTTAGAGAATCCTTTCCCAAACCTGTTGCTTAAAGTGTACTTCCTAGAAGTTTCACAGTTTTAGGTTTATTCTTGAGGTTTACTTTGAATTGGTATTTGCCCAGGGTGAAAAATAATTATCAAGTCTCACGGTTTTACAGGTTGATATCCAGCACACCATCTCTTCCAGATATCAATGTGTATTTTGGCATCCTTATCAGATTTAAATTCATTCTATGCAGTTATGAAACTGCATAATAATAATATGAAACTAAATAATAATAAAAATGAAATTAATTCCTTTTACTAAAGTTACCATCTGTATCTCATCAATCTTGCATTGTGTTGGATGAAAGAAAAGCAAACTATCAAGTAAATGTAAATCTATGTATCAAACTGTAAATCTATGCACAGATAGTTGCTGAGTTACAGAGTGTCTACTGGGTATTTCCACCTATTTTCTGTAGGTGTGCTCGGGAAAGCTTTATTAAGGAAATAACAGAGGGCTTAAATAAAGTATGTTCGTATTTTTCATATTTCTCTCTTCCCAAGAGAAAGATCCCATCACCTCCACTGGAGGACTTACAGAATTCATGAGGCCTTAGTGTGCATTATTTCTAGGATTATTGAATTGCTAGTTCAGTCTTATCTTTCCACTGTAGTCCGATTAGACATATTTACATAATATACTTTGGTCATCTTTGGGCTAATAAAAATATTGCAGATGTTTGGCAGTAAAATTTGCAGAGCTGTTTTCATTTGTGATTTGGGCCAGGTTGATGCACTGAATTGTTCACCATTCTTTTCTTCCCATGCAATGTTCCTTAAGAACTCTCAGCATGGGTTACACTGACAAATTGAATAAAAATAAACACTATCCACTAATTTTCAATGAGCAGAGCAGCATATCAGCAATACCAGCTTTCCTCTAGGTCATGCTGCCATGCTTCACATATTTTGATTTTTTTCTCCTTTTTGCAATTGAACATTTGGACAGTGAGGTGTCCAAATATACTTACACACTTGAAGACCAAATAGCATGTCAGAGGCAGTCTTCCTTGCATTTACATGGTTGCTTTCTGATTCCTAGTCTTTAATGTTTTCACCCAAGTGTCCCAGTTCTCACATTTCAAGATCACACCAGTGACTTGCAAATCTGGATGAATCCACAACCCTGGCATCAATCTCATGAAATACATGAGTCAGAGTGCACAGCTCCAACATTTGAAGAGGGGGTTCCAAAACCTCTCCTCTTTTACTATCTAGATGGCACAGGCAAGCCACTCTGTCTCTGTTTTAGCACATCATATATTTTTGGAAAATTCAGCTCTTATTTCTTTTTGGCCTTCTTCTCTGTCTAACTGGTTGGCTCTACCAATTTCTCTTAAGTTTCTTGTGTGATACTAGACAAATATGTGGAGATTTAGCTCTTGTTCTAACTTCAGAAAATTTTAAGCATTTCCTTGGAACATGAAGGTGGTGGCTCAATGCACTTCTCTAAGTTCTGAAGAGGCTCAAAAAGAACTGAAGACACTTCATTCTCCCTTGTGGGCTTTTGTCCTGATAGTCTAATAGTCAATATCCAGTATGAATTAATTATTACCGCTCCATATTGCTTTCCATTTCAGCAATTTCCATTTCCAATATTTCAACAAATATTTGTTTCATGCTCATTATGTACCTTATGCTTTTCAAAGTAATGCAAGTATAGTTTGGAAACATTCAGAGTCTGTTCTGAAGGGATAACTTTTAGAGACAGGAGGATTATTATAAAATATGTATATGTAAATATGCCAACAGGTAATAGTGATCTTTCAGGTCTGTCAGTTATTTTAATATATACTCAACTAATTTGTCACTGTGCTGTGACAATTTTTAAAAGGGAAAACATCAGAATAGAGATTCAGAAAATTGTCAAAAATCACAAAATTGATGTATAGAGGAGCTGGGAGTCCTATCCATTCCCATTCTCTTCTAGTATGTTCCACTCTTTCAAATGTCAAAAGCAATCATTGATTTAAAAATACCCCTTTTAACCTTTGCCTCTTAAATTCATCTTCTAAGGCAAATCTTACAGCTTATCATTTTCCTATGTCACTCGTTTCATGGACTACAGATTTTTTCCATAGTTTCCTCTGTGCCTTATATTTGTGATTAACTAGAAACTCTTATAGACATCTTATGACTGAAACTGTCTATTCAATCTTATTGGCAAACTGCCATGTGCTTGAATGCTCATTTCCATACTGAACCACTTCCAAAAATGCCCACTTTTCCTTTGAACTAGCTTCTTGTCTCACTACCAAACAAGTCAACACCTGTATTGCCATCAGTAATATTCTTGGGCCATATCTACACCCTTCATTAGATTTCCATGGCAGATGCATTTTGAAAACAATCTAGTGCATTAATACATTAGTCATTTTATGGTTACTTTTGTATGCCTTTTAATATTCATCACAAATATTATTTTCTTTTTTGTCATTTGCATTTACTAATTGTGTAGAAAATAACATTTTTATGCATTCACATATTCATCCTCTACTTCCTCTTTTGAATAAAGTTTGACTCTTTGAGTGTGAGTCAGATTATAAAATTTATCAATTTTTTTCAAATTTCTACAGCAATTAGACTATATCCAACACTAATAAATCATTCCCAAACATTCTCTGTGTGCGTGTTTGTGTGTGTGTGTGTGTGTGTGTGCATGCGTGCGTGTGTGTGCAGGTATGTGTGACTGTGTGAAAGCCTGTGGAAAACCTCAGGTGTCTTCCTCCACCTTATTTTTTTTTAATTTATTTTTTCCACTCACAAATTTGATAGGTACTCCATTCCACCTCCCTTCCTTCACCCCTCCGTAGATTCCCTTGCTTCCTCCTGCCTTTTCCCCTTTCCTTCCCCTCCTCCCTCCCTTTCTCCCAGTCCCCCCTCCTCCCTCCTATTCCTGGAACATCTTCTAATGTGCATGTCAAACTTCCCTCTGTGTCCTCCTCTCTGATCAGGTGTAAGGACTCAGTAGCGGTGCCTAGAGCTCCCTTTTGTATTCCCCTTTAGTATAGTAGTATTACTGTGGCTGTTAGTCCCTTGCCTCTAAGGATCCTAGAGTCTGTGATCCATGCTAGACTTTGAGGGGTCAATGACATGTTTGTCATTGTGCAGGTCATGCAAAGAAAAAAAAAGAATAACAAATCATAATTCAGAACATTAGAGACCCTGAGTCACCAGGGTCTCTGATCACCAGGAACCAGGCCAGCCTAATTTCTCCCCATCCCAAAGCTCAGGGAAATTTGTGGAAGAGGGGACGGTATGATTGTAAGAGCCTAAAGATGAGGAGGAACAATAATATGCAAGATACTCCATACATGTTAGGGCCGAAGTAATCATAATAGGACTCCACCTTGTTTTTTGAAAAGCAATATGTCACTGAACCTGGAGCTTTCCAATGCACCTAAGCAGTCAACAAGCCTAAATGGTCTTTTTGTTGCTATCTCCCCAGCACTGCAATTACAGATAGGCTACATGACATCCAGTTTTTACATAGGTGGCACTGGGAATCAAACAGAGATTTTCATGTTTGTGTAGTAAGTGCTTTTATTGAATAAGCCCTCTCCCCAGTCCTGTTCATGACATCTTTATGGAAAAAGAGATGATAACTTAGTTTCAAATATTTTGTTTCAGTCAAGTTTCCTTCACTGTTACAAATGTTTGAGAAAAATAACTTAAGGAAGAAAAATTGTATTTTAGCTCACGATTTCAAAGGGTTTATTGCTAGCTTCCTCCATGGACATGTGTTTGTGGTAGGGCAGATTATCATGGCACAAGTGTGTGGTGGGGTGAATCTGCTAACCCCATAGTAGCTAGAAAGGAAGGAGGGAAAGAGAGGGAGTGACGAGGACAAGATTGACACCAAGGTCCCCCATCAAGAGCCTGTTTTGTTGCAACTAGGTCTTACTTCCCAGTGCCCCTATTTCTAAAAGTGTCTATGAAACATAAATCTATCAGTTGAATACTCACCCATATAGGTCAGGAACCACATATCCCAATGTCTTTATAAAAGCTCTTTCTTTGAACTTCTTATGGGATAGCAGGTTTTCCATACGTGAAGTCTTTATTTATTTTTTTTTTTGGAGGGGGAGTGGAAAACCCTTCAACTAAGCCATAAGGTATTTTTATATAGAAATAATATTTTAAGGAGGGTTTAAAACATAAACTTAAGTTGTTTATTTTATAAAAGTTAGTCTGGAGCATAAAAATATTGTCTGAATATTCCCCAATTTACAATAGTGGTATGAATCAATACCTAACATAAGCTGAAAAAACCGTGAGTCAAAAATGCACTCAACACACTGAACACTATATAGCTGAGAGTCATTTATGAGTTCTTTTCTATTTTTCAGTAGCTCTGTCGATCACTTCTATCACTGATCTTTAACAGTCGACCTATTTGGGTTTTTATGATCATATTTGGTGGCGATTCCCTAACCACATCCTAGGTATGAAGTCTCTCACTTGCACTGCTGTCCATTTTCTCTCCACCTTGATTTTTTTTAACTTTGTGCTCAAAGTTCATTTTAAGTTAAATCCTAGAAATGACCCTAGTTTGAGAAGAGCTTGGCTATGTCAATTCTACTTGGGATGCAGAGTCACATTGGATTCATTCTTGAAGCCTTGGTCCTCAGATAAAGATTTAATGTGAACAAAGGTGATATGATTGACTTCTTGTATAGACAAATTTATGTTTATTCTTCTTTTTGACATTGTTCTATAACAGGATATGTACAGCTTGTTTGATTATTTTTTTGTTTGATTATTTTGAGTGATACTTTATATCTCAGAGTAGTAAAACACTAATTCATAACTGTCTTGGTCCATGAATGAGGAAACTGCTATTAGCATATCAGGCCTCCACATATATTCACTTATATTTGTGGTATGCTTGTATAGGGAAAATTGGCCGTACATTGTACAATGAAAAGATATGTGAGAGTTGAAGGAGTCTCGGAGAGGAATTTTCTCTCTAAAATGTTAAGTAAATAGAGATCATGTGTCTTCATCTTGATGTTCACGTCATATACGGTCAAATGTCTTCTTTTCCATCTGTGGCATATTGAAGGTTCAAAAATTTACAGTACTTCAGATTTTGCATTAGGTATATTCAGTTTATTTTACATAGATTCTGCTTTGCACACATTGGTTCAACTGTTATTCTTGGAATAGACAGAATAGTGGAATCAGGAGAAACACAGCAATTCATATATATCATATGCTGTTTCCCTAGAAGTCTTCATCTTCCTTTTGCATTGATTCTGTGGAATATACAGCCTGGGTGAGTTGTTGGACATTGTCTTCTCATAGGTCAGAATCTGAAGTATGTAAATAAGCTTCTGAGATCCTGGGGCTCTTGGCATTGACATGGTTGAATCATCACTTTCAAATTCTACTTACTCTTTAGTTATTGTGTAAAATGTCCACCAAAGTACCCCAGGGGACAGAAGAATGGTACATTACATGTCTGGGTTCAGGAAAGTAATATTTCTTTATGATTAAATCTGTACTGAATTAGACATCAAAACAATCCATCTAGTAAAGCATTGGATAATAAAAGAATTCAAGAATAGTTTTAGCTACATTCCCTAGACATTCATACCAATCTTGTTCCTCGTATATACATTTTTGAAAATGTATTGGCAAATATCAATCATTGTGTTTCATAAGAGGAGCTGCACATCAACTGGATACTTTATTTGTGATATTTCACTCATATGACTATAGTGAAGCTTGCATTTCCATTATAGGCAGTGTTTCAGGGCATTAATGGGACCATAATAATTGGCCACCAGACAAAATTTGTATTGCCAAGCCTAACCTTGGGGCCATTTTAAGCAATTACTGTTATGAATTCAAACCACTTTGGAGTGTTTATTTTACAAACTACTGTACACTGGAATAGACCCGGGAATAGGACTTCATTTTCAATGTGTTTTAAAAAGATTTCTAGCTTTGGGGCTTGAAAACACATTTCCTTTTAAATGCAGAAGATTCATAACTCTCTATCAAAAGAAAAGCAATCAGACCCTATCAACTTTAATATATAAATATACTGTATATCTGCATATATATTCAAAAATGTAGACCTAATGAATAATTACTGTATTCGTATACAACTTCAATGAATGCTTATGAAAGAATTCTTACATCATGCTATTGGTATAACAGTAAAGTATTTTGATTGAGGTTCTGATAGCATATTGGATAATATCAAACATAAAAATATATCTGAAATGTCCTCTTATGTATACAAATGAGACTTAATCTACAAGAAAGGAAACAAATATCATTGCACATTTTGAACCTTGTATCTACAAATATTTATTCGAAATATTTTAAATCACTGCATTAGTTTTTCTTCAATTATTAATTAATTGATTAAAGGTGATGCTATCAATTTTAAATTGGGAGAGTTAAGAATATAAAAGTGTACACAGGATGAAGTCAATATCTTAGATGTAGACTGTCATACACAACTGAACTTTTCCTCTTCAACATATTTTCCAATGTTTCAACTAGAGGACTCAGGCATGTGTTTTATAAGGGTTTTTACCTTCTCAGACATGTCAGTGCTCAATCTCCCTGGGCCTCTGGGGATCTGAATCTATGAGAGTAAATATTTCAGGTATAGAATGGACCATAGGAAGCAGAGACAATTGGGAGAAATTATAGAATTAGGAAATCTTCACAAGAGATGGTTGAATCTGGGTTGAATTTCACGTTGCTACATGGGGAGAATAAGGTTTTGAATTAAACTTGAGCCAGGGTCATTTGAGTACTTAGATTTTCCATCTCACAAAGATATTTGCTAAATTTTTTATCACATGGTAACATATTCCATCCATGGGAACTTGTGATTATGAATATATAGGACATTAAGATGGGGTGATATGTTTATGCTCTAAAAATAAGAGAGGGAAGTCATGGACCTAGATATTCATATTCTTACAATCTGATAATCTTGCTATATCTAGGATATTTGCTTTTTATAGCTTCCTGATTACAGAGGATGTAATTGAGGCAATGTAAAATTAGTGTCTGCACAAGTAAGAGTAGCTCTTTTATAAAGTTGTCAAGATTATATTATATAAATATGTATTTCTTTTTATGTTAATTTTTAATGTATTAATTTTGTATTTTTCTACCTTTACAAGCATATTGAATACTTATCCTTGCTTTCTTCCACTCTCCCTCCCTTCCATCTCCTCCTCCTCTTCATCAATACTTCCCATTCCCTCCTACCTTCCTATCTGTATGCTACTGTGGGCCCCAGGGTCCACTCTGGCTTGTCTACTCTTGTGGGGGTCCTGTTACTGTAAACTAAAACAAGAACCTCAAAAAGGGAAAGAAATAGATAAGTAGGGAAATCAGCCCATCAACCTATAGGTAGGAAGACAGTACATTAAACTGCTCTGTAAATAGCTGTTATTACACCCATAGACTGGAAAAATGTTTAACATTCAGCCTAAAAGTCTTTTTCTACAATAGAGGTAGAGGATCTTAATACCATGACAGGAAGCAGCCTAGGACAATAGAAGGACAGTGAAGTGGACAGCAATGGCCAACCATAAGGCAGAGTACCAGCGACTCAGCAAGGCTTACCAGGAATCAGGCCAATCTAATCTCTCCCCATTCTAAAGCTTTGGGGACCTTGCATAAGAGGGCATAGTGATGTAAGAACCTAAAATGGTGAGGTTTACCATTGAACAAGACATTCCACTCAAGGCAGGACTGCTGAATCTAGGAACTCACTACAGTAAGACTTGTCCTTCTCAGATCTGAATAAATATGTATTTCTTAAGAGAACTATTGTCTAGAAAAAGCAAGTACTATATTGGAATTATCTATTAATAGTACTGCAAGCCTTGAATATCTGACGAAATCTTTCTTTTAGAGTATGTTGTGATCAAATTTTAGCAATTGCAGATATTTTGCTCAACTTTGGCATTTAAATTGATTGGATTCAGAACTGGATCATATAATTAAAATGCAAGCGAAAGGATCAGGAAAAGGAAAATGAAAAATATGGCAAAAAGTTTTCATATTCAAATTAGAGGCATGCCTTAGTTTTATCTAAACATATATAGGAAGTTAATATTTCTTTTTTATTACTTTTTGCCTAGTTATACAAGCTCAGTAAGTACCCCTTTTTTCTCCCTACTCCCTTCTTTCTCCCGTTTGCCCACATTGCACTCTTCCCCCTTCTCACTCCTCTTCTCGCTCTCACCCCTTTTTCTTCCCTCCTCCTTTCTTGGTGCTTCTTATTTTCTCCATTCCATCCTCCAGAGCATCAGTTTATGTGGGTGCTGAATTTCCCTCTGAGTCGTCTACACTAGTGAGGGTTCAGAACTCAATGGCATAGCTTGGGGACACTTCTTGGACTGCCTGTTAGTATGTTATTATTACTTTTCAACCCCTTAACTCTAAGGATCTTACTTCCTGAAGCCTTCTCTCTTGTGATATGTGCTAGACTTCTGGGGGTTGTTGACATGTCAACCATTGTGCAGGTCTGTCAAGGTCTAATCACATGTGGCTATATCCTGGCTGCTGTAGTCCTGACTTTGGAGTATCTTGGCATATCATTGGTCCTCTCCATCTTTAGGCTCTTACAATCTTGCCTCCCCCTATTCCTCAAAGTTCCCTGAACGTTAGAATGGGGAGAGATTTGGCTGGTCTGCTCCCAGGTGTATGTTGTAGGGGTCTTTGGTGTTCTGAATTATGGCTTGTAGTTATTTTCAGTTTTGCTATTCCTGCACTGCCTTTGGCTACATCTTGATTGATTGTCAAGGTCATCTCCTAACCAAAGATGAAAGACTATTTAAATGAAGATCTTAATATAAGAAGAGACTCAAAGGTAAATGGAAGAATAAGAGTAGGATACAACAATGAGAGGGGTCAGTCTCCTGTTTGCCAGTTGGTTACAATCTAACTGCCAGGGACATGAGTATGTCTTGCTACTTACATGCAGTACATGACCATGGCCTAAGTTCTCTGTTGAAGTGTTTTCTTTTGTCTCCTTTCTTTTGACGTCTTCTTTTTCCTTTCTCTCCTATTTACAATCCTTTGTGATTATAGTGGGTATTATAGAGATTTACCTTTGAGAAATTAATATTTCTAACACAGGTGGAGCTTCAAAAGATCAGCTACTGATTTATCAGGAATGGTGTCATAGTTAACCATAGGTGTCAACTTGACTGTTGAGGGTTTGAGCTCTGGGCACAGTTGTGAAGAGTTGATGGTTGAGTTAAACCCAGACCAAACCTGAAGGAGATTGTCTAGCTGATGGGGAAGACCCAGCCCATGGTGGGTGGGATTAAGCCCTGGATAAATCACAAAGAGCTGGTTGAGAGAGTTGGCATCCTTCTGTATACTTGGCTGGTCTGGCAAATAAGGATTGTCCATCTCTCAGCCATTATGCAGTGATGGTGTGGCCAGTTCCCTCGGCCCTGGTGTTGGTGCATGCTCTCCCGTCAAGCTGGACTGAGAACTGTAACCAGACTGTCATAAGAAAGTAAACTCCTTGTTCCCTTAAGCTGTGTGATGGTCATTTATCAGCAACCATGCAGGCGGATTGCAACAAATGGAATACAACTAAAACTCATTATCGGGGCTGGAGAGGTGGCTCAGGGGTTAAGCCTCCGCCTTGCAGGCGGAAGGTCCGGAGTTCGGATCCCAGATCCCACGTATAGACGCCAGACGGAAGCGGGGGCGGCCTGCGCTTCTGGTCCTGGTAGGGCGGAGCCTGTGAATCCCGGGGCAGAAGGAGGTGGAGGCGTCCATGGTGGTTCCCGAATTCGTCCGTGGTTCTACACACACATACACACACACACAGACACGCGCGCGCACATACACACAGTTGAATAAATAATAATAAAAAAAAACTCATTATCGGCTAGTAAATATATGAATAAAAATGGTGTCTGTATAAAATGAAGACTATTTTATAAGGGAAGAGTATAAGATACTGACAGAAGCTACAATTAGGGTGAACCTCAAAACTGTTATGTTAAATTAGCAAAGTCATAAAAGGTCACATGTTGTAGGGTTCCATTTACATGACAGGGCAGAGTTGATAGATTCAGAGAATGGAGTGACTAGGCTATTGGACATTAGGAGTATTCTGGAGTAATAATAATATAATAATAATAGTTGCATAAATTGTATAGATATATTGAATACATTGAAGAGCATTGTTTAAATTAGTTATGGTATGCACATTATTTCTCAATAAAGTTGTTGAAATACCTTATTGAAAAGGAGCAAAGAGTTTTCCTATACTAACAAAAGCTAAAAATTTTATAGTCATATCAATAGAAAAACTGGTTGGACAAACAGTAATCTTTATAAAATATCCACTTGCATTTTTCTTCAAAATGATTGGAACACAAAGATATAAGTGAAATAAGTAGAAATATTAAGAAGTGAAAATATAATTCTTTGTAAGTTATATGATTATTTAAGCAATAATCCTTGTGATAAATTGCTAGCATTCACAAATCCAGAGAGCACAACTGCTTGATTTAAGCTTAATAGATAATATAGTTCTTGCACACATAAAAACATATTTATAAGACAAAAACATTAAAATATCATAATTGTGTTATCTAAAATATCAAACGTTTAAGAATAACCACCAAATAGAAAACTACTCAGTTTTATAATTAAAAGTTCTAGGAAAATTAAAGTGATAACAGATGTATTATGTGTATATATCTTTAGTCCTAATGTTTATAATTTGTCTTTTATGTACTAATTGTTTGTGGATCTAGACCAATTACCATAAAAGTTCAATTATTGTTAAATAGGCAAATTGCTTTTAAAACCTATGCAGAAATACAAAGGACTAGAATAATCAAATCACTCTTAGTGACAATAAGTGACAAGTCTTGCTAGAACAGAAGTCACTGGGGTTTCATCATGCATTATAACGATGTAACGATGGGAAGTGATTTTGGTACACAGACCAAAGGACAAAAAAGGGAGTTATTGAGAGCACAGAGCTGAAATTATGCTTGGGAGGACACTTGATTTAGGAGGAAGGACCTGTACACAGAGGAAACGGGGAAGAATTATCTTTCAGTAGATGGTTCTGTCTCAAGTAAATATTTGAAAAACAAACACCTGGTAAATGAATGCTTCCTCTCAAAGACAAACTAAGATTGGGAGACGAATGACTGCCATTTATAAATATAGGAGAATAATTCATATTCAGTGGATCAGAGAACATTTATTATATAACCCACAGACACACCCACAGGCAAACATACACTTTTGTATACACACACACACAATTAACTCTTAAAGAAAGTCTAATGAAGTATATCATATTAACAAAAGAAACATCCATTGGTCAAAAGATATCATTAACTGAGTGAAAAGGGGAATGAACTAGAGAGTAAGAGATTTTTGTTTACGTGCAACTAATGAAGAATACATAACTAGGGGAAAAAACACTATAAACCAATAAGGCAAAGACAATTCAGAAGAACAATAAGGAAAGTCTTTTAGCATAGTCCTGAGGGGAATATCTCAGCAGCAGAGAACAAATGTGCTTGCCTTGTCACTATTGAAAGTTTATTTAATGACATTACACTCACAAACTGCGTCAAATCAATAATGGTTATGGACATGAATCGTTTTTTTTTGTTTTTTGTTTTTTTGTTTTTTGAGTCAGGCTTTTGCTTTGTAGTTAAGCCAAGCCTGAAACTTAGGTCTTCCTGCCTCTGACATGCCTCAGACACTCAGGTGAGGGAATTCCAGATGTGTACCACCAGGTGTGACCTAACTTAATTTTCACTTGTTATGAAAAAGTTAAAATGAACTAAAAGCAAAGGGATCTTACTGAAGCCAAGGGGAGAGAACTGATACAGAAACTTGGAGCAGGACAGTAGATTGTTAGGTAAGATGTTAACACAGCCCATTCTCTATTGCTCTCAGGACTGTTAAAGCACAGGGTTACTTAGGACATGAGAGCTGCTCCAGGCTTAAGGAGATTAGATGGGCAAACAGTTGCAGCGGTGGATAGGGGTGGGGAACACATCTCAAACAGAATGTGGTGCCGAGTTGAGGAGCAGACTTGGGCGTGCATCCTGAAGATGTACATGCTGGAGACCCGTGACCACCAGTGAGCACCGCCAGATGCTGGCATTCCTGTGTCCTCTTCTTCTATGTGCCTAGGTGTGGGGTTTGTATCTTTTATGGTTCTGGTGTGTTCCATACGCTCAAGGGACTAGTTTTCTGAGAGGATTTTGTTATAGTTACAGGGCCTTGTGTTTCTGATTTAATTTGAAAAATTCATAGGTGATATCTTTATTTACATAAACATGCTATTTGTTGGTCTTTGCCTCATGATTTGTGTTAGACAGATGGGTGGTTGTTTGTTTATAAGAGTTCAGGCCATTCTGTTTCAGGATTTATACTTTATAAAATGGTGTTCTCGGGACAAGGACATGGCATGAAAGCTGTAATTCAGTATAATGTAGAGTAAGAGCAGAATACACTTAGATGTTCATAAATGGGGATTCACAAAAGGAAATATTCATACAATGAAATAAAGCTATGAAAAGAATCAAAGACTGGAGAAGCAATATCTACTCATCTGAATACTTGAAACCTCAAGGGACAGCATCACTGAGTTCTCTGAGAATGGGAATATACTTGCACTGTTTGTAGACAAAGTTGGTGCAACCACTTTAAAAACTATTTATTAGTATCTGCTAAAGCTAACTCCCTCTTTAAAGATTATTATTATTGTATGTGTGCATGTGTGATGTGCTTGAGTGTGGTGGCATGAGTGGCTCAGCATGTGTGCAGTTCAGAGGACAACTTGCTGCATTTGGTTTTCTCCACTTTCATGTGGATTCCAAGAATAGAACACGGGTAGACAGATTTGTACAGCATGTGCTTTTACCTGCTGAGCGACGTCATTGGCTCCTGACTTTTGCATTAGAAATTTCACTTCTCAATATGTGCACAAAAATACATATAAATGAATACTTATAGTGTCACAATTCTCATTGGTCTTAAATAGAAAAGAAACATAAATTTCCATCCAGTTCCAGGAAAAATAACATGTTACAGTTATACAGTGAGTTATAGTCATACAAATGCCATGCAAAGATGAAAAGAAAACATACTTAACAACAAAGATTAATTTTACAATTACAATGTTGGAAAGGAGTTGAATATTAAATACATAAAAGTGCATATCTACTGTGGAACTTCATTGATGCAAAGTTTTTCAGAAAATAAGAACTGTGGCACAAGGTTAACAGGCAGGAGATGGTCTTATGAGGAGCCTGGCAAGGACAGTGCTGGGAGTTGGGTACGTAAGGTGAATTGACATCCTTGTTGATCCAATCATAGTTACCCAGGGATTGGCTTTGTAACTATTCACTGTTTTGTACACATACATGATTCACACTTTTCATGTATCTATCATATGTTATAGTATAAGCTAGTTTAAAGACAGCAAACTATTGTTGGCCACGTTTATGGGTTTTGCTATGTGAGAGTGATGAACTACCATAAGTATCTAGTTAATGATTTCTAGTAAATCTAAACTATAAGGTAGAGAAGCTAAAGCCACCCAGCTAAATTTCATGTGCAAGCATAACTATGCATGTTATAGTAATCTAAAACTGCCTAATTTTCATGATAATCAGGCATTTTCTTCTTTTCATCAGTTTGAGATTTACATGGGCTTAGAAAGGCTTGTTCACGACAAACATTAGAGATGTCACTGAGAAAAGACCTAAATACCCTGCTGGGTTTTCAGCAAAGAGTACAATCCAGGTTGTATTTTTTTTCATATACCAGTGAGAACTGGCATCTTGTCAGTGGCAATAACCCCGTAAATCAGGCCTTGAGAGCAAATACAGTCAATTGAAAGCAAATACAGTCAAGAGTCTTTGCCACTAGACTATGTGAAATGCACTGAGCCTTAAAAATATGCATTGCATATTCATTAGTGATTCTTGCTGCGGTGGAGACCTTGAGGCAGTTGTGCAGATGGATGTGTGCCTTCTACTGACATTTTTTGACCAGTAGCTCTGTCCATGAAATTATAAATAAAAACATCTTGGAAGCAGATACACATTTTCTAGGCCCTCCTTGATATTTCTGTTTTACTAACAGTCTGAATATGATGACTTCATGGTAATCATGTGTCTCAGACAACGCATCCTTCCTTCCTCCCCAGGAGTATTGCTGACAGCATATTTCACAGAGATGTTTAGGTAGATATAGGCTGCAGATGTTTTTCTTCTCTTTGAACATTTTGACCCTTCTTAACAAGAAATAAGTTTTTGGAATCTGAAGGATATCATGCATGGGTACTTTTGAATGAGTTTGCTTAAGATTTAAGGTAAATTCTCTTCATTTTAATGGTACTAATAATCTATTAATAATCAAGTGGCTTGCATTAGGGATTTAGATTAGATTTTTTAAAAAGACTTTGGATAGTTGAAAAAATATTGCAATAAGTTGTAATAAGTTGGGAAATGCTTATTTTTAAAAATCCTGGGCAGTCAAATATTTTTGAATTATACAGAGTAATGTAAAAGAAACTAGATATCTGAAAATGACCTTTTCTAATAATTTTGACTGTTTATTATTGGAATGCAGATTCACATTTTAAAGCAAAATGTCTTCACCACATTTTTGCCCTCTGAAAGCCAGATTTTACTGAGCTGTCATTTTAATGGGGATAGTTTTATATTAAAGTCATGTTAATGTAAATATAAAAAAAAACTATTGCAAGACAATATAAAAGATTGCATATATGAACTTTAAGTGGAGAAACTCTTCTGAAGTAAGTTATAAAGCCAAAAACTTTCAAAATAATTTGAAAAGAATGCTATCAAAATTAAAATTCAAATAAAAATATGTAAATACTGGCAACATCAGCAATATGAACACAATGATACTTGGAATGTGTAAGAAAGCAACATGAACCAGTAAGAACAAGTCAATAACCATACATGAAAACCAATGAAAAAATATTTGAGTCATTATTTAATGGAATATCCAAGAAAATGGCTAAAAATTAAAGAAAAGAAAAAAGCTTTTCTTCAATCATAATGCATTTATTCTTTTAATACCATTGAAGTGCTGGCGGATTTTCATTTTTATGAACAAATATATATAAATTATACATTTTCATGTATATTAAAATCTGTGCTACTTTATGTGTGTTTAAAAGACATAAATCTAGGTAGACAAAGGAAAGAAAGGGGGGTGGGAAGTTCACTGATCTCTGTGGATCTTCAGGGACTACTTGGAATCTGAGCTACCTGATGGTCCTTTACTTTATTTTTAGTGTTAAGGTCTTCGTTTTTCCCTGGGAGAATATATTCATGAAATACTTGCTTAGAATTTTTGTAATCAATGTCTGAAGTATTACAAAGGTAAAATTGAAAGTTTCATAATATTTTTGACAAATTCTAAGCTCTAGTCAGTATTCACTTTTTGGGAAAACAATTACGAACTTTAACTGAATTATTACTAACCAAATGCTGGAATTTATTGCTTCATTTGGTTGGCCAGCTCCACTCCAAATGTACTTGCCAAACCCCTCGAATTTGGCCTTTGGAGTCTTCATGTTGGGTACTAAACGTTTTAATCTTCCAGGCTAAACTGATATTTACTAAGGTTTGTATTTCTTTCACAACTGGTGCATGTTCATATTTGTTACATTTTTTTCTAAAGAGTGATAGTGGTATGTTTATAGATTCTGAAGGGTAGTTTCTTAAGGGTAATGGGAGGAAAGGAAGGGAAATGACATGTGTGAGTCATCACTCCATACAGAAGACATCATCTACACATCACCACTAAGGAATGTGGTGTGAAATACTCCTTTGTTCTTTAGTGCTCAATTACTTATTCAATGGAAAGCTCTTTGTGTCAGAGATAAACGGTTTTTTTATGGATGAGTATAAAAAATAGAATTTCTTTACTTGTAGGAGAAAGCTGCTTGAAAGGGATGTTGAAAATATAAGAAATAAATACAGATAGACAAATGATATAATCATAACACTTCGACTGGTATTCCAGATGACAGGACAGGTCCTTCATATATCCATACACACATACGCATACATACATACAAAAATCAAAATTGTTTTACATGAAATTGTGTCTTTACTTTTTTGTCATTTTCATAGCCACTATGCTTTAAAAAGTATGATTCATGCGAAGTCCAAAATTTAAGGAATTATTAATTGAAATTCAGGTTTGAAACTTTTTGTATTTTGACAACTTTTCTTCTATCAACTTTTATCATTCCAATTCTTTTTTAAAGTTTTAAAATTTATTTTGTTGTTTTATACATGTATACATATCAAATTTCTGATAGTTTTACACTTTAATCCCTAATCTCATTCTTCATCCTTTCCTATTGCAACCGTTGTTCTTCCTTACTAGTCCCCATCCTGCTTTCATGTCTGGTTCTCACAACTGTTACTCCTAGACATGTAATAGACATACGGTGTGCCAGCATGTGCTAGAACATATCATCCATGTGACATGTTTAAAAAATAAGCTAATAAATAACAGTAAGAAAAGAAGTAAGACAATAGAGTTGTTTTTCCCTGAAAGAACTTGACTCTGAATTTTGAGTGTGTGTGTGAGCAAAGATTAAAAGAAAGAAGGGCAGGAGGGTGGCTGCCAGGAAACATCCTAGAGGGGATGTTTTGAGTAGGAGCAGCCTAAAAGAATAAGGGGTCCAAGGTAAACACAGCATGTATATGTAAGTACGATGCATCTTGTTAAAAATAAGATACAAAAGGGAATGATCATATGTGTACTCATAAGAGTTTCTTTAAAGTAATAGAGATTAATACAAACTCCTAACACAGAAGTTTAAGGGAAAAATCAGTGAATGAAAGAAAACAAGTAGAGGGGATGGCAATATGGCTTAGTTGGTAGTCATTGAATGAAAGCCTGATGACCTGAGTTCAATTCCTGAAACCCATGTAAAGATGTAAGAAAATGGCAGATGCCACAAAGTTATCTTCTGATTTCTGTATGTGTCCCTATGTACATCATACATGTCACTTACTCACATATACACTCTCAGTAATGATAAATTAATAACAAAGCTTAATTAAAAATAGGTAGAAATTTAAACTAAACTTTCAAAATTATTTTTACCAATTTATTGTTAGGCTAAATAGACTAGAACCTCATATTACTATTTCAGTTTTCTTTTCTGAGTGTTTCAAACATATTCTTTCATTGGTTCCTTTTTCTAAGAATAAATTATGAAAATTTGTTAGCAGGCAATCAATGCATAGAAAAGTCAAAAACAAGTTAAACCTGTTACAATAGTAGAAATCCAAAACAGTTGCCAACTTTAGAGGCTATATTGTCCCATGTTTCTTTATTGCACATTCATATATTTGTTCACTCTGTAAATACAAAAAATCATGTAAACTGTTATTAATATTATTTAATACTTATCTACCTACAATGTTGAAAAGTCTTAGTAAACTCTTCATTGTTTACTTAAAGGTATCGTATTTAATTATTTTCTAAATTTAAATATCCATGTCCAATTTTTTTCTGCTTATAAGCAGTGCCATCATGTAAATTGACTTTACTCCTTCCATACTGTCATGACAGTTCCCACCCTCCTCTCGGACTTTAAAGTGTCTTTTCTGTTCTAAAACCACCCTCTCTTAAGGCCAAAGCATGGTTCTCTTGACTACCAGCCTCTCAACTCTAAATAAACTCCTCTTTCTTAATCTTCAAAACTATTAATTTACCATAAAGTTTGCCTTCTTTTTGATTTAGTTGCATCGAACAGATACCTCAATGTCGACTTACTTGAAAGTATTGGATTCTGTTCATGTATGTAATAAACAACTGGACTGCTCTCCAAGAAAGTGTATCAGCTTTGGGCGTGGCAGTGCACCCTGGGACCTCAACTCTTGGGAGGAGACAGGAGGGTCTTCATTCAGATAAGCATTCACAGTGTAACAAGTCTCTGTCTCAAAAAGAAAACAAGACAACAATAAAAGTAAGGAGGCATCAACAATAACAAAGCAGACAAAACCACAGCTAAACCAGGATAGACTGTTGACTCAGTGTACAAACACCACAACCAGAAGTTTGTGATTATAAATGTGAATTTGGTTGTGTATAAGTGATTATTAGTGATACGGACATTTTCCAAATGTTTATTACACACTCATGACATTCAATTTTTTCTGCTGTATTGTGTTTTCATTTTTAGAGATTTGTGATATTTGTCCATTTATTTAGATCTGTTCCTTTCAAAAATCTGTATGCTTTGCCTTTAGTTTTTATTACATTTTTTGCCTAGTTATTATAAGCTCAATATGTACCCTCTTTCTTCTCCCTTCCCCACCTTTCCCCTTGTCTCCCAGTGCGCTCTCTCCCCTTTCCACTCCCACCATCCCTCTCACCCCTTTTTCTTCCTCCTCCCTCGGTGCTTCCTCCTTTCTCCCTCCCATCCTCCAGAACATGCTTTTATGTGGACGCTGAATTTTTCTGAGTTATCTACACTAGTGAGGGTCGTGACTCAGTGGCACAGCTTGGGGTCCCTTCTTGGGCTGCCAGCTAGTATTGGAACTTTATTATGACTGTTTAATCTCTTGCTTCTAAGGATCATACTGCTTGAAGCCTTCTCCCCTGTGGTTCCTGCTAGACTTTGTGGGGGTTGTTGACATGTCAGCCATTGTGCAGGTCCCGCAAGGTCCAATCACATTGTGGCTATATCTTGGCTGCTGCAGCTCTGTTGGATCTGTTCTTTAAGGTCAGTTTTCCATACTGCATGCAAAAAACAGTGATATCTTACTGGGCGTCTCTAAATCATGCGATTTAATAATGTCCATGAGCAGTGTGTTTCCACAGCCTGATGTGTAGACTCTGGAGCCGTATACTGACCTCAAGGGCTGACTTGCTTACTCCCTGTAATTTCGATTAGGATGCTAACCTGCATATTAATGAGCACATGTTGCTTTAACTTTTTTTTGTTTAATTTTGTTTAATTTTCTATTATTCACATTTATTTGTTTTCCAGAGCAATCAACTCTATATAATGTCTTCCTTCCCTTTTAAATGTATAGCTTTTAGTGGCTTATAAACTGTGGGGTTTATTTTGTAGCTATTGATGATGGCATCACTCTAGGGAATAACTTTAATTAGTTTTTATTTATGGTAATTAATTATTCAGATGTGGCATTTATGTCTGTTCCTCTTTTATAATAAATAAAAGATTAGGTTTTTAAAAAATAAGTTGATGTTTAAGGTTAGGCATTTACATCACAGAGTTCTTATCAGCTATTTGATTTTTCTTAATTTTAACAATTGATGAACAAAATCATTGACTTATGGATCACAGAGCCATTTCTATATGAAGAGAAAAATGCTGTTTTCCTAACACTGAAGGCCACAGTACAACTGCAGTGCAAGTTAATAGGCTTTGTCTGCATCCAATATTAATGTCATTACTTTCAGAAATTAGATTTTTAAAAATATTCTGTTGACAAATGAAGCTTTCAAAATTAGACTTCAATGCTGCTTTCCAAAACCTATGAAACAGTCCAGAAGAAACTGACTTAAATATAATTATTCAAAACTTGGAAGAACTGATCAGATAATTGTCAAAATTCAAGTTGTGGAATATTAGTGATTCATTTTGAATCATAAAGGCATTGTAGGCCCTGACCTCTTAAGGTCAATAGATATCTGCTAGCAAATTTTTAGTAATTAATGCTTTTGCCTTGTGTGTCTCTATTACTGCAAATGGGTCTATTAATTTAGCATGCTAGATTTTTGCTAGAATTGCATATTTACTGTAAGATGATATTTTCCCATGATACTGAAATTAGTTTCCAGAAGAAGGAAGCCATTGAATGTATTCCTAAAACTTCCAAAAAGAAGTAGAAATGTATTGATTACTTGGCTATTACAGACAGCATAATGAATATGAAAGTATAGAATTTTAAGCATCTTAATGTGTAGAGTATATGATAGGAAGAGAAGTCTACGTGACATGGTGTATAAATAGTTCAGTTAATTTATAAAAGTTATGCACACTGTCTCTTAACTATTGCTTTATAATCTAATAAAAGAAATTTGAATCCCATTCCCAGCATGAGGATAAAAAAAATCAAATAAAGATACTAGATTTGAGATTTTGTGATACCTTGCATTTAGAAGACCTACTTAACTTAGTTTCCTTTTAGTAGTGTACATGGCAGATTGTATTTCCCAAGTAGTATCAATGTATTGCCCCATTCTATCTGAGATGGTTAATCCTAGGTGTCAATTTGACATGCCTGGCATTAACTAAGATCAGCTGAGACCATACCTGGCATTAATTAAGATCAGCTGAGACCATCTGAAGAGATTATCTGGATAATACAAAGATCAGCCCTAGATCCCATTAGAATCTTTCAGTAGTGGACCAGATAAAAGGAACCACAGAACAGAAGACTGGGAGGAAAAAGAGAAGCTCTCCAGGAATGCTCCAGCAATGTGGAAGTCTGCCATGACTTAGCCTGCCTACAGCTTTGGCCAACCATGCCACCTCTGTCATGAAAGACTGGATGGCCCCTCTGGAATGGCAAGATAAACAAATTTCCTTTTCTCCTTAAGTTATTTGACTTTGAATGTTCTTTCACAGCAATAGTAAAGAGTAACCGTTACACTACCCATAGTTCTTAGAGTGTGTTCTAGGCATATTTTTCCCAGTGAAAGTTTTGGGACTGTGGGAGTTGCTGCTTCTTTCTTTACCTGTTCCTGAATTTGGGTGACCTTACAATATGGCAGGTATGACTTCTACTTCACTGTCATAATGGCAGTCTAGCATGTTCTTTGAACATGGATTTTTAAGTAGACCTTCTTACTAATAACCATAGATGGTGTCTTACCTAGTGGCTAGTGACAGCCTCAAGGCACTTGTGTGACCAAGACTTTGGATGTTTCACATCTTATGCTCCAGTTCACTTCCCTACAGCCTTGATTCCTCCAACTGAGACTTTGCACAGTACCAGGCTTAGAGAAACTATCTGTGCAGGTTACCCTTCTGTTGCTGATATAAAAACATGACTCAAACAATTCAGGAGTACAGAAGGGTATTCCAACTTACAGTTTCAGATTTTAGTTTATCAGTATGGCAAGAGAGTTCAAACCAAGACCAGAAGCGGAGAGAACTGGCCACATCATATTCATGGGATGAGCTTAAAGAAGGGTTCTTCCTCATATATCCATAGGAAAAGCCAAGAGAAAGACATAATTTCTTATTTTTCTGTCTGCCAAAATATTGAAACACCTCTCTCTAATTTACCCACCTGCCTAGGTACTGTGTTCTAGGATTTCCCACATTGATTATTAAGGCTCCTTTGACTTGTATAATAACTCTTCACAGATATTCTCAAAGTCTCAGTTTTTAATTATCAAGTTGATCTCTGTAACTAACTGCCATGCCAACCCTTCTGTGCTCTGTCCAAACTTTCAATACATGGACACTGAGATATAACAAAGTTGTCAATACATACTGGGCTGATTTGTTGTTTTAAACAGAAACCCAAAATGGATTTGGATTATGAGAATAAGGATCCAATCAAGCTAAGCAATTCAATAAGTACCTGCTTCTATGGAGGTTGAAAGGACAGTGGGGAACTTTAAGTAAAAGCCATTAATCTGTTTTAAGGAAATGGTAAGCAAAGCTTGAAGGACTTTGAAGCAGTCCTTGAAGTTTAAACTGTTACACAAAAGCTAGTGGTAAGAAATCCAAGTAAAGTATGGAAAAGTTATTGAAAACCTGAGGTGAAGAAACCAATGATATAGTGAAATATACATTTGTTAACATTGTCAGCTGTAGTACATGGAAAACAGGAAGTATATCCAATGAGCTGTGTCATAGTTAGAGACAAATGTCAACTTATCAGTTGAAGTCTTGAAACTCTGGGCACATTTGTGAAGAATTGGTAGTTAAGGGAAGACCCAAGCAAACCTGCCGCAAATCGTCTTTCTGATTGATAGGGAGGCCCACCCCACAGCAGGGGCTAGTCCCTGAGAGGAGAACATGATGGAAAGAGCTACCTGAGAGACATTAGCATCCTTATGTATACTTGGCCAGGTATGCTGGTCTGGCAAGTGTGAATCGTTTCTCTTAACAGACTGTGGATTTGGTCTGGTCTGTTCCTTTGGCTCTTGGTGTTCATGTTCTAAGCTGGACAAAGAACCATAACTGTAAGTCAACATAAAACCTTTTGTTCTCTTGTACCCTTCGGTGGTGAATTTATTGGTAACATGAAGAAGTAACTGCAACAGAATTTGATACCAGAGAAGTGGAATGTTGCTGACAAATCTGGCTATGTAGTTTTTTTTTTTTTGAGTGTGAATATTGAACATTTTGGGTTTTTTTTATTTTTTTGAGAATTTGGAAATATTTGAAGATTTTGAGACTGCATCGTACAAAAAACTGTGAGTAGTGCTTGGTGGGCCACTTGGAAAATAGAAATGCTGTGCGAATTGTGAATTGTTTGGGCACAGCTTGTGGTGAAGAGAACAAGAACTTTGGCAAATTGGAATATAAACATGGACTTGGTTTTCTTGATAGAGGAGAGCTGTGTCAGGAGCTTCAACATTTTGGATGAGGAAAGGGCAGACAGCAGAGCAACTGTGGCTATTGGAAAAATAAACATCATTGGATAGAAAGATAGTATAGCATTGGGACAGTGGAAGAAATGAAATATCACCATATTGAGATTTCATGTTTTAAAACCTGAGATTCTTTCAGGTGATTCAAGCCTAAACTGAAGCACTGTCTTGCTCTTTGAAGGTTTTGACTGCCTAGAAAGGGCTTTTCCAGAGTCAGCACACAGCATTAGTACTACTTGTGATTCAAATAGGTCAAACTGTGCTTTAACTTCCCTGAAGAAACTTGGAGCACGGTCCAGGTGTACTGGTGCAAGATTTCAACAAGGAGCTGGCAACATATTTTGAGATGGATTTTAGGTGCCTGTGGGTTTAGTTTGGTGTCAGGTATTTGCTTGGCATCCGCAAAGTGATGTCTGATCCCTAACATCCCTCCTTCCCTAAAATTCTGAATTTCAGAATTGCTATGAAATAATGACTACTGAATTTTCCTGTTTTCTCCTTTGCTGTTGTTGTGTGTACATATACGTGCTTGCGTGTTAATGCCAGAGGTTAAAACTGTGTCTATTATGGTTGCTCTCTATCTTAATTTTTGAGACAGGGTCTTAAAACCTAAAACTCAAATTTTTTTTGAGCAGCTAAATTGGCTGGTCAATTCTACAGATATCTACCTGTCTCAGTCCTCCAAACCTATAATTAAAATAGCCTTGTGTGGTCATGCACTTTTTAATGCAGGTGCTAGAGATCTGAAATCAGATTCTCATGATTGTGCCACAAACATTTTACCCACTGAACCCTCTCTGCAGATTGTGTTTTGTCTCTACTTGAGTAGAGTTTCTAGTATATTCTATGCTTGATCCATTACTACAATCCAGGTTTATTTGAAAGACACTTCTCCAGTAATCTGATGCACATTCTTCCTCTTTGGATCACAAGTCTCCACTTTGTGTAGTATAGTGATTTAGGAGTTATATTAGAGAAATCTTAGCTCAGAAACCACATCCAACATCATTTAGAGGTTCCTGATGGATTCAAATGGTTGCTATAATGGGAGAAAACTTGGTAGTGAGAATGAAGATATTTTGCATGCTTGAAGTTGTGAATACTACCAGCAAGAGTAAACTGTAGCAGAGTGAAGTCATGCTGGCTCCAATAAGAACTCTCATTTCATATGATTTCTTAAAATGTGATGATGCTGTCCTGTGGAACTTCCTATTAACTAAAGACATGATTTCTGAGACTAGGTTGCAAAAGGAGGATAGAGGCTGGTGTTCCTGAAATATTAGTCTTAGGATTCCTTCCCTCTATTGTAAAGAAACACAGGAAACATGAGGAGAATTTACTGGTAAGTTTTTGACACCATCATATGAACCACTATTTGAGACCTCAGTCAATACTAAGCAATAAACTCCAGATGTGTGTATGAAGGAGCCTTGCGATTTTAAACACTAGTGATCCAGTCGTTTTGTCTATTCAAGTCTTTTTCTGAGACTTCAACCATTACAGAACAGTAGCAAATTGTTCCTCCTTTGTTCCTTTCAAACATCTGACGCAGAAACCACAAAAAGGATCACTGGATCACAAAAGGGGACATGAAATCAGTCATAAAGTTCAGGAGATTTGTTAATGGAGGTACGAGTAACTTGAAGAGTTACACAAATTGCTTAGGAAATCAATACTACCTTCTTACTCCTAAACTTTACATAAGTAATCTGACTTCAATTTCATGTTTTGGAAAGAAATTTCCTTAAATTGATGAGCATATGAAGATTCTGAAATGTAATGCTGCTTTCTGTTATATTTCAATTAATACAATCTGCTCAATTTTTATTTGGTTGATCTAAACATGTTTACTTTAGAGCTACTGTACTACAGAATGGTAGGCTCCTTATAATAACTCTGGATCAGATTGCCTCTCTCTCATGGAATTCAGCCTAGTGGGAAATTTAGTAGGAAATTACTGCACAGGGCAATGCTGTGATAGCTTATGAGATACAGGGAGACATTGCTTATGGTTCCTGACTCATCTGGACAGAAGGACGTCTCCCTGGAGAAAGCTATTCCAAGAATCTTGAGCTGTTTGTAATCGTAGATTTCTCTCCCCCTCTCTCTTCCTTAGTTGCCTTTTATTACCTAGAGTGTTAAAGAGTCACAGGTGAGATTTTTTTGGGGAGTACTGGTATGCTTTTTGAAACCAGATGTTCTGATTCATAATTAGCAAATAATTAAAGACATTTACTATTAACATGCAGGCTTGGTCTGAGGGGCTTTGCCTTTAGTGTTTGTGAGGTCTCAGGGATGGTATCCATGGAGAGTCATTTGCTATATGGTTAGATATTTAAAAGTGGTAAGTCAAAAGGAGAAACCACCAAACAAACTTTTTATCTTCCTCCTCTGACATATGTACTCTACAATCACCTGGAACTCTTATTCAAATTTCAATTGTTTGACTTTCCTACCCACATCTCTTGGAAGAAGCCCCACTTGACTGTACATCAGATTTACAATTGCTCATGCCAGATGAAACACTGGGAGGTGCTTCTGCAGGCTCTGCATGAATGTTGGGACATTTGTGGAGGAGGTGATGGGGTCCACATAGACTGTCCTTAAAGCAGTAATGCAACGTCTTGTGGGGGCTACTCCCAGAACCATACAGACCCCTAATCTTGCATATAAGGAAGAGGGTCGAGAAAGGTAAGAACAAATTCTTTTCCTTTTGTCAGAGAGCTTACAATTTATTACTTAAAAGACTTTATTTATTTACATCCTAAACATAACTAGACTCAACTCTATTAATTTTCCTTAGCATTTTTAAGCTAAACTTTAGGTAATTGCACCTTAAATAAGTCTAAAAGACAAGTGTGTGGTAATGTAATGTGTTCCCCACAACTGCTTTTAAGTGATAAAAGCAGCCTAGAAGCCTCTTTCTCTTGTTCTGGGACACTGAGAAGTGAGGATCTCTCCTAAAATTTGCTGTTTGCTGCTTACTAGTTTGTCAATGACTCCTAGTCTTTAGAAAGATGAGTATGGCATGAAGACCCCATGGTAAGAAGGTGTTGGCTCCTGCCTATTCTCATGGCTTTGCGCAGAGCAGAGAGAAGGACGGAGAGCAAAGACACACAGAGAACATTTCCAGGTATGACAGATAATACTACATGCTTACATCTCAACTGCATAAAATTGCATTCACAGGCTCACAGAATTCCAGTTATAAATTGCCATGACAAACAACTGTTTGCTATAAATTTTTCAAATTCTTATTCAAATGCCTTTAGTTTCATTAAATTAAGCATAAAGATAGGGATCCACAGTTGAAGATGAATATTCCAGTATGAATCTTATGGGCATAAAATAAATTTAGTGTTTTTACATTCCTATTAGCATATTCTAAATCCTGCCTCAGGAAGTGCTTGCTTGGCGATGAGCTCAACTCACTGGAGCTTTGGATTTTCAGTTCATTTGGGAGGAGACTCTCTGCCTGGTGAGAAAAAGTTCTTGCTTGAACTCTGAAGACTTTCTGACAGCTCTGGACATTCTAGCACCACTATTGAGAAACAGGTAACTAAAACTCGTCCCAAGGTGCTTATGATTTTCAATAATTTAATTCTCCTTTCTGTAGCATTTCTTCCTCACACACTTCAAAGGAGCATCCTTTGTTAGAAGGCTGGGTGATGATCTTGTGTTTTTCCTTACTGACTGTATGTATGAAATATTGCATACTTATATGGTATTATCAGATTTCTATTTCTCTCCCAAGTTTGTTCTTGAATTCTGGATATTTATATACATTGACATTGCAATCACTGACCTCTGTAATTCACATGGCTACAGTAGACTCTCGGTTCTCTATGCTGTTCCCCCTGTCTTTTCCATGTCAGTCAGTAAGATCATTGTTCAACTTCAAACCCCAGAACATTTCTTGAAATCCTTGCTTCCATTTGCCTTCTACAACTAATTTATCACAAAGTCTTGTTGGCATCATCTTCAAAATATATCAGGTGCTGAACATGGTGAAGGGAAGGGCAGGAGGGAGGGAAGCTGGGATAAATACTCAATATCCTTATAAAAGTAGAAAAAATTTAAAAATAAACAACCATATTCATTTATAAAAAAGAAAGCAATATATGTGTATATTGAGTAATTTATTGCATGTTTGAGGCACTACCGATTCAGGGAGGCCCTAGCCTGACTCCGGAATTCAGGACAAGCCTGGAGGGACAGACATGCCCCGTAGGGTCCCAACAGAGGACCATGCAAGCAAAGGGATGAACAACCAATGGGAAGCGGCCGTCTAACCTGCACCTGCAATGGACACCTAGTAAACAGTTAAGTGACTGGTGGCTGCCCCCCCCAAGAGGGATGGCAACACCTGATTGGACCCTGACCCTATACAAGCCCAAACGCCCTTAATGACTCTAAATCTGCAGCATCTCGTCCACTGTTGCCTCTCGCCTGATTCCTGGGGTCTGGTGGTGACTAAGTCACCGTCTTGCCCATTTGCCTCTAGCCCCGAGGCCCCGGTTTCCCCCTCCTCCCACCGGCTGGCCGGGTGGGGGCATATGGCAACACATGTTATATTCAAACAATGTATGAAATGATCAAATAACTTCAAAAAATTTCAGCTAACCAGTTCTAGAACTTCTTTTGGACATGGAATGTGGTAGTTGAGAGTCTGTGGCCTTAAACTGTTACCACGGCATACTCTGCCTCCCACACAGCAGTCAGTGGATGCTTGTAAAGTCAAAACAAGACATTTCTGCTTTAGTAAAGATGAAATAGATGCATTTTTTTCCTGACTAAATACAAGATCCTCTAGGTAGTATATGAAACAAACATAAATAGATTCTGGAATGTGGAGAGAAGAAAACTAGCTGACTTGGGATCTCGGGCCTTAAGAAATGACACAGTGAAAAGTTTGTGAATTTTCTTTGTGCCTCAGCTACTCTGCATTTGAAATTGAAAATATTTGTTACTTGAAAATGCCAGAGGTGGCACAGACGTCTTTGCACTCTAGCCAATAGACCCAGAAAAAGGGCAACCTGCCAAGACAGACCTTTTTAGAAGATAATTATTTTATTTTAGTCATGCTTTCTAGGAAACTTTTAGAAATGTTAGCAAAGATCAGGTGGGAATCCTGAGACCTATTTCTAACTACTGAGCTATCTCTCCTTTCTTCATCAGCCTTTGGTAGATGTGTCATGTTTTCTTATTGTCATTGGATTTATCCATTTCTCCAAGAGATTATGTTGTTGGCTGTGTATAATGTATGATATTTTAGCTTTATCAGATTATCAGTCTGTCCATATCAACCCATTAAATGTCTGTGTCTTTCAAAGTTTTAGCTTTGAATCCTCTTTGTGTGCTGTCGGAATTGAATTTTGGTAGCAATTGCTTTGATCTTCAGCTTTTTTGTGTCATTTTGATAAGTATAACTTTTAAATAGAATATGCTATGTGATTAGCTTATTTCAATGAATTGTAAAATATCTTCTAGAAGATGAACCTAGCATATTTACATTCTGTACATTCACTGAGAGCACAGTGAATCTTGCTGTACATTTTCAGTCCTCTTGTTAAACCACTGCTTCTTTTGTCTCCTGAATTTTGTCAGGTGCATCATTTGATTTTTGTAATTTTTTTAATATTGAAAATGCTACCTATAGTTGTATTTGTGCTATGCTGTCTTTGCTACTTTAGTAAAAATAGTCACACTGACTTTTAAAAATGTTTTATTTATTTGAGAGAGAGGAAAAAGAGAAGAGAAGAGAGAGAGAGAAAGAGAGAGAGAGAGAGAGAGAGAGAGAGAGAGAGAGAGAGGAAATATATGACTTCCAGAAATCACCAGGCTTGTGAGCAGGTGCCTTATTTGTTGGACTATAAGCCCATTGTCATTAACTTTTTAAAACCAAAAAATAAAATTATGAATTCCCATGTACTCTAAAGACATTATCTGTTTTGGTTCTTCAGTTTCCACCTTCATGCTCTTCTCCCATCCAGTTACCACTTAGCTTTCCTGATGCTCACAAGCAAACCACAGAAATGTAGTGACCATTTCATGAACTTCTCACATTTTTAGTAATTTCTTCTGGCTGCTTCTTACATTTTTCCATTTGAGGTTTCCTCTCCATCTGTGTATCAGCATATCCCTTAGGCAAATATTCTGAGCCCTCATGAATCTAGTATGTTTGTACTAGCCTGAGATCTTAGGCAAATGCTCTCTTTGTAGCCAATGCTGTCTTTGCAGGTTGGTCACTGGTGCAAGTTCTGCGCTGTGTTCCTGCAGTCACTAGCCACTGGAGCTGCTTGTTTTCTGATGCTGTATCTCCCATGGATGCTTTCTTCCTATGACAGATGCACACATTACCCAGGCCTAATCCACCCCCACCTCTTGTGGCAGGCATGTGCATCTACAAGGGAATAAAGGCTTAAGAATCTACTTCTCATGGCAGACTGCGCGGTGAATGTGAATAAAAATTTTTGGTGCTGCTATAGGAAGCAGTGTGAGTCACAGAGTCACCAAACCACCGTCTCTATATTGCCCTCTTTGCTTTCCTGTATACCTTTCATTGGAAGATGACAACACTCAGCGCCTAAAAGCCATCATTCTTATTTCTTCTGAAGTGGGCATGTGGGAGGATCTCAATGCATTTCAGTTGGTAAGGTTACCTGCTAGCAAACCTGGTGACCTAAGTTTGATTCCTGGAAACCCACATGGGGGACGGAGGGAACTGACTTATGAAAGTTGTCCTCTGACTTCCACCACGTGCCATGGAATGCATATGCATACCTTCTCTCTCTCTCTTTCACGGTCTCTCTCCTAAATAAATAAAAAATGTTTAAAGAAACAAAGTGGTTATGTGATTGAGCTTTTACACTTTCTCAACTTACCATTGTTTACAGATGTTTTTGTACATGTGTATGTATTTCTGTTTGAATGCGTGGGGCAGTACACATGCATGGCAGTGCATGTGTACATGCTCATCACAGCTTGTGTCAAGCGTCTTTCTGGGTCACTCTCCACATTACTCACTGAGGTCAAGTCTCTCGCTGAACACGCAACTTTGTGATTTGGTGAGCCAGCTTTCTCTGGGGTTTGCCTATTTCTATCTACCGAGTCCTGGGCTTACATGTGTACATATGCTGTGTATCCTCCCAGCTGCATGAGACCTAAGCTCCAGGCCTCACTCCGGTCTAAACACTTTATCTCCTGAGCCATATCCACAGGCCCTGCACTTATCCCCTTTATCACAAAATTTCAATGTGAACACCTGGGGTTAGGGATATCATTAGTAGCTATACATGACTAGTTCCTAATGGAGCTTGAATCCCTTCCCTGCATGATCTATTGTGCTAAGCTGCTTCATTCTGCTTATGTCTTATGTTTGCTTAGTCTGTTTTCTTCAGACTAGCTTTTCAATATTATTTGACACCATTAAGCACTGTGCTTATCTTGTCAGTGAGTTCTAATGCCTTGCTTTATCAAATCATGGAGAGGAGGAGAGAGAGGGAGAATCTACAGAAAGGTGACATTAGGGCTGTTTGTCAGGAGCAGTGGGCACAGTAAGGAATGCAATTGCCACTTGTGTAAAGGAATTGGAAATAATTTCTGCGTGTTTATTAATTGACTAAGTTTTTGTTGAGGATCAGCTATTGTCAGCCCCAGTTCCAGGGGTTGAGGATTAATTAGTGAAAAAAGAAGAGCAAACAAGAAAACAGACCTGCCTGAAGTTCATGTTGTATTAGTAAAGACAGAGAGTGTAGTATTACTCAGAGGTTGTTGATTTTTTTTAATTAAGTCATAGAGTTGTCCACTCTGGGTTTGGGCTGATTGGTACTATTTTTAAATAACCTTGACAATGTTTGAATTTTAAACATTCTTTTTTATTATTATTATTTATTCAACTGTGCGCATGTGTGTGTATGTGCGCGCGCGCGTGTATGTGCGCGCGCGTGTGTGTCTGTGTGTGTGTGTGTGTCTCTGTGTATGTGTGTGTGTCTGTGTATGTGTAGAACCACGGACGAATTCGCGAACCACCATGGACGCCTCCACCTCCTTCTGCCCCGGGATTCACAGGCTCCGCCCTTACCAGGACCAGAAGCGCAGGCCGCCCCTGCTTCCGCCTGGCGTCATATGTGGGATCTGGGATCCGAACTCAGGACCTTCCGCCTGCAAGGTGGAGGCTTAACCCCTGAGCCAACTCTCCAGCCCATGTTTGAATTTTAATTTGCTATTGTTTTGGAGTATAGAAATATCCATGAGAAAGATGGCTGCTGTTAGAGCAAAATGCTTCTCTGAAAGCAGGAAGTCTGTTGTATGCACTACAACAGCTCAAGTGATCCCCTGGAAAACCAGCCCCATTGCTTCATACCTGCTTTCTCTGCTCTCTCTTCTTGATCTGCTGTCTGTGGCTTTAACTGAAACACTGATCAATCTATAAGAAAAGAAACTGTTTTCTTCCAATTCTGCAGGTCCAAGGTTCAGGGCCTGAATCTGGCTGGAGTCTTCTTGAACTGGTAGGAACTAGCCACAGAGTCCCAACGTAGAGCAGGACAGCATATGATGAGATGGAGCCAGTAAGCCAAGCATGCTCACCTACATCAGCAAGTCTCTCCTTCCTGGAATCCTGGAATGTGTTAATCCATTCATGAGCACAGAGCACTGTGACATTGTCATCTCTTAAAGGTCCTGCTTGGTCCTACCTATAAACACCTCACCACAGGACTTAAATGAGTTTGGATGAGGAATTTTAGATCATTGCAAGCATTGATGGGCTAGCTTTGTCTGTAGCATGGTGGAAGGAGTTAACTTCTGAAAGTTATCCTCTGACTTCCACACAAAACCCAATGCATGCATGTACCGATAAATATTCTGTCTCTCTCATACATATATAAATAAATAAATGAACAAATATTAAAAATAGATAACTGGAAAATATTTCCACCCAGGCTAATTTTTTTTTTTCTAAATTGAGTTAGTGCACACCATTGTGTCTGCATATCAGGACTGTATGCTAATGCTTTTATAGACTGGGGAGAACTTGTATTCTCAAACGTGAGACTATAAGTGAAGTCTATTTCAGGAAATGATGAATCAAGCACGTTGGGGCATGCTCTTGGATGAGAGATGAGATGAGCTTTGGGGGAGAGAAGTTCTTTAGTATGCCTTGGGCTTTTGGATATTGACTTGCCAAAATCGAACTGGATTTATGAACCAAGGGTCTCCAGATGAAATGATCACTCTGCTTTCATCCCTTTCATTCTGTTTTACTTTTGAAAGGCCCTCTGGACATCCATCTCAAGTGCAGCGTGGAAATTGGTTGGCTTCATTGAACACCACATCTTGCTACATGAGCCTCACATCAAGACACATGCCATGTTACATTCTTCTTACTGTAATAGTTTTCCCAGCTTCAAAAGTAAGAGGTGTGTGGGTAATCAAAGACTCCCATTGCAAATCTCCCAAGACCTTACTTCTTCAAAAATCTTAAACTTTTTTGTTCTGGCAGCCACAGGAATGAAAACTTTCATTTGTTATTCATTCCATGACTGATGAAATTACAGGGATTACAACAGGAGGTCTGGTGTGGACAGAGTTTGTTTGCCTCTGTAGCAGGGTGGGATTCCTACTTCTTGGCTGCCCTATCTCAGGGGCTATTTGTACTTGCAAAGTTAAAAGGCAACAAGTGTTTTCAATTAAATTTCTGAAAGTTTAAAACAGGAAACCATAAAGGGTTTTCCCCCAAGGAAAACAGCATTATAAAAGGACAAATTATCATTGTTTCAGGATGAGTCTATTCCACTTACGAATATAGTAGCCCAAGGGATGGAGCGGTAAGTTTTCATATTTAGTAGAAGAAACTATAAATTTTATTAGTGGGGTTATTTATAGACTTTGAAACAAAATATGGAGAGTTTGATGTATGCCACAGGAACTATACCAAAAACTCAGTTTATCTTGTTTCATTGATAAAGTCGTCTTTTTTGAATTTTGATATATTTTCTGTTGGAAATACTTGTTTAGTTGAATTGTTGGTTCAGAGTGCAGCATTGGATGTTTTGATCGAAGTATTTGGTAGCTACAATTGTAAATATTTCTTAATTTATAAAATAATGTCCTGTTATCTTATTTTAGATTCATATAGGATATCTATCACTTCTTCAATATTTAGAACTCATGATATAAAAATACAAGTTCTTAGTGTCCAACTGAAGTTGAAATTTCTGTATGATATATTAGGACAAAAATATTTTCATTTTGCTGCTATTTGGGGTGATAGTGTTAGAAATTATTTAATGACCTTAAAGAATCAGAAAAGAGGTTAGTGATTATATGTACATTGTAAGATCTATATGTCTGCATATTAAATTGACCTCTAACTCAAGTCAAAAGATAATTTATATCTTCTGCACTAGTCTGTAGACAGTAAATCTTCACGGTGCTGCTCCAGGTGCTGGATTAACATTCAGTCTTGTTTATTTACCTTTTTGTGATTATGGCATTTGGAACTTTATGTAATTTAATTTTCAAAATTTGACCATTTAATTTGCTATTTGGCAGTTCTTCAGGCAATTTGTAAATATTATTGTGAAGGGAGTTCTAGCCATGCAGGAACTTTCCTGAAACCAAATACCTTCAGAATTGTAAGTGTTATATACTGTAACCATATAGTGGTTGTGCAGGGAGTTCCTGTGCAATGATGAGAGAGATGGAAGAAGTTTAGTAGCCTGGCATGTTGGTTCACACCTGCAGTCCTAGAACTGGAGAGACAGAGACTAGTGGAACAATGCAAATTCAAGGACAACCTGGAAAGAAGAGGGTTTCAGTCTGGTAAGTTATATGGTATATAGTGTGTTTGTGCGTGTGTGTGTGTGTGTGTGTGTGTGTGTGTGTGTGTGTATTCTAGAGATTCTGTTCTTCCAGAGAACCCTAACCCTAAACTTTTATTAAATAAATGCACAGTAAAAGTAGTGTCCTTCAAAGTAGCTGCCTATATCTGCTTCATTCCTGACCGAAATGTCTGACAAACCTGAAGGATTCTGATGTCCGAGCAGAACTGAGCCTCAATCTTGCTAGAGGGTTGAAAATGCTGGACTCTGACATCTGTGAAGAACAGCTGGGCTCCAACGTCAGTGATGAACAGCAAATAGCAGCAAGGCCTGTGAGATCAGGCTCCAAAGGCAGCAGACATAGCAGCGAGATGCGAAGGATGGATCTCTGAGTCAGCCAAGGATGGAGACAAGAGCATCAGCAGTTAACAAAGAAGGCAAAGATCTTCTAAGAAGTCAACCACCTTCAGAATAAACTCAACAGCAAGCTGATGTGTGATAAAGGAAGAGCAAATCCCTCCTCCTTGTACTTTCTATTATCAGTTCACCACTGGTAGGTACCCACTGTGGGATGAGTTTTCCACATCAATTAACAAGCACCTGCAGGCTTGTTCAGGGGCCTGCTCCAACCACTGATCCTCCACAGCTGTTCCCCAAACAGTCTGAAACTGTCAAGTTGACATTTGAATCTAACCATAATATGTGGTGAGACTCCATCTCAGAAAACAAGGTAAAACAAAATTTGAAATGAATGATTACTTAAAAAGTAGCTGTTGTGGATTTGGGCAACAAATGCTTCAAGCAAGCATGATCTTCAGTGCTTACAATGAACTTCAAACATAGCCATGACATACATACACAATTTCAGATGTGTGAAATGGAGGTACAGATTTCTTAAGTGATATACCATACCAAATGATACAGGTATCAATTTGAGTCTTTGGGCAAACCTATAAAAATTACTTATTTAAGGCAATCCCTGAGCAGATCTGTAAGAGACTATGTAATTGATATGGGAAGACCCAGAGCACAGTAAGTTGGATGACTCCCTGGACAGGTGGATAAGAAGGAGAGAGCTGCTTCGGTATTTTGGTAAACTAGCACTATTGGCGAGCTCAGGGTTTTAGTGAGAGACCTAACATCAAGAAATTAGGAAAAGGAGAGATGGAAGATGATTCCTAGCATCAGTCTCAAACCTCTGCACACATGTACAAACCTGAACACTTACACCAGTATACCCATATGCATGCATACTATACATATACCAAAACTGCTACTATCTTATCCTTTAAAGAATGAAAGCTGTGTTCTATACCGACAGTGTAGAATTTAGCAGGATTGTTGTAAGTAGAGAGGTAGTCTGTAATAAAACACGGTGTGAACTCTGAAGTAGCACATTATTCCCATCTTGATTATGTTATAGGAAATTGAATGAAAAATACTAAAACATATGTCCATGGAGAAAATACTACTTATTTGTTAAAGTCACTTTGAATTATTCTCTCTTCCTCCCCAGTACCTTGGCTGAGCAAGGTTTTCTCTGGTTTTCTGACCAGTGTAAATGTGTCTTTCAGGATTAGATTTTTTACTTTGGCCTTTTTATGCTTCACTTCTCTGCAGTGGGGAAACCAGAGCAGAGGGGGCTTTTGTTTCTTCCTTCTTTTGTGTGTGCGTTTGCTTGGTTTTCCTTGTTGGGATGTTTTGCTTGCCTTAGTCTTTCTATAACCTTCTTAGTTTCCCATCCATAAAATATGATTAAAAAACATCTGCCTTGAGGTGTGCTGTGATGTGCCCAACTGAATAATTTATAGAAAACTTCTAGGACAGGGTCATGACCTTACTAAACATCTCCAAATGACCTATATTTTTCAAGACCCCTATAAGGATTTCAAGCACTAGAGACAGCTGAATTAGTCTTCTGGATCCCAGAAGAATTTCTCTAGAGTCTTGATTTTATTTAGTGAAAATGAGAAATAACTTAGGGTTATTAAGACATGCTTTGAACCTGTATAGAGTAAAGTTTCTCCTTTCCATTCCTGGTTGACTGAAGGTCGGGAAGGGTTCTGGAGAAACAGAGGTCAATGCTCATAGTGGTCAAGGACCCCCTTCTCCAGCCCTCTGCATCACTAGTGACTATTTCATTTCCCTTTGTGCAGGTCATGCTTTTTTTTCGTGTCCTTAGTGTGGAATTAGCTTCAATTAAAGTCTTTTGTGTCTATATGCATTCTTAGATTTTTCCACTAATTGGTCTCTATGCATTTCTTTTGCATTAGCACTAATTTTCTTCTGTCTGTGATTGCAATTGGAACTCTGCCACTTTAGAATTGTAGCTATGTCTATTTTTTTAAACTTGGACAGTTTAGAAACATAATCTTTTGCTATGTTAGTGAAATGAAAATCCTGTAAAAATTCTTGTGATGGTTTATTGACATGTCTTTCTTTTCAGACCTGAAAGGATTAGAGAAATTTCACTTCTAAGACATTGATTATGTAAGATGCCTCATTCTTTTTCTTTGATAAGACATGAAAGCTTCCCCAGACAGTAAAATGCACTGAAGTGTTGTAGAAGATCCTATTATTGACTACAGTCAAGAAACCTATGTATTAACCATAGAGATTTGAAGTTTCATGTTAAAGAACACTCAAAATTATGAGATAGAGGGGGAAATATGCTTCTAAAGTGGCTTAAAATAACACATAATACCCTACCTTCCTACTTATAGAAAAAACAATAAACCTAAGGAGTCCTGATGACATTTGATGGGCAAATGATGAAATGTGTAAGGCTTTGGGTGGTCTACACTTGATTCATTGTCTTCATTTTACAGAAGCTGAAATTTGAAGAAGTTGGGTAGTAGCCCTGGATCCTGAGATATCCTGTATCCTGGAGGATCACTTGATTTCAAGACCAGCCTCAGCCAAGGAGTAAAAACTCAAATCAGAAAAGTAAATAAAACAAACACATAAATCAAATATGTTAAAACTGTTTCCTGAGAAGATGATGGTTCCTTTGATTGATTGCTTTTTTTCTGGTTGTTTTGGAAGGGGGGTCAGATGGGGGCAGGATCAAGCTGGCATTGGATACCTGCGATCCTGCATTGTGGTAGGACATGTAAGTCAGAGGATGCTTAAGAATACTGACAGAATGTTCTGAGAAATTAAGAAGGACTGCTGGGAAACTGTCAGAGGGGTTTGATGTATATGTGTTTGTGAGTGATATGGTGTCATAGAGAAAGATGATTTCATAAGAAATCACTAGAACTATGGAGATCACTAGAAACTAAATTTAGAACACTGTTAGTAGCAATGGAGAAAGTTTAATTTCTATTGGGAAGCGTGTGCAGTTAGGAATGTCTGTTCCTGTGAGAACCACACCACCACCCCTCCATTCTTTCCCTCACTTCTTTACTAACTCCTGGACCACTTATTAGCAATATCAGAATATAAAATATTATATATAGCTAAACCTATCACCTCTCTCTCTTCTTCCTGCTCTGAGGCCAAGACAACACACCGTGGAGGTGCTGCCCTCTTCTTGTAGCTAGTGCTTCTGGTGGGGCTTTCCCTGTTCTTTCTGGCCCTAAGCTATCTCCTGTGCTCTAATGTTATCCTGCCTTAATACTGTGACTTCCTCTTTGACTCTTTCGGACCAAGCATCAAAGAATTTCTCCTTTTTTCACTCATTTTCAATAAAGTCTCTGCTTTAACCTCTCAATGTGTTCTAGTTTCAACCTTCAACTCCAGAATACAAGAATCCTCAAGAAAAGGAAACCCTGCCATGTAGGACTTAAAAAGACTTAAGAAGACAGGGGTGTTTGTAACTTCAGAGCTAATATCAATGGCACTGTATGTAGGACTGGTCATGTTGATGACAACACTCTGTTTTCTCTACAGATTGTATAAATCTTTTGCCTTTTAATGAATGCTAGGGAAGTGGTATAGATGACTTTTTATTTAGGTAACCATGGTCATACCCTTTATATGCAGATTTCATGATGAACTCAGGATACATATACTGAAGGGAGCAAAGGAATTGCACTGATGATCCTCAATTTTGGAATGGCTGACACCTGGGGAACAGCGGTAACACCATTGTCTTTTCTGTCTTTTGGGCATAAGTTCCAAAATGCTATTTATCATTAAAGAATAATACAAGAAATCTTCACCAACACTCCCCTACCTCCTGTTGCCAACTTAAGTTTCATTCTATTTTTCACAATCAGATATTTTCACAAGCCATCTCCTGCCATTCAATTTCTTTTACCCTTCAACCCTTCTTCAGTTTCTGTCCCAACTCACTCATGCCCATCAGAACTGTGGTGTCAAGGCCAACGGGTTAGTTGTAGCTTTCCTGTTGTCAATATTACAGGGCAATTTTATATCTTTAGCAGACTTAATGCCAAAGCAGCATTCTTTGGAGATGACCTGTTATTTAGCTCTAAAAATTGGCTTATCTATTCACACTACCCATTTAGAGAGTGTAAAGCATGTTACCATGTGGACTTGACCATGAGGTGATGGAAAGATAACCAATGACATGGTTTCAAAACTGACTTGTAACAACAGAGGATTCAACATGACATGATCAAAATTATGTTTTATAAATTTCTGTATTAGTGTACCTTATGGATTAATTCTAATACTTTCTTATGGCAGAAGTAACAATCTTTTCCTATATTCTGATATTGTTATCTTTTCAAATAGGCCTAAAGTAGTGGATACTCATTGGGATTTCAAAGCAGGCTGCTCAGAGACTGGGGAGATGAGCTTCAAGCTGGCTTTGAACCCAAGTTTCCAGTTATTTTGAATATTCCACAGCCTTACTCTCATGCACTCTCACTACAAACTTAATTACAGTAAAAGTTATAATACTACCAACTTTCCAATTATTCAAATTATTAAGAAATACTACATTCATTCAGAGTTACACAAAAGATTATGTGAATTTATATTTGCATGAATATTTGCATACTTATTTGTTTATATATACCTATATAAAATACTTACATGTTTGTATGTGTATGAATAATACTTACTCTCACTATATAATGAAGTAAAACAGTATAATTACATATTTCTCTCTAGAAAAAATTAGTAATTTATCATTTGTCAATTTAATTCAATCCTTTATATATAATTCATGTAGTCTTGTAAGAATGTATACTCATCTTACATATTTTAATCTTTAAATAAAATAATTGAATATGAAGGCCTTTATCTGAAATACTTGTGATTAATTTATGTTGAATATTTAGTTGTTATGAATTTATTTTTCCTCTGTTCAATATTTTAATATGATTTTTCCAGAATTCTTTACTTGTCTGTTAGAGTAGCATTTAATAATAAATTTTGGTTTTGTTGTTATTTTTGAAATAGCTCCTTGGGAGTAATTGTGTTTGAGTGGTACATATACCTTTAGGTCTGCACAGTAGTGTGCACAAACTTTTCAAAATTGCTAATTGATTTCCAAGCTTAGTTGCCCTAAGGAATGCATTTAAAATTATTATTTATTATTCTTACCAACAGTATTTTCAGAAACATGGAGTATATCTAAAGTAGATGCTCATTTCCATTTTACTATTAGCTATGGAGATTACATCTACTCACACATAATATTTGCTGGTTGATTTTTGTTTTCTGGACTTCTGTTCATATCTTTGGACATTTTACACTGTATTGATTTCTATTTTCCCTTTGAGAATTTGTTTGTGATAGTCTTATTTATTCCAACAAATAATCAGGCCACATACTTTTTCAGAATCCACATTTTTGCTTTATTGTTTATGCATTCTGATTTTCACTGTGCTGCCCCAGTGCAAAACAGCTCATCATAATTGGGCTGGGCAGAGCCCAGACTGTGACAAAGGAGTTTGAGGCAAAGTTTATCTTTCTGGGGTGAAATCATAGTGATCTATTTTCTTCACCCCTATTTCAAATCCAGTTTCCAGCGACTCTTAATAATGTCACCAACTTGCAAACCAAGCTCATTGTCTTTAGTAGACATTTTGATACAAACTGCCTCCCAAAGGTTCATGTCCATTTTATGATGTAAAAGGCATGAAGCCATTTCTAAGAGCTTCCAATTTCTCAACAGTTCTAGTGTCCTTCAGTAGTCTAAGTTCAAAGCCTCCTCTGAGAATAAAGGCAAACTCTTACCCATAAGCCTCTTCGAAATATAAACAAGGTAATTATTTTCAGCATCAATGGTGTATTCCTGTTATAAGATAGAGAAATGGAGGCATTAAAAAGTAGGGATGCTGCTGTGATTTTTATGGCCAATTTGGCCTTGGCAGACCTCCTGTCCGTCATCTGGTTCCCCCTGAAGATCGCCTATCATCTTCATGGCAACAACTGGACTTTCGGGGACAGTCTTTGTAAGGTGCTCATTGGCTTTTTCTACGGCAACATGTACTGCTCCATTCTCTTCATGACCTGCCTGAGCGTGTAGAGGTACTGGGTCATCGTCAACCCTATGGGGCACACCAGGAAGAATGCAACCATCGCTGTCGGGGTCTCCCTGGCAATCTGCTTTCTGATCTTTCTGGTCACCATCCCCTTGTATGTCATGAAGCAGACCATCTACATTCCAGCTCTGAACATTAGCATCTGTCATGATGTTCTGCCTGAGGAGGTGTTAGTGGGGGATATGTTCAGCTACTTCCTCTCTCTGGCCATTGGAGTCTTTCTGTTCCCACCCTTCCTCATGGCATCTGCCTATGTACTCATGATCAGAAAGCTCTGGTCCTCTGCTATGGATGAGCATTCAGAAAAGAAAAGGAAGAAGGCCATTAAACTCATCATTGCTGTCCTGGCCATGTACCTCATCTGCTTCACCCCTAGCAACCTTCTGCTAGTGGTGCATTACTCCCTGATGAAAAACCAAGGACAGAGCCATGTCTACACTCTGTATATTATGGCCCCCTGTCTGTCTACCCTCAACAGCTGCATCGACCCCTTTGTTTATTATTTTGTTTCCCAGGATTTCAGGGATCACACAAAGAACGCTCTCCTTTGTCGATGCATCTGCACTGCCAAGCACATGCAAATATCCTTCACCTCTACAAAGTTCTCCAGGAAACCTAGCTCTTACTCTTCAAGTTCAAGCAGGGTGAAAACCTCCTATTGAGTTTCCCAACTCTTTAGCTGCAAGTTGTACCATATAGGATGTGAAGCAGGTTAATGTAGTGGGGGAAGAGAGCTGCTATTTCCTAACCAAGAAGGTCCCAGCACAGATCATGTATGTGAGAGTACCTCCAAGTTTTCTAGAACCTTCCCGCTCTGCAAGAGGGAAGTGCTCTTTCTTAATACAGATGTCAATATCCGAATTCTGCTGCTCAGCTGTCCCAGAAACTGAGGTGACAGATGCAGCTATCTCAGAAGGTATTTTTTTATGATTAAAAAACTATACCAGACATACAGACTACATTCTTAGCTGAAGCTATTTCTACACCCAGGGTCCATCATAGCTTTGTTATAGCTTGAGGGCCATCAACATGGATTAGATTAGTTGGTTGACTTTACAAATGAGGAAGACGGAGACATAGTAACCATGAATTAACTTCCTAGCCAGCTTTTTAACCAGTAACAGACAGCTTGCATTGGACCATAGAATTCACATAGTCAGTGGTTCCAATGCTTGTATCACTTCATCAAAGTCACTGGGGAACTTGTTTAACGGGTTGGTTAGTCTACCTCAGTGATGAGAGCACATGCTGAAAACAGGGCCGTTCTACACACCCGAGGGATGTGTACGCTCACACTGAGAACCATTTCCGCTTGCCTGGGTACCTGGTCATGTTGGAAAAGAAAGCCAACAAGCCTTTTGCTTCTGCACATTCATTTATCAATGAAATTGGCCTGTTGGCTTACTGAGCTTTTCAGTTATTTTTACCAGTATCTTGAGTCTTTGTGTACTATTCAAGAAGCATAAAATGAGGATCTTAAACATGAACACAAATTTTGTGTGGCTGCTACTCACTTTGAGTAACACTGTTTTTGCAAACTACATGTAACATTTACCACTTAAGTGTTTTTTATTGCTTTTTTAATTTATCTTGCCCATCTTGACTTGTTACTGTCCTTCCTCTCAGTAGTTCTCTTTCTACCTTCATGTACTACTTAGCATTTTTAAAAGCTGTTGGAATATTTATTGTCAGTTCTGTTCACTGAATCAAAGTCTTCACAGGGTGTGAACCATATCTGTTTGGAAACTAACATGAACAAGAGGTTAACAACCCATGTAAGAAGTACATGACTCCTGACTGACTAGATATGCTGGTTGTATCTGTGACTTTAAAGAATTATTTTGTTGTATAGTTGATTTATAAATAACACATGACATTTTTGCAACTTCAAAAAAAAAAAAAAGGGATGGAGCCTAAACCAGATTGTAATCCAGGACAATAAATATTAAAACCTGTAGCTTCATGCCTCTAGCATCCAGGGTATAAAACGGTGTAATTCCATGCTCAAAGGGCCTGGGTATTTCCACTCCTGCACCCTTAGCCCATGTAGTCTACATGGCCTTCTTCCTGAGATGGCTATTGTTTATAGTTTCCCTCAGTGTATGTTCTGCGTAGGTATCTTCAACTGCCTGGCACTCATCGATGATGCCTTTCCTTCATGTTCCTATCTTAACACATTGATTTCTTGGAGGTCGTCTTCCCAGACTCCAGTTCTTACCATATATTGCATGGTCTCCTCAGCTCTCCGTTGGAACCTTAATGGAAGTCTCTGAAACCCTATAATGCTTGCATTCAAAATACCTGGAATACCAACCCAGCAGGGGGTACTAAGATCTGATGCTGCTCAATCAGAAACCTTTTATGTACTTATCACAGTCTCATGTGTTCACCTAACAGTTTAAAAGTCAACGAAGATAGAGTAAGATGCTTTTATTTAATGATTAGGCAAATTTTACTTGTAGAGCACTTCTCCTTTCAGGACAACATTAAGAAGCAGTACAGATATCTCCCATATACTTCCTTCTCCTTCACATACAGAGTCTCCTGAATGTATCAACATTCCTCCTGTAGTGAGGTATTTGTCATGGTGGAGGAAAAAACACTCAAAATCTATTATTTCTGCACAAAGTCTAGAGTCAATAGTCATGCACTCTCTCAGCATTGTGCAGCCTAAAAGTTGGGGAATAATATATATGGTGACCCATTTCACCAGATAATAAAGCACAGAGCTTTGAAACTTTTCTGTGCTGTATATATTTATACTCTGTCTCAAATATTTTTATTATCTCCATAATTTGTCTTTATTAAAGTAGCATATAGTTAGTATCACACAGAATACTACCAATTGACTTCTTCCACATAGAATTATGTGTGTCTGTTTACCTCATCTTTTCAGATCAGTATAGATTTTTTTTTTTAGTGAGGAAAAATATTCAATTGTCTGCATAATCCTCAGCTTACTTGGCCATTCTTGTGAACGACATCTTGGTTGCTTTCAAGTTTGGCAATTGTCTTAGTATTCTGATACTTTAATAAATACATTTTATTCATCATCACGATTTCAGGTTACAGGTTGGTAATGATGTCAGGAAAGAAGGGCAAAGTCCAAAGCTACTTTTTGGCTTGCCAGCTTGTTAGCCAGTTCTCTCTCTCTCTCTGTATTTTTCCCCCTGCTCAGGTAATGGTCCCACCCACTTTGGGGTGGATCTTCTTGTATCAAGTATTCAATCAGACAATCTCCTACAACGTTGTGTTAATTAGACATTTTGTCGTAGTTGTTCTAAGGGGCTTTAAGGTATCAAGATGACAGCTTTTAAGAATAAAATTCTGTGAATATTCGTGTTCAGGTTTTCATGTGCACACATGTTTCCTACTTTTTTGAGTAAATATAAATGCCAAGAGCAGTGGTTGATTGTATGGTAACAGTACAGGTAGGAAGGTGAGACGTGTGCTCTCAAGTGCATTCACTAAGCCATGAATGGGGAGTTCCCGTTGCTCTGCATTCTTGTCAGCACTGGTGGGTCAGTGCTAAGACTTCCGTGTAGCATGTGCATAGTGCCATTTCTTTCCTCTGTTGCTGTTTCCCTAGCAACATGATATGAAGCATAGGAATTCATAGGAATATCTATTACCTTTTCATTTTAATGTGTGTGTGTGTGTGTGTGTGTGTGCGCGCGCGTGTGTGCGTGCTGGTGTGTGCGTGGGAGCACACATGTTACATAGCTCACATTGCTCACAAGCTCAGGTGTGTGGCCTTCATCTTTTACCTTGTTTGACACAGGATCCCTTCTTTTTATCTGCTGTGTAGAGTTGGCTCATGTGCTTCTGTGGCCCTCCTGTTTCTGCCTCCCATCTTGTAGCAGAAGCACTTGGATTACAAATGTGCCACCACTCCCACTCATGTGGCCTCTGGTCACTCAAATTCAGGTCCTGATATTTGCACAACACATGCTTTACCCACTTAGCTATCTTACCAGCCTCTAGTGTTACAGCATCTTTGATAAGATCATCTTTAAAGTGAGAGGTTTGTTTTCTTGTTGAATTTTACAAACTCTGTATGTTTCAATAGCAATTTTTAGTCAGGCACATCTTTTAGAAATGTTTTTCCAAGTTTATGCCTGCCCCATTATCTTCACATCATATTTTGCTGAGAAGGTCATGATTTAATGAAATCTACTAGCTTATCGGTTATTGCTTTCATAGATCATGTCTTTGGCATTGTACCTAAAAAGTTTTTATAATAGGGAAGTTCATCTATATTTCTTCTATATGATCTTCTAAGGGTTGTATGCACTCTTGCAATTTATGTTCATGACCCATTTTGAGCTATTTTTTGTAAAGGTTGTCAGATCTATGTCTGGACTCATTCTTTTTGCTAATAGGTGCTCAGTTCTAATGTCATTGTTGAAAAAAGGCTTTACTTCAGCATGTTGTGCCTGTTTTTATGTCTGAACTCAGGTTCTGTGGTTTCTACTCTGTTCTATTTGTACCTTGGTAGATCCCTTGACCTATATTTATTTATTGCAGGGTATGACTGACAGCTCAATGGGTATTAACTGTTCATCATTTTCCCCAATGATTATTTCCTTTTCTAACAATACAAGGTACTTTTCCTTTCATTTATTTTCTAGGTTTGGCCTTTCTGTCACTTCCCCATTCACTTAGCTAAAGGAGTTACTTCAATCTACAATTCCTTTAGTCATATCACCTTCTCTGTGACTGCAGTTGCTTGTTCATGAATTCTTCCATCTTTGACACAATCTGGAAGAACGTTTTACTCAGTATGCAGTGCTGTATCTATCCTGTTTCCAAATATTCCATTCATTTACAAGAAAGCCAAGTAGTGAGGGTAGGTGTGAAAATGAGAGTTTGTGAATATAATAAAACAATAAAATAAATTAAGGATGAAGAAGAGGCTAAGCAAATCTTGCTTATTCCAGAGTGCTGCTGGACTCTGATACTGATGCATGTTGCATCTTTATACCTTGTGCTACCAAAGTTAATTGATCTGGGTTTCCACAATGTAAGCCAAAAAGTTCAAAATAATGTGAAATTCCCACAGTGAGGCAAGATTATTGTTTTTAGTTAATGCCATGGCAAATTTATCCCAGTAAGATCTGACATTTCTAGTCAAGAAGTCAAAATGTTAAAAGCGTCCTACAATCTGTTTAGAGCTTAAGCCCTAGCATCAACCTGACAAGTGCCTTTCATCCTCGTAACTTGTCACTGTCACAGAAGGAGAAACACCTGGACGGCCAGTCCTTGAGGCACAGGCACCTGACAGGCTTGTGGGAAATTAATTTAGATCAGAACTTTGACAAAGCTTCTATTTCTGACCAGGAAAAATAGAGAAGAATAGACTCAAATCAATCAACTGTGCCAGAAGCAGAAGGAGAACTGGAGACAGTTATAACCCTGAAAACAAGTGGAGTAATACATGAGGGTTGGAGTGGAGAATTCTTGGAGATGGAGTCTGAAAAGTTTGCCTTGCATGTTACAATTTTGGAACAAACTCTCAACTTCAATACCATATATATGGTATTGCAATTTATGCAATTGCATAAATGCAATGAGGGTTGGAGTGGAGAATTCTTGGAGATGGAGTCTGAAAAGTTTGCCTTGCATGTTACAATTTTGGAACAAACTCTCAACTTCAATACCATATATATGGTATTGCAATTTATGTTCATGACCCATTTTGAGCTATTTTTTGTAAAGGTTGTCAGATCTATGTCTGGTCTCATTCTTTTGGCTAACAGATGCTCAGTTCTAGTGTTATTGTTGAAAAAAGGCTTTACTCCAGTATGTTGTGCCTGTTTTTATGTATATGTGTGTATATGTATATACACACACATATATATTTTATACATATATACGAATACATATATATACGTATATAGATACGTATATATACATATATATACGTATATAGATACGTATATATACATATATATAAAAGAGTTAAATATGCCATTTTCTGAATGTTTAACAGATGTTAGGTATTGTTAATGTTAATGCAACATTAACAAACAGCATTGACACTGATATTTTCAGTTACTGTTTGAGAGCACTTCTTTCCCTTTTCTCCATAAGTGCCAAGTTATCCGCCATTATTGCTGCTATTTATGCCAGGCAGGTGGTCAAAATAACGGTGTTTATATTTCATTCTTTTTGATTCCTGGAAAGCTGATGATTTTTTCATATTATTGTATATTTTCTTGGGTACTTTTATTTCTTTTATCTGGACTCGAAGTTGCTGCTCACATATAGGCTAGTTCTTCTCACTTCAAATAGCCTGGTCAATAAAATCCATCACAGATGTATTCAACAGCTTATATCTTAGTCAGTTTCAGGTCCAGTCAAGTTGAGAATAAGATTATCCATCACAGAAATTTAGCAAACATTAATGAACAGGCCTTGGAAAAAGTAGGCCCTGGAAGTAAGTGCATGGCTACATCTGGTTCTTAGTCTCTGTCTTGTTCTGACTCCTGCTCACCATTTCTCTGACACATGCTCCTCCCACTATGATCTTGTGTTTCCATTTTTATTTATCTGAAGGTGGTTTTCAATTTTTCTTTTAATTTCATTTTTATGCATTGATCAGAAATAGAGTTGTTTTTACATGTTTGCAAATTTTCCAATATTATTCCTGTTATTGAATTATAGTTTTCCACTATTATATTGAGAAAAGATACTTTGGTAAGGTTTCAGGCCTAACATGTGTTTGAAAAGAGTGTATATTGCTGTTGTGTGGCAGCTCAACACATTTGGCATGCAGTGTTGTGTAATTGTTGCTTCTACATTGATATTCTCTAGACTATCTCTGTACTATCTGAACATAAGATGTTCAAGATGTTTGCTGTTTTGCATGGTTGTCCATTCTTGCTCCAGTTCTGTAAATATTTGCATTACATAATAAGATGGTCTGAAATTATGTGTATACATATTTTCGTTTATGTATTCTGATAAATCAGCCATCATTGTGCAATTAGTTTCTTTGTTTCATGATGATTTTGAGTTTTTGATTTGCAGACATATAGTATTAGTGGCTTCTTTTTGGTTATTTTCATGGAACATTTTTTTCCTTCCCTTTTCTCTCAGATATATGTCTTGAATCCAAAGTAAATACCATGTAGAAAGCACAAACTTACACCCTGTTCTTCAATCCATTCAGGTAGAACCTTTTGATAAGAAAATTTCACCCAATAATATTAAAAGAAAATATTGGTTGGTCAGAAGGCATTGTTGCTATTTTATTCAATGTTTTCCAATCACTTTAGTTCCTTTCTTTTCCCTTATGTCTTTCTTCAGTGTTTATTGATTAATGTTTGTAACTATTTTACTTTCATTCATTTCTCTTGCTTAGTGGTATGTTTGCTATAGGTTTTATTCTTTATGGTTACCATGAGGAATAGATAAAATTTTCATAGTTACAACAATAAGCATATGGCAATCTAACATTGACTCTGCTAAAATCCAAAAGTTCAACTTCTCTTCTTCCCACATTTTATACTACTGATAAAAAAGGAATTATTTATTATATTTCATATTCTTTTAAATTATTGTAGCCATGTCTTATTCATATTTTTATCTTTTGGCTTTTATAGCTCTAAGTGAATTATTGCTATTGTAGTATTACAGTGTTATATAATAATTTGAGTGTATACTTAGTTTTACTGTGAATTTTATTCTTTTACATATTTTCACATTGTTAATGTTTTTTATTCCAACATGAAGAATACCCTTGTGCATTTGTTCTAAGGCAGAACTACTTGAAGCTTATATAAAGCAGATTTAATTACATTTTTTGTAATGTTGGTCAGTTTTTGTTTGCTTAAGTTTTTATGTCTTATTTTTCATTTCTGAGAGGCAGCTTTGCAAATAGTACTCATTTGCCTTGTCTTTTTCCCTCAGTTCTTTGAATAGTTCATTCCATGTTTGTCTATAGGGTCGTAGCTGAGAAATCCACTGATAATCTTACATGGGTTCTCTTATATGTGATTGATCATGTTTCTCTTGCTACATTTCAAATGCTTTCTTTGAAAATTTTAGTGTAAGATGACTCAGTAAATATTGATTTATGTTTAATCTATTTATAGCTGTGTAAGCTTCATGGAGCCGAATGTTCATTTTCTCTGTACAGATAATTTCTGGAAATAATTTCAAATGACATGAAGATGCTTTTTGCTATTTATATGTTTATGTTTCAGTGCTGTTAAGTGTGCGAGGACCTCATGTATGCTAGGCAAGTATTCTGTCAGAGTACTAGGGTATTAGTAGCAAACTGCCAATTTAAACTTTTTTAAACTTTTTTATTATTATTTATTCAATTGTGCACGTGTATATGTGTGTGTGTGTGTGTGTGTGTGTGTGTGTGTATGCGTGTATGTGTGTGTAGAACCACGGATGAATTCGGGAACCACCATGGACCGCCTCCTCCTTGCCCCGGGATTCACAGGCTCCGCCCTACCAGGACCCGAAACTTCCACCTGGCGTCTATACCTGGGGTCTAGGATCCGAACTCAGGACCCTCCGCCTGCAAGGCAGAGGCTTAACCCCTGAGCCACCTCTCCAGCCCCGCAAACTGCCAATTTATTTATTTTTTTATTAAAAATTTAATTATACATTTTAAAATTTTTTACCAGTTCCCTCCCTCCCCCTTCCTCCCCCTCCCCTTCCCCCAGTGCCTCCCCCCCAATTCCCAGAGAGTCCTTTATTGTGTACGCCTAACTCTCCACTGGGTCCTCCTCTCCGATGACATATAAGGACCCAGTGGCATTTCCATAAGCCCTTTCTCTTGTTCCCCTTAAGCATAAGATCACTACTATGGCTGTCAATCCCTTGCCTCCAGGGGTCTCGGTGCCCTTAACAGATGCTAGAGTCTAGCAAACTGCCAATTTAAAAAACAAAGAATAAAATTTTTATGAAGTCATTTTGGGAAGTGTATCTATGTATCCTCTGTAATCACTCAGTGTGTGCAGAGACATGCTCTTATTTTGTTTTGGTGCCAATATCAACATTAACCAAAAGAGGTCAGTCCTGTGTACCATTGATACCATCAAATGAATATGGGGACTATTCAAAAATAAAATTACACCTACACTGAACATAAACTTCGTTTTCTGCTATCAATATTCCCTGAACAATACAGTATAAAATCGTTTACACAGAATTTATATTGTATTTGGTATTGTAAGAGATGCTTAAAGTGTACATAAAATTATTTACACAGACTTTATATTTAGTTTTATCAAGGTTGTTTAAAGTATATGAGTATACCAGGAAGTTTTTTATCCAGATAGTATGACATTTTATATCAGAGAGCTGAGCATTTATGAATTTCATATCTAAACAGGGCTTATAGAATCAATTGGTGACATGCCGAAGGAATTGCATTTTTACTTAGGTTTATATAAGTAATTGAATGCAAAATAAATTATTTGTCTAATTATCTTTAAACAATACAATATTACATATTATTGTACATCAATATAATATGGGACATTAATGTACTTCAGAGTGTTCATCATTCATTCAGATGGTTTTCAGTGTGCAGGAATGGATTGTACATATCTTCATATATCCCATGTATCCTCACAATCTGACACTTTTTTAGCACACACTGCATTTCATTTGGCTTGTCTTTCTTCCCTGTAAATAAGAATGATTAAGCTTTAGATAAAAGATGTTATATAGCTGTTTGGATCGAAGCTCCTCATTTAGCAGAATGGCTGCATTTCTAACATAGAGAATATGACGTATCTTTAGGTGCAAAAACTTTGGAGAAATGCATGAATAATTTGCATTTTAGTGAGGAAAACCTTTATGTAGATATTTATTGGCCACTGCTGTGTTCCATTCACAGACACTTCCATGTGGAAGTTCCCTGCCTGTGGAAGGATATGCCTGCTACAGTGCTATTTCACACTTGTCATTGCTTCTAGATTCTGAGATTGAGGTACTAAGAGAACTGGAAAATGAAAAATTCTTAGTGGAAAAACCACATAATATTTATAGGCATTAAAATTTTTAATAAAAATTTTACATATGCAAACAAAATGAGTTTATGTCCTTGCCTCTTTCCTTTCTCCTCCCAACTCTCCTCCCTTTACCAGTCCAGCTATATCCCTCCAAAAATCATATCCATCTATATATGTGGTCCCTTAAGGGGGGAGAATTATCAGTCATCAAGCATAAAACGAAACCAGCAAAAGGACCTCTGAACAGAATGAATCTGAACCTCTGAATGAATCTGAACAGCAATGATGGTGGCCTGCAGTTCTGGTCCTGGAAGGTGGAACTTGGAAATGCCCAGGACAAAGCCATAAGGAGATAGAGCAATCCAGGATGATTCCTGATGTTGCCCCTGTCCTCCACAGGCACTTCCAGTCAGAACGAAGAATCCCAGACATGGTTTAGCATGTGTTAGACTAGTAAATATAGCAAGTTACATTCAATTGAATAATCAAATGATTGGCTTATTATTGGCTACTCACAATAATATTTGAAGAATTTGATTAAGGGCCATTTATAGTTGAATTGTCTGGATTAGTTTTATGATTGTTGATCTCTCTGTTTTAATTCTAGAAGAGTGGAATCAGAATAGCTATAGGCACATCCTAGAATTCTGCTTTGATAACACTGCCAAGTGACTATTACATTGAGTGATATATGAGAACCAATGTTGTGTCATATTAAAGAGTGTTTAGCTTTTTCATATTTAAATACACTGAATGCCATTGATAATAATAACACTAAGTTTTATTGAATACTTATGTGGGTTTGTGGGTTGGAACAATGCTAAGCACTGTTCCTATGCTGTAATCTCACAGATATATGATGAGGATTATGAATTAGCATATATATCTGAAATACATATAGCCATGAAGTATAATTACTCCTGAGCTCACAATATAGTTTGATAGCAGAATTAAAATTGAGTGCAGGAAATGCATTTTTCTTTGACTAATGATTATCAGAGTGACTCGAATGAATAAGGAGAAAATGTATTGTTTAATACCTAGCTCCAATATTATTTCATTTTAAAATTCTTCTTCTTTGACTCCATCTGTGGATTCTATTAAAAAATGGTAAGTATTCACAGCTTGCCATCTCTATTTTTCCCATAGAGAAAAAATATGCTTTTATGAGAATGAAGCTGTGCTACCCAGGCTATTATACATTGGAGGAGTTATAGAAAATTCCTTCAGAAATAGGGAACTCTCTCATCTTCCTGCATGTTTCCTCCCTCAGGCAGAGTGTGAAATCTAGGAAGGGTTTTCTGACCTTGCTGTGAAACAGGCTTTAAGTAGACTTAAAAAGGAACATTCTGATCTCTGATGATTTCATTCTAAAGACAGAAGTGTCTGAACAAACAAATCTTGCTAAGTTTCTTTATTTTAATTCATTTATATTATTTGCAGTATTATGTTGTTTTAACATTATCTACTCCATTAAAACCACTATAAAAATGCTTAGTTTTAACTCATTTGGTTTCATTTCCTTATGAAGTTGTCTGTCTCATGTAAGACTGATGATAAATGAATTTGTATGGTTTTTCTCTTTTGTTATGAGGCCTCAGTCATAGACTAAGATAGTTTATTACACATTTTAGTTGCAGATAATCATTACTCTTGGTTAGTGATACGCACTGTCATTGATACTAGCATATTGTAATTGGTCTGTTCATCCACACACTGGATTCTACCAAATCTTAGAAGACACAGAGCATTGACAATGGTTTGCATTTATTCATGTGCTTGCTTTTCACTTTTTAATTTGATTTGTGTACTGTTTCATTTTTCATTAATTTTATTCTAAATGAAAAGGCCTCAATAATGAAATACTTCATTTTAATATCCTTAAAATTCAATAAAGCAATATAAGTTAGGTATTCCTTGGTTTGAAAGCTTAAGCCCAGAAACATTTCAGCTTTTACTTTTTCAAATTTTTGAATGTTCACATAGACTTTATGAGTTAACGACCTCAAATCTGAATATCTGAAAACTGCAATACTCTGGAACCTGAAATTTTGTAGAATTTTTTTCTGAAGATTTGGGATTTGTGATGTTTGGATTGGGGATGCTCATCTGTATTAGTCTCATGAAACTTACATTGACTTACGTGAATATCAATGTCAATTTACCATATCATTGCAGGAATTCAGATTTCTGTTTATTTTTACTTCTGCACAATATTGTATTATTTAAGTATGTCCAAAGTTTTGATTACATTTTTCTTTTAATAATCATTTTAATGTTTGTAATTTAATTCTATTACATACATTATTCCATGAATATCCATGTGCATATCTCCTGAAGCATATGTGTAAGACTTTCTCATTGGTACCTAAGAACAGAGGACTTGGTTTACAGGCAATACATATCCTGAAATTTACTCAGTGATGCCATTCCATCTTCTGCCAGGAACATAGAAGGTACCTTTTTTAAAAAGGAAATTGTGTGTGTGTGTGTGTGTGTGTGGTGTGTGTGTGTGTGTGTGTGTGTGTGTGTGTGTGTGTGTGTGTGTGTGTGTCTAGGTGCGCACACAGGGATGTGTGCACAGAACAGGGCACTTGAGTGTATGTGGCTGTGGAGGCCTAAGAGTAGCTTTGGGAGTCATCAAGGATTGCTTTACCTCCTGAAGACTCTGCTCTGGGTTTCCAGACTCTTCCTTCTAGAGTTGAAAGTACTGGCCACAGTCACGTGTGCCTGAAGTTTTTAATGTGGGCTCTGAAATCCAAAATTGTGTGAGGCAAAAATTTTAATCTTGAGTGATCAGGCCAACCCCAGAAGATACCTCTTCTACTTCTGTGTTTAGTTGAGTAAAGTTAAACTGTAATCAGTATCACTAATTTCTCCCCAAAATGATGCACATCTTTAATTACATTCACTCTTCTCTCCCCTACTCCCCTCTTGCTGAATCTTTTTAGTTTCAGGAATTCCCAGAGATAAATGCATTATTTACTTTAAAATCTCATGAGCTGTCCTTCTGGAGAAAATACCTCAAACTGCTTCACAACAGCATCCTTAGGTTAGATTAGGGTTAAAGTCTAAGGATTCTCTGTGATGCTTAGAGGAAAAACGGCATGTAACAGCTCCACTTCCTCTCTTCCCTCTGCCTTCTGATGATGGTCCAGTGTGAACCAGCTGGTCGTGCCTTCCCTGTCTACCCCAGTGCCTTTCCTAACATGAAGGATCTTCTTTCCTCTGGAAACAGACAAGTCAAAATAAACCACTTTTCTCTGAAGTTTCCTAGGTCAGAATATCTTCTCACAGGAGGTAGAGTAACTGAAATAATCATTGAATTAGCTTATTAGTGATCACCATCATAAAGATTTGTTATGAGAATAAGTCTTTATATGGATGTACTTTAAAAAACTTATAGCATGTTGAAATTCATTTGCCATCATCATTTTTAAATATTTTATTTGCTATCTTTTTGTCCCTAGCTTAATAATTATCAGTGCTGTACAGAATATTTGGTTAGATATATTATACAGACTGATTTATCTGCTTACCATTGTTTCTTCTTTGCCTCCTTCTTCATTAACATAAATTCCTGACCTCCTTTCTGAATTGTCTCCTAATCATTTCTTTGATAAGTATTTGTGAGTGGTAATTTAAAGAAAAATTGAAGGTATTTTTTCTTTGCTTTTGTATAGTTACTTAGCTATGTGCAGAAATTCAAAGTGAATGTTTTAGCTCAATATTTGAAAGACTCATTGTTCCTCCTTCTGTTGCAGTTAATGAGCAGCATTCTAACAGTTACTTTGTTTACTTGCTTAAAACCCTGCCTTTTTTTTCTTCAAATGCTTTCAGAATGTCTTATGTGCTTTTTGATTAGTTCGCACAAAATATGGCTCACTATATTTATATATATTATTCCTAAATCTCAAGCCTTATGCTTTCATTAGTTGTAGTCAATTCTCTGTCAATATGCTTTTCCCCCACAAACTACTTTGTCATGTGTTTGTTATAACATATCACAGCATATGGTTCTATAATTTTAACAGCTAAGGAAACTAAAATCCAGAGGTTAATTTTATTCTACCATCAGCACTGAAAATAAATATCTACAAGAAGTAATAGATATATGTAATATTAATATATAGTTATTATATATTAATCATATAGTATATTATGCAATAACTGTACCTTAGATAGTATTAATAATAATATGAAGGATCATAGTTCATCTTTAGCTTATCAGATGTCAAGCCATGTGCAAAGGGTACTCAAAACATTAGATGTGGTTTGTCCCCTGCAGGCTCATGTGTTTAATATTTGATGACCAGCTGGTGGCACTATTTGGGAAGGTAATGGATATTTAGGGGGTAGAACTTTTGTTGGAGGAAACACATCATTGGGGGAAGATTTGAGGTTTGATAACCCAGACCCATATCTCCTCTTCCTCGTGCTCCTTCTCCTCCCCCCCCCCCCCGTCTCGCTCTGTCTCTCTTCATGTTGGCTTCAAGACAGCAGCTGGCCTCCTGTTTTGTCTTCCATGCCTTCTGATAGGCATTTTCTGCCATGATGGGCAATATCCCCTTTTATACTATAAGCTAAATACTAAACCTTTCTTTCTCTCTTCAGGTGCTTGTTTCAGAGTGTTTTTCCATAGTGACAGTATCTTGAAAAGAAATGATCTGTGGTATTGGTTTGAGGTATTGCACTTCTCACACCAGTAAGTTGAGATGGTAATGGATGGGAAGTTGATTCCTGTGCTGGAATATGGAGAGATTTTTACAAGGGAAGTTGAATAGGTCTCTCTAAGTTTGTATGCGTCTGCAAGTTCTGGTTAATTCAAATAGTATTCAATATGGCAAAATATATAATGAAGTTAAAGGGTTTGAGAGGAAAATCATTAACTAAAATTTCATGTATTACATCTGAAAGGCAGAGATAAATCTTTGAAAGAGCGAGGAACAATAATGTACCATAGATTGACAGGCACAGTTCAAGGACCCCATGTGTGTTCCAGACTTTGATTTATGACTTCTGTTCTTCTGAACTGCAAGAGAATGTGTTTCAATTATTTTCAGCGAGTAAGTTTGAAGTCATTTTCTGCAGTAGCTATAGGGAAATGATGCATCCCCCACGTAGTGGTATTCTATTAAATATCTGAAGGTGGCATTTTCTACTTGTGCTTTAGTCTTTCAGTATTTCACCATTATTCTTGGCATTACTACTTCCATCTGGTACCATTGAGCCTAGAGGATTGGATGAAATAAAGATGGACAGAATCTAAAGTCAGGGTGATGAATAGTCTGTTGGTACGGGAATGCTGTGTTGGTGTGGATAGAGGCATTGTTAACCCATATTGACATAAAGCAAAGAGGGAAATTTCATTGAGTGCCTAGAAGATTATTCTTATGAGATGAACTGGTCTAGGTGATAAAGAAGGTAGATTAGCACTTCATTTAAGAGGTGTGGGTTTCATGTCAGTGCACATATATTTTGCTCTGTAGTTTATGCAGGCATGGACCATTTTTTTGCATCTTATTTATTTTCCTAGTTTTACAAGCATATAAAGTACTTATTCCTGCTTCCTTGCTTCACCCCTCCCTCCCATCTCCCTCTCCTTCCCTTCTTCTATCCATCCCACTCCCTCTTACTTTCCTGCCTATCTGCTTCTGTGGATCCCAGAGTTCACTCTGGTTTGTCTGGTCTATTTTTTTTTAATCTTTCTACTTTTCAAGCATATTAAATACTTACCCCCGCTTCCTTCCATTGTCTCTTCCCTTCCATCCCTCCATCAATCCCACCTTCCTGCCTGTCTGCTTCTATGGATCCTAGGGTTGCCTCTAGCTTGTCTACTCTTCTGGGGGTTTAGGTCTCTATGGGTTCTCAAGTTGCCTCTGTTTGGGCCACCCCTCATATAGGGGTATCTCCCTTCTCTCACACAGCTTTAGTCCCCAAGGTTTCCTCTGCTTATTCTTATCATCTTAAGTTCCTCAATATTTTATAGGGACATGTTGGTATATTAATCATGCAGGAGGCCGTGACCATTTTGAGTGACTTGTATCTGTGCTTGGAGATTCTCACACCAGCGTCTCCTTATAAGACATTTCCAAACTTCCCATAGAAAGGAGGGGAAAAATGCCTGCTTTGTCTACAACCAAGACAGTGGATACATAGGTATTTGTTATTGTGTCACTATATATTATGTAGTTTCATAAATACTCACATATGCATTCTGGTTATGTAGCATTTTTGAATGTTTTCTACTAACCAGGGTTACAATTGAAATCGACCATAATTATTACTTCTCTTAGAAAAACATAGCCCATACCTATTAAATAGTCTGCTTTGTATGCAGAATGTGTTTGCATAGTAGTTGCCAACAAGTCTAAATGAATAATATTGAATAATAATACCCTACATCCACTACCACTGCAGATCTCAGACATGAACTGACATTTCCATGCTAATTTCTGATTTTGGAAGATCTACTTGGCCCACTTCTCTTGTTATTAGGATGCTGTCCCAGATTGGCTTTCAGTGAGTTCCATGTAGAGCCAACTGATGGACTTTAAGCATGATTTATGCACTTGTGCAAGCTGGTTTTCATAGAGAAGCTGTCCTGCTTTTCCTGAAAAATGGTATAACGCTGTTTTGATTATGCCGTTTTATCAGGATTCAACATTATTTATATGTCTAAGAAAACTACCGGAAATGATTACACAGAATAGATGTTTAATACATAATTGTTTTTTATCAGCATTTTAGTTTTTCTTCTGTTGCTGTGATAAAATACTCTGACCCAAGTAACATAAAGAAGGAAGGGTTTACTTTTAAACATTGTCCTCCTTTAGGCCATCATGGTGGGAAGACATGGTGACAAACAGGGAAGATATGGTGGTTAACTCCCAGTGTATCCATCCCCAGGAAGCAGAAAGAGATCAGGAAATGGTAAGGTTATATAACCTAAGGCTCACCCTTGGAGTATATGTTGAATTTTATATTTGTTTTCATTGTCTCTCAATTCTCTACTCTTGTTTCTAATTTTTTTTCATCTCTGGAATGAAACATTGGAAACTTTTTATATTTCTTTTAGAGTTAGTTTTCATTATATTCACTGATTTTTTTTAAATTTAAAGAACTGATTTTTTTTTTCATTTTAAAACATCATGAAATTCTTCAAGAAGATCCTACTTCCTAAGTTCCTTGGCTCTCCAAACAGTACTGCTGACTGAAGATCAACTGTTCAAATGCATGCGCCTATGAGGGAACATTCACAAACAACTACAGTTGGCTTTGAAGAAAGTCTGTCAGGGGGATCTAGAATATATTTAAGGTGAAAAAGATACAAGCAACCAAGAGATATATCAGAATATTTTTGTATGACCTAGTGAACCCTGGCATTTGCTATGAAAGGTTACCGAGAAGATAGTCTGAATCTGTGTAGATTCTGCAAGGGCTTTCATGGTGAAATCTTAGTACGTGGCAGAGATTTTTGATGAGACATAGCAGAATCATCTTAGAAGCATCTATTTGCTCTGTTAGTCATATAGTTAAAATTCTTTCCATCAATGGACTGTCATTCAGGCTGTTTGTAGACACCACGGAGGTATCACTACATTTATTGCCACTCCTAGAAAGGTCATGTTTTTCCCATATATAAGTCTTTTATTACTTATTATTCTTTGTAGGTAAGAGTCTTGGTACACCTTAACTGAGTTCATGACTGAAAGTCTCAACCCCAACTGGAAGGCCAGCTATGTTCCTTTGAAGAGCTTGTGGGTATCTTCCCCAGTCATGTGCCTGTTGTCAGAACTAAGCAATTCACGGTGTCAGAACTAAGCAACTCACGGTTGCAGAACTTGCTGAGCATTAGTGAGGAAAACCCTCATCCACTGGGAATCCCTTTTAAGAGTTTTATCAGAGAACATCTGCCTAAGCTATTTCTTGCTGCATTGTTTTAAGTATTTGCTCCATTTTCTGCAACTCTATTTGAGTATATTTTGAATTTCATATTTTGTTTTCCTTGTCTCTCAATTCTCTATCCCTATGTACTAGTTTCTTATTTCTTTTCCTTTGTGGGCTAAATCATGGAAATTTTTTGCATGTATTGTACAGTTAGTTAATTTTTATTATAGTCACTGATTTAAACAACTTTTTTTCATCTTAAAATACTGTGTTTTGTTTGTCCCAATATATATCTTTTTTGTTCCTTTGTACCTCTTTCCTTATTTCATATTTTTGAAATTTTCATTTAAATTTTAATCTTTAATAGCTTTCAAGTACACTTGATAATTTCTGTTTACAAACTTTCATTTCATTTCTAATCTTTAATAGCTTTCAAGTATGCCTAATATTTTCTGTTTTTAAAGATACTAATTTTGTTTTTCCATAAAAATGTTAATTACCAAGTTGCTAAATTTCCCTTTTTTCCACTTTAAGCATGAAGACCTAAATAGGGAAATAATATTTTTTTAAAATTCTGAGGTTTTTTTGAATGGTGGTTGTACTTTATTTGTTTTCTCTAAAGAAAGGATCTGTCATGTTGTTTGCTTTCTCTTTGCTTCTGTACCTTTCATCATTATCTGCCCAATAGCTCAAGTAGATAATCTGCTATCATACTGTCTCCTTCACAGTAGTTTATCACATTTAAATGGTGTTTACAGGAAAGTTTACTATGTGATTTGATTTAATACTTCTTTTTAAATATTTATGTCTTCCTTTCCCTGGGATCTCTATCCTCATTTTCACTACCAAAGGCCCCTCCCTGAGTATTACCTAAACATATTAATTCACCACATCCAAACTCTCTCATTAAGGTGATCCCAAACAATTTGAAAGTTTTAGTAAATAAAATCCCTTCCTATTGCCTGATTACTGGACAGCATAGGGCCACACATTTACCTTACCATGAAAGATGTGAAGTTGCTTTAAACCTCTTAACACTTCTTTGTGTCCTCATTTTTGCTTGATCTCACATTTGTGCTCTGACCTTGGTCTGCTTAAACTAGTTTTAGTGGTAATCTTGCAGGGTCAGTTTGGTAAGAAGTCCTCCACTCTCCAGATCTGGTCATATTTGTCATCCTTGACTCCTAGTATATGATAATTTTGACTTCCTTTCAGCAAGAATCATGTTTCTGTTGGTTTAGTCAGAGTCCTTATTCTATTTCTTCTTACAGTTTTCCAACTAGTTTTCCCACAATGTGCTTTGGCTATAAGTCCCCTCTATTTCTCATGTTGAGAAAGATGCTCAGTTCCACTCCTTTTATCCCCACTGCAGAAATGTATGAATAAAATATGTTTTGCAATTTCATCTACAGCTTGTATTGGGAAACCTAGTTCCGTTTTGTTTCCTCCACACTTCCAGATCCTCTGTGATCTCATAAGTTCAGGATACACATCTCTTTCTCTTTGTCATGCTTTCCAACCCCCTTGGCCCTTCACACATGATGATCTTTCATGGAGGTCTCCTTTGTTTGCCCATTGCTAAACTGTTTAAAAAACTTTCTCTTTTCAAACTTTTTAAAATTTATTTTCCAATTTTTACCACCATAGCAAATTGCTTTTCACATTATGCATTGTTTATTGGTCATTTGTCCATTTCTTTCACTAACTTATGAACATCCTAACATCATACTCATGACACAGTCATTTTATTCACCTTGGCGTTGCTATATTTTTTTCATATACTAATCTGCCTAATTCTTTTTGTTAGACATTAAGTGCAGAATTTAATTTGATAGTGACTGAATTGTATACTTTGGATTTTGGAACATTTTACAGAGATAAATTTCTGGAGAAATGTGTTTGGAAATGAAATTGGAAACATAACTTCACATTTCTGAGGTTGGAACATCTCTACTTTTGATGATTGTCTTATTTTTTAGCTTCTTATCTGATACATTAAAAAATAGAAAATGATCTTAAAGTAAGTGCCTTATGCACTGTATGTTTTACTTTATCTGACATAGTACTACTGAAAGTTCCTTTATAAACTTGAAAATTCATGATCTAAATAATTTTCATCATTTATAGCTTTAGAGTTACTTAGAACACTGGATATGTTTTATCAGCAAAATAGACTGTGTTTATTCTTTTCTTATCAGAGCTAATTCAAACTACTTTATGGCAATGATTGACATATTGGGGACAATGAAACTAGTTAGTAGTTCAGGAATTTCAGACTATCATGTCATTTTTCACTTATTAAAAATAGGCTTTATTGTGCTCTGTTTATCTTTTTGAGGACAGCTGGCACCAAATTGGATAAGACCAAGTTCAGCATGAAAAAATGTACTTGTGTTCAGAATATCTTCTGTTTTAAAATTTGTGAAAATTCTCTTACAGATTTAACACTAAATGATATCATTAAAAAGAAAAAATTCACACAATTGTATAGAAATGAAACAGACTGTTCTGCTGAAAGATTAGTCACTACTGACACATAAAAGGGAAGATATATTTTCTGTGGTAATTTGAACAAAAAAGATATCTTTGGGTATCTAATAGGGAATGATTTAGTAAATAAAGACATGAAGTAGTGAACACATAATGCTTAAACTGGCTTCAAAATGTGAATGCTATTATTAATTCTTTAATGTTACAGTAAAAATGATTCATAGAAGTCAGTCTTCCAAATGCAAAAATAATAAGAGAGACATGGTTTCCTCTCTGCAGTTTAATGAACTAGACACAGAAAAGTGTGTCTTCGGAAAGGCAAGAACTTCGACTGTCTCAGCAAAGAGAAAACAGAGAAATGAACTCATTGCCATTGCGACTGCTTGTGAAAGCTTCACTGAGATGAAGACAAATCTTTTATCAAAATAAACACGACGAATCCCTGAGCTCACTGCTCCTCTCTCTGCTGTTGGAGGTGCTGTTGGTTTTCCTTGTAACCATAAATGATGCCACAAGAATGCAGCCCAGAAACTCATGAATTTTATGCCAAGCAATCACAGAAGCAGCCTACTTGCTGCTGTCATCCTATTTATGGGGGACTGTTTAAAAGGCATATTAATACCAGAAAGTCTATAGAATTTGTAATGTTTGATTAAGTCTGGTAGGAAAATGCTAACTTTCTGAGCAGCACAGGCTCCAGTTTCTACGTCTATGTTTATTCTGAGAGTGGGAGACATTACTAAGGAGGGGTGGCTGGTAAGGGAGGCTTAACTAGTCCTAGATTGCATTTAGAGGTAATTATTTAAGCACAAAGCCACCAGTGAATCTTCAGCGGCTTATAGCTCAGTGCAAAGATGTATTTACTACAGCCTCTATTCTGAGGCACTGCTGCAGGAGAGAAAACAAATGAAAGAAAACAACTGTCTTGGTGCAGAGGGAGAGACTATTCTTACAGAAGGAATAAACCTAAAATATTAAGTGAATCCACTCAAAAGAGACTCAAAACCCCAAAGAGCTTTAGTTCAAAGTCTTTGTTCAATATATAAACATGCCTCTGTGGCTGCTTTATAAAAGACCAGTTACTTAAAGAAAGAATCTGACTGAATTCTTTTTGTTGAATTTATTAGGCACAGAAGCTAAAAATTAGTTTCAATATGTTATTACTGAATATTGTAAACAATACATTAGAAATAATTTATTTTGTTAGTGTGTGAAACTGAAGAGAACAGTTATTTACATTTAAGAGGATGTCTTTAACAATGATGCATCTGCAGAGAGTCCATTTAAAAGAGATAGGAGTTGAAGGGGGCTGGAGAGGTGGCTCAGGGGTTAAGCCTCTGCCTTGCAGGCGGAGGTCCTGAGTTTGGATCCTAGACCCTATGTATAGACGCCGGGTGGAAGCGGGGGTGGCCTGCGTTTCATGGTCCTCGTAGGACGGAGCCTGTGAATCCCAGGGCAGAGTAAACAAGGAGGAAATGGAGGCGGTCCATGTGGTTTCTGAATTTGTCCGTGGTTCTACACACACACATATAAACACACACACATACATACATACACATGCGTGCACACATTGCACAATTGAATAAACAATAAAAAAAGAGAGAGATAGGATTGAAAATGCTCCACAGAATGTCAACTCGAGCCATGGTTCAATCTTAATTTTGATTTTAGTTTTGTTTTTGCCAATTAATATATACATAAAAGAAATTAGGCATGTAAGATTGTTAGGAAACCAAAACAGGAAGAAAATAGCCCTCTCTTTGTGGAGTTGTAATCAAGTTGAAAAGAGAGGAGTCAGATGAAATGACCTTCTCCTTCCTGTATCAAATACAGCAAAGATAGGCAGATGGTTTATAGGAGGGCCTAATGGGCATCCTAATGACCAACTCAGCAACACCATTTGGTTCCCAATATTTGCCAAGTCATGAGCTAAACTGTAGATGAGGTTTGAATAACAACTGGTATTTTGTGTTATTACTATTTATACTATGCTACTTTTAACACACTTTTCAGTACTTCAGGACCAAAGATCAATGACATCTTTCATTTTTAGATTAATTTTGACATAAGCAAGGATGGAAAATCTTCAGAGAGAAGTTTAAGGAATTTTTATAAAGAAGTTCACCTGACCCTCACTGTTTTATCAGGGTTCATATTTTCTGCTTCCTAAGAACACATCTAGAAGCTCTGATATTACCCTCAAACCAGGCTCTGTGTTCTCTTTCCGGGAAGGTACACATCAATAGCTATTTTCCTCTGGGGAGATGATGGTCACAGATGTTAGCCCCCACATTGCTTGTTTACTCTAATACCTATTTGTATTTCTTGGTTGCTTTTCTTGTTTTGCCTTGGCTACTTGTAGCATTAGCTGTATTCGTGGCTCGAATGTGAATTGTTCCCCACAGGCTTATGTGTTTGAATCCTTAACTGTTGTTAATGTTTGGAAAGGTCTACACGCATTGAGGAGGTAGAGTCTTATTGGAGAAAGGCTTCACAGGAGGCAGACTTTGAGGTCGGAGAGCCTCACCTTGCTTAGGCTAGTAGTCTCCTCTAGTTGTCTGCTGCTTGTTCTTTTGGCCACCATGAAGTTGTCTACAGTGAGCTAAGCCTTCTCCTCCAGCTTCTGATACCACCATGCCTTGTCCACCTAATGGACTATATCTCCTTTCTGGAAATGAAAGCCAAATACATCTCCTTTTCTTCCCTCAAGTTGCTTGACTTTGAGTGTTGTCTCACAGAAGCAAGGAAGGATAACTGCGACTTTATTTTCCAGCTTATCTTTAGGTTCTCTCTCTCTCTCTCTCTCTCTCTCTCTCTCTCTCTCTCTCTCTCTCTCTCTCTCTCTCTCTCTCTCTTCCCCTTTCCTCTCTTCTTATCCTTGCTAACTAGTTATTTCATGGTTTCAGGGTTTCTATTTCAGAAAGAGGACAAATAGTAGCAATATGATTTTTCTCTTTTTTTTTTATTTCCACTCATACAAACTTAACAGGTACACCGGTCCCCTCCCTCCTTCCAACCTCCCACCTCCCTGTGCCCCCCTCCTCCCTCCCTCCCCATCCCCCAGTGCCTCCCCCTCCCATCCCCGGAGCATCCTTTAATGTGCATGCCAAACTGATTTTTTCTTTGAATGTTTTGTGGTTTTATGGTTTTGAATTTTCTATACTGAAGTACCTGAGACAACTGTCTCATAAAAAAGACAAGAAGTGATTTGGCGGTTTTGGGGCTCACCATTTGCATCAGCTTCACTATGATGAGGGAGCCAGCAGACGATGACATATCGGGGAGTATGTAGGAGAAACAGTCCCATCTAGAACTGGAAACAAGTAGGAAATAATTTGATAAGGTTTAATAATCCTTTTTGAGACCCTGATCCCTGTGACTAGTTAAGTCTCATAAAACTCACCTACTGAAGATCAATAGACGTTCCATACACCACCCTACAGGACCAAGCACTTACCATGGACATTTTTAAGAGACACATAAGTGTATAATAATTTAGATTGTTATCCCGTAGCCCAGAATAGGAACTGTACACAGTGAGCATCTTGGCTTAGGATCAGTTGAAATTGGCACTGTCTTGAGGAGGTAGCTTCATGCTGATCAGGATTGATTGCTTTCAGCTTCTGGTGTCCTTTCGGACACCAAGAAAGCCAGTTCTAGCTCAGTTCCAAGCAATAAAACCAGATAAGAATTTCTTTTCTTGCACTTCTGCTGGTTTTGGACTCAAAAAATAGACAAGTTAAGTTCAAAATACATATATACACAGAATGACTTCGATCTTTCATTCACAGGTATGCTACCTACTTACTTTTCTAGTAGTAAGCTTGAATTGGGTATTTTTTATATGAACATGTTCTTCTTCAATGTAATTATCCTTACTGACATCTCATAACACATCTGTGCTGTGGCTAATGAGTTATTTAAATGTTACAATATGATATAGTGAAAGATGATATCACAAGGCAGAGGTAGTTTCCTTCCTCAGTGCCAAGTGGATCCAGAAAATTAAATTACTTTATTTCTGAAAACAAGACATTTTAGCATGAAAAAGTAATTAGATGTACATGCTGTATAATTTTTCTTCAATATAACTTGGTAGAAAAGGCACAAAGTATGTGGCACATAGGTAAGTCTTCATTCTTTCATTCATCTTGCAATCATGGCAGATTTTTTCCCAGCTAAACGTCATAGTTTCTTTCTATTTTTTAAAAGGAAGGATTGAAAAGGTCATGGAACCATTGTGTTCATGTATAAAATAATATAAAAATGAGTCTTATAATTTCTATCTGGATCAAAATCTAGTTAACCTGCAGAATTCTCAGCAATGATCTCAAAATTGAAAGGAATGACATAGTAGTACAATCTACATGTGATTTTAGACTCATAACCTACATTCTGAATAATTCCTAATGTGCTGCTATTATTTACTGCTGATAGACATCTAACAAGTAAATGTATCTTCAGGCCCAGGAAAGTGTTAACATCTTATGTGATTTAATTTCAGATGTATCACATTCTTATATGCACTGGAATATCAAATATGTCATGTCCCAGAATAAGTTCTATCTGAGTAGCAATAACTATCAACTGGAAGAAAAGGATGTGGACAAGAAATAACTTAGCAGAGTAACAGTTTAACATAAAAACATCCAAAGGAATATTTGCAAATCGTGCTCTACATGCAATGAGTAGGAAACACCAGATGGGAGAATAGCTTTTTGTGAGAAAATAATTTCTTGATAAAGTAAAATTTTGATTTCATTGAGTTAAGAATTTTTTCTCTGACAAGAAATCTCATGAGGAGTAAATGGTATGTACTATTTTCCAAAAGCAGCTGCCCATGAAACACTTTTTTAAAGGGGATTTTAATCAGCTTCCCTGTAGCACTAGGGAAAATATACACTACTATGTTCTACTATATTCTTTTTGACTACTGGGCAATCTCATTATTAGTTTGTGCCTCAGCCATAGCAGCTGTGAAGTACTTAGAATAATAATCTTTCACAGTATGCATTTTATAAAATACCATTGGTAAAGTTTTGTCATTAGTTACATAGCTATAAGTTTCAGGGCATTTACTATTTTTTTATATTTTGTGCCAAGTTAATTTCAGTTTGAGGATAGATGACTAAATGCCATGCCAAGTGTCAATCTAGGCATTGTATTGAAAATGTGCATTTACTTAAAATACTGATGTGCAATGGAAAATATGAATGTTGATTTAAATCATGATTACAAATATATATTTGAACAATCAATGTAGGAATAATGTCTTTAATTCACCCTGCTAAATGTAACTAAAAATCTTAGTTTTGTATATAAAACCAGCATTTAAAACACTATGAATGATTAGAAAGGAAAGCAGACCAGCTAGGAATGCTAAAAACAAGATATAACATGGATTTTATTTTTGCTTTTTTTTCCAGACCTGGAGCTAAAGATTCCAGCCACCTGAAACATGAAGGACAGTGACTTAACAAGAAGATTCCAAAAAGGCATTTCCTCTTTTTATTACCCTGAGCACTGGCATCACAACTTCTTTTCAAAAGACTATATCTCTTTCAAAACCATCCCAGAATTCTAGATTGAAAAGTTGAAGTCATATGGTATTTTCTTATTGCTACTGAAATGGATTTTTACCACATTTGTTTAAAACAGCAAAAATGGACATTCTTCCAGTCCTGGGTGTTAGAAGTCTGAAATAGGTTGCCAGGTCTGAATCTCTAGGTGAGATTCCATTTCTTTACCTTTTCCCATCTGCGGTAAGCTCTGTGTATTCCTTGCAGTAAACTCTTCCTTTTTCTCTTTGTGTGTGTGTGTGTGTGTGTGTGTGTGTGTGTGTGTGTGTGTGTGTGTTGTATGCATGTCAATGTATAAGTGTGTGCATGCTCATACCTATGCACAAGGAAGACAGAGGAATACTTTGAATATATTGTCCCATTATTCTCTCTGTCTCTGTCTCTGTCTCTGTCTCTGTCTCTGTCTCTGTCTCTCTCTCTTGCTCATTGCCCTAAGACAGGTCCTTTAACTGAACCAGAAACTTGCTGGTTAACTCTTGGTACCCATCTGTCCCTGCTCTCCAATGTGGTGGTCACAGATGTGATTGTCATTGAAACCTGCAGATTTCACAGATTGATGAGCTTTTTATTGCTTTTCTCCCCCAGTAGACTCTAGTACTCTCTAGTATTTTGTAAGTTAACCAGTAAAAAGGAAGCTTCTTCCATACAAGTTCCTGCTGGTGTTTTTGTCCGTGCCCTGTGATCCATGTGTGTTGAATCTTCAATAATAGGGACTGGTGTCAGTTTTTGGAGGGCAACTTATTGTATGGGAACTGTCTTATGACTATGAAAGCACTAATAAAGCAGAAAAATCTAAGAAGCTCCATACCTCTCTGACAGACTGATAGGAATTAATGCTGATGGGTATAAAAATGTCAATGTCCTCAGTGGTACACCCATTAATCTATGATATTTGCTGGAGCATGAGTCATGACACATCCAAGAAAAAGTAGATGAAAAACAGTGGGTCATGCAAGTATGAAAAGATTTGAAAATAGGCAGGAGAAATGAAAAGTTGTAAGGGGAAAAGGAGGGGAATCGGACTGAGGACTAAGAGTTGAAAATATTATAAATTTGCTATATTCATATTTGCAGCTTAAAAAAGAGAGGAAAAAACCCAAACCATTTTCCAAATTGACTTTGACTTGCTGATATGTCAGCACAAGCTGAGGCTGAAATTCTTGATCTTGATGGAGTCCGGTGGGATTAGAACATTTCAGATGCACACTGATTTTGAATGATGATATTTAGAAAGGTTTTATATCTTGTCATATTAGCATCCTTTTTCTGTAAGTATTAAACATATCTTAAGTTTTGTGAGCTAAATACGAACATTCTAAGTGACCTGAAAATAGTCTGTGTGTTCAAATTGTTAAGTCATGAACATTTGTGATTTTTCCTCAATTGAGGGTTTAGAATAAAAAATATCAAACTCCTAATTGAAAGCAAGAAACTATAGAAAGTATGGTGCAATGCAGAGACTGCTCAAAAATAAGTTATTATTCTCAAAACTATCAGACACATACACATCCAAAGCTCTTTTCCAGAAAACTTCTTTACTCTTTTTTTTTGTAATTACATATTCTTTTCCTTAGCTGTTAGAATCAGTGTTTCCTTGAGGTGAGAGAGACATGTTTAGGTCCTGATAAACCAAAATTGCCTGAAGAAAAGAATACAGTGCCCCTCAGAACTGTGGCAAAAAATAAATTTAAGAAGAAAAAGGTGAGTGTAGTTTACTGGCTTTTGATTGCATATTTAGAATTAAACCTTTCCCATAGACTCAATGTTCCCCTTAGTAGTAATCCTTCTTTTTAAATGAAGCTCATCCAAACTTAAATTTAATTTATGAAAATGCAAGCCAACGTGATTAAGATCTGAGGCAGAACAGAAGATAGCAAGGATCCCAAAACAACAAAAGATGATCTCCAAAGCATAGAGAATAGGCATTTCAGCTTTAATCTAATTCTGTGCTATCAATGATGAGCAAGTGACTTCTTTTCTCTAGAAATTCTGTTCATCATTTCCTACTTCTTGTGATAATTTATTATATTTATTATATTTTGGTGGTAATTTATTATATTTATTCTATTCTGATGGTAACTTTTAAGGATACTAGTTCCGGGGAAGTGGCTTCAAGCTGTCCTGAAAAAGCAATGGAATTAGTCACAGGCCTTATAAGAGATGTCTGCAGCTCAAACACTATCAAAAGCTCAACTTCAACATCAGGGAATTCTGCATGCATGATTATTCTGCATGTAACCAGATGTTGGAAGAAAAAAGAAAACACATCAAAAAAAGACGAGAAGTAGGAAATAAATGTTTAGAGAGGTCATAGATGTTAAAAGTTTTAATCATAGAACATTAAAACAGACCTGTTCGTTTGATGATATTTTAGCTAAATATCAGAGTTTTCTCAGGGCTTGAAAAGCCTGGGACAAATATCTTTAAAATGTCACCGATGACAGCTTTGTACAACTGTGTGAACCCATCATCCTTGAGAAATGTTAAACCGAGAAGTTCTCTGGAAATTAAGTGCAATCCTCCTAGAATTAATAGGACATTAGGGTGGTCATTTGTACCTGAATGCATCAGCAGACAGAGGGATCACATTCTTGAACTGAAAGTATATAAAAGGAATGCAAGTTATTTCTGAAAAGAGCATAAACTGGTAAAAAAAATCTGTTAATGAGGGTTTCAATACATGTGATCAGAAATACTAAGGAATATTGGAGATCGAGTCAGAGTGGAGAGACGTGAAGGTTCACAATGGTGTTGCCATGACAAAGTATGAGAGAGGTCATGGGCCACGTGTTTAACGGCCATGGACTGGCACATTTTAAGCCTCAGATACAGAACAGGATAACAAAGTTTCAGACTTTTCTTCTTAAAGTTGAGCCTTAGCTCAATGATCTCTAAATTTTGCCTTATTTCCTAACTCTCTTATTCCCTTTATTTCAGACTGAAAATCATTGAAAAGTGTATTATTGGTTTCTACTTACGCAGTCTTGAGATATTTTCAAAGAGTTTAAATTAATGACCTTGAATAAAACCTGTCAGGAACTTTCCTTTTTATATTATTATCTGCGTCCTTGAATGTTTCTGTTCATTTCAGGCAGCGAATGACATTTCAAGGTAGCATTACTGTTTGTCTACTGAGATTGTCAGAGGTATTGCACTAAACTTTCAGTCTATTACAAATGATTTACCCTCTTCTTTTCTCTCAGTTATTGAAATAAAACACTGAATCATTGCTTTTTCACATGTTGATCTTAATTTAGAATATGACCTTAATTACGAAAATAGTAAAAATTACAAGCTATTTTGGAAATAAGAATGAAAGATGTTGCCTTTGAAGGGCACAGAGGTTTGTAAGCTCATACCAATTTCCAACTTCTTAATATTATCATAGTTAATTAAATCATCAACTAGACATATCCTGTTTATAGCTCTTTTGAATTAAAATAAATTAAATCAGAAAGGAAATACAAGTTAATTGGCTTTAGATAAGTTGTTATACTGTTACTACAACAGTTCTCTTGGAAATTTGTAATCATAATTATGCAAATCTTAATTAGGTAATTATTGTTGTGCAGTTTTTTTTTTTTACTTAAGGGAGAGAAAAAAACCCATTGGCACGATCAATCATAGCATGTTGTATCAGAAACTTTACATCAGAAGAAAGTTCAGAATAAATATTTGAGTACTGTATGGTTTACATGAATATAATTCTGTAAGCATCTACCAAAGAGAATATCTAAAAATATTCTCTGCTTCAGTATTTGTTCTTTGTAACTGCCAAAATGCTTCTCTGATTTGTCAGAAGTCGGAGGGAGGACAAGTTAACCCCATGGGCGATTATCCCATCAATCTAGACACAGATAAAAGACACTTGTAGATTAATGGTTCTTCTGAGAACAAACTTGAATGCATTTTTTTGTTTGTTTTTGTCTTGGTTCATCAAATGTTGAGTTTGACCACTTTATTTCTGGTTTATAAAATTCATGGAAGGAAAAGCTAGTCTACAATTCTGAGATAATTGCATGACCTACAAAATGGATGAATATAGATATTGAGAAAAACAGAATTAGACAAAATTTAAAAGCTAACAGAGTACATGACAAATAATTCAGGAGACAACCTGAACAAGCCAGAGCGGCAGTTCAGCAAGACGGGCTGAGGTTGGGGTGGGTCTCTGAGTCAGTTTAGCTTTCATTAGGATGACTCAGCGAGAGCACAGCTGAGCCTTACAAAGCCAGAATGCTTCCTCTTGGGATGAGACCTCTGGATTAAGTCATTTGTAATCTGTTAACGAATCTAATGGAAACCACTTTTATTGCCTTCTTGATTTCTTTATCGATGAGCTATTTTCTCAAGTCCATTTTAACTTACGTGTTTGTCATATAAAATTATATTTTAATCAGTTTGAAAATTACACTAAACTATCCCAGGTATATTTCACTAAGTCCGTAGGGGACCTGTAGTCTAAGAAGTCAAAATGTATTCTTTTTTTTAAATTTTTTTTATTATTATTTATTCAATTGTATGTGTATGTGTGTTTGTGTGTGTGTATGTGTCTGTGTGTGTAGAACCACGGACGAATTCGGGAACCACCATGGACCCCTCCACCTCCTCCTTGTTTACTCTGCCCTGGGATTCACATGCTCCGCCCTACCAGGACCAGAAACGCAGGCCGCCCCTGCTTCTGCCCGATGTTTATACGTGGGGTCTAGGATCCAAACTCAGGACCTTCTGCCTGCAAGGCGGAGGCTTAACCACTGAGCCACCTCTCCAGCCCCCTCAAAATGTATTCTTGATTCTAGCAGCTAACTTCAGGTTGCAATGTAACTTTATCTTCAGTCAATGCTTTTTTTCTTTTCACTTTTGAAACAGGCTCTCATTCTGTAGCTCAGACGGATCTTGAATTTATAGTGATGTTTTGAACTAGTCTCTGTAGTAATAGGATTGTGAGAGAGAGCCACCATACCTGGCTCACTGACTTTTGTTTTTTACCACCCGAATGAACTGATTACCATACATGGCTAATACAGATGCATTGACATATCCAATATTATTTATTTTATACATTTATAAATATTGTGTGTGTGCATGTGTGTGTACACATACCTTGGTTTTTTCTTTGTCTTTTATAGAAGTGTTTTGCCTCTGTGTGGTAATTATTCCAATGTGTTACTAGATCTTTACCACAATTTACCAAATTATCCAGGATATTGAACAGCTGACAGTGTTGCTAGTAGAAAGTGCTCAGCCTTTTCAGAAGTCACCCATGTTCCCCTCCCCTTTTCCATGTGATTCTTGTATTCAGTGACATGTGAATATGAGCCTATCAATGTCCTTTCTATCCACTTGAAGCAACTCACACAGACAATCCCAGTCCTAAAATCAGATAATTTCCTGGGATTTTTATGGGATCCACATAACAACTCTTCCCCTTCCTGCTTGCAAGGCCTGCTTTGTTCTCTTACCAAAAGGACTTTCTGATGATCCTCCTTAAATATTCACCTCCCTTTTATAGTATGCTCCCTGAAAAATCCTTCCTGAGGCACTTGCTTCTGATTATGTACATGCTTAAATATCTGTTTATCGTTCTAGTTTTTCTTTTTGCCAATTTAAGAAAACATAAAAGATGCGTGCATCATGTTCATTGATGAAATATCTGGTATACCAAATATTTACGTAGTGTAGCGCTCTGTTACCTACTCTGCAGTTCTTTGCAAGAAAGTCTATTTTCCTCATTAAAAGTTAAAATGATATGTGTGTGAGCAGTGTAAGCTTATGACATGTCTATTTTTCAAAGAAACAAGCTAATTAGTTTCAAAGAAGTGTGCTCACGTAGCCCAGTCTGTACCCTGACAGGTATTGAGAATAACAGGAATGTCTTTACCTCACCCTGACCAATCGTGTGAGAGAGATCCTTTGCAGCAACTGCTGAAAATAGCAAAGGCAGAAACTTGGTATTTTCACGACACTTTGGGAATGGCAATCCATGCTAATGACATGTAAGCAAATTGTTTTTATTTCAAAAGACAGGAAGTGAATACCCTTGACTTAGACTCTGATCCTATAATTTACTGTCTTTTTGCCTGCCCCATGAAAATTCAGCCACCTTCTATCTATCGCCGTTTTTTGGAATTCTTCACAATAGTTTCATAACTGCTTTCAATTGTTTCTTCCTGCTTTTCTTAACCCTGCCTCTCTTTTCTGACCTACTGTTTGGGCTTTTCCGGCCATTCCCTGACACCCAGCCCATGGGCCATGCATGTAACTTCCATTGAAGAACTCTGTGCTCTTTCTCCATGAGACATCAAGGAGTCAAGGAGTCAAGGGGTCAACTCTGCAGGGGCCTCAAAGAGTCAAGGGGTCGACTCTGCAGGGGTCTACTTCCATATACTCTGTCACTTACAAACTGAGCCACCTAGACCAAACACTTTTCTGTGTGTCTCTTTCTGATCAATACATTGACACTAATGCATCTATCTATTTAATCTCATTCTGAGAAGGATTAAGTATAGAGTGAATCACAGTATTGAATCTTCTTTATATGGAAGCAATGACATTCCATTTTAAGAACTATTTTGCCCCATTTTGCATTCTGCATCTATTACCACGCTAGGATGCATATTAAATATATGTGCTTAAACATTTCTGATTCTACTTTATGCATATGTATGGTAAGAGGTATTCATCAGAGTACTTGGACATGCAGATCATTGCATAATTTTTGGGAAATTAATGAGAATTTTATTTAAAATGATCCTGTTGCCTAGAGACGGCATAGATTCCTCAAAGCACATCTATAGTTTGTGTGTCACATAATGGGAAGTATGTGAACTTCTTTCTTTGCATTAAAAAGAATTGAATGTATAGAAGACTGGAAGACAAGAATATTCTTTTACCTTGACCAGCCTGTTACCGGAATACTAAGCACTCTCTGGAAGTCTCTGCTAGTCATCCCAAATGAGACTCAGGATAGGGCTGGCCTCTGCAGTTCTTTGTGGTGACTGTTATTGCTAGGAAAGGGATCCCCACCATATGCTGAGCAGCTGATATAACCATATCTGCCAAACTCCAGAAAGCCTCAGAAGGATTTAAAATATAGATATGCACTTTCCCAAGGATGAATGACACCCTTCTTTGTCCTAGTAATAGGTTTTACATTGTTTATCTTAGACTTATTGAGCACTGGTTAATTGCTGTAATGCATGCCAACAATGCCACTAAAACTAATTTCCATTGTCTGATTAATTGGTTACCAGTCAGCTTCCCCAGGTACAATTTTTCTTTTCTACACATTAAAAATAAAATCATTAGAGACTCCTGTAATAAGAACACTCTAAGTCAACTTCCATGGCCAAAATGGAATTATTTATTCAAGCATTATAGTTGCATCTGAATATTTGACAGTTGTGGTAAATAACAAAAACATGAGGAAATATAGATGCAAGTTTTCCTCTTGTGACATTTGATGTGCTGTCACAGGTCAATTTAAAACTCTCAGCATGATGCACACAATCCCCAAACATTACTGTCTTCTTTTATTTTTTTCAGGCTTTCCCTGACTTCTACAGACACTGTAGTGTCTTCTGTACAACCAAATCATAATTGCCATAATCCCTTGGGGAAAAAGTTAACTGATCAACAAATTGTGCATCTGTTAACTAAATGATCACTTAAATTTGAACATATATTTACATTTAAATATGTATGTATATAAGTATAGAATAAGTAAGAGTGAAGATTTTTCTCGTGGGTATTTTCTGTTTCCCTCAGCAAGCCAGTTGGTCCAATTGTGCATTCACTGCTTTTTCTTACCATTCTTCCTATGGTCACTCATAGCTTCTTAGAAGACCTCTGGGTCCATAAGTTCTGCACAGGCTGATCTGTACAGCATGGCCAATGTGTTTCCTCATCTTTATCTTTGTCATTTCTTTGCTTTAAACCTGAGAGCACTGTATGTCACCCCCTGGTCAGAGACAAAAAGCTGTTAAACTGGAGTCTTGTAATAACAGGATGGAGTGAAGGGCATTGAAGGAGCAACAAAATTGCAAAAGAAAATCAACAAACCACAATCCAGAACTTCAGAGACTCTATATCAACCACATAGAACTAGGCCAGCCTAATCTCCCCCCATCCTGAAGCTCAGGGACATTTGCGGAAGAGGGGGTGGTAAGATTGTAAGAGCAAAAGGATGGGAGGAGTAATGATTTGCAAGATTCTCCACACTAGTTAGGGCCGAAGTAATCATAATTGGACTTTGCATGCCCTGCGCAATGTCCAACACACTATTGACCTCACAAAGTCTAGCATCAGCTAAAGGCACCAAGATCCTTGGAGGCAAGGGATTGACAGCCACAGTAGTGTTCCTATGCTTAAGGGGAACACAAGAAAGGGTTCAGGGAAATGCCACTGGGTCCTTGTATGTCATCGGAGAGGAGGACCCAGAGGAGAGTTAGGCATACACAATAAAGGACTCTCTGGGAATTGGGGAGGAGGCACTGGGGGATGGGGAGGGAGGGAGGGGGAGCAGGGGGTTTGGAGGGAGGAGGAGGGAGGGAGGGAACTGGTCTACCTATTAAGTTTGTATGAGCGGAAATAATAAATGTATTAAAAAAATAAACCTGAGAGTGCTTAGATCCCTTTGATAAGGAAAAAACCCTCAGTCAATGCAAAGACAAAGACAGAATTCTAGTAAGTGCAATGCAGGTAGAAATGGCATACTCCTCTTTGTGGTGAGATCATAAAACCTCCCATGCCTTCCTTAACTTGCTGGAAATTAGCAGCTCTTCATACTGTATTTTTAGAACCTTTCCAAATTTGAAAGCAAAACTATAGGTTGATTTTGAGGCTTATCACAAGGAAGGCTGTGAGAGTGGAGGAAGAATAAAGAAGGCAGCTGGCTTCTGAGTCTGACCATCAGGGCAGGAACGCATGTGTATTAAAGCTTCTCCTGTTTTAGAGGAGCTGTATGATGATAACACTTTGCTGTCATTAATTGTTTGTTTGTCCTCCATGATTAACAGACAGGACTCTGTGAGATGGGTCTTCGATTTCTAAAACAAACACATTTAAAAAAAAATCTTGGTTACTCAGGCTGTAGAGATGGCAAAGAGTTTAAGACTCTGTCTCACAAGCAGAAGGTTCCGAATTTGGATCCAAGTCCCATGTAAAAGAAGCCAGATAGAAATGGCAGTGGCCTTCCCTTCCTGCCTTGGTGGAAGGAGCCTGGGTGAAGCAAGAAGGGAGATAGAAGCATCCAGGATGATTCCCAAAGTCACCCTTGGTCCTCTACAGGGACACACAGTGCCCTCTCGCACACACACATGTATACTGTATAAACACATATAAAATAAATAAAATATTAAAAACTTGGTTATTGGAAAGGTGAACAAGTGGGAATAATCTATATTTAACTTTTACTTTGGATAAATAGCATAGCATAACTTATCTGTGGATGTGTTTGCTGCAAAAGCCCTGATTTCTTCTACATTTTTATAAACCAAGGATATAAAATAAAGAACATTACTAGTGAGAAAGAGGAGTGAAGTATGAGGAGAGATTGGCAAAAGTCAATCATAATTAAAAGAAAAGAAGAAATTAAATTGAAAAGTGAAGAGAAATAGGATTTATGGTGGTGGCAGAGAAAGAGACCAGAAAGAATTAAAATACCGGTGGGATCAATCAGTAAAATCCAAGATTGAAGTCAAGTGACTCCCTGGCCCACCTAACAGGATGTTATAAAGATGTAGAACAGGAACCACAGAGTTTGTGAGAGGAAAACAGTTCTCTAGGTAAGAAACTTCCTTCTTTTCTCTATTATTATTTTCCTTTCATGTTGGATGGATGCACTAGTAACAGTTGGAGTCCCCTTTCAGCCAAATAGCTCCCATATGCTACATAGTGCTTCTGCTGATTAAAATCCTATGGAAGATGCAGGCTGTATCTGGAACAATAGCAGTCTGAATTCGATTTATCAGTCTTCTGGGGAAGCAAAGATAATCAAATTTCCCCCTTCAGCAACTTTGGGACCAAGCCATTTGCAGAGATGACAATAGATGTGAGTTGCACACTTTGAGTTTGTATAGCTGCTGCCCGTTAATCACAAGTTGCTAACGTTTTGCAAAGGCTTTTCCTCTTCTCCTTATTCACATCTAATGGGCTTTGGCATCTAAAAGCAGGAGCGCTTTTGTGAAAACTAGTTATAGAAACATGCATGAAAAATTAGGGAGATCTGTAGGGAGACAAACTTATGGCTGATGTGGAGAAATACACAACCTTTAATCAAAAACCTGAGTTCCAATATGCTTTTCAATGTTTTAATATGTAGCTTAGATAGGTAGTTAAGCCCTCTGAGCTTTGGTCCCTTCATCTGTAAAATGGATGATGAGATTTACATCAGGGTTGCTGTGCATTCTGGAAAAATCTAGGTAATGCGAATTGAAAAGAACTCTTAGCACAAATACTCTCTATTCAAACCCTTGCATTGAGACTTGATTAAACTTTCACCTACCTCATAGTTGTCTGACTTTATGTCCCTGGGACAGTGTAGTATCCTTTGGAGCTCCTGTCTGGAACATTAAAGAAGAATGTGCTGTTTATACTGATCAGCACCTGATGCTAGACCGCTGTTCCCTTGCATTTACTCAAAAGACTTATGTAGGTCTTTTTTCTATTCTAAAACACATATCTATCTTCTACAACTCAGGAGGGTCTGATTCAAGTACCTGAAGACCATTTCTGTGAAATGTAATTCTCAGGAAGGACAGCGTTTGTACTCTGGAATCCTGACTTCCATAACTACTTGCTAGCAGCCACAGCTGGTATAATCACATTTACAATAACCAACTCTGACTTTTCTCTGAGCATTCAGATGTTCTGTCACCTCTGTGAAAATCAGCTAAGTGCTTTTCTCTACTCTTAGAAGCTACTTAATTTAGCCGCTTCATCTTTTTTGTGTACGTGTGTGTGTGCATGTGTGTGTGTGTGTTTATTGTGTGTTGGAGGTGTCTGTGTGTATCAGAAGATACTGTGTGTGCCCATGGAAACCCAAGGTTGATTTTAAGAATCATCTTAGATTGCTCTATCTCCTCTTTGCTTTGCTCTCAGGTTTCCCAAACTCTGCCTGCCTGAGTCTAAAATGCAAGCCTGCCATTTTCACCAGGCGTTTTTCTTTGGGATCTGAACTGAGGTCCCTTTAGTTTTTGAGGCACGGGCTTAATCTCTGAACCATAAAGTGTACTGTGTACTATTTCCCACAGTAGAAACCAATTATATGATGATACCTGCTACTTCCCGCCCTGTCCCCAGAGATCTTTTTAAAGTGTGTGTGTGATCTGAAGGAGAAGGTAAGGTTGTGTCTTCTCAGGAAAGGTAACACAAAAAAAAAAACTGAGAAAAATGGAAGAACACTTGTTTGTTTTCTGACCCTGCTTTGTGGAGCAATTTCCTCTGAAGTAAATGATTCTGTTCAGGAAGGAGGCTCGTTAACTCCCAGTAGCTGTCAGGATAATAAAGAGAAGAGAAGCCTATGCCTTTTGAGTTAGACATGAAGATTGACATGTAGTCATACAGGAAGTTGGGGGGGGTCTTCAAAAAAACAAGGAAAAGCCCAGAGTATGGGAGAGAGAATGTTTAGGGGTTGGGAAAGATACAGAAACAAAGATAAAGAAAAAAATACACATATCTTGGGTTTAATTTTCCACAGTTTTAACAGTGCTACATGGTGGTCTGTAGGAATCAGCAAGCATTTTAGTTGCAAGAAGGGCTTCCTAGATGGGAAGTACACGATTCATTAAGGGAATAATTATTCCTCCCATCTCCTTAGCGTGACTTCAGCTAAATTGGCTTTCCTGAAGGCAGATTCCTGGGCAGATGATGGACAGCCCCAGCTGGAGTAACTCAAAAGTAGAAACCATAGTAGATATGTACTAATCTTTTTGGCAGATCAGAATATCTTGTCTTCACCCATAGAGATAGAACTCAGATTCCATTCTGCTGATACCTGGAAAATGGGAGATGAAGTCCATCTTCAGTGATTTCCAAGCCTGCTTATCCCTGTCTGAAAACAATTAACTTGAATATTCATTTCTTTGGCTGTAATGAGACACACCTTAAGTTCTAAAAAGTCATATGTGACTATTGTATTGGACAATTCAGATATTTCTGTCATCACAGAGAATTTCTCTTTGACAGTGTAATGGAGAAGAAGAGATAAAAGACCTGATGTCATCCTTTTTTTCCCTGAATCAATCTTGCATTTTATTTGTATTTAAGCTAAAATAAGGAAGCTCGCTTAAGATTTATTTCTGATCTAGCAAACTTATAGCAAACCTAGTTTCAGGGATTTCCCCACAACCAGGTGGATGTCTACCAAGGGTTAAATAAATCTCCCATGCTGTGGTTTATCTTTCAAACTCTAATAAAATGGGTCTTGAGCTTCTTTCTGGTCCTGTTTATTAATTCTTATTTTAACAAAGGCAAGGGCCCAACTAAAGCATCCCAAGTTCCCCGGAAACAGTCTGAATGCATTCGCATGTGAAACACTTCACAGTGACTGTTTGAGTGGGGGACCAAACCTGGGGTTCATACTGTGTCTCTTTTCACCATCCTGGGTCAGGCTGTTTCCCTGAGTTATCAAGATGGATTTTTAAAGTTCTTTATTTAGTGTGTACTTAGACCCTTGCAGGAGGAAAGAACCATCTCTTCTTCAACAGCCTTGGAAACACTGAGAAGGATCCTACTGGCCTTGCTTAGTAAGAATTGGGTGGAACAGAGTAAATACTTTCATGGTCTGGTTTGACTTGGGGGAGATGCAACTACCAAATGATGAATAAAACTGAGGTTGAAAGACCATGATAAAATGCTGTTAAACAAAACTTACATGTGGCCTTTGTTTTGGATTAAGCGTCTGCAGTAGTCAAGTTAGAGCTAAAAATTGGCCACCAACTAGTTAACAGGATATCAGGACTATGCTGCTTGCAAAATAACTGCTAATCTTAGCTTCTGCATGAACTGCTTGCTCTTGCTCAAGATTAGAGTCCTACTGTACATGCTAGGATTGCTGTTACCAGGCAGTGACTAGATACAGACATAATGAGCTTCAATGTCTGTATCTAATGTGACAGTTTCTGTATCTTTAGTTCAAGGACACAATGTTTGCTAGACTGTCACTACTCACAATGTTTATGTCAGAATATTGGTTGTTTAAAGATACAGAGTATGTAACAGAATTGTTGTTACTGACTTATTGGACAGACCAGATGACCACAAATGTCCATTTTTTTTTCCTTTCAAAATTCTGTACTTCTGCCCCTCGAGGTCACCACTACCTCTGACCAGGATCTTGACTGGTATGTGGATGCTGATCAGCTTAACCAAAGCCTTTTCATTTGATAAAGTTTCTGACGTTATTGTGGTAAAATCTCTGAGTAACACCCAGACTCTTAACAGTCCCCAAGAAACCCAGATAAAATTCAGAATGGAGTCATTGATATTACATTCTACATCATCAGAAAGCAATATTTTATATGATATTCTGAGAAATCAGGAGATGACAGAAAATATCCAAATTAGGATAGTTTTCATCCCCATCTTAACAAAGGTATTTTTTAAACTTTAATTTCTGGGTAAAGGTAACTTGATGGTAACCTATTCTACCTCTCTGTCCAATTTTATGAAGACAGAGATTTTGAAATGACAAGTGCATGATTTTGTTCTTTGTTTCTACTTCTTTGAGCTCTTCTTTCTCAATCTGTTCTACTTCCTGAACACTTATCATTTTTGTGAAACCATGAGTTGTCTGATTCTAGAATCATGAATAAAGTCAAATTAAGGTATTTACCTTTTTGTGTAATTTTGTCTTTTGACAGCTCAAAAGTAGTGACATTTCATGACCTGCTGACAAAATTCCACACAAGCGAATGATTGGAATATTGCCCCACAGAGCAGATGATTTAGCACTGAATTCCCAGCCTGGCAGTGGCTGAAATCTGGTAGCAAAGGAGCTATCGTCTCTCCAGCCTCAGCCACAGCAGACCTGAGCACAGGGAAGAATTGCTGTGTAGAGAGGAGGAGGGCATTGGCAGACAACTGTTATTGCTACATGAGCACATGATATACTGCAGAAATTTACAAATATGTCAGAGGCTGAGAGGAAGAAGGTGTGGAATGGAATGTCTGCAGGTAAAGGCAGAAGCTGAATGCAGGCAACAATTTGTTAGAGTATGAACATGAATAACCTGTATTCAATGTGTCATTTGGCTGAAACATTTCGATTATGCACTCAATTATCAGGTGCGTTTAAATTTAAGCTATCGTTCAGCCTATGTGCATGAACAACACATGCATATATGTATGCAAAGACACATATACCCCACATGTTCACATCACCTTGAATTAGTACAAATGTTTGTTGTATTGCTTAACAGTAGCATGAACAACCAAGCGAGAGGTGATTGTAGGGTTTTTTTCCTTTCTTTTACAACTCCAAAGCTACAGTTTCTGAAGCTCTAAGAGTTCAAACAACCCACTGTTAAGAAAGGTAGAAGCAAGTCCATGCAGAAGAATTGATATTTAGGCACTGAAAAACAATACAGCATATAGTTGTGAAGCTATAATGATCATTTTTGAATCAGATTTCTATAGTAACTCTCCTAAGTGCTCAGTTTCCTCCTACCACTTCTTGTTCCACTTTTGCATCTTGTCACCATCCATCAGTTAAAAGGTTAATTTCTGGCACAGGCAGAGACTGCAAGTATTGTAATCCAGTTATGTCATCCCACACACATTTTGTTTTCATGGCCCATTAGCTCACTGTGATGGTGACTTAAATGCTGTCTACGTAATTTTTAAGTTCTTTTGTTACCACTAATATAAATAGTAATGGAGGTTTTAAGATTTGTTTTCTTGTTTGGAACCTCTATAAGGTCTTGCTTGAAGATAAAATATCATAAAAAGACTGGTGAGGTCTGATTTTTGTAGTGACATGATTCACATATCACTTCATTGGAGAAAAGATTTCTCCAATAGTCTAGGAGATTAAACACCATCTGAGGAGTACTGTTTCTGGTTGTTCTACATTTTATAGACATGATCAAATTTGTGGCTGGATGGATGATATGAATAGCTTGTACAAACTCAATGATCAATAGACTCTATGACTTCCAATCTAATAGCCTCAATTCTCTTGCTTATGGGCGAACCCAAGGATCACAAGTAGAGAAATTTGCAGTGTGACTAGATGGGTACAGTTTGTGCACACGAATGTGTGCGTGTGTGTGTGTGTGTGTGTGTGTGTGTGTGTGTGTGTGTGTATAAAATTCCAACATAATTATAATGATTGAGCTTATATACAAGGTTTACTTAGTTCTTGCTAACATATAATGTTGATTCTGGTGGAAACTGAATAATTTAAATGTCTGAAAAAAAGTTATGGTCGTCAGTCAAGCCAGTTGGATCAATAATTCTGAAGATAAATCTATAGCTGTTAACAAGTCTAAAACCTAGAGAGAAACTGAAGTTTCTTACTCTAGGCCACTGGGATTGAGAATCTGTTACTTTGCAGTGCGTTGGTGGTTTTAATATTTGATAGGTGCTACAGTAGATGAGTCTCAGCTCTTTTGCTAGCTGATAGACACATCGTGATAGAGCTGAAGCGATGAATTCAAGTAGATTTTGGGGGGCTCTTTTCTTAGAGCATTTTTGCACTTTCCTCAGATATAGATTAAAACTAGAGGAGGTGGTTCTTGTTCTCTCTACCTCATTATTCTAAAAGTCATGAAGAGAAATTTACAGTCATAAACTTAATGTGAGCATCTTAGAGATTAAATTTAGCCAACTCATTATCACATCACGGAGCAATGACACATGAGCCAGCAACTTAGATCTATGTCCCTTGACTTAGATTTGTTGGCTCAGGAAAAGTAAGGCAACTGCCATAGCTTCTAAAAGTCCGAAGTCAGCATTTGAGAACATTCAGGATGCAGCCAAGTGGCAGAGCAGCAAACTCATTTTGAGTAAGATACTTAAAGAAGTAAGAAGTGCCATATGTCGTCAGCTGGCAACACTGAACTTGCAAATCACATATTGGGAAGGATTGGTTGGAAGCAGATGGCTGAGGCTTTTCCAGGTTTCAGACCCCAAACTTTCCCTTCCCATTTAGTGTTATTATATAATTAAAAGGCCTTTCATCACTATCAAATTAATCATTAAAAAGCCTTTTAATCACATAGAAAGCAGACCTGTGTTCATCAACCGCCCCCCAATTTTCAAGTATCAGAGAAAGACTTTTTTCCAGATGATCCATTCAAACATTTTATTTTAAATCCCAAGAGCCACTACTTAGACTAAATTGGAGTCATTTATTTATCATTTAAGACATCAATTACTAAAAGATTACTTACAAATTTGATTTCCATACTTTTAGTTACTTTGATAAAATTTGTAAAAGACAACTTTCTCCAACTTAATAAATGCCATGGTAAACAGGTTCCTATGAAGCACAATTTTAAAGTCTTTTATCATATGATGGCACAATTAATGTCAGAAAGTGGACATGTGTTTCATGAATCTGCTTGTCATCCCACAAGTGGATGCTGAGGGTACAAATGCTTCTGTGCCATCTGTTTGTATTGGCCTGAAAAAGATCTAGCAGTGCCACCCATGCAAACTAATGGGTCAAGGAAAATCCACAGGTATGCATTCAACGTTTTCTCATGCATCAGGTTTTTTTTCTCTCAAAGAGCTTTATCAGTATTCAAATCTGTCATATATGATATTTGCATACAATGTGGAATAAGTAATTCAAGTTCATCTCCATATTCATAACCTGTAATAAGCATCTTTAAAACCTTTTTCTATTTCTTGAGGCTGGATCTCTAATCAAAGCCAGAATTTACCAGTGAGACCAGTCCCTCTAGTCAGCTTGATTGAGGGTTTCCACTTAAATTCCAAAACCAGAATTATGGACAGTATAGCACACACACCTGGCATTTTATGTGGAATATGGGAATCAAAACTCTCTTCCTTTTGGTTTCCTGCCAAGTGCTTTAACAGCAGAGTCATCTACTCACCCTCTTCTGCCTGTTTTCTTTTTCTTTGCAGTGAGAACATTTGAATATGTGACACTCAAGAAAAGCAAATGTTTTATGATCAAAACGCTGGAGACAGTAGGAATGGAAGGAACCTTTATCAATATAATAAAAGCTGTATACAACAAGCCCGTAGCAAGGATTATACTCAATGGGGAACAATTGGAAGCATTCCCACTTCGATCAGGAACTAGACAAGGCTGTCCACTCTCACCACTTCTATTCAATATTGTACTTGAAGTCTTAGCTGAAGCCATAAGGCAAGAAAGGGACATAAGAGGGATTCAAATCGGCAAGGAAGAAGTCAAGCTATCCCTATTTGCAGATGACATGATCATATACCTGAGTGATCCCAAAAACTCCACCAGGAAGCTTCTGGAACTAATTGAGAAGTTCAGCAGGGTGACAGGATACAAAATAAATGTCCAAAAATCAGAGGCCTTCCTATATGCCCAAAATGAAAGAAGTGAAAAAGCCTTGAGAGAAACAATCCCATTTACTATAGCTCCTAAAAAAATGAAATATCTTGGTATAAACCTAACCAAGGAGGTAAAAGACCTTTACAATGAAAACTTTAAAACCCTAAAGAAAGAAATAGCAGAAGACACCAGAAGATGGAAAGACCTCCCTTGTTCCTGGATTGGCAGAATCAACATCGTAAAAATGACCATCCTACCAAAGGCAATATACAGATTCAATGCTATACCAATCAAAATCCCAAAGCAATTCTTCAAAGAAGTTGACCAAACAATCTCAAAGTTCATATGGAGGCACAAAAGACCCAGGATAGCAAAGACAATCCTGAGTAACAAAAACACTGCTGGAGGTATTACCATACCAAACCTAAGTCTATACTACAAATCCATAGTTATAAAGACAGCCTGGTACTGGCTCCAATATAGACACACAGATCAATGGTTAAGGATTGAAGACCCAGATATAAGCCCACAAAATTACAGCCATTTGGTCTTTGACGAAGGGGCCCAAAGAATCCAATGGAAAAAGAACAGTTTCTTCAACAAATGGTGCTGGCAAAACTGGATCTCCACATGCAGAAGATTAAAGCTGGACCCGTACTTGTCACCATGTACAAGACTTAATTCCAAATGGATCAAGGACCTTGATATAAGGCCAGAGACTATAAAAACCATTGTTGAAAGGATAGGGAACTCCCTCGAGCTGATTGGGCTAGGCCAACATTTCCTAAACAGACATCCAATGGCACAGTCACTGCTACCACCTCTCAACAGTTGGGATCTTGTGAAATTAAAGAGCTTCTGTTCAGATAAAGAGATTGTAACACGAGCTCAAAGGCAACCCACAGAATGGGAGAAAATTTTCACTAACCACATATCTGACAGAGCTCTACTGTCCAGAGTGCACAAAGAACTTAGAAAACTAAACTCCAAGGAAAACAATGGCCCAATTAAAAAATGGGCCCTGGAACTTCAAAGAAACTTTACCAGGGATGAAATTAAAATATCTAACAAATATCTTAAAAAATGCTCCACTTTCTTAGCCATCAGGGAAATGCAAATCAAAACTTCCCTGAGATATCATCTCACCCCGGTCAGGATGGCAAAAATCCGCAATACAAACAACGACAAATGCTGGAGAGGATGTGGAGAGAGGGGAACTCTCCTACATTGCTGGTGGGAATGCAGGCTCATACAGCCACTCTGGCAAGCCGTCTGGAGATTCTTAAAGAAATTAAAGATTGAAATGCCATATGACCCTGCTATCCCACTTTTGGGAATAACCCCCCATGCAGCAGAGGTTCGCCTTGATAGCACAAGCTCAACCATGTTCATAGCAGCACTGTTTACAATAGCAAAGTCATGGAATCATCCTAAATGTCCAACAGTTGACGAGTGGATAAGGAAACTGTGGTACATCTATACAATGGAGTACTACTCAGCCATCAAAAATGATGAATTACTAGAATTTGGTGGGAAATGGATGTCAATAGAAACAATTATATTAAGTGAAGTATCCCAGACACAGAAAATTAAGTGCCGTTTGTACTCCCTAATAGGTGGCTCCTAGTACCAAACCCACCTAGCCCACCTAGAGACAATAATTGCAAGGATTATGAACAGGAGGGATGGGGTAGGAGGGCCACACCAGAAACAAGGAGAAAAGGGACCATGTTACAGCAGGGAAAATAGGCCTCCATCAAGGCCCCAAATAAGTAATGAGACATCTGATTAAGTTCACAGACTTTTGTTCCTGATCATTTACTACTGAGGGGGTGTGATCTCACCAGAAGAAGATGGCATATAGTCTGGCAGATAAAAAGTAACCATTTTGCAAATGGGTGATAGACCCCTCCCTCACTGTGGTTCCCATTTTTATTCATCTACCTTTGAATGTGCTTTTATCACAAGACTCTAGTTTAACAGCTTTTTGTCTCTGGTCAGGGGATAACATACAATGCCCACCAGGATGGAGTGAAGGGCATTGCAGGAGCAGCAAAACTGCAAAAGAAAATCAACAAACCACAATCCAGAACTTCAGAGACTCTATATCAACCACCTAGAACTAGGCCAGACTAATCTCTCCCCATCTTGAAGCTCAGGGAAATTTGCGGAAGAGGGGGTGGTAAGATTGTAAGAGCAAAAGGATGGGAAGAGCAATGATATGTAAGTTATTCCATACAAGTTAGGGCTGAAGCAATCATAATTGGACTTTGCATGCCCTGCGCATTGTCCAACACACTGTTGACCTCACAAAGTCTAGCATCTGCTAAAGGCACCAAGATCCTTGGAGGCAAAGGGTTGGCAGCCACAGCAGTGTTCCTATACCTAAGGGGAACACGGGAAAGGGTTCAGGGAAAGGCCACTAGGTCCTTGTATGTCATCGGAGAGGAGGGCCCAGAGGAAAATCAGACATGCACAAGAAAGGACTCTCTGGAAATTGGGGCGGGAGGCACTGGGGGATGGGGAGGGAGGAGGGTAAGGAGGGGGAGCAGGGGGTACGGGGGGAGGAGGAGGGAGGGAGGGAACTGGTGTACCCATTAAGTTTGTATGAGCTGAAATAATAATAAAAAATATATTAAAAATAAAAAAAAGAAAAGCAAATGTTATCAAAAGAGTGAGAATGAGGATCTGTTTATTCCTAATATGAAAAGATAACCAGGAGGGATAATGATTAATGATATAAAAAAGAAAAAGAAAATGAAACAAAAGTAGTTATCTGACCGCTAGTTAGGATAGGAAAAGCTGAAGACAGCATCATTCCTATTCCTACAATAAAAAGGCAGAAAATCTGCAAATTCACAATTGATCTTTCACTCATGGAAATTGAGGCAACCAACTAAATTAAATTTTCATAACAGATTTTCCCATGATAGAGGAAACAGAAAGGAACAGTCAATTTTCTGATGTGACTGTAGACTCCGTAACATCGCCTCAGAAGAATCCAAATAAAATTTCTGACAGGCTACTAAAAGCTGACTTTTGTTCTTACATGCAGAACCCCTGGAACCGCAGTAGGCAGATACAGCCCACATATGCACTCTTTCTTTGCAGTCCTCCCCTGTTTCTTACGAGGGTCCATAGAAGGACAGACCTGAGACAGCTGCTGGTGGGGGCAGGTATGGCAGAGGAGGGTAGCAGACACTGTGGGAAAGGAAAAGGTACAAATCTCCCTTATGACCTTCTTTTCTGCATAATAAAAGATCTAACATTGTTGCGCATAGATCACAACAGTTACAAATATGAACTGGGTGCTGTCACTATCGGCATGAGATCTTAAAATAACTCAAGGGTCTGGGGAAGACTCTGGAGGAAAAGGAGGCAGTGTGAATGGATATGGAACTTTAGCTGAGAGTAAAGTGTGGGGAAGACTTGCATAGGAATTGTGGGGAATTGTTGGTTCTCAACATTCTATAGAACATTCCATAGAACAGCAGCTGTTACGACTAACCTCTTTCATATTTTCATGTATGTGATAATTAATCCTGGGTGCCAACTTGACCACACCTTGGAATTAACTAAGATCAGCTGTGAGGCCACCTGAAGAGATTATCCAGATCAACACGTTTATAATACAAGACCAACCCTAGATCCCATCAGAACCTCCCCAGATCTCATTGGAACTCCCAGTAGTGGACCAATAAAAGGAACCACAGAACAGAAGACCTAGAAGAAGAGAGACTCAAGGAATCCAGTCTTCAGCCATATGGACAGGGGTTACTTAGCTTGCCAGCTTCAGCCACCAGCCGTGTCACTTCTGCCATGAAAGACTGTATCTCCCTTGTGGAACCCTAAATAACCCTTATGACCTTCTTTTCTGCATAATAAAAGATCTAGCATTCTGCAGAAAGGATCAGAAAGTTGTTGCACATAGATCACAACAGTTACAAATATGAACTGGGTGCTGAATAAACCCTGAATAAATTTCCTTTTCTCCCTTAAGTTGTTTGACCTTGAACGTTCTCTCACAGCAATGGTTAAGAGTAACTGTTACACATGCACTGCCTGATGAGGATAAGAGATTAATTACTGGATTGAGAACAATTTATCAATAACTGTGTCAGGGAAGGAAATGATGCTACCTTCCTCAACAACCCTTAACTGTCTATAATCCCTCATGAAGGGAGTGGAGCCTTGTGGGTGTTTCAACTAATTCCTGCTTGGCTTTTCATTCCTTGTCTCCATAGTCTCAAATACAGCAGAATGCAGTTCTGAAGAATCTGACTGACTTTTAGACTGTGTCTTCTCTGGGATTAGGAGTCCTGAAATTCTGAATACATCCACAGCCTTGATTTTTGTGGGTAAGTTACCCTGTTTGTATCAGGAGCAGCGAGTCTCCTATGTCAGACTCATAGGTCAGGAATAGCTTTTTGTGAGACATTTCCTGGGGAGAAGTGAACTCTAGAGAGGCTACTAAGGACCAGGTGAAGAAAGTCTACTCAGGTTTATCATAATGAACTTGCAGGTTTCTTGTGGTGACTTACAGAAGTCCACCCTAATTTGGATGATGACCCACCAAAGCTACAACTCTGAGATCCCTATACCAGTTGTACCCAATGCCATCGGAGAGTCTCCTCTCACTAGCAAAGCTTTGCTGCTTTTATAAACCCCAGAAAGGGCTTTATGAATCTTGCAATTTCTAAGCCCTCTGAGTCTTAAACATTTCCTTAGCTTCTGAAGTCTTAGGAACCTCCTGCTGGGGGTGGGGGGAATGCTTCAGTTTGGAGAAATTCCTACAAGACTTAGCTGTAGTCAAAGTGTCATAACAATTTTCTACTCCCTGTTCTACAGTGCCTAGAAGGCCAAGTGTCTTCAACAAGCAGAAAGGACCCTTCGATGGGAAACTACCAGTGGTCGCATTCTGACAAGCGGGTCTTGAGTCCAATCAGAAACCTGTTGGTTGTCTCCTTGGTACTCTTGCTGTGTGAACCCTGAGATCCATTGAGGCATGCTGGCAGAAGGTGGAAGGGAGTGGGAAAGAATAATGAAGGGAAGGGATGGGATAGAAAGGAGGAAAGCTGGGATGAATATTCAATATGCTTGTAAAAGTAGAAAAAAAATCAATAATAAAAAAAGAAACTACCAGTGGTCAATGACTTAGCAGTAAGGAATAGGACCTCCTGAGCTCCTTCCCTACTCATGACTTATTATTGACAGGTCCAATCTTGGGGTGTCTGCTGTATCTTCAAGACTTCAATCACCATATTGTGCCTAGAAGATGACATCTCTCTGCCTTCTCCATATCTTTTGGCTCTTGCATACTTCTGACCCCCTATTCCTCAGTGTTCTCTGAGCATCAGAGGAATATAAATGTCTTGCTGAGGGATCAGTACTCAACTGACATTTACTCTTAGCACTTTGTGCAACCCAAGTGTCTTCAGCCAGCACTGTTCACTGCTAAGAGAGGCTTCTATGGTTAACATTGAGGGTAATTCCAGGGAACACTATTCGCTTCTACAAGTAACTCTGTTTTAACTTCATGCAAGATACTTTGATAAAGACACATCTGGAATTATATTGCACATTTGGTTCTTATTTACTTTCTTTCTCATTTCCTTAAGAATGAAAGCTCAGTGAAATCAGATTTTGATTTACTCTCTCATACAATCTTAATACCTTAAGAAGGACATGAAAATTTCTAGGCACAAAAATATGACATAAACAACTGAATTCAGATGGCTAAAGTAATAAAGCACAATTTTGAGATTCTGTTTTTCTTTTCTCTGAATGCCACTACCACATCTCATAATTTTCAGGTCTATTCACAACTCTGTTGGCAGTTTTCAGTAAAGTGTTCTTCATGTTCCATGCAAGGGTTTATTAATGTACACGTGTGTCTTTGGCTCTAATTAGGAGGATATGCATGAATGTTCTTTGTATTTGAAAATATTTAAATTTACAAGGAAAATGAAGGTAAAAATAGAATTTTATGTGCACATTCTTTTGCTGCCCCTACTTGTAGAGTCATTTCATGCTTTCTGCCTTCTTCCTATTATCAAAATCTGCCCTAATTTTGGATGTAGTTATAAAAGTGCCTTTCAGAGGAGTCTCCTATGTTACTTGTATTGGTGACTTAGTTTTTTTTTTATTTTTCTACTTTTAAACGCATATTGAGTATTTATTCAAGGTTCCCTCCCTCCTCCTCATCATCCTTTCCAGTTTTTTCACCAATCCCTCCCACTCCTTCCCTTCCACATGCTTCTTTGGACCCCAGGGCTCATTCTGACTTGTCTACTCCTGTAGGGGCTCAGGACTATATCTCTTCAGGCCGATCCCACTGGTAAATTCACTTCCCTCCACTCATCCAGCTTTAGGTCCAAAGGTTTCCACTGTAAGTTTGCATTCTATGGTGGTAATGTCTACCTGTAGAGCAATTTGATGTACCGCCTTCCTACCTAGAAGTTTATTGGGGGGGGCTCTTCCCTATTGATCTGTTTCTTTCCCTTTTTTTAGGTTCTTGTTCTAGTTTGTAGTAAGTAGGAAGTGTACCATTCTGAAAGTGGGTCTTTAATCCAATCAGAAAGTTGTTTGGTTGTCTCCTTGATATTCATGCCACTATTACACTGGCGGTTGGTTACCTGTTGTCATAGTTATTTACATTGCAACTTACAGATCTCATGTCATTAATGGGGCTTATGATTATTTCTCTCCCCCAGCAGCTTCTACAGTATTCCTTGGTACTGTGTAAGTTATCTAGCAAGGAGAAAGTCCTCAGTTCCAGTTCATATATTTTGCCCATGTTCTGTGATCCATTTGTGTTGCATCTTCAGCAATAGGTTCTTACTGACAGTTTTTGGAGAGCAACCAATAGCAATGGAAAAATCTGTAATGTTCTGGGTCCTTTAAGACCTCTCTGACCAACATTTTATCAGCAAGTGCCATATTCCTGTTACTTCCAGTGTAATTTTGTCCCTTGGTTCTAAATGGATCAGCTCAAGGCTTTTTGTTTCCCCGTTTTCTATGTCACTCTATGATCCTATGCATAGGGACTGCCCATTCTTTTTCCTTTCTTTAAAGGAAATTTTTGACATATTTCTAGCATAGAATGTTCCTTTAAGGTTTCCTCCAACAATCTTAGGGTTTTTCTATAAGTTCTTCTGTCCTTCCTATCTCTCAAGTCTTTCCTATCTCACTCATCTCATTCCCTGCTATGTATTTTCCCCAATTATTCTGGTATCCTAAATCTCCCCTTTAAAAGGTTTCATCTTAACCATCCCTTCCCACTGTGATAGTTAATCTTGGGAGTCAACTTGACCACACCCGGCATTAACTAAATTCAGTTGAGACCACTGAAGAGATTATCTGGATCAATACATTTACAATACAAAGACCAGCCCTAGATCTGATTGGAGATTCCCAGTAGTGGACCAGATAAAAGGAACCACAGAACAGAGGATTGAGAAGACAAGAGACTCTCCAAGAATGTTTGCAGTGACTTAGCCTGCCTCTAGCTTCAGCCAACAAGCATGTTGCCTCTGCCATGAAAGACTGTTTCTCCCCTCTGGAACCATAAGCTGAATAAATCTCCCTTTCTTCCTTAAGTTGTTTGACTTTGGATGTTCTCTTATAGCAATACTTAAGAGTAACCCTTGTACCCATCTTCCCACTCTTAGGTCTTTTTTGAATTTTTTTGGCTCTTATAGTGCTTCCAATCCAAATATATTGACAAGGATATTAGTTCTATCATCTGCATATAAGAGGAGAACATGTGGTGTTTAACTGTCTGTGTCTGAGACAATATTAAAGTTTCCTGTTCCATCTGCTTACCAGAAAATACCATCTATTTACCAGAAAATTCCATCATTTCATCTTTTCTGATGGCTGGGTAATATTCCATTGCATATATGTACCTACAATTTTATTATCCATTTTTCAGTCGATGAGCATGTTGGCTGATTCCATTTTTGTCACTATTGTGAATAGAGCTGCAATGAATATAGATGAACAAGTGTCTTTGTAATAAGATGTAGAATCTTTTGGGAATATTCCAAGCAGTGGTATACATGGGTCATATGGCAGTTCCATTTTTAGTTTTCTGAGGAACCTCTGCACTGATCTCCATAGAGGCTGCACCAGTTTACACTCCAACTAGCAATGAATAAGAGTCCCTTTTTCTTCATAGCCTCGCCAGCAATCTTTGTTGTGTGTATTTTTGATCTTAGCATTGATTTACATTTATCTGATAATCAGGGAAGTGCAGCACATTTTAAGGCATTTGTTTGACATTTCAATTTCCTTTTGAACGAAGTCCCAGTTTAGTTCCAGGAGCCATTTTTTAATTGAAATGTTTGGTGTCTTGGTGTTTAATTTTCTGAGCTCTCTGTATACTCTGGAGATTAATTCTTTGTCAGATGCATAGTTAGCGAAGATTTTCTGCCATTCTGTGGGTTGTCTTTTTGTACAAGTAACAGTTTCTTTTGCAGAAAAGAAGCTTTTTAGCTTCATGAAGTCCCATCTGTTGATTATTGGGGTGACTTAGTTTTATGCTATATCTCATAGCCCTGGGCAGGTTCTTCTGTCACAGTGCTTATGACATTACATTTAGCTGTTTGTTTATCTATCTGAGTTTCTAGCTGTTCTCTTCTTCCTTAAATATATTTGAATCTTTCATATTTAACATGTGAGCGGCACATAGTGTTATCTTACCAAATGTTGTTTGGATACTTTATTAAACTAGAATGTTGTCTACCTGTCATAGTTAGGAACAGGTGTCAACTTGACAGTTGAGGGTTTGAGCACTGGGCACATTGGTAGAGAATTAGTGGTTGAGTTAAGCTCAGCAAACCTGCAGGAGATTGTCTAGCTGCTGGAGAAGGCCCAGCTCATGGTGGGTGGGACTAGGTCCTAAAATAAATCACAGAGAGCTGGTTGAGACAGTTGGCATCCTTCTGTTACTCAGCCAGACATGCTGGTCTGGCAAGTAAGGATTGTCCATCTCTCAGCTGTTATGTGGTGATGGTGTGGTCAGTTCCCTTGGTCCTGGTATCGGTCAATGCTCTACCATCAAGCTGGACTACAGATTGTAACTGGACTATCAGTAAGAAAATTAATTCCTTGTTCCCTCAAGCTGTCTGATGGTCATTTATCAGCAACCATGCAGGCGAAGTGCAACACTACCTTAGAAGAATATGCAATTAAAAAAAAATAGCCAAATTAAGCTCTCTAGCTTTGAAATTTTAGTTAACAATTCTCTGTGATTTAGAACCAGTGGAACAACAGGGAAGTCCTCCCAGAACTACTGGAGTCCATTGTTTGCTCCTGAACTTATGGACTTTAAATATTTTTTAAATGACAGCCTTAACTTCTAGAAGTATGGCATCATAGTTAGATATATGTGTTAATTTGACAGTTGAGGGTTCCTGCTCTGGGTACATTTGCAAAACAATGGTTAAATTAGGCCACAGCAAGCCTGAAAGAGGTAATGTAGTTAATGGGAAGGGCCCAGCCCATAGTGGGTGGGCCATTTCCTGGGCCATTTCCATATAACATGGATAGAGCTGGTCAGTAGTTTGTCATACTCTTGTACATTTGGATAGACTCACATTCTGGCAAGTGAAATTTTCCCCTCTCAGTAATTCCTGCGGGTATGGTGATGCCAGTTTCTCTGCTTCTGGTATCTTTGCGAACTTTCTTATCAAGCTAAGAACTATGACTGATAATCATAAGAAAGAATCAGACCTCTTGTTCTAAGCTGTTTAGTTTTGAAATTATAGCAACATGCAGATGCAAACAAACTACAACAGCATTTTACAACCTTCCTACACACATATACAAGCATATTATGCATACAATACAATTTAAAAGGCAGAAGTAAGTTTCATTGTAACCAACAGCCTTTAGCTCCCCATCCCATCTCTAATAACTATGAAACTGGAACTTGCTTCCTTTCTTCTTGATATTTTTGCTTTATTGATGGAATTAACTTGGGAATTCCCAATGATCATTGAGAGCTTAGAAGTTTCAAAGTGCTAACTCTAGACTTATAACTTCCTAATATTATAATCTGGAATAAGATATCTAACCTCCCTGATTCTTGACATTATTTGTAAAAGTGAATTTTGAAATACCATTTTACAAATTTGCAATGAATGTTAAACTAGACACTGTAAAGAAAGCACAATACTAATAGACAGCAAACACTTTATAGATTAATGATGTCTATTATCTTTATTGTTAGCATTTGTTATTTAGCAATATTATTATTAATATCATTACTATTATTCTAGATTATGTAACAGTACCTATGCTTCTGCAAAGGGGGTCCACTTACTACTTTAATCTCCACGAAGGAAATCTATAGTGAACTGGGGAACCATTCTATCTTTCTATGCTTACTCCTGTCCAAGGGCTGAAGAGGTAATTTAAACCATACAGTTTCTAATATATGTATTTCAGTTCTTCCCACTTTTTAGAAAAGGATTGTCCATTGGATATGTAATTCTCATGTTTTACCTTCCAATCCTACCTCTATGGATGAGTCCTGTTATGTGAGTATGCCATTGCTAATTTCGGATGAAGCATAAATAAGCCAACTCTAAAACTGCTAAAGGCCTTGCAAATACTGGGATAATTTTGCTGATTGTTTTTCTTCTCATCTGAGTGTGTCAGGGTTAAGTGATAAAGTTAAAAAGGCATATTTACTTGTCCTCCAACTCCTCCAAGTTTTTATTTCCAAATCACGGGTCTGTCCTTTGGTGCTATTGGCTCTAGTTACTACCCATGGAATCCCTTTGCATTTTGAACCCTAGATATTTTTCTTCATATGCTAGTTGTTCTCTTGTTGGAAAGTGGCCATTGTCCCTGCTAGGCAACTTCCATAAATACTTTTGGCCATCTTCCCTTCACAGCTGCCAGGCTGATGTGAAAGATAATGCTGCCCAACACCAACTTTCAGTGTTGGAGCTGCTACTTTCCCTGTTGCCTTGACGGCCATAGGCAACTCTTTTGAGCAGCACAGGAAAATATCAGCTTTACTACTTGAGTGGAATGTCTTCTAGTCCCAAGACCATGGCTGCTCCTGGACGGCTTTCCTGTGTAACAGCTGCAAGATCCCTTTCACCATACCGAGGACATGCTTTTATTTCATCTTCCAGAATTGTGACTGTGGTCATTTCCGTACAGAGGAAGATTTCACTCTGACTGGATACATGGACATGCTCTTTAAAAATCCCTCTCTTATTCAGTGTGTACATGACCCTCTCCCTAGCAGTGAGAGGATCCCTCATCTGAAAGCTGAGCTGGCAGCTGTTGGGATGAATAGCCTGCTCGAGGATGGCAAGACTGAAGGGAAAGCATTGTGTCAGTCAGACAGGAATTTGCTGGCACACATTTTTGTGCTAACAGCTGCTGCACTTTCAGTTTCAAACTTGGCAGACCTTCTATTGGATATGCCTTGCCAAAAAGTACAATTCTTTGCCTTATTTTTCTTTACTATCGATTTAGAAAGAACTGGGGGTCAAGTAGAAAGCTAAGATGGGGTCAACATGGAGCTAAACCTTTAGCAGATGATACCCTCTACTAATCAGCATCAGCTGCTTAAGAAATAACTGTGTGGTTGTCCCATTTTAGTTTGTAAGTATGTGTGTATAAGTCTGTAGTAAACTGGTTGTAAGGTTTTTTTTTTTGTGGTGTGTGTGTGTGTGTCAGAGGACACCATGTGTGCCTGTGGAGGCTCAAGAGTGACTTCAGAAGACATCCTGGATTTTTAGCTCCTCTTTGCTTTGCTTTGCTTTGCTTTGGGATTTCCCAGAATCTGCCACCAAGAGGCGGAAGTGCCAGCTACTGCCATTTCTCCCTGGTGTTTTTATGTGGGATATGGGATCCATCTGAACTCAGGTCCTTCTGTTTTTGAGTATTAACTCCTGAGCTTAGCTTTTAATAGATAACTATGAAATTCATGGTTCGTGGTGGTTTCTTAATGCCTTGGGAGATTTCAGGCTAGTGAATCAATGTTATCCAACCATTATAGACTAGTGTAACATATTTTAAAGTAAATCTCATGTTTGAGTTGATTAATTCATATTTATTTCTTACCATACTCGATTTTTATTACATATCATATGTGTGGCTACATGAAATGAGTCACCGAATTACTGAGAACACAATGTAGTCCCTTGCAATTCTAAAGTAAATGATCATTTTCATAAACATAACTGGTAAAGTAGTTTATGGAGATTTATTTTTAAAGGAGTCACAACTTCCCAGTGTTCAAAAGCATCTCTAACAATGGTGGCTAGAGAAGGGATAAGTAATTTTAGGCTCTGAAAGGTTCTGCTGTGCACTGACATTTTATCTTTTTTTCTCAGCCATATTATCAAATGCCTGACTTAAGGGGAAAGAAAATGCCAGAATAAGATGTTAAGCATTAGTATTTTATTTCAGAGACTCTAAGCTTATTGTGCCACAGACCAGAGTGAATAAACTGAACTTTGCATATGCAGCACCTCAATTATTAAACACATCTGTAGAAACCTACACTGTCAAATTAACTGGTTGTTGTGGCTATGGAATATATGTTCATTTAGTTATTTGTGCCCTACCATCCCAACTGGATTTTTTTTTTTTTTGCCTTTTGAGCAGAATACTAATAAAGTAATGTTACTGATTCTCATTAAAAATTTGAATGATATACCACAGTGCATGTTTTAATAATTTATATGAGCCCTGTTTCTCACTTACACAGGTCGAAGCAAAAGTTTTTTAAATTAAAAGTTTGATAATACTAGAATTGCATCTGATGGATTTCAGTGGCTAGTATCTATTTTTCTATTTGGTTTGAAAGACATCTTATCCTTTATTTTTCTCATAAAAATGTATTAAGCTTTGTAGCATTAGTGGACACTAGAATTTTATGTTGTTTATATATCAAAATTCTGCTTTTTCTTTAGTTTATGGTTGATAATTCTGGCTCTGGAGAGGGTACAAAGACTGACTGACACTTTGCCTTCCTATTTCTGGAGATGTTTTCACTGTGCTCACATGGAGAGGCAAGGGAACTAGCTTTTGGGCAATCAACTTTGGCCTTATGAATGAACATTCTTCTAGTACATGTTGGCAAGATGTTTGGCCCACAAGGAGACTTTATGAAGAGAGGCCTTTATGAAGAAAATACAATCTCTGACACAATTCTACACACGGAAGAGTAGTCTCAACATCTTCTGAGACTTGAAATCCAAGTAAAGCACTTCTTTGGTTTTTCAAGCACATTTAAAGTCAGTGGAACAAATGCTGCAGCAACAGAGTCATTGGCTGTAGGAAAATGAGCTCCTCGTTTCTTCCTCCATATTGGGAGGCCATCCGGCTGGCCTGTCATCAGTGACCTCCGGAGCGTCAGCTCGCCATCCTGTGGTGCACTCAGCTGGGTCATTGTGCCCTGTCAGTAAAGCAATCACAAGAGTTCCATCTGGACAGAAATAGAGCAAATTATTGTCACCTTGACTTTTGTAGTTTTTTTTAGACTTCCAATGATAAAAACAGTTGGTATTGACTTTTAAGAGACACATCTGGTGTGCTTTGGGCTGAATGCCAGAAATTTTTGCTGTTGAGATTTGTTTCATTTATGCAGGCTTCAGTATTTTCAAATTCTATGCATCTTATGAAACTGAGTTTTGAAAGCTTTAGGGAGAAACTTTTGTTGAAATACTTTGTGTATTTTCAGTCCAATATTGCAAGTGATACCCTGAATGAAGAGAAGCTATATAACTAATTCAAAGATGATAGATCTGAAATAACATTGATGGTACCATGGCCTTTTGCCAGCTTCTCTATCTTTCCTATCACACTATTTTTTTAAAGGATGTTTAATTTTTTTTTAAAAAAAGTACATTATTCTATTTAAACCACCTTATACTGGTTGTTTTTAGATATTCATCATTGTTGTCTTTTTCTATTTTATTAAATTTTTTTCATACCCAGCAAAAATGAGCTTATGTCCTTGCCTCCCTCTCCTTCTTCTACTACCACCTTCCTCTTTCATCCTTCCCCTCCCCTTCACCAATCAAGCCATGTCCCTTCTGCCCCCATGTCTTTTGGCATGTGTGCACCACAGGGCTCCCTTCAGAGTGCCCGTACTAGTAAGGAACCAGGCTTTTGTGGTAGAATAAGTGACCTTCATTGGGCAAACCTACGGGTAGGAAACAACTCTTTCTCTTGTAAGGCACCTGCCCCAAAGATTGTGTCTGAGTGTAGTTGTTTCTCCTGAAGTCCTCATTGTTCCATGGTGGAATACTGATATGTTAGACCAACATTGTGTAGGTCTGGTGGAAGTAGACACCATTACTGTGAGTTCTTGGATGCAGCAGTGATGTCATGACTGGAATAGAATGGCAGGCAGTACACCTCCCATCTTTAAGCTCTTACAATATTACTGATCCTTCTTCCACTAAGTTTCTTTTTTAATGATAGAATTCTTAATTTTAACTGACACATGGCTACCATTAAAACTAAAGACTACATATCTCAGCATCCATTTCGGCTTCATGTGAACTGAAATAAACCCCCATGGGGATAAAGAGAAAATACTGATATTGGAAAAGCATGACATTTAATTTTCCTGCTCTCTTCCTCATTCATTCTAGTCATGCTGTCTTGATTCACTTTGGGCAGGAGTGAGATATTAGATCTGAAATAGGTAATTCACATTCGTGATACCAAAGAACCAGTTTTGTAGTTGCTACTGTTCAAATTTTTGCACAAGAGAAGCAAACATTTATCTTGCTTTAACTACCAATATTACAGCAACTGAACATACAGAGCTACTTAATAGTTTGCAAATTTTATGCTGTAGTTAATATTTTATAACTACAGTATTTAAATGCAATAAATGGACACTCTGCTGTGTAATGTCTGGCAGTCTTGGAATTAAATAAACTATTGCCACCATATGTTACAGGAGATGCCTTTCTTTCCACTCAGGATCCTTCTAATAGCCTATATAATGTGAATTGTGGTGTCTTTCTAACCTCATCGCAACCCTAGGCTGGTAGCTAGTGTTTGCCATAAGCTGTTTCTCAACATCCCAAACATGTTCAATGTTTCTTCTACAACATAAAATTCTCCTCTTTATGGTTCTGTTTTATTTTTATATTCCCCTGCCCCAAATCTCTACCTCTAATATCTTGTTTCATCTTGTTTCTATAATGTAAGCATTTATTCACTTTTCTTTTCATTCAGGTCTTCTTTGACTACAATAAATTTTATTTTCATGGCCCATCATGTACATTCTTTTGTGTCTTAGATTTTTTTGCAAGTGATTCATTCCAGGTTTTTCTTCTCAATGAGAAAATAAATAATGGAAACCAGATCTTTACCTATTTAACCTTTGCTATGTTCTCACCATGCTTTTGTTACCCACTTAGCACCAGATAAACATCTATTGAGTGGAGATAAAGATCAGGGAGTTTTAAATGGACGTGAGTGATGTAATGACTATTTAATTAAATGTGTGATTATATTATTTTAATGATTCACTTCAGTTGCTGAAATAACTAAAAAAGATATATACTCTTTTTTGTATAGGTAAAATATTTTCAGTGAAACTATAACATATGGAAGATCATGTACTAGTAGGCAGAGTTTATCAATTTATGAATGTCATTGCATTTTTAGCATATTCTTAATCTCTAATATTGAAATAGCTAGCAAAATCTTAATATTCTGAAGGTTTAGGGAAAAGATCATGAAAATGTTTTTCAATATAGCAATGTCTTATCTTTCATGTTCACTTTTTTGACTACAAGTAATTATGTGCTTTATGAGCATTGGAAACAAAAGTGAAGAATAATTCTGAATTTTAATCACATTTTAACAGGTAGAGTGGAAAAAGGCACATATATATTTGTGTTCCAGAAATACCATATTACTTTGTGAGCCAAGCTATATCAAGCACTGAGCTTTGAGAGTAGTTTAGAAATCTAAGCATTTTAAGGGCATTTTCCTCCTTTGGAGAATGCTGGCTAAAGATGGAGCTGAGAAATTATGAATAGATTGACTCCCAGCCTATGGGAGTTGAAATTAACATTGCCGTTGAATTCAATGGTCATTAAAAAGCTGGGTTGGGTGCCATATTGGGTCGCTACTACACCTGTGTTCTTGCTCTCTGTCAGTACAAGTTACACATACCACTGTATTTCTAGCTTTCTGCACTGAGTATTCCGGTGTTCAATTTCCTACTCCATCAGCACCTACTGCCTTTTCCCTTAAAACCCTCAGTTCTATCCCTAAGGAATCTCCCAAAAGCCTTTCCTCTGCTTTACATACAGGGACTGATTTCCTTCTTCCAACAAATTATGCAACTCTCTCAGCCTTAAAATGTCATCATGTCATAATCAACAGCTTTGGAAAGCAAAATCTGCTTTATTTTAACTCTAATGAGCAGGGAAGTTTAAGGAATTTCAGAAGACTTTTAAGGTGGTCTCTCAACACTAGTAAATAGCTGGTACAGTCTTTCTATAATACTAGGGTACTTCATATTGACTTCTTTACTGTCAGAAAATTGGAAGACTTATATTGAGATAATCATTTAATAATAACTGATGAAATTTTGCCCATAGAAACATAAATCAATGTATCAGATGGAATATGTTTGATATTGCCCTGTAGATATACACACATTTTTTCTTGAACTCACATATTTCACTCTTTTTAATTACAATGCTATTTATGACCCTTACTGCTATTTTTCCCAATGTTCCAACATCATGGTTAAACTATAGTTCTGCAAATTTTTGATTGAGAAATACTTCTCATAATTTATCTCTTTTTGTTGGAATAGATTTTATCTATTTCACCCTGGAAGTGAGAATATATTCTTTTTTCTTTTTTAGTTTTATAATCATATTGAGTGCTAACCCCTGCTTCCCTCCATCCCCCTCCCTCCCATTTCTCCCTTCTCCTTGTCAAACCATCCCACTCCCTTCCTCCTTTCTGGATGCTTCTATGGAACCCAGAGTTCCCTCTAACTTGTCTACTTTTGTGGAGGTTTAGGTCTCTGTGGCATATCAAGTTGTCCCTCCTCAGGATTTCCTGCTGATATTGGTGGTTCCCTTTCCTCATCCAGTTCTAGTCTAGGTTTTCCCTGTGTGTTCTTATCTCGCTTCAGTTCCTCATAGTCTATGGACAGATGTTGATATTTCAGTCATTATGCAGGTCTGGTAAGGACCAGTCTCATTGCTATTAGTTTGTGGATTCAGCATTCTTTCCTTGAATGGAATGTCTTGCCCAACAGTGGATCTTCCCATCTTTAGGTTCTTACAAGCTCTTCCGTAAGGTTCCGTAAGCCTTAGGATAGGGAGAGATTAGGATGGCCTGATTCTGGGAGAACATTGCCGGGTAGCTGGTAATCTGCATTATGACTGGTCATTGTTGTCCACTTCACTGCTCTGCTACTGGTCTAGGTTATATCCTGTCAGGGTGTTGAGATTCTCTACCTCTCTTGTAGAAGAAGATTTCTAGGCTGAGTGCTATAAGTGCCCTTCAAATATTTACAAAGCAGTTTGGTGTACTGTCTTCCTACCTATATGTTCACTGGCTATTTTTCTTTATTGATGTATTTCCTTTCATTTTTTAGGTTCTTATTCTAGTTAACAGAAGCAGGAATGTGTTCCATTCTGACAAGCAGGTTTCGAGTTCAATCAGAAAGCTCTTTGTTGTCTATTAGAAATTCGTGCCACTATTACACTGGTATACACACATTTTTAATCTATGTCAAATTCATTTCAAAATGACTAGTAATGCATTATGCAAAACCATTTAAAATTTTAAATGTTTTCTTATAACAGGTTTCTTTATGCCATTTTCATGCATATTCATAGGGCATTTAGGCTATTAACAATTCTTGTTACCTCTTTTATCCCTCTCCTATTGATCCCCTTCATATTTCCTAGTAACCACTCTTCTACTCTCATGATTTTAATTTCTAATGTTCATTATGGTTACTTCTAGTAACATGGCAGTAACATCTTATCAATGGACATATTACTGATGAAGTATTTATACCTTATCCATAAACTATTAATTGCTTATAAATATTCACGAAGGAGTAGGTCCCCATGAGTCAGAACCCTCTCCATGGCAGGATATTGACAAGTCCAATTTCATGCTTGTTGTATATAGGTACTATAAGTCTAAGAATACATTATCCTGGTAACCATCCTGCAAATGGGAGACTGACCCCCCTCACCATGGTCTCCTACTCTTATTCCTTTTACCTTTGAATCTATTCTTATAGTAAGACTCTACTTTAACAGCCTTTTACCTCTGGCTAGGAGGTGACATCCAGTACCCATCAGAATGGAGCCAAGGGCAGTGCAGAAACAGCAAAACTGAAAAACAACAACAAACCATAATCCAGAACATCAAAGACCCTACATTAATCACCTGGAACCAGGCCAGCCTTATCTCTCCCCATCCTAAAGCTCAGGAAAGTTTGTGGAAGAGGGACGGTAAGAATGTAAGAGCCTAAAGATGGGGAGAAGCAACAATATGCAAGATACTCCACACAAGTTATGGCCGAAGTAACCATAATTGGATTTTGCATGACCTGCACAATGACTAACATATCATTGAACCTCCTCCAAATCTAGCATGGATCACAGGAACTAGGATCCTTAGAAGCAAGGGATTAACAGCCACAGTAGTATTCCTATACTAAAGAGGAATGCAAGAAAGGGCTCTAGGCAATGCTACTGAGTCCTTATACCTCATCAGAGAAGAGAACTCAGAGGGAAGTTTGACATTCACACTAAAGGATGCTCCAGGGAAGGGGGAGGGGCACTAGGAGAAAGGGAGGGAGGGGGGGAAAGGAAGAGGAAAAGAGGGGAGGGAACAAGGGGGTCCGGGGAGGGGTGGAGGGAGGTAGGGGACTGGGGTACCTATTAAGTTTGTATGAGTGGGAAAAGTAAATTAATTAATTAATAAAATAGAATACATTATACATATGATGTTCAGAAATAAGAGTTCCACACCTCTACTTCAATTTCTTCCATCTCTTACTTTCTTTCTGTCCCTTCTTCTATTGTATTTTCTCAGCCTTGGAGATGTGATATTGATGTCCCATTTATGACTGAACATTCAACAATAATTTATTCTCATCACTTCGATCAGTTATGAATCTCTACAGTTATTACTGACAAATGCAAAAAGAATCATCTCTAACCAAAACTGAAAAAGCACTGATGTATGGGCACAAATAAACTATTCTCCACTTCTTTGTTTACACATGAACATAACGAATTTATGATATGTGCATTAAAACCTTCTACTTTGCCATATTCCCTCCCATTGTCACGTGTTTTGCATGTGTAGACCACTGTGTTCATCTGGTTTGTGTCTGATGACACATGCCTAACTACTTGCTGGAATGTACATTATATATCAGTGCATATATTCTTGAAGAAACTATCTTCTATTGCCTCCTTTAAACATTAGCCTTGATCCTTCTCTCAGGGAGGTGTGGAGCCTCTTGAGAGCTTTTTTCCCTTACATGGACAAATGTTTATAGGGCAAGTCTCATGTAGGTCTTGTGGTAATATGCATAGCTGCTATGAAATAATGGATGTTATAGCCCTGTCATCTCCAAAAGATAATATCTGTCTGCATCCCTGCCCCATTTCAGGCTTTTACAATCATAGCACTCTCTCTTCTGAGACATTCCTTGAACCTTGGGGTGAAGTCGGGAGTGGTTTAGTTGTCTTGTGTAGGGCAGAACAGTTCAGAATCTATTCATTTATATATTTTAGCCAATTATGCTTTTCTGAACAACAACCTTCCTCTGCAGAAAGAAGCTTCTAGGTAGAGTGCTGAGTGCTCTTCCATTTGTGGATATAATGACAACTGTTTAAAAGGCAGTTTACAGCTAAACTTTCACCGTTTGCATCCCCCAAGAGCATATGTGGTCCCCTTTTGTATGTTCTTGTTCTAGTTCACAATACCAAGAATGTGATCTTAGCTGAAAAGTGGGATTTTAATCTGATCAGAAAGTTGTTGGTTGTCCCATATACATTCATGTCACTATTAAACTGAGCATTGTCTCTTGCCAGGGTGATTGTTAATACAGCTTGCAGCTTTCGTGGATTGATGCGGTTTGTTGATTTTTTTTTCTGCCAGTAGCTTTCATTGTACTTTCTGATACCATATAATCTCCAGCAATGACTAAGCTTCCAGACCATTCCCAGCTGTTCTTTTTCTTTTTCTTCCATGCCTTTTGATTTACATGTGTTGTATCTTTAGTAATAGTGTCTTACCGTTTCTGGAGAATAATCAAAAGCAATGGCAAAAGTGGTTTGTTTTTTGGGGGAGGGGGGCTTTGAGACCTCTGTAATCAAGACATGTCAGTAAGTATCACATACCTGTTACTTGTGTTGTGTAATTGCTTCTGGGTTCTATTTGTACCCATCATAAGGAATTTTTTTTTGTTTTGCTCCATCTTACTCTGTCTGTGTTACCCTACAAATGGAATGTCTGTTCTTTTTCACTTTTTTGTTTTGCAATCATAGTTCTGTGGAAGTCAATTTTAGAGGCCCATCAATTCCATTTAGCAAAATGACAGCAGTAGCTTCTCTATTGAAGTCTGTGAATTCCTATCTAGTGGCTTTGACTGGGATTACAGTATCAAATGTAAATTCTGTCCTGTGGAGCTTTGCCACTGTTGCATCAGTGGGACAACCTTGTAGGAGCCATTAGTAGTATTGCATCCAAAACCCAAAGAATGAGTGAGACTATTGATAACAAATCCCACTCCAGAAACATACATAGCACCTGCTAATACTCTGAGGGATAAACAGCATGGAGAAGGTCCAGTCAGTTCTAGTTTTAATTCTCTGTGTTCTGAATGTGATATAGTCAACAATATGATCTTCCCTTCTAGTTCCTTTAACTCTAGTATTTCTCTGTTTAGTTTGTTATTGTGATTTTAATGGTCTGTACATTGAGAAGGGGGTATTGAAGTCATAAGAAAATTTGTGTAGGTGTCAATCTGCAACTTTACATCTCTTAACATTAGTTTTATGAAGTTGACTTCACTAGTCTTCAGTGTTATATGCCTAGACTTAATATGCCATTTGATGTATTAATCTGAAATATATGAATGAATTAATCTGAATGAATTCGTCTAGTAACTACTTCCAGGAAATACACTTAACCATCAATGCAGATACTTCAACAGGTTAAAAGGATAGGAAAAATGAATTAAAAGTAAATGAAGCTTGAAAACAAGCAGGCATTATCATTAGGCATATGTCAGCCAAAGTAGACTTCAAACCAAAATTAGACAGAGAGATAAAAAACATCTGGGATTGGTAGTTTGGGAAGGAGATTTGAGCTAATTTTTAATGTTATTTATGTTTTTCATTAAAACTTGCTAATAAAGAGTTAGATTTTTATTGAATTTATTCTGAAAATTTGGATTACCTTTTTTCTTTTTGTAGGACAGTTTGCAGTCTTCAGAAGGGGCTAGAATGTGATCATGCTGTGGTGTTGTTTTCCTTTTAGACTGATTTTCAAAGCAGCTGGCTTCATTTCCTATCCTCTTATGACAGCTGAAACAATAGTCACTACCTGGAGTACACACTGATAATAGACTAATACTTAATTACAGCACAGTCACCCCTCCAATGCTAATTAATAATTTTAAGTAGGGAGAAAAAGCGGTAATACTCTCCAATGCTAATTAATAATTTTAGGTTGAAAAAGACAGTAGTAATACTCTGTGTACTAACATAATAATTATTATGGGGATCAAAAGAATAAATCAAAAGAATAAAAAAATAAAGAAGAAAGAGTCAAAGTGTAACTAGTGATTTTGATTGGATCAGTAGGAAGTAAGAAAGGAAATTAGATAGAAAGGGTAATACAGAAGCTAATATGGGTGGGCCAGATGAGGAATCTTTGGCTGAAAGTAGATGGTAAAGAGTTAAAGAGAAAAGCAAAGACGTGCTATCAGGCAGATAATAGATGAGTCCCACCTGTCAGGAGACTTAACCACAGTGACCGGCAAAGAAGGCAAGACTATATTCTTTATGAAAGAAAAAGAAAAGAAAAGAATAACAAAAAAATCAATGTTGGGCAAGAATAGAGTGAGGCTAAACCGACCTGCTAGAATGACATTACACTGTGAACAAAGACAGACTAGATAGAGATGGAGAGAGAATTGGGAAAAGTGCACTTAGAAAGCCCAGATAATTGAATACCAGTGTCCCCCTTATGTTTACGCTGGGATATTTAGAGCAGGTCTTCTCACTGCAGTTAAAGCTTTCTGTAAACCTCTTCATAAAAACAACCAGAAGCATGATTCCATGGTATCTCAAACTCATGATCCTCCAATTTAATCCTCCTTGTTGTTAGAATTATAGGTATGCAGCCTTTCATAGAATTAAAAGGCTGGACTAAATAGTAAGACCTAATCCTCAAAACAAGCAAATAAAAGTAAAAAAAATAAAAACACAACCAACAGACCAACCAACCAACCAAACAAGCTGATTTTTTCCTAGCTGATTCTTTGGCATTTAATGTAAAGAAAAGTTATAATTAACAGTTCAGTAGAGTTGAATTAAACCATCAAATACAACTAATTTCTTTTTTATTGAAATGAAACACGGGGAATTATGTCCAAAATCTAGGCTAAATTTTAACTTTGTATATGAGCTAATGCATTAAGAATATTGAATTTTTAAAAGTGGCTCTGTTTTTTATGGCTATGTGTGTGTTCATGTGTTTGTATTTGTGTATGCTTGTGCATAGAAATGCATGCACAGGCAAGTAGAGTACCTCTGGTGTTTTCCTGTTGATCTCCACTTTATTTTTGGAGACAGGATTTTTACTGGTTGGATATGGAGCTCATGAATTTGCTGCACTGTCTTATCAGGGATTTATAAATACATGATATCAAGGCCAACATTTTATGTGGGTGTTTAGAATCTGAATACAGGTCAAGAACTTTAGTGACTAGTCCATTTCCCCAGTCTCAAAAAAAATTTAAGTCTATCAGTACAAATGGTATTTCTCGAAATATCAGACACTATCTTATTATAAATAACAGATGATTGTCATGCTAAGCAATTCTGCATATTGAATGATATATTTGTATGCAACACTGATGCTAAATATATCATGTTATCATTAATTACTCATGAAATTAATATGTTTCTGAAGTCAACAAAGAATTTTTTTAGTTTTAATGGAAAATAATGTTGAACCATTCTATTTAGTATTTTATGGATCATGTTTAAAGTTTATTATCCAACTTCTACGATAAAAAATTTTCACATAGTTTTAATTTTTTCCACTGGTACTATTTATGACTGTTTGTATAAACAAGAATATTGGTGATATCTTTAGCTTTCCAATTCACTTTATTTTTTTTTCACAATCCTAAATTCAGAGAGGTTCTGTCAGCTTTTTTAGTTATTAAGATATATAAAATGCAAAAAAAATAAATGCCACCTAATAGTTTGCAAAAAATCTATTAACCTAAAGTTTAGAAATTAATTTTATGGGTGATAATGTAATCGTTTTGTAAGGAATAGAAAGAGGAACTATACTGAGATTTTATATTCAAAGTAATCTATAAAATAAGCCACATAATTAAGAAGGAAATTCTGGGTTGACAGAATTATAATTACATTTCAGCATTCAGTATCTATTCAGTAGAACTACTAGATAAAGTTTTCAGTTTAAAATGCAAAAGCTAATTAAAACTGGCTGAGATATGAAAATTGTCACGTACAATCAGAACTAAATAAACAAAGGATAATGAGTTGGAAGAACAATATATTTACAGGTTTGGTTTGGGGTGAGTTGAAATGGAATAAATATTATTAAGTAAATAACAAGGAAAACACATTTTACTCAGATTTTTATTTATATTTTGGCCATTTTAAGACAACCACATAAATAAGACATTAATTTGCTAAAATTGTATCTTGTGATAAAATGAAGGATAGACATTTTTAATAGACTGTGAAGGGATGGTTTATGGTATATTTTTCAGATAAGATAACATTTTAAGAGCTTTTTTATGCTAATTAATATTGATGCATTGGAAATTGTTGGCTGTGAATATGAATAAATTAATTCTGATGATTTGTAGAGAGTTTACTGAATACAAGACAGCAGGCCAATTTTTCATGCTGTGGTTTATTTAACCCATCCTTCTTTCTCTCATTTCACCTCCATCTCTCTATACCCACGTTTAGTAGATAGATCATATTGTTTGACATCCTTGAGAAGACAGTTATCTCTAAGTATGAGTTTATGATTTCTATTTTCCTTTGATTTGAACCATAATACTTTAAAACAATTTTTAAGCATGTTTATACTGGTGCCAGTCTATGTCTTTTCCATACAATATTAAGCTTTATGTTAACTGTGTGGCACACAATATCAATCCATGTTTTTCTGCTATAGAGCTTAGACTTAGACATGCTTCATAAACCAATGTCACATGGTCAGTAAGTGGCAAGATCTGGGATTACAAGTCTCTGACTTCAAAGCTTGTTTACTCTCTGGAAATACGTTGAACTTCATATAATAGAATAACACTTTTTATTCTCTTTTATGACTGATCTCTTATACATGCTATAATGTTTTTAAGATTCATCTATGTCTTATGTATCAGTAATTCATTCTTCTGAAGTTTGAGATTGCTTATTTTCTTAAATTTTTGTATGCTTTTTAATTTTAATGCAATTTAATTAAATTTTCTGTTTTGCTACTCTTATGAGTTTGATTTAGTATTCTTCATATTGAACTTCTAAATGACTCTATAGTTCATATTGTGGGCTGAATTTATTTTCTAAAATTCACAAATGACTGAATTTGGAGATGACATCAGTGAGACAGTGATTACGGTTGGATGGGATGGACCCATCTAATCTCATTGGCAGTGTACTTATAAGAAAAGGAAATTTAGTCCAAGGCAGTAGGGAGGATTCTTTTCTATCAGTTAGCTTTTCTATCAGTTAGCAAGGCTGGGAATGGGGGCTGGTGGTTCATTTACATATTTGTTCATTTATTTCTACCACTTTTGTTTCTCCAATTTTGAAGCTTTGCTAATGAGTATCTGTACTTGTAATGAGTATCATCAAGAGTCCTACCTTCTTGAGTTTTTTTTTTCCCAAAACATTTCAGTGTTCTTAACATTAGTATATTGTGGTATATCTGTATTTTCTTTTTCTTTCAGTCTTCTTTTTCTTTATCTGTTAACCTCTTTTTTCATGTTCAAAATATCATATGACTAGGATACTGTTGTGTTTTGCTTTAGTTATCAACTTTAACATGCTCTCCTCCCTGTCTCCAACGTTTAAGTATTTTCACAAAAGCCATCAGAAGTTGAGGGATTTGCAGTCTTTCAAAATGGTCTTTAGATCAAATACACTTGAATTCTACTTAATATTTTTTACAAGTTTCTACAGCCTGGAAATACTCATTCAGTCAGCATGTTATCAATATGAAATGACTCTTACAACCATTTAATTGCACATCTGTCTTTATAAGTTACCCTTTGCTTTGAATAAATATGTGTAGATTTCATGCATTTTAAGCTTCTAAAACACTACGTTTAAAGAAAGATTTGCTATATTTCTTAGGTTTTCTCTAAATGTATTGATAACTCATAAAAGTATAAAATCTTGATGAAATACCAAGAAATTATTAGAATTTGATGTGATACATATGAAGTCATTCATTTTAAATTTGTAAATATACATTATACTAGTTACTTTTTTCATGGTTGTGATCAAATCCCAGACAAGAAGCAATTAAAAATTTGTTTAGCGTGTGTGTGTGTGTGTGTGTGTGTGTGTGTGTGTGTGTATACTAGAGGGCTCTGTGTGCCCCTGAGAGAACTGTTATGGTTTCATTTTAGTGTTAACCTGACAGTTGCAGACTGTTTGGGGCATAGCTGTGGAGAGTCAATGGTTGGAGCAGGACCCTGAACAAGTCTGCAGGTACTTGACTAATTGATGTAGAAAACCAGCCCAAAATGGGTGGTACTTTCCAGTGGCCACCCGATAATAAGAGGTGCAAGGAGGTGGCACTTGCTCTTCCCTTATCCTATGTCTACTTGCTGTTGAGTCCACTCTTTGAGAGCCGTTCACTTTTTAGAGCATCTTTTCCTTCTTTGTTGGCTCCAACCTTGGCTGATGAGGAGATCCATCCTTTCCACCTTGCCGCTGTTCCCTCTGCCTTTCGAACTTCGTGTCTAGGCTTGCTGTTTGCTGTTCATCACTAAAGTTGGAGCCCAACTTTTCTTCATTGACATTGGGTCCAGCTGTTCTTCACCTACAGGGAGCTCAGCGTCTTTGACTCTCCAGCGAGATAGAGGTTAAAGACCTCTGGATCTTTTGGCTTTGTGAGACTTTCCAGTCAAGAACAAAGCAGCTATGGGTGGGTACTTTGAAGGACTTTTTTATTGTGAGTTAATTTAATAAACTTACCTATGTATATTACATTCTATAGATTCTGTTCTTCAGAGAAACCTGATGCAAGGACTAAGGGTGACTTCAGGAATCATCCTGGATTGCTTCTACCTCCTTTTTGCTTAGCTTTGAAATTTACCAGGCTTTGCCTTCCAGAGACAGAAATGCAGACCACTGCCATTTCCACCTGGTGTTTTTATGTGGGATCTGGGATCTGAAATCAGGTCCTTCTGTTTGTGAGGCAGAGTCTTAACCCCTGAGCCATCTTTCCAATTTGGGATTTTCCTTTTTAACATCCACTTCTTTTGATGACCCAGACTGCTAAATTTTCATGTCAGGTAATGAAACTGGATGAAGCTTCTACATTTAATTTATTAAATGTTTAATACCTTAACTGAGGCATCATTGATTAAAATGTTAGTTTTCCTTGCCTTTTTAGATAAATTCTTAGCTATATATAGATGCTATACTATAATGAATGGATATGTATGCTAAACAAAGTGAGAACTCTGGCATGTGAAGCAGGTCATGTGCTAAGGAAGAATTAGGGAAAGGGTGGTTGTTATCATAAATTGTAACTAATGCAAGAAACATATTTTGATATCAAATATTATTGCCATTTGGATTTGTGGTAGCGTTTTTTTTATACTGAATCTCCCAAATTTAATAAAGTTCTTTTTTTCTGATTATAATTCAATTCAACAATAGACATTGTATTTGATGCTGATTGGTTCTTTGGTCTTAGATTCAATGCTCATCATTTGCAAACTCACATTGTCATTTAAAGTTAATATCTAAATTAATGCATTATCAATTCCCAAGATATTTCTGAAGCAAAACAACCCTTGAACTGCAATCTGAAGTTGAGTATCTAGGTCCTGAGCTGTCACATGCAGAGAATAAGGTTAGCCTCTGAGCCTCAGTTTCCTTACAACTATGAGATGATGTTACTAGTTAACCACTTTACCTTTGGGATTCGGTGACTAGAGATACATTTAGGACACCATCGTCTTATTCATTTAAATATTGCTTAGTTGGGCAAGTATTTACTTTGAAAGCTAAATATTCTGAGGAGTATAAAACAGCTACAACACTTCCGATAAACAAATGAAAACTTAAGTTTTGATAATTTTTTCTGAAATGAATGACAATGAAAATGATAATTTTATTTTACCTTTTGGTGGGATAGATCTGTAACCTCAGACTGTGGTAGCTCTGTGACCTTCAAGAACATTCTTTAATGTTGACACTCAAAAAAGCAAAAATTTACTAAGTTTAATTTTGAAATAAAACTGTTGTCTTGTCACATTAGGTATGAATCATCCGAATCCATCTCAGCAGGAGAACTTCCAGTCTGATAATTACACTAGGGATAAAGTGCCATAGTTTTTGCCTGATTTTTAAATAATTACATTTATGTGAATGTGTGTGTGTTTTAAAGTTGTATACAATTTATTCATTATAATGACAACAATATAAGTTTGCTTTTGACTGTTCTGGAAATTTTATAGCTGCAATTTTGAAGCTCTTAGTCTCAAAGTGGGCAAGACTTCAAAATACGGGAAACGAGTAAGTTTCCTTGAAGCATTTTCAAACACTAATGGAACAACTAAAAGCTTTAGAAAAGGAGCCAAAATCACTAAGCTGAGATGGTCTCAAGAAATGGTGCAGTTTTTCCCTTGATACCTACATGAATTGAAAACTAAAAGTACTGTTCTGTGGCACACATCTACGCAACATAAAAGGAAACTCATGGAAGCTGAAACACAGTTGCTAAAGTCAAGAGATATAAGTAAAGATCAGAATGCCAGTTGTGGTGAAGTGTGTGTTGGGAAAGGACAAGCAAATAAGAGTAAAAAATGTCTATACTCTACTGTCCTCTGCAAATTTCAAGAGAAATGGAAGAGGACATAGTCTAGTACCTAGAAATAAAATGCATTTTTAGATCAAACAGCCATTTCTCACAGAATCGCAAAAGCTCAACCAGTGGAGAAAGTCAAACAGAAATGGAAAAAATTGATGCAATTGTATATTCTTGTGCTGATGATTCAGTCATTTCACTAGCTAGTAGAAGAAGATTGACATAAACTACTTGACACCTAAATAATGAGTAGATCAATGACAGAAATGATTCACAGGCATTACCTGGTCTGTATCATGTTAAAATTGAATGTCAGCTTATCATGGAACCATGACCTTTTAATAAAACTCTTATATTTGATTCCTAGATTATACTGGATTGTGTCAAGTGTACATTTTGATGAAATTATTATACAAGTGTCTATAAGACTGAGGTGTCATCCAATAATGCCCCTAATACTTCAAGAAAAAGTTCAAGTTTGCCATTCTTTTAAGACAATCTTTACTCTTATCCTTACATACACAGTTGTTTTTAAGTTAGATGTAGATAATCATGCTTATCCTGTATCTGGAAGATATGTAAGGAACTCAACATAGAAATAAAGAGAAGAAGCTTAACTAACTAAAAGTCATTTAGTCTCTTTGTTTGGGAAAGGTTTGTCTTCCGAGTGTCTGGTATTTTGATGTAACAGTCATGATTGTTACAATGATTTAATTGAACAGTAGTTTCATTACTGACAAATAGTCCATGTACTTTTATTGTGGATTTTACAGTCTAAATGGGACAACTTTCTGTTAAATAATCCGAAGTCTTTCCCAGCTACTGTGCACAAAAGGCCTCCATCTACATCTATTCATTAGATGATTTAGAAGGGAACCAATGGTGGGCTGGAGAGGTGGCTCAGGGGTTCAGACTCTGCCTTGCAGGCGGAAAGTCCTGAGTTCAGATCCTAGACCCCACGTATAGACGTCGGTGGAAGCGGGGGCGGCCTGCGTTTCCGGTCCTGATAGGGCGGAGCCTGTGAATCCCGGAGCAGAGTAACAAGGAGGAGGTGGAGGGCGTCCATGGTGGTTCCCGAATTTGCCCGTGGTTCTACACACACACACATATACATACACAGACGCGCATACACGCACAATTGAATAAATAATAAAAAAAAGAAGAAAGCCAATGTTATACAATACTGACTCAGCCTCTCTGTTGATCCTTGCTCTGGTGATGTATCTGTTCTTTCTAAGATTTGCAGTGTGTCCCTTTTAGAAGCTGAACTCTGTTCTCCTCCCTGCTTCCAGCCCAAGCCTACTGTTCTCGTTCTTCAAAACTAAGCAGAATCGCCTGGTTATTCCTGGATGTTTAGCCTTCAGTTGTTGTTGGAAGAGGAAGGGGGTCTCATTTAATGACAGGAATTATATAAGATATTTGAAGATAAAAATGCCCATTTGTGGACCTAATTGAAAGAATTACATCCTAAAAATAGCATTGAATAGATAACTTGCCTTGGCCTCTCTTGCTTGTCGTTTGTCTTAAATTGAAGAAGTTCTGGTGCTACCTTTTGGCTCCCACTTCTATGACTAAAATGGGCTGAGGCATCTGTGGAATCCGAGAGTTTTACACTGGTGGCAGATTTTAGTGTCACTCATATTATGCTGATTTTGTAAGACTGTAGAATTCAGGAGTTGTGTGGCCATAGAGGTTTCCACCAAAATGTAAAAGGAAAAATTGGGAGTTCAGGATCACTCCATGAAGTTCCCTAATAATGTACAAAGCTGTGAAAATGGAGCTTAAGCTACCATGGAAGCCCTGGGATGACAGAGATGCCAAGAACACAGAACATTTACCAAGGAAAAGAAGCAGAGATAGCCCAGGATAGAAGCAAAGTGGGCTAAAACTACCAGGGGTTGTTCTGTTTAAGCTCTGTGAAGCTCACAGCATGCTACTGTGTGCCTTAGATGCTAGAAATGGAGCTTTAGGGTTTCAATATTTGCCCTGCTAAGTTTTGTTCTGGTTTGACATGAGCATTCCTTGTTTGCTATTGTTCACTGACTTATTTGTTGAATTTTTCAAGGGTTCACAACAGAGTTACTGTGAGTCTCAGACCTTGGTGTTCCAGACAGTGCTGGAAGCATGGACTTCTGGCAATAGACTGAAAGCATTTCGCCTCATATGATCAACATGAGCTTTTTGGGTCCAGGATAGAATATCATGCTTGAGGACATGTGTCAGGTTGACAAGAGATAGACCTATGCTCTATCTTGATAATCAATTTTATCAAATTTAGAAATGCTTAGAAAATTAAAAATAAATCTGAGTAATCTGTGAGAGTGTTTCCTGATTTGATTAGATTATTAGAGCTCTGACCAAACATAATGATCCAATTCATTGATGCATGAAGAATTTTGATAGATTATTGGTAGGTGGCAGAAAGTGGTTGGAGGGTAGAGTCCGGTTGGTGCTTCTTGTCTGCAATGAAATGAGGAACCTCTCCTACCGCTTGCCCCTGTCCCCAGGATATTCTGCTCAAACACGAGGCCCAGTGGCCCCGGACTAAACTTTTGAAATGCAAGTGCCAAAATGAATCTCCGCTTTTCAGTTGTTCTTTAATGTGTTTTGATCAAAATAATGCCAAGGTAAACACTGGAGATATTATGGGAAGTATGATTCAATGAGTTCACACAACTTTTCCAAAGTACAACGTTTTAAAGGTATTTGAACACAATAGTTTATGAGTTTTTTTTTATTATATGACATACTTAATTGAATAGTGCGTGGTCTCCATCTTTATTTACTAAATAAGGTATGTTTAGCCTTGCAAATTTATGTATTAAGGAGGAGGAACCAGCAAGTTGTCTCTTGTAATGATTGCAAAATGGAGAATTTTAAACCTAGGCAATTAGGAAGAGGCAACATACAGCTTAATGAAAAATCAGTCTTATGTGTATCTGCCTACAGGAAATCCCTACTGCCTTGAGCCAGGTTAATCAAACCTCTCAGGGCTCCACTTCTAACCATTAACAAATTATCACCTTGTCTCTTTTGAGACTGCTAGGCAATTTTAGTGATAAGTTGAAGACTTTCAAAGCAAAATTTGAATTACTTTGCATATATTTGCACACATAAACAAAGCAACATTTGGCAATTTAGAATTTGTCGGGATAAAAGACATTTAATAAATTTATCACCACCTAGTTATTCCAGAGGCAAACACTAATTTTGATGCAATTAATCTAAGCATTCAAAGAATGAATTAATGAATCCTAAGTAACTTACTGTAGTTTTCTACTACCTTAGTAGATCTTATATCCCCTTCATAAAAAACAAAATATTTTTTTCCTACAGTTATTCAGTTTTGGTATCCAATCAAATAAGTCACTACAGAGAGATATAAAAAGGAATTTCTGATTCTTCTAAATACAAATACACATGGGAAAAAAGAATAGAATTTTTTGATGATTGTAATGCTTAATAAAAATTTTTAACTTGACAAGCAGACCTATAAGACAAATCTCTGTACACACTTGTTGGTATTTTCTGGATTATACTTTTCTCTTGCCTTTGCCTGGAGGGTGAATGGGTGTCAGTCTTATTTTACCATGTGTGCTTATCAAAGAGCCATTTAATTTACTATATATTATACATACTAGATACTCAGCTTCAAATCAGTGACTTGTTTCTGATGAAAAAGATTAAGAAAATGGCACAGTGGATTAATGCAATTATGTGTCAACACGATGATTTGAGTTTGATCCCTGGAGCCTACATGATGGAAAGAAAGAACTGAATTCCGACAATTATACTCCGATCTCCACCTGTAGTCTGTGACACCTGTGTGCTCCCCCAACAATGGCCACTAAAGGCTACTTAATAGACTTTATAAAGAGATGGAATTAAGGAAAAGCTCCACGTTAAAAGTGTTATCTAAATAGAGAGAAATTGGAGTAAAACTTTGCCTCATAATTCTGTCTTTAAAATTCTTAGCAAACTGGTTTTGTTGTCTGCTACATCGGTTGGCAGGTAAAGGATGTTTCAGGAATTTCCATAAAGAATATGTACAATGGAACATCTTCTAGATACTATGTTGGCATACTATGACGATATGCATTAGCTTGATTGATGAAGGGCATTAGTTTCTATCACTGCAGCGACCCACACTGTAGGACCCCTGTTTGTGTTGATGCAATGTTGTGCAATGATCCATGGATTAATATGCTTTAGATCTGAGTTATCACAAGCTTAATGGGAGAAATGCGACAAGTTTGTTGAAAGTGCCAGGTTTTACTCCAAGGTCAGTTCCCACGCCATTGCTTTGCCAGTGTTTGCCAGTGAGGACTCTGGCTGAGTCAGCCTCACTTACTGCTATGTGAGTCCCTTACATTCCAAATCCCATTTTAAGTTGACTGCATTTGACTCCCTGAATGTCACAGAGCTCTGTGGGATAATTGTGCAACTGTCCACACAAATGCAATTCTATTGTAAGTAACAGAAAGTGCTGTTTTGTCCTTTTTCAGAACTAGGCATAATAACAATTCAGTGGATTTAGAATGAGAGACAATTAAAATTTTATTCTAGTCATTATCTGGTCTACTTTTCATTATGGAACGTTCATGAAGTTATTGTCACAGTAGAGTGAACACAGGAAATACAACAACGTCTCCTGTTTTTTAATATTTGCTCCTTTTATCCCATTATTTTGTTTTATATATATTAAATTTTTATAGCACATATTATGCAGGAAAATAGTAATGGTCTCTCAAATATTTATAATAGAGTTGCTATGTGTACTAGGCTTGACTTACAAATGTTCTTCACTCTACTGAACACATATTGGTTATTGCTTATGAGGAGAAATGGTTCCAATTATTTGGACAGAAAAATTGATGGAAAGGAAAAGACTGAAGGATGAAGAAGAGTTGAAGGAGGAGCTCCCAGGCTGGGTGAGCACAGTCCTCTATGGCGATTTAAAGAGGACAGGTGAGGGACAGAAGATGGAAAGTGCTGAGATGAAAACAAATGTGCTTGATGATTACCTTTTTACCAGTAAACCGACAGCCACATTATGTTATGGGCAGAAGTGGAAAGTAAAGAAAATGAAAAAGTTAAACTGGGTATGATAAGAACTTTATACACCTTTCCTTCCAAAGTGTTTATTCTCCAATGTTCCCAAGGGAACCCCTCATTGTTACGCAATACTGCCACCAAATACTGTTTCTCTTCTCTTCTAATGCTGTCAGTTTCCAATGGCCAATTTCTTGAAAATAAAATAAAAGACAAATGAAAGCTTTTCCCTGCTATTAGTTATATAACAAATTCTCTCTGTGTTTCCCCATTTGCTTTCATTTATGGTTCTTTTTAATGGTGAAGTGTTTTTTCCTTTGCCTTTGGTTATCTCTCCTTTCACTGTTGCTTTCTTTCCTTGAATTTGTTACTGCCATAATATTCTTTGAGCAGTTGTTCATGTGCTGGATTTATAAGGCTTTGAGTGCGCCTCTGTCCATCAGATTATTTGACTTTCTAGCTCAGGGTACAGGCCTGCTTTGACTCCTGGATGCTAAGTTTTGTAGAGCATGGTAGGAAAGAATCAGACCTGGGATGGGCAGGTGAGCTGGTAGATCTAGATCCAGACTAGGCAAATGTGTTAGTGAGTTTCAAGTATCGATGTAATAATTGAAAACTGGGCCTTTAGGTACTCTTTGAAGAATTGTTGGGTAAGGCAAGCTTTTAGGTCAGCTTTGTTCAGTCTACCCTTCATTATGAAATGTTCGTGAAGTTTTTGTCATTGGAGAGTGAAGCACAAAAAAAAAAAATGCAACAATGGTCCTTGGATTTTAGTACTTGCTCCTTTTCATTCCATCATTTCCATACATGAATATATATTTACATAAATATTAAATTTATGTAGTGCATAGTATATAAGAGAAATGTAATAGCTATCCAGTTTATGTGGGATTATCCTGCCTACAGTGGGTGGAACCATTCCCCGTGCAGATGGATAAGACAGAGAGAGAACTGGTTGGAATCTGGCAGATAGGCAAATTAGAAATATGCTTTGGTCTTTGTCCCTGTCTCAGCTCTTCCTCTCTCAGATCTGGTGTAGCTAGTTCTGTGATGATCAACTATAACTTGGTATCATGAGCATCAGTGAGCCCCCTACTGCTCTAATTGCTGCAGATCATAGACTTAGTGCTGCCAAGACCACATACTCATGCTGTTGTTGAGGGGGGGTTGGGATGATAAATTCTCACAGACAAAGGTAAGAAGCCAGAGAAGGATGTTCAAGGAAAGAGGAGAAAAAAATAAGGCTGGGCAAGATCAAAGCGAAAAAACACTTGAAATATATAAATGCCTAAAAGGATTGGATCGATAAAGAGGAGGCTTCTTTTAAATGCTAACTACTCTCCAGGAGCTGTGCAGTGTGCCTTTGCATGCATTACCTAAATCATTTCTCATCACAGCCCTGTACTGTGCACATGAGTGTCTTGGGTTTAAAATCGTCAATTTAGGAATTTTTAGTAAACAAAGCTTCACAATTCTGTGGCTACCTGAGAGAAAATGTGATCAGAGATGACAGGGATTGTTAGAGGCTGGACCAGGAACAAGAAGAGTGAACCACTAGGGAAACCGACAGTAAAGAGATGTGTGGAAAGGAGGGGCTATGCCCCATTTATAAAGCATGCCTTGCTCCCGTTTTAAATCTTTTGTGACACCAGGCAACTTCTACTTACTGATCTAAAAATATAGCCAAGATAATACGGATTATGTGTGGACATATACTAAAGTCTAAATTTCCCCTGGCTTGAATAAACTTTAGATAGGCTTCTATTTTTTTTCTTTTAGAGTTTGACTTTAGGAACTCAGATGTAATTAAAAACCTTTCTCTACCTCTTTGGCACATAAATCTTCTGGCCTTTGGCAAGTTTTATCACCCAAGAGTACTTTTCTTAAAGACCTAAAAATGCTGTCCTTGGAATACAGACAGTAAGAAAGACTGGTCCCTTTCTCCCGGTCACCTTGGAGGGCCAGAGGCTTACTTCCTTTAGCTAACATCCCCTGAAAACCCTCCAGTGCTTTTGGGCTGACCCATTCCAGCATGGTATAGTCTTTTAACTTAATTCCAATGGAATTGGCTTTCGTCTTCTCCCAACAGCAACCACTTTGAATGAATTTATATCTGTTTATTTCATCAGATTTAGTTTTTCTTGTAGTTGAAAATTCTCAGTGTGTGTTGATTTATAAGATTGAATGAATAGCATTTTTCATATACCAAAATGAAGCTTTTCAACAAAGATAAATGATCATTGGCTTGAAATAATTTGAAGATAATCTTTAGAAATAAAAAGATGGTTCAAATAATCTTGAAGCTAGGAAACCTTTAGATATTTTGAAATTTAACCTTATATGTTAGAATTTCTAAGAAAGAAAAAGAAATATTAGTAAGTATATGATAACGCTGTAACAAATGGAATAAATTGTATTTCAAAACCAAAAGCACATTCAAATTAAGTTGTTTAGAAACATACACATGCACACATAACATCTTTAACTCAGTTTTAAACTGAACTTACACAGCACTGTAAACCAATGTACAACAGTTGACAGAGAGGAAAGTGACAGTGGACAGCATCAGATATCTCAATTTTTATGGTCTTTTATTAACTGGCCTTATTTATCTATTTTAACTGTGTCCCTTTGTCTTCCTTCTTTTGGGGTCTTCTTACTCCTACCCTCCAAGCTATGGTCTTTTGTGGTTATAATGGATATTATAGCGATTTCCCCTTGAGTATGTCATTATAAGTGTTTAGTTCCAGGTTCCACATAAAATAGAGAGCATGGGACATCTGTCTTTCTATGTCTGGGATACTTCATTCAGTATAACGTCTTTGAATTCAATCCATTTACTAGCAAATTTCATTAATTCAGTTTTTTGACAGGTGTGGCATATTCCATTGTGTATATGTACACATTTTCATTATCCATTCATCAGCAGTTGGACATTTAGGCTGATTCCATCACTTTGCTATTGTGAATGGTGCTGCAAAGAACATGGATATACACATGTCTCTATAGCAAGATGAAGCTGTAGTAGTGCAGTGGAAGAACAGTGAAATATACAACAGCCAACAAGAATACACAGTACCAGCGACCCTGTAATGTTCACCCAGAGTCAGGGCAGCCAAATCTCTCCCTAGACTAAGGTTCAAGGAACCCTGTAGAAGAGGGGGCAAGAGGATTATAAGAGCCTAAAGATGAGATAAGACAATTGGACAAGACGTTCCACTTAAGGTAGGGCTGCTGGATCCAGGAACTCACTGCAATGAGACTGGTCCTTACCAGAACTACATAATAGCTAACGCATCAACATTCCTCTGTAGACTAGCGAGGATCTCAGGAAAAAATAATTTCAAGCAGTAGAAACCTAAAGAGTTGGGACTTGGTGAAGGAGAGTGCCCCTGTTAGAGAGCTGTCCAAGAAGGGGCCACTTTGTCTGCTACGGAAGCCTGAACCCCCTTTAAAGCAGACCATCCAGAGGGAACTCTGAAATCCATAGAAGCAGACAGATGGGAGGATGGAAGAGAGTGGAATTGATAGATGAAGGGAGGAGAAGGAGGGAGGGAAGTGAGGAGAGAAGGTAGGGTTAAGGAGGGAGTAGGAATTATTACTCACTGGGCTTATAATTTTAGGAAAAAAATAAATAATCTGAACTGAGCCTCATGTTAAATGTAGAGATGTATGTTTGTATCTTGATATAAACTTAATAGATAACTTCCAGTTTATTTATGCTAAAGTATCTAACATGTATTTCTATTTCTCTGAGTGAGTGATGACCAAACTTAAAGGAACTTAGCTAACATAATAAATTAAACACACCTCCTTAAGTGTCTTCATTTCTGGAAGACAATGTTTTCATGATAGGCAATGAACAGTGTAAGATATGTTCATCAAGACAGTCAGATTTAAAATAATCATGTACTAGTCAAGATCAAGCTTTGGTTTGATCTTACACCATTATTATAATAAAGAAGAAAATTTTAATGTAGCATGACAACATGAATTAGTTTTAGAAACTTGGAAAATAATGTACAAAAAATCATTCCCAATTTCATCTCTCAAAGAAGAAATGCAAATGTAAACAAAATTATTGTTGTGGTCTTGGGTTTCTGTTAATTGTAAAGCATATTGCTCCACACTGCTTGGGATGTGGGTTAGCACTGATTTTCAGTCAGCATCCCAGAGAAAGGTGACCTGTATTTAGTTCTATGATCTCTGTTCTTCAATCTCCCTAAGTTTCCTTACTTTTAGTTTAACTTACTTTTAAAGTTTTTTTTTAAATAATAGACTATTCTTGCCTTATGTATGCCATTATTTCTTTTATCTCTTTGATGACTTGGACATGCTTATTTAAGTCTTTTTAACTTCATTCCATTTTTACAGTTCGTACAGACTCCAGTTGACAGGTGCTTATTTCTGCTGACTGATAGAGATTTGCTTTCCTGTGCTGTTCTGACTTTTGCTGTATGTGTCTTCTTCCAGGATTGATCAACACTTTTAGAGAAGCATTATTGTCCTCTGCTGAAAAATAAATATTTAATTCATTTATACTACGAAGCAGCTTGATTTCATGTACAAGGCTTTTCTCTTGCAATCAGAAATCTAGGCAAATAGTTCAGCTTCTTTACCCTTTTGTACAGCAAGTGAGTTATGCATGTCAAGCCTACTGTGTTTCCTGGGTTACGTACAGGACTGTCTATTGTGGATGGGCCTGGAGTTCATTTCCTGACTTAGGGAAAGCAATGGTATCAGTTCTGCAAGGGTTTCTAGCTCTGATTACCCCATGTTTCATTCAGGACCATTCGTCTCTGGAACTGAGCTATGTTGTTACTTTTTAATAATACTTTGTTTTTTTACATGATGCTTCATCTAGAATTTTCATTTGTTCGCTGTATGGGGATGATGGTGTGGGTGTGAAGTGGATTTTCCCCTATCAGCTATCTGCTATTTTGACTGGAAATCAGCCTAACCTTTCTAAACTTCCATTTTTTATCATATGTGTATGAGAAAGAATTTGGTTTTGATTATTCAGTGAGGTAACATAGTTGAATAATTAAGCACAGTGTCTGGTACATTGGCACTGCTCTATCAATACTTGTTGGCATTGTCAATAACTAGGCTACATTTAAAATTTTGTATAACTAGTTAAATATATTATTTATTCTTAATTACTTTCTTATGAATTTCTACCAATATATTACTAAAATGATTATATGAATATAAACTATATCAAACATATTTGAACACTTTGGTATCTACTCTGAGCTATGAATTTTTTCAGTATCTTGCAAATCTTAAGTGATATCATCATAGTGACAACCTTACAAAATGCAACTGTTGCCTGTGTTTGAGGGGAGGATCTACAACATGGTGAACATAAGAAGCTTACCCAGTCAGTGGAGATGCTTATATTAATAAATGATATTTGACTTTGAAGTGTTTATCCAACCATGCCCTACTATTTTTTATTTATATTTTTATATTAATTTTAGCAGACACTAAACAGTGATAATATCTTCAAAAATGGTTTATTTGGATGCAGCATCAAAATGAAAGTATGTGTATATTAAACTAACCTAGAATGAATGTAAGGAGATTGAAGCAAGAGAAAGTTTTGAAAATCATAATGAAGAAGATTGCATAAATTAGTTTGAGAGAATCCTGTGCTACAAAATGGGTAATGATTGCCCAATGTTAAGTATACACTTGTTGGGCAAATGCCCTTGTGTGTGTGTGTGTTGATCTTTATTATGAGGTTGTGGTTGTCATTGCATCTTTTGTGATCATTCTTGTGATCTTGCATACAGTATTTCATATATTCTTGGATTTGTTTATTATTTTGTTTGTTGAGACTTGATGGAAATGACTACATTTTCTTTCTGACACTTTTACACCTGTAATATCAAGAGCTTTTCTTCACAATTTTTATGCAGTAGGCATTGCTGTCTATGAAATCAAAGCTACATAAAAGGAGTTGAAGAATGAATGCAGTATCTTTCCTTTGTATCTAAAGTCCAAGCAAGATCAAAGTGCTAAGAGCAGAGTCCACGCAGTGGGGGAGGGGAGCTTAAATGAGCACCTCACAATGGAAATGTAGAAAAGACAGTCAGAAAGGTATACACTGCTGGTTATTGCAACAGTTATCAACATATTGTTGTTCCGTTCCAAGTTTGCCCTTCAATACATGCTATGTAAACGTTCGTTCTCTTGACTATGCTTCCTTTAAGGGGAGTGTCCAACAGAGGGCGCTGTCTGAATGTTGTGGGTTCAAGGAGTATTTAGCAGCTGAAAGGAAAGTGGGAGGAGATTCAGCAGAGTTTGACTTCAGCTGCAGGCACTGTGCAGGCACTTTGATTCTCTGGCTATTGTACAATCTTTCCCAAGACCTTCACAGGGAAACCAGAGCCAAAGTGCTTTCTGCTGGCGTAAACTTGGATTGCCTGGACAAGTTCGATGTGGCTCTTCCAAAACAGCAGATCCTCCGTTTCCATCTCCCCTGCAAGCCCAACACCTTCTTCCCTGGCCTGAAGGGTTGCACCCTTCTTGAGTGGCCACACACTTATTGCTAGTGACCTTCTCTCCTCTGTGCTTGTGGACTACGATGTGCTGACTTGCCTTTATGGATCAGAATTAGTCTCGGACTAACTGAGGTATTCTACAATCTGGATCTTCCTGCAAAACTTTTGAACTCCACATTTGCCCTTCCCCAGGCAGGGCTTTCTCTTAGACCTAGGACACCAAACAGAGATTTTGTATAGTCTTTAATTATTCTTTAATATTTGTTTAGCTTAAACTTTTGTGATTTTAGCCACTGTTTGCTTTCTGCCACCTTTCTGCTCAGATATATGCAGTTCTTAGAAAACAGAAAATAAAATCACAAAGATATAACACAAATACATTTAAATGTTTAAAATTAGTTTGTGTATATGATATGATACAAAATGAAGTGGTATACTCTTATTCGCTGATTGTGAAAGTTTAAAATATTATTCTCATAGTTTCTTGTGAAACTACACATATATCAATTGTATGATTCACCAATTCTTCTGTAAGAGAAATATATACATACATGTATGGTAAGATATAAGATTTTTGTAAAAATGTATAGGTAATTATTCATGCTGCTGGAAAATTACTCATGATAAAAGAAAATAATCTACTTATAAACAGCCACAAGGTAAATTTAAAAAATTTATTGAAAGAAAGAACTCTTAAATGTTCATATTTTTATGCTACAGAGCAGGTAAACTGAATTTTGGTGGAAAAGAAATTGAAACAAGTGTTTGTCTTTGGGAAGAATATATGTGAAGATTTGTCTTTGGGAAGAATATATGTGAAGATTAACAGCCAAGGATGTTGAGACAATTTTCTGAAATGGTGGTGAAATTCTGCCTGGTGTCTTACATCAAAGTTCTAGCAATGGATTTTTAAAGAAAATGTTATGTGCTTTTCAGATTTAACTAGCCATTAACATTTGTGCATTTGATAGACGATTCATTTCACTTAAAATTATAATATATATTTATGTATAGTTTGTACATGCTAAACTGTTTAAACAAGAATGTTAATATCTGTAAATTGTTTTGAAATATATTGCATTTTATTGTATCATAGAGGTTTATAATTGAATTGATATACTATGAAACAACTATGAGGAAATGTTAATTGTGAAATTTTTGACAACTAGGTTCATATACTCACTAACTTTTTTGTTTAGTTCTATTGTGTTCTTACTTTCATAAAACTAATTGAAAAATATTTACAAGAAGTGATAAAATTGTTGTCTTCTTGTTTATTAAAACTCTTCAGCTCGTTTTTGGCTTGCTATGATAGTGAAGTTCTAGTTCTGCATAGTTGTCAAAGAGCTGAGCGTGTCTTTTGAGCTCATACAGTCTCATGCATCCTTTTATTTCCGGGATCTGAGGAAATCTGGCTAGTTTGGATTTCTTGGAGTCTTCATGTGTGATGACATAGGCAGTATGTGATGCATGCATATGTATTTTTTGGAATTTATCTATTTAGATTCTCTACCAGGATTTCAATTGACTTTAAGAAATGCTACTGAGAATTAATACACAAATTGATTTTGATCAAATACCTCTTCTTACCATGCATGTGCATCTTGATTAAGTGGGAAATTCACTTTGCATCTTCTATCTAGAGAGTTTTATATACTGTAAGGGACGAAGAGATAATTAAGTGGTGATAGTTTCTGCTATTTAGTTATTAAACAACTTTTGAAACAAAGAGGAGATGCCAGAGCATTCACAAGTAAATAGTACTTACTTCAGATCTGCTAAGACTGTGGTGATACAGTTTTACACAATTACACGATCGGTAAAAATTTAAATTAGAACTTTCCAAACATTGTACATTGATTTCATTTTTATGGAGAGAAGAATCAACAGCTTCTCTAGCCCGCTGAATGTAAACCCCTCATGTACTCCTAACACAATGATATTAGTGATCTGTGTAAATACTGGTAAATCACAAAGAGTTTGGGTCTTGATGAGATAACATGTCATAAATGGCCATTGAAAGAAGAAGGATATTTGTGGATTTATAATTCCAAAGTAATGTATTCCCTTAAAAATGTATTTAGCTTTCAAATTGTTCAGAAAAGTGTTTAAAATAAGTATAAAATGAGGTGGTACTATTTTATATATAAATGTTGTCATAGTTAAGCTCAGGTGTCAACTTGACTGTTGAGGGTTTGAGCTCTGGGCACATTTGTAGAGAGTTGATGGTTGAGTTAAGCCCAGAGCAAATCTGAAGGAGATTGTCTAGCTGATGGGGAAGATCCAGCCCAAGGTGGGTGGGATTAGGCCCTGGATAAATCACAGAGAGCTGGTTGAGAGAGTTGGCATCCTTCTGTATACTTGGCCAGACATGCTGGTCTGACAAGTAAGGATTGTCCATCTCTCAGCCGTTATGCAATGATGTTGTGGCCAGTTCTCTCTACCCTGGTGTTGGTGCATGCTCTCCCATCAAGCTGGACCGAGAACTGTAATCAGGAATTGTAAGAAAGTAAACTCCTTGTTCCCTTAAGCTGTTTGATGGTCATTTATCAGCAATGTTGCACGCTGACTGCAATAAATGTCAAGTCCCCATATCAACCTTTCAAGTAGCAGGCATGTTTCTGCCATGTATGTAAAATATTCAGGACCATTTCCTAGATTAAAAAATCCCTTTATTGATAAATTTAAAATGATAATTAAATATGCTATTTATTTATTTGAAATTCAGTCAGGGATGGACGTCTCATCTCAACTGTAACTTGAAGATTCCAGAGCAAAGCTATGGTGGTTATTAGAAAAAAAATTACTTACTCTTACCATAAGTCACCATGTTATTGTAGGCAAAAAGAATTGAGAAGAGTGAATTTAACTGAGATAGTGTCCCAGAAGTAATCACCTCTATGCTGAGATTGGCAGACATATTGGTGAGATGAAGGAGGCTGATCAGCCGAAAGGATAGATATGAAAAATGTCTGTCATGTACACGTGATAAAAAATATGCTGAAATAACAGACTTAGGGGAAATCTAGAAAATAGTGGAATGTCTGGGGGAAATAAAAATTTGTCATATTTTTCTGCTTACCAAGATATTTTATCTGAAAGCAGTTGTTTGGTCTCTAGAATTCTAAAGTACTCTTATAGTTTTACTTAGCATGAATGAAATGAAATGTTCATCAAGACCAGAAATAAACTGCATTGGAAACATCATAAATTTTATTCTCAGATACCATGATAGAGTAGATAACATGAGCAGAAAATATGAATGTTCTCAACAATATTGAGAATTAGGAATTCAAATTTCTGTTTCTTAATTGTGAATTTCTTAAATCCCTGTTTGTTAGGCTTCGTTTAATCATATCATAACATTTCCAAATATTTTGCCTTTGATTAAAACTTCTGCAGACTATGGTAGTTTCATTGTTTTGCTAAATAAATCATGAATTATTTAAACTTTTTTTCCACCATTTTTGCAAATTCTGTTATATGGTTTTAATCATCAACATAAGTACAATTCCTCACTTAAATTATAAGTCAACTGAGATAGCATGATGAAGTCTTCCCCAAAACCGTGTGCTAGAAATCTGGAGGGACTGGACAGTTTGATGAGATTTTTGATACTCTTGTGTGACAGTGGTAAGAAAGTAGTGTCTGTTACTCATGAGTGAATGCACAGAGATTACTTATTTTTAACCATCATAAGCCAGGGGCCTGCATTAGTATTCTCTTAGTTTAAGTGCTTGTGGCATCTATGATATGCTTGTTGGTTACTAAGCTATCTCGAAGTGTATCTTATCCATGTTGCTTCAGGAGCAGGTCGGCCCCTCTGTATATCCTGAGCTGGGTCTTATTTGCAACATCCACACACCAACCTTTATTCTGCTCTTCTACTTGGAGCCTAATTTAATTTACCAAAGAGTGTGTGTAAGTCACCCAACCATGGCATGGACTCAATTCAACTCTGACTATTGTAAGCTAATTGTCCTGTGCTGGATTTAGAGCCGATAATGATGTGGGGTGACAGGTTTAACAAATTCTTGATTACCATTTTCAATTACCCCTGATACATCCCACTTCTCAGGCAGTCACTTAATTCATTTAAGGTTTTGACAAAGAATGCAGGATGAGTTGATTCATTAGGGAGAATCCCAGGACGGGGCTTGCACTCTGAATGTAAGGAAACAAATTCTATGCTACGGTGCAGGTTGATTTTAGAAACTAGCTGTGTTGTGAGAGATGTGGTGATTGGCTACCATATGTTCCTATCTGAAATAAATTACTGAATATGCCAAAATTGCAGTTATGTATGAGTCAGCAAGTTCACTTCTGCAGCTTATGAATTTATTAGTTAAAAAATGGCATTATTGGGCCTGGGAGAGGGCTGGATGAGTAAAAACATTCAATGTGGGAAACTGATCATCTGAATTCTAAACCCATAGTCAAGTAAAAGAGACAGCTGCATCAGGACACATCTGTAAGACAAGGACATGTAGCAGCAATGGGATACAGGAACAAAAGAATGCACTGAAAGCTCTTGTGCCTACTAGAATAGAGTGTCAGAAACAAGATATATTCTGCCTCTACAAGGCAGAAGGAGAGAACTGACTCACAAAATTTGTAAGATGCTGACTCAAAAAATAAATAATAAATAAAATGAATAAATGGAATAAACAAATAAATGAAGATCATCTTGTATCAGTTATATTGCTGTAGCTTTTCCCAGGTAAGTTAAAACTTTAAAAAAATCAGCATAATATTTCACTTTTAACAAGTAGAAAGCAAAAAGTATTCAGTAAAAGGCTATTTAAGGTGTGACCATGGATAAAGACAAACTCACCTAGTTCCTATAAGCCTGAAGGTAGATAGAGAATAATATATCTTGTTATTATTGTTTTCTTAAGCCTACCTTATCAATAAGAAGGCACCTAAGTAATAATGACATGCATTGTTGTGAATATTATTGTTTTTACTTTAGTGAATATTTAGATGTATGCTTCTGTGAGACACTTGGTCCATTGGATATATATATATATATATATATATATATATATACCCAACATATGTAAATACTAGGTTTCCCCTAGTTATGTCTTAACTTGGTCTAAATTAACTATTATTTCTAAGTTATGTAATTCCAATTAAAATGTTAATTTAAAAATTGGAACCTCAATAACAGTCAAAACAGAGAATCATTCTTCAAAGAATAATACTGCTTTAGAAATAGGAGTCTTTCAAAATAAGAATGTCCTTTGCCTAATCTGCTATGTCATATTCAAAGGGGTTGAGGCAACAAGAGGTTTAAGGAAGAAAGTAAAGGGATTACATCTAATATTTGGAATGACAATCCTTGGTTGCAATGATTAATGAAAAGAGTGGTGCTGGCCTGAGGCTGTGTGGGGAATAGCTGGGCAGGTGTTCTCTCCAAGCACTTATTTCAAATTTCCACAGGCTTTGTACAAACTCCTAGGGAGTCCTTAGTGATGGTCACTATCAGGTAATCACACATAAGACCTCTACATTAGTCACTCCTGGCTTTCTTTACTCTTTATTTATTTTAGTCAGGCATATTTTGTATTTCTTTCTGAATAATTTTGATGATTGTTTATTTCAGACTGAAAACAAATACCAAATTTTTCATTTTTTTCTTTTGAATAGAACTTGCGATTTATTATTATTATTATTATTATTATTATTTATTCAACTGTGTGCATATGCGTGTGTATGTGCGCGCGTGCACGCACGTGTGTGTGTGTGTGTGTGTGTGTGTGTGTGTGTGTGTGTGTATGTGTAGAACCACGGACGAATTCGCGAACCACCACGAACGCCTCCACCTCCTTCTGCCCCGGGATTCACAGGCTCCGCCCTACCAGGACCAGAAGCGCAGGCTGCCCCTGCTTCCGCCTGGCGTCTATACGTGGGATCTGGGATCCGAACTCAGGACCTTCCGCCTGCAAGGCGGAGGCTTAACCCCTGAGCCACCTCTCCAGCCCAAAACTTGCGATTTTTTACAAACTAGTTTGTATGTATGTACATATGTAATATAAATTAGCTTGTAGGTAATAACTGTCTCTGGCAAGTACGGACTGCTAAAAATCTCTACTTTTTAGAAAAATCTCATTGTTTCACTTTTCAGAGATACTTCAGCAGCTTCACTTCCTCTATGCCTTTAATTGAGAATTAAAAAATTTGATGGCTATTTTTCTTTTTACTGCTTCTATTATTTCACCTTACATAAAATTTTTATTTTCTGCTGTTATTTTTCAATGTAATATAAATTGGAAATGCATACTATGTGAAATTTAAGAATGCAAGTACCTCAAGATTGTTGAAAATCCATCTGAATCACCTCTTCAGTTGAATTTTAAGCAAGAGACATTTTGATTAATATTTAGTAAAAAAGTGATAATAAATATAACATTTATAGACTTGGTATATAGAATTTTGATATGGGTTCTATTCTCCATGAAATGAATTACTATTAAGGGGGTAAACTGTTGTGTTCACATTTATTTTAAAACAGAAATCAAGTCCAGAGACTGAGATACAAGCAGCTGAGAATCCCTGAATAGTGAGCACAGAGATGGGCAAAGTGGCCCTCTGGTGAAGAAGTTCATCTTTAGAAAAATAGCAAAAGTCCTGAATATTAGGAGTTTAGAGAAAAGCAATCAGAGAGTAAGAACTTTGGTCTTCGAAAGATGGAAGACCATGTTGTTTACAAATTGTATATAGAAAATTTCTCCGGTTCTGCCTTCCCACACCATGTCCATTAAGAGAAGAAGAGAGGAAGAGAGAAGGACAGGGAAGGACAGGGAAGTTGGGCAAGGCAGGCTCCACTCACCCCCCCCACTCCTCTACCAGCTCCCCACCCTCCCACCCAAGTCACTTGGTCGTGTCTCCTGATAGATCAAATCCCAGAGGGTGTGGCATCGCGATCAGTTGACCAACGCAGCCGAGTTAACTTAATGGTGGTGACTAAGGTTCCAGCATTGCAAAGGGAGCAAGGGGTGATGTCTAGCTGAATTCCTAACAAGCCCTATTTTCTGTTACCTACTGTTAATTCCTGACCATTGAATGAAGGTGGGAACTATAGGCCTTGAGGAATGTCAAGTGGCAAAGATGAAGCCATGTAGCAGATACAATTAAGGCCTATTATCAGCCATTATTACCTTAATCTAAAGATTATCCTGGGAGGTTCTTGCCTAATGAGGTGTACACTCTTCATAGAAGGACTAGAAGACAGAATTTGAAGAAATGAGGGAAAGAAAGCAGTAGAGATTTTTCCTGTAGATTCTGAAGATTTTCCTGTAGATTCTGAAGAAACAAACCACTACGTCTGAGAAGAGCCTCAGTCAGGGGACAGGGAAAGCTTCATTTTAAGATGGGCTCAGTTTCACCTTTATAATGATGAACTGAATTCTATCCACTCCCAGTGCCCTGGTAAAAGAACCCAAATCCTGGATAAGCTTAAAGTCTCTGCTGACACCTTCATTTTTTTTGTTGTTGTTGTTGGGGATTGGGGAGGTGTTATGGCCAGATGTTGGGGGTCCCAAAGATCAGCAAGGAGCCAATACGGATGCAAATCACACAAGGGCCTTTATCACAAGCTCAAGCCTGGATTCACCACCATCACGGTCGCATTGGTTCCACAACAAGAGCCCTGGTCCTTTGTTATGGGGAGGTTTATAGCTTTTTAACAAGGGGAGGGGTTTTCTAACTTAGCAGATACATGATTGGGTGAATACAAGTAAAAAGTATTGGCGAGGGGAAATTGGTCAGCTCTGTCCACCCACCATTTATTTCTAATACCTCCTATATTACTTATGGTCTTTGGAATTTCTCGAGCAACCAGTGGCTTGTTTCTGATTGGACAGTTCACCTGCTCGGTTCATAATCTTTAAACATTATCACTGAAGACTGTCCTCCCAGCTAGTGGCAGCTCTAGAGTATAAAGTATTCTCTAATTTGGAGCCGACTATTTATGACTAGAGTTAGGTACACAGTCGATTGGGCCAGATAGTCTATCCAGTGTTTCTTGGCGTGGACAAGTGAAGGAGTACAAAATGGGAACATGGCATTTCTTGACTCAGATCCCACAGAGGGAGAGAACAATACTTGAGTAGAGAAGTCCATTTACTTTACTCAGACCACTAGAACATGATACTTGCGATACTGGGTAGTTTAACGCCACTAAGCTTATGGTGAATCATTACATTGCAAAAGAAAATTTGAGGCAGGGTCATCAAAGGCTGTGGGGTTTTATGTCCAGGTTCTTGTGTTCAGGAGTCCAAGCCTGAGACCAAAACATGTGTAGACGATTAAGGCAGACTTTATTAGAGGAGCGATAGAAGGGAACTCATGAACATGAAGTCTGAGGAGCAATGAAGCCTAAAAGAACTCACAGACATGGAGTCCAAATGGGCAAGGAGGACTCCAGACATAGAATCCATGAGGGACAAGAGAGTCGAAGACGGCTGGTAAAGTCAGAAATATTTAAAGGGTTAGGCAGTCCCAGGAAAAGTAGCTTCTCCTTATTGGTTAGCTCCAGATTCTGCACATCTGATTGGGGCTTTTGTCCCCTACATCTCATTGGTCTGTTGCCCAGCCCAGTCGACATTTTAGCAAAACTCATGGTCCAACTGTTTCTTTTGAGGAACTTAACTTACATGCTTATCTCCATATCCTTCATAAACAGGGAGTTGGGGGAAGTTGGTGACCTTACCTCTGTGGACCATTAGAATTGGTTTCTCCAAAATGGCAGGATATGTTCCGTCATGATAATCCCAGTAGTGGGGGAATGCTTTCCAAAGACTTTCATAGCCTGGCTACTTTGTTCTAAATATAGTCCCCAGCAGTTAGACTGCAACTCTCTATAATATACTGAGTTAGCCCAGACTGAGGTAAAATCCCTGATTTTCTTGCTTCCACTTTTGAAGTACTGGGATTATAGGTATTCAACACCACACTTAGTAGATCTTTTATCTCTATAATTCTATAGGTGAAAAAACTAAACCTTAAGAAGTTAAAACACTTGATTGACCTCACAGAGCTGGTTGACGTATGAACTGAGTTTTGAACTTACACTTTAATCACTTTGCCAGACTATGTTCTTTAGTGTGAATACTGCACAGAACAGCACAATCAATTTTGTTTCGATTACCACCTATTCCAATATGGTCTTTCTTCTTGTTCACATCCACCAAAATACGACAAAATACTAAAGAATAAACAGCCTTTTATGAAATCTATTTTTGGATCATTTTCCAAAAAGACCTTTATCCAAATGCTTCACCAATTATCAAAGAAAGCCTTCTGAAAATAAATCCTGTTTTAAAAGTTATTTAATTGCTATTTTACCTTGAAGAAGAATAATCTTCTTCCATCTATCAGGTAGTAATGAGAAGTCATTATCTTGCACTCTTCCTTAATTAACATCAATCCTGATTAGTCAGAAAAAATTAGGCTCTTTGTCTTTTCCCTTAGTTGTGATTCTGTGGTTCGGGAGCCATTCAATTATGCATTATCACTTACAAAAGATGTCAGCATAATTATATTACCATATTTCAAGTTTTACTTTTAAACCTACTTCAATGCAAAAAAGTAGGAATTTCTTGTTTCCTTTTTTTTCTTAAATGTGGGGGAAAAATCTAGCAATGGTCTACAAAATGATTTTTTTTACATTAAAAGCATAATGTGAAATGTTTACTGAAACTGAGGTTTTAATATGCATAATTTATGATAACATATTAAAAGAGTAATCAAAATATCCTAGGTACTCTTAGTCTATTAATACAAATTGGGGAGCATGATAGATACAAAATATTCAGTTTAAAACACAAACTAATATTTTAAAGTAGATCGTTGGCATATGTTTATGTAAATGAATCATATGTTAAAGTATTATTTTCTACTTCTTTTCAAAGTTTTATGTATACCTGGAGATAACCACTGTAAGATCTATAGAAGGAAGAGAAAGAAAGAATCTGGCAACTTTGGGATTAAAGTGTTATTTAAGAGTAAAACGTGTAAGTGTTAGTCCTTAGGCATCCAGTAAAGAACCAAAGTCCTATCTGTTGCTCACAAACTGAGGCAGGTACAAAGCAGAGAAGGGCAGGAAGGAGGAGCTGAGGTAGGTAGAGGACAGAGAAGCGGAAGGCACAAGGTTGCCAAGGAAGATATAGGGCAGAGAAGGAGAAGAGAGGAAGTGGAAGTAGTTTAACTCTTTCCCTTTCTTTCTGGACCTGCCATCAGACATTGCTAAGGAGTGGTCAAAGAAGCATGGTATTGGAAATGAAAGAATGTCAGTGCCAGTGAACGATAGCCATCTCTCAAGTTTGATCACAGCTAGGATCAGGGGTTTGGAAGGGCAGGGATTTAGGAAGAGAGGTTACTTTGGTTTCCGCATGGCTATTGTCAACTGATGTGATCTTTCTTGGAAACTGTCACCTTCCAACCAAGGTGGAGAGCTCTCTGGAAATGACTTGGTTGTGGCTAACAGGAATGCATTTGCATTGCTGTCTTAACGCTGCCCTCTACTTTGATAACTAAATGATGTGAACACAAATTCATATCCTTCAATGAGGTGGAGGTACATGTACAAGTCCCGCATCGCCTTAGTAATCAGCATTTGTCACCCAGGCAGGCAGGAAAGAATCACATAAGCACCATATCCCTCCTGCCCCATCATGGGTACCTTGTTGAGAGTAGGTCTTGGATCATTTAGAGCAGATATGAGCCGATGTGCTACAGCTGACCTTATCGAAAGAGAAAACTTTATTCTCTAGCCATAACTAGAAATATTAGAAGTATTAGAGCTCCTTAAGATGGATGCCAGGCTGAAAACAAAGGTGATTTGCTGTCCCAAATGGTGTTTATAAATTACACTCCTTAGTATGGCTGCAGTGTTCTTTCAGCACTTAATTTTCTTTTATACCCTCATCAGCTCAGCATCTAGGGGTGACTTATTACCTCCAACCCACCATATCATTTATTTCAAAACTACAAAAATAGAGCTAAAATTCTTTTCCTCTAAGAATTTTTGGCTGCTGCTCTTTCTGTGGCATTTGCTTGGTATTTTTAAGGTTAACTGATCATGTCTGAAACGTAAATGAAAACAACAGAATGGTCTTCATTTTTTTTTCAAACTAGCAACGTTACAGATCATAGACTTTGCCCAGAAGAAACTGTGTTCTTCATTTGCAACGAAAATGACTTTTTATTGGAACTGCTTGCTCCGTTTCCATTATTTGATGTGACTATCTGACAAAAAAACTTATTGTTTGGGTAAAGCACCATTACGTTTAAGAGCAATCTTAAACATAGTTGCTTGCACTCCAGTTTAATTGAGTGGATTTAGAAATAAAAACACAAGGAAAGGAAAGAATATCTTTTGGAACTTTACATTCTCCCATTAATGAATCTTCAATTCTTTCATTAAGAGAAAAAAACAGCACTGAATATCAGAAATAAAGCAAACCACATACTTAAAAATAAGTCTTACAAAACAGTATCACTCTTGGACTGCTGTTTTATTTTTGATAAGTAACACAGCAATAATGTTTAAAAGTTAGAAATTCAAGTTTATTTCCCATACCCCAAATTTGTTAAGCACATGCTCAATATAATGTTTTTATTATGTGATGGCAGCTCAAAAGGGAAAAGAAGCAATACCTGGAAAACATATTTAAAATTTTCAGAATAATTTGGAACTAATCATAGGAAGCAAGCAGAAAATTTCAGATGTTGAAACGACACTTTCTAAACAAATAAGATCAGTTCCCGCAAGACTAGGTCATGTCTCAGTGTCTAATTCTGTACCAAGTCAACATTTGGAACACAGTGTGTTTCATATGAAATAGTTTATTTAAACATACAAGGATCTTTTCTTTTCAATCTTCATAACCCTCTCATCTAATAGAACACCTGCAACATTGATTAATAATAAATGCTGACTAAATATTTGTTTCTAAATAAGTAAATTTGGCTACATCTTCTCAATTTGATTTTAATTTGAGCACAATATGTTATTTATCAGCCTTATTTTGCTCCTTCTTAAAATGATAATGTGGAATTAAAAAATGTCCAGGTGGCAGGAATTAGAAAACATGTGTTAATTTCAAAAGGAGAGACTGCTAATGAAGAAATCCTTATGAGCTCATATATCAGTATTATATCTAGGTGTTGTCTGGGCAACATCTGCATAAGAATATATTGCATCACTGGTTTAAATGAAGGTAACAAGGCTTAATCTGGGACTATTGAATTAGAATACAATCAGGCAAGGAGCCCAGGATCCAACTGTTTCTCAAGGAGTAGTTTACCAAAAAAAAAAAAAAAATGCTTGCATTTTATCCAAGTTCTTAGGGGTCTTATAGATTTTGAACATTACTATATTGAAGTTTTAGAAATATCTGAAATTGTAGACTGAACCACAGAGCTAAAGTTTCAGTGATTAGCTTAGATTAACAGGACATATATTCTCTGATTCTTCCTTCTGGCACAAGGGTAAAAATACTCATTGTCAAGTGCGCTGTATGAGAATGTTATGAGAATACATAACCTCACAACAGACATTTCTTTTTTTATTATACATTTTTATTATTATTTCAGCTCATACAAACTTAATAGGTACACCAGTTCCCTCCCTCCCTCCTCCTCTCCCCGAACCCCCCCCCCCGCTCCCCCTCCCCTCACCCCTCCTTCCCCATCCCCCAGTGCCTCCCGCCCCAATTCCCAGAGAGTCCTTTCTTGTGCATGCCTGACTCTCCTCTGGGCCCTCCTCTCTGATGATGTACAAGGACCCAGTGGCATTTCCCTGAACCCTTTCCTGTGTTCCCCTTAAGCATAGGAACACTACTGTGGCTGCCAATCCCTTGCCTCCAAGGATCTTGGTGCCTTTAGCAGATGCTAGACTTTGTGAGGTCAATAGTGTGTAGGACATTGCTCAGGGCATGCAAAGTCCAATTATGATTGCCTCGGTCCTAACTTGTGTGGAGTATCTTGCAAATCATTGCTCCTCCCATCCTTGTGCTCTTACACTCTTACCACCCCCTCTTCCGCAAATTTCCCTGAGCTTCAGGATGGGGAGAGATTAGGCTGGCCTAGTTCTAGGTGGTTGATATAGAGTCTCTGAAGTTCTGGATTGTGGTTTGATTTTCTTTTGCAGTTTTGCTGCTCCTGCAATGCCCTTCACTCCATCCTGATGGGCATTGTATGTCACCCCCTGGCCAGAGACAAAAAGCTGTTAAACTAGAGTCTTGTTATAAGAGCCCATTCAAAGGTAGATGTAATAAAAGTAGGAAACCACAGTGAGGGAGGGGTCGTTCACCCACTTGCAAAATGGTTACTTTTTATCTGCCAGACTATATGCCCTCCCCTTCTGGTGAGATCACACCCCCTCAGTTGTAAATGATCAGGAACAAACGTCCACAACAGACATTTCTATTCAGTTTTTTCCTCCAAATCCAATGCCAATTCTTAATAACAATTAATATGGGATGAAAAACTAAAAACTGCTTTATATTAGCAGAGGTACACTTCAAAATGGGAGAAAATTAAGATAGTTTGAGGTGAAGGTAATGACTAACGTGTAGTGGGGTGGGGTGGAATATGTTGGTGTATTTCTTCGTATGTATGTGAAGATACAAGTGTATGTGTGTGCATATGTGTGAGGAAGTCAGAGGCTCACTTTATCGTCTGGGCAATTTCCTCAATTAATCCCCAACTCAATTTTAGAAACAAGATCTTTCTCAGAATTTGGAATCCCAAACTGATTTGACTAGACTAGATGACCAGTGATTTTCAAGGTTCTACCTGTCTCTAGCTCAACAACGTATGTAGCTTTCTGTGTGAAGCTAGAGATCCAGACTCGGGTTCTCATGTTTAAATGGCGAACATTTTGCTGTCAGAAACCTGTCGTGCAATTCTAATTGCCATTATAATCTCAGGATGTATAATTTGGATATGATTGGAAAGCAATAATTTTGTAAATTGTGCCATAAGATGTTCTATTGACAGTGCTTCTAGGATCACACATCACAGGTTATTTCTGACTGATTTCTGTCCTCCCTTCAAGGAACTACTAACACTTTTTTTTTCCTTTTTTTTATTATTATTTCTGCTCATACAAACTTAACAAGTGTACGGGTCCCCTCCCTCCCTCCACCTCCCCCCACGTCCTGCTCCCCTCCCCTGCCCCTTCCCTCCCCATCCCCCAGTGCCTCCTCCTCAGTGGCTCCTCCCCCAATCCCCGGAGCATCCTTTAACGTGCATGCCAAACTCTCCTCTGGGTCCTCCTCTCCGATGAGGTGCAAGGACCCAGGGGCATTTCCCAGAACTCTTTCCTGTGTTCCCCTTAAGCTTAGGAACACTACTGTGACTCAGTCCCTAGCCTCCATGCTAGACTTTGTGGGGTCAATAATGTGTTGGACATAGCGCAGGTCATGCAAAGTCCTATTATGATTGCTTCGGCCCTAACTTGTGTGAAGTATCTTGCATATCATTACTCCTCCCATCCTTGTACTCTTACAATCTTACCACCCCCTCTTCCACAAATTTCCCTGAGCTTCAGGATGGGGAGAGATTAGGCTGGCCTAATTCCAGGTGGTTGATATAGAGTCTCTGATATTCTGAATTACGGTTTGTTGATTTTTTTTTTTTAGTTTTGCTCCATCCTGATGGGTATTGGATGTCACCCCTTGCAGTCCTTGATGGTGACCTATTTTCTCTGCTGTAACATGGTTCCCTCTCTCCTTGTTTCTGTTGGGGCCCTCCTTTCCCATCCCTCCTGTTTATAATCTTTGCAATCACTGTAGGTATTACAGAGATTTGTCTTTGAGTGTTTCTAAGTGAGTTTGGTACTAGGATCCACCTATTAGGGAGTACATACGGTGCTTAATTTTCTGTGTCTGGGATACTTCACTCAATATAATTGTTTCTAATTCCATCCATTTCCCGGAAAATTGCATTAATTCATCATTTTTGATGGCTCAGTAGTATTCCATTGTATAAATGTACCACATTTTCCTTATCCAATCGTAAACTGTTGGACAATTGGGCTTATTCCATGACTTTGCTATTGTAAACAGTGCTGCTATGAACATGGTCATGCTTGTGCTATCGAGGTGAATTTTTGCTGTATGGGGGGTTATTCCCAAAAGTGGAATAGCAGGATCATGTGGCATTTCAATCTTTAATTTCTTTAAGAATCTCCAGATGGCTTGCCAGAGTGGTTGTATGAGCCTGCATTCCTACCAGCAATGTAGAAGAGTTCCCCTCTCTCCACATCCTCTCCAGAATTTGGTGTTGTTTGTATTGTGGATTTTTACCATCCTGACCGGGGTGAGATGATATCTCAGGAAAGTTTTGATTTGCATTTCCCTGATGGCTAAGGATGTGGAGCATTTTTTAAGATATTTGCTAGACATTTTAATTTCGTCCCTGGTAAAGTTTCTTTTAAGTTTCAAGGCCCATTTGTTTCCTTGGTGTTTAGTTTTCTAAGTTCTTTGTGCGTTCTATCAGATATGTGGTTAGTGGAGATTTTCTCCCATTCTGTGGATTGCCTTCTGTAACTCTAGTTACAATCTCTTTATCTGAACAGAAGCGCTTTAATTTCACAAGATCCCATTTGTTGAGTGTTGGTTGTAGTGACTGTGCTATTGGATGCCGGTTTAGGAACTGTTGGCCTAGCCAGGAACTACTAACACTTAAATTAGCCAGTTCTTCCTCTTTTTAAAGATTTTTTTATCATTTATTCAATTGTGTGTGTGTGTAGAACCATGGACGCATTCGGGAAACACCATGGACGCCTCCACCTCCTCCTTGTTTACTCTGTCTCGGGATTCACAGGCTCCGCCCTACCAGGACCAGAAACGCAGGCTGTCCCCGCTTCTGCCTGGCGGCTATACTATACGTGAGGTCTAGGATCCGAACTCAGGACCTTCCACCTGCAAGGCAGAGGCTTAACCCCTGAGCCACCTCTCCAGCCCTCTTCCTTTTTTTAAAGTGTTGCTTACATAAATATAGTGAATTTAAAATATTTTCATTCTTTAGTCCCAAATGTCATCCTTCCTCCTTTCTTCTTACAACCCTTCATCTTCCCTGCCAGACTTCCTTCTGTTGCATATCTTTTCACTTGCATGGCCCCACAACATTTCATTGAGTTTGTCTTTGATGGCACATACCTCACGTGATTCATGTTCCAACAAGCATCCTAGATCAGTGGATATACCATGAGGAAAGGTTCTTCTTTGTCTCCCTATCAGCACTAATCTCCCAGCACTAGTCTCATCAGTCTCTAGGAGAGGTGTGGAGCTTCTGGAGATCTTTCTGCTCTCCTGGTGAGATATTGATAAGCAGTTCTTATGCAGACCTTATGTAAGTATACTTATTTGCTATAGAATTTTGTATATATAGCCCTGTCATGTCCATTAAATAATGTCTGGCCCATCAATGTCCCATTTGGGTTCTTAGAATTTTGCAGCCCCCTTTGCCTCAATGTTTTGAAACCTTGGAGTATGAGTGGGTCCTGTTTAGTGTCAAACATTCTATAGTCACTTATTTTCTGCATTTTGACGAGTGCTGTTTAGTGTCAAACATTCTGTAGTCACTTCTGCATTTTGATGACTCATGCTTTTCAATAATAAACATCTTCTGTTGTAGAACACTTCTAGGTTGAGTGTATAGTGCTCTTCTATGGGTGTAATAACAGGCATTTACAAAGCAATTTGATGTACTGTCTTCATAGCTAAAGATTCATAGTCTTCTCCTCCCCCTAGACCTATATCCTTCCCTTTCACAGGTTCTTGTTCTAGTTTACAGTAACAGGAATATGTTGTATTCTGACAAATGGGCCTTAAATCTGATCAGAAAGTAGTTGATTGTCTCCTTTATATTCATGCTACTATTACACTGATGGTCACCTATTGCCATGGTGATTGTTATTACAACTTACATATTTCATAGATAGATGATATTTTTATTGTTTTTCTCCCCCAGTAGTTTCCATAGCACTCTCTAGTACTGAGTAAGCTATTTGACAAAGAAGAAGCTTCCTAAGCAATTCCAACTGGTGTTTTTTGTCCATATCCTGTGATCCATGTGTTTTCAATATTTAGTAACAGGGTCTTGTTGTCAGTTTTCCTAGGGCAAACAAGAGCAGTGGCAAAAGAGTATAATCTTTGGGGGGCCTTTGAGATGTCTCTGACCACCAACGTCTCAAGAACTATCACATACCTGTTTTTTTAGCAGTTTTAATTGTCACTGGGACCTAGGTGGAGCAGTCCAGGGAGCTTTTTTTGCTCTGTTTTTACTCTCTCTCTTCCTTTGTACAGTGATTGTCCATTTTTGTTTCTTTGCAAAAAAAACGCCTTTGACATATTAATCATAGAAGGTTCCTATCTGGTTGTATCCCAGAATTTTAGGGTTTTTCATTTAGCCCCTAAATCCTCCTGCAACCCATCCCCTCATTCCCCCTAGATATTTTTCCCTCCTTTACCCTGCCAACCACAGTATCCTGTATTCCCCCTCCAAAGGCTTCACCCTACTCTTTCTTCCCCACCCTTGCATTCATCTCATTGTATTCTTTCAAATTTGTTAACTCTTACAAGAATTCCAAGCCAAATACTCCAGTCAGGAGATTAATACCAGCATCCACATGTAAGAAAGAACATGTGGCATGCATTTGTCTCTGTCTGATATATCTTACTCAATATTATATTTTCTAATTTCACACATTTAGTGGCAAAATTCATAATATCATCCATCCTGATGGCTAAATAGTATTCCATTGTGTGTATGTACCACATTTTCATTACCTATTCCTCTGCTGATGGGCAAGTTGGCTGATTCCATTTTCTTGAAGTAGTCCAAAAAGCTACAAGGAGCATTGATGGACAAGTGTCTTTGTAATGGGATATAGAGTCTTTTGGGAATATGCTCAGAAGTGGTATAGCTGGGTCACCTGGTAGTTCCATTTTTAATTTTCCAAGGGACATCCATAACTGATCTCCAAAGTGGCTCTTCTAAGTTAACACTACCACCAGCAATGAATGAGTGCTCCCTTTTCTCCACAGCCTCGCCAGCATTCAGTGTTGCTTTTGTTAACGCCAGCATTCAGTGTTGCTTGTGTTAATTGATCTTACCCTTTCTGAATGGGGTAAGATAGTATCACAGGGTAGTTTTACTTTGCATTTCTCTGATGCCCAGGAAAGTTGAGCATTTTTTAAAAGATATTTGTTTTACATTTGAATTTGTTTTGGTACAGCTCTTGCTTTTTTCTGACTTTCAAATCACAGTCCCCATGTTCTCACTTCAATAACTATAATTCTAAAGTTCATCATGTACAAGCAGATTGGACTAAGTGGACTGACTAAACTAGTGATAGTGTTCAGATTGAGGAAAGCAAGGAGATTACAATATCCTGCCCTTTAATAGTTTTCTCTCATAATTTTAGCTTCAGAGCCCAGCTCCATAAACTACCAATTATTGACTTAACTATGGTACTTTGTCACTGCAATTAATCAGTTAGTACTTTTGTGTATAGTGCATTACATGTTATGCATTATATAACACACACATATATATGTTATATATTATATAATATATATGACATATGTATACTATTTTGCTTCAAGTAAATTATGCAGATCTGGAGAATAAATACAGGCAAGTCTCATTATTTACAGTAATCCTGCTGTGTAAGTTTTCTACAAAAAATGACTGCATACTAAACCATTTGTTTTAGAGGAAATGCAGGATTGGATGATTCCCATGAGCCTTTGTTCCCATTTTATTCTGCTTATCAATATACATTTTTGTGCCTTTCTATTGAAACATGGTTTTTAAAAGAGTATGTTGACTTATAAATGATGAATTTATCTCTGGCAGCATTGCAAACTGTCATAGTTTAAAATGTGAGTTGCCCCCCCCCCTGGCTCATGTGTTTGAATACCCGGATGTTGCCAGTTTTGGAAGGTCATGGCACCTTTAGGAGGTGGAGCCATGCTGGAAGAAGGCAGTAATAGGGGGTGAGATTTGAGATTGGTTAGCCTTGCCCTGCTTGAGTGAGTGAATTTTGCTTTTGAACTTGCAGCAGCTCTCTGTCTCCATGATGTCTGTAGTGAGTTAAACGTCTTCCTGTTTCTGCCACCTGACATGACTTTTCTGCCATGAAGGGCTGTATCTCCCCTCTGGAACTAAAGTTGAATAGATTTCCCTTTCTCCCTTAAGTTAATTGAGCCTTGGTGTTGTCTCACAGCAACAGGAGAGTGTAACCAGTACACAAATCATGCCTAAATGAGGCTTATCTTTTAAAATAGGATACAAATATCCTTTTTTTAAAAAAAATTAGTGTGTATATTAAAGGGCACTGTGTGTCCCTTTGGAGGGCCAAAGGTGACTTTGGGAATCATCCTGAAGTGCTTCTACTTCTTTCTTTCTCTGCTCTGTCATTTCCCAGGCCTCACCCATCAGAACCAGTAGTTTGGATTGCCACAGTTTCTGCCCAACATTTTTAAATGGGACAAGGAATCTGAACTCAGAACCTTCTGCTTGCAAGGCAGAATCATAACCCCGGAGCCATCCCTCTAGCCTACAGATATCCTTCTTGTGTGAACAGTACTTCAGCTCTGTACCTGGAAGGTGTTCTAAATTGCAGAAAACTTAACTTATATGAGTATAAAGTTTGAAAAGCATGTCACCAAGTAGATGTCCCAAAGACCACTTGTTCACACTGTAAAGCTGTCTTTTAATAGCACAAATATATGAATGTTTGATGGGTCAAATATTTTACCACTTTACAAATATAAACGCATGGAAGTAGAATACTGATTTAGGGATTTCACATAAATGTCTATAAATGAATTAAAACATGGGATCTTTCAGTAATCACGAATTGATTACTGTATATTAGGTGCTCAAGGAATTTCCTCAATGATTAAAACAATAGTTGTACAGAAATAGATATTGATTCTGTGAAAGGGACCAAACCCTTCTTGGGTGTGAAGTCTATAACTGACAAGTCCAGCTTATGTTTGTATTAATAAAGCATTATGTAAAAATGCAAAACTATCAGGCCACGGTACTCTAAGTAAACATAAATGAAATTTGTTGGGCTTTTCTTAAGCTTCATGCTCTGGTTTCTATGAACAATTTATACACATTCTGTCCTTCAAGGAGGCTCACTGGTTTACTTTATTTTTGTTGCTGTGATAAAATACTCTGACCAAAATGATGTACAGAGGAAGGGCGTTATACAGTTCCACAGACACAGAGATCACGATGAGAGGAAATAATGGTATTAGTCAGGAAGCAGAAAGAGGACAGGAGGTAGGGCTAGGTTATCAAGTCTGGGAGCCCAATCCCAGTGATTTTTTTCCTCTAACAAGGCTCTACCTTGTAAAGGTTCTGCCCTGCTTAAACAAAACCAAAGTCTACTCATTAAGATGCTTAGCTAGCTAATGATTGTTTTTCCATTGAATTTGCTTCAGGTTAACCAGTTTTCCTGGTTTTAATCTAACACTACAGGAAACTGAATTTTCATCCTGTTTTCAACCTATATTTGGATAAATTACTAACATTGCAAGGCATTATCACCTCACTAATCAAAGAAAGTTATGTGACTTCATGTTTTTATGAATGAATAGCATTACCTGCTATCAATTATAATCATTCATTAATTATATATTTAAACGTAGTAATTAATTTTCTTTGCTAGACTGAATGAAAGCTCTGCTAGTTGTTTGAGATAATCCTGATGTTGATATTTTTACTATTATACTAGTGATGAGCATTGGTTAAAACTAAAAGAAAGATTGCATTTGATTTACAAAGCCTTACTTCATTATTATTTTATATTTTTGATACTTTTTAAATTTTTTAGAGTTTCATATATAAATATAGTGAATTTATGTCATTTTCACATATTTATCCCCAATTAAATGCACTCGTCTTTTTCATTACCCTTCTCCTACCAGTCTCCATCTTATTTTCATGTCTTTTAAAATGTGTATCCCACTAAGTTTTTTTTCAAATATTCAATTACTTTTAAATTTTTTTTATTATTTATTCAACCGTGCGCATGTGCGTGTGTATGTGCGCATGCGGGTGTGTGTGTGTCTGTGTCTGTGTACAACCATGGACTAATTTGTGATCCACCATGGACGCCTCCATCTCTTTCTGCCCCGGGATTCACAGGCTCCGCCCTACCAGGACCAGAAGCGCAGGCCGCCCCCGCTTCCGCCTGGCGTCTATACGTGGGATCTGGGATCCGAACTCAGGACCTTCTGCTTAACCCCTGAGCCACCTCTCCAGCCCCCACTAAGTTTAATCAAAGGTTTACCTGGATTCCTTTTGATGGCATGTTCCTGAGCACTTGCTGGAGTATGAATCATGTATGAGTGGATAGACCATAGAGAAAACCAACTTGGCTCCCTCCCATTAGCATTAACTCTCAGTAGTTGCTCAGGTAAGTGTGGTACCTCTTGACATCTTTCCCCTTTCAAGGTGAAATGCTGACAGGTCAAGTCTTGTGCAGGTCTTGTGGAAGCTTGCATAGTTGCAGTGAATTCATGATTGTGAAGAATATAATGTCTGGCTGCACCCTTGTCTCCTTCAGTCTCATACAGTCATAGATTGTAATAAACACCTCCCACTACAAAAAGAAGCTTTTAGGTTGAGGGATGAGTGTTCCTCCAATCTATGTATAATGACAAATATTTAGAAAGTAATTTGATATAGTGTGTTTACAGCTAAAACTTAATAGACTGCACCCTCTGTAGAGCCAACATCCTCCCTTTTTTAAGTCCTTGTCCTTGTTTACAGTACCAGGTATGTTACCCTGCTGAAAAGTGCACCTTAAATCTGATCAGAAAGCAATTGGTTGCCCCTGGACATTCATGTCACTCTTCTACTGCTGGTTATCTCTTGTCAAGGTGGTCATCATTCCATCCTTGCAGTTTTCATGGATTGATGAGACCGCTCATTCTTTTATCTCCAAGAAGCCCGAGTAGTATTTTCTGGAACTATAAAACCTGGCCAGCAAAGAGGAAGCTTCCAGATCAGTTCTAGCTGTTTGTTGTTTTTTTACCATGTCCTGTGATCAATGTATGTTGATCATCAAAAACAGGGTTTACTATCAGTTTCTAGTGGATAACAAAGAACAATGATAAACAAAAATCTTGCACTCTTTGGGAGATTTTGAGATCTTTCTGACCTACAAATTATTAGAAGGTATCACCTACCTGATACTGTGAGTTTTGATTAACTGCCTGTAGCTTCAGGTAGAAACCTCATTGGGTTTTTCCATTTTATCCTGTCTTCTCTCAGTGTTCCCCTGTATAGGGTATGTCTGTTTATATGCTTTTATTTAACAAACAAATTTTTGCTACAATATAGGAGGTTTCTCTCTGGTTGTATCTTATAACCTTAGCACAATTTATCACCCCGTCAGCCATTCCTCTTCATATAGTCTTACCTAGTCCTGTCAATTCAAGTGTGCTATCTAGTTTTTCTTCTAGAACCCTCAGAATTTCAGCTTTCACATTGAGGTCATTGATCCATTTCAAATTAATTTTTTGTACAAGGTAAAAGGTAAAGGTCAATTTTCATTATTCTACATGTAGATTTGTTTCCAGAAACATTTGTAGAAAATGATGCCAGTGCATATGTTTGGCACTTTGTTAAAAATTCAATATGACTTTTGAGGGAGACTTTTCAATTTCTGTACAGACTTGCATTGTAATTTTTTTTGAGATTTCATTGAGTCTATATTGCCTTTGCTATGATGGTAATTTTCACAATGTTAATCCCACCAATTCATGAGCATGGGAAGTCTTTCTATTATCCTCTTAATTTCTTTCTCCAGTGTTTTGAAGTTTTCATTGTATAGTCTTTCATTTCCTTGGTTAAATTTATTCCAAGGTATTTTTTTGTTTGAGACTACAATGCATGAATTGATTCATATTTTTATCAGCTTGTTTCTCCCTGGTATATAGAAAGGATACTGATTTTTGTCTGTTGATTTTGTAGCCTTATACTTTACTCAAAATATTTTTCATCATATTTTGTGAACTTTGGCAAACATCAGATACACATTTTCAAATATAATGTGTCTATATTTAAACATGTAAATACTTTTAAATTTAATAACCTTGGGCCAGAGAGATGGCTCAGGGGTTAAATCTCTGCCTTGAAAGTAGAAGGTCCTGAGTTTGGATCCTGGATCCAACATAAATATGGCACTTTTAGTCCATAATATGGCACTGTACTTTTAGTCCTGGAAAATGCAGAGCAAAACAAAAAAGAGGTAGACGTAATGCAGGGGGATTCCTGAAGTCATTCTTGAGCCTCAGCAGGCACAGGCAGTGCCCTCTGATATATGTACACAGATAACACAGGAAAATAATAACAATAATCACCAGCAGAATCTAGCTAAAAATCTGTGCACCTCAAATATGTAATTTAATATAAAAAAGGAAAAAAATTACTAATCTTTACAGTGGTTTAGCATACAAGACATTCTATTTTTGGTGATATTTTTGTAATTGCTTACCAGGTAATGATGATTACATTTATAATTGCACTTATTTTCTTTCTGTAATGACTTCTTGAATATTAGCTTCCAGTCTCCTAGGCTTTTATCCTTCCCAACTTTCTTTCTCAGTCTCTCTTAACCCTGTGTCTTTTATTGTACATTCTCTCTTCTTATGTCTCTGTTGGATTACACATACATATAAATGTGCATATATAAAATATATATGCACATGCACACAGACATATACACACATACACAATATGTCTACATATATACACATGCACATACATATATATACACATGCATATGCACAGATATACATATATAAATACATATGCAGATTGACTGCATCTGCAAACCACAAACATTTATTATTCAGACTGAATGGAGATAACTTGGATCTATCAAGACTGAAGTCTTTGGGGCAGGTATGAATCTGAATCCAGCAGTTTGAGTTCAAATCCTTCCATAAACCTACACTGAATAATGCCAAGATAATTTGTACAGTGGTGCCCATTACTGTGATGGATATTATCATGTCCTCATAGACTTCTGGAGAGTTGCCGGTAATCAATATATATATTGATTAGGAGAAATAGAGCTGATAGCAAAAAAATGCCCATGTGTATTAAAGCACACTTATCAGTAAAATCAGTAAGAATACACCTTAGCAGGTAGAAATAACATTGGAGTTAGCAAACATAAATTCTTTATTTTCTACAGTTGAAGAAGTTTAAGTGCTTAGAAATCTTTGTGGAACATGGGTTATTCTATATACTTTGTTTAAATGGAAGGACAAAGTATTGAAATCTGAATAGACCCTTACTTAGCACTCAAAAATTTCAAAACAATGATAATTGTGATGTCTGAAATCATTATAAACTGTTTCATCTGTGGATACACTTCTTCTTAATAAGAATCTATCTTGAAACTTGAATAATACCAAAGGGAACTGTTTGAGATGTGCATTGAGATAGTAATAAAAAATTTAATCATTAAGTTAGGAATTTAAATTGCTATGTTAATTTCAAGAGACATTAAGAACATGTCTTTATGGTTTTAAATTGTCCTCATTTGTTTAATTCTCTGACCCCCATTTCTTGTGTGTATGTAGTTTCAACCTTACGTGAAGCCTATAGAGATGTTATACCTTGAGAGAAGATCTCAAGACATAATATATTTCCTTGAGAAACTATTGAAGGTTAATGCTAGTCTAGAAAAAGAGAGCTTCTGTTCTCAATGACGCACCATGTATGCCCATCAGGTGCTCAGGCAGTTGTCAGTGCAGACGCCCCAGATGTGACTCAGTGGAGCACATCTGTGAAAATATGTGAAAGTAGGAGGGAAACTTGTTAACTGGAGAAGAGAGGGGAGGGAATGGGTGGTGAGGAATAACACACAAATTCATTGCATTTATGTACAAAGATGGCAAAGTGTTAAAAAGGATATGAACAAAAAATGTATAATTATCAAAAGATGCAGCAGAAAAATTCGTTAGATAAATGCCACGGGTGGTGGGGTAGAGTTTCATAGTGGAGCACTTGCCTACCATGTTTAAGATGCTGTTCAGTCCCCATTACTGCCAAAAAATGTTTTCTCCTGGGTTACTCATTGATGAGCTGGAAGTACCAGATCTCTGTGGAGTTCCCCAAAAAAGAATGTCAGCATTGCTACGCAACAGCAAGGAAATACAGACCATGAACCACTCTGGCTAAGATTACATGAATTAGAAGTAAAAGGGCGAGGTCCTGTGAGCTCCCATTAATTTTGTAATGAAGACAATTATCTCTCTGGCTTGCCAAGTAAAGTAGCCTTTGAAATAAACTAAATAAAACTTTCTTGAAGGTCAGACATGCTATATTTATTGCTTCCTCCTTGTCTATAAGCCAGAACATTTTGTCACAGTTGTGATACAAGCCAACAAGAGCCAAATAAATCTTTGATCCTTTCGGTTCACTCTGTCATCAAATACAAGGCATTTTAAAGTCATGAAAATTACCTGAGAAATATGTTGAAAAATAGTGAGCTTCAGGAAAGGCTGACCACAGTGATTAAAGGGCTAAAAAAAAGCGACCTGTCTGAAAACTCTAAAGGAGTTAAAATTATTCAGTTGAAACAAAAGAAAGCTTTGTGATAACTTAATAACTGTCCTTAAATTTCAAAAGAGCTTCTATCCCGGGTTTATCCATTTCTATAGAATCTGAAACTACCAAAGACTTATTGTAAAATTTCCTTTTGCCCAGTTATACTTGAGTCATTTTACACTATTATAATATTTTGTTTTAATTTTAAAAGATGTGATGTCGTACTTGGCATTCATCCATTTGAAAGAGTAAGTGGTGGGGAGAAATAATCAAAGAAAAATTATAACTGTCTTGGCATCTCCTTATATCAGAAGGATAGGGTTTTTATTTTTTTCTTGTCATAACAAAGTTTGACAACTTCTGGCCACTTATCAATTTCAAATTCCTACATATTCTACTCTTCTGCTACTTGGCTCCAGCTATGTGGTGAAGTATCTGGCAATCCACCATAATACTGACAAGAGGAGGAAATGAACTTGTTTGAAGTTAAACTCCATCCTCTGCTATTTTATAGACTAATATAATAAGACTTAGAATGTCACTTGTGTTTTAGACAAAGATTAATTTATTACATCTCCAAGTTGCTTTGAAAAAACCAGAGAACATTTAGCAAGTGTCAAATACCATGAGGAATTTGTGTGAAAAAGAATAAAAGAGGAGAAAGATATGACCTTTCAAGATGTTTATAATCTTGTGGCAATGATAATTGAATGAATTAGAGGCTGATGAGCAATGCATTCTCACAAATGTGTCAGACCTCGAGAAATTCATGAATCCTAATTTAGTCAGAGTTACGGAGCTGCGTGTGTGGTTTTTACGGCTGACTGTGCAAATGTAGACCAGTTCTTTCAGTGCCTGCATCCCTGCCATCTCCATATGTGTGTCATCTGCATTTATTCCCTTGACCTGTTCTTTTTGTGTTTTCCTTGGTTGGGTTTAGTTTTGTTCATTGTGGATTGCATCTCAGTGTTACCTTATTCGTAGCGTCTCCACCCTTGAGTGTGCTGCAAAAAGACATGTTCCATCCTCTGGTTCCACTTTTTGTGTGCTTTCAGCTTCTGCTGCTGTGACACCTTTTTGTATTTCTTAAGCCAAATTCTAGAGAAAAAACTTCAGTCCTCCTCATTTATTTTCACTCCAGGTAATGCGACAATCCCATCCCAATCAACCTTTGGTCAGGTGCCATGATGTATCAGAGACCTGCTCACTAGGGCTCTTTTGCTTTGCAATCTGGACTAGTGGCAGGCAGTTTCCTTGGAATAAAATAAGACATGCCAGTACTAGGAACTGTAGTTACATTTTGAAGAAAGTATGAAAAATATCAAGATTGAAAGGACATTTAGGGAAGATTCAATATGCATTTTTTTCAATATGCATACTTCTGCAATGATTGAAGCAATCACTTTCTTTACCTGAGAAGAAAGCAAGTGGGGAGTAGGGCTATGATATGAATACACATGACTAGGAAGGGAGTACACAAGAAGGAGCAGCTCTCAAAGAAAGGAGAGACTTCAGAATTAAACAGCAGTTTGGGGAATAATGACATCCCATATGAAACTGAAAGAACTGCTAGGAGTTCAAAGTTATCTTTAAAAAACAACTTTTCTCTGTTAATTTTCATTTTGAATTATAAGGGGATATTTAATAGAGAAATTCAGGTCATATTTAGCTATGAGAGGTGATTGTTTCCTTTCAGTTAAAAATATGAAGCAATGGTGTTACCACATTACTTTGAATGTGTTCAATAGGAAATTATAGAGAGAGGTTATCATTGAAAGTGCAGACAGAAGAAAGTGGTATTTCAACCTTGCTCTAATGTTGAAGCAAACACTAGCCCTAACCTAAAAAGATCCTCATTGGAGTGTTCTTTTTTATTGGAAGACATGAAAAGCTGTATATTCTAAATTCTTAATCATTAGATAGACATGATAGACCAGGTTTTTGGTTCACACTCTTATACACTTACTATAGCCATCTTGAGCCTTTTCCTGTGAAATCGTTACCAGATTAAATTATTTTTCTTTTGCATATTAAAAGAGATGTGTCCTTGGTTATTATTTCATTACGTTTATTAGCTTTTGACCCATGTTTATATTAAAGGAAAAAAACATAAATTTCCATGTAATGGAGAAAATGGAATATAAACCCGGTGATTCTTCTAATCATAGAGTTCAACACTTTTGGATACCAGTTTGTGTTTTTGCTAATACCTTCTTTCTCTCCATCCACAAATTAAGTCACTTCTCCCAGCACTATTATCAAATGATACATGAATATTTAAGGTGTGAATCCTGCCCACAATTAGCATTGATTTTTTTTAAGGACAAAACACTCATACACGTAACACATTTCAGAAATGAAGCATATGCATGCATCACATGCAGACTTCAGTGTATTTGCAGAGATTTAATCATAAAAAATATGTTATTGGTAAGTGAATTCTCAGCTGAAAGCATACTGTAGCTTGACATTATTATCTCTGTCTTTTGGTTCACAGTGAACTTACAAGCTTCTCAATTAATTATTAAGCAAACTAAATTTAGTTTTACCCAAGTATATTATCTATGATGATATGTAATCTTTGCATATGCTAATTAACTTAGTCCTCACACTTCAGTAGGCTGCACATACTTTATTTTCAGATTAAAAAAATGCTCAAAGGAGTTAAGTAATGTAACGTTGCCAAGTTTATATGTATCCTATGTGTCAATGCACCAGGAATTTGAAAATCATTTTTTTCTCACTCAAACTTTAGAACTATTATTTATAACTATCTAACAGGCATTGTTCTAACCTTATCCCCAATGTAAAAATCACAAGGTGGAATGTTTTCTGCAAATTCTTTCCAACAATATAACCTGTGAGAATTAGATGTAGATGACAACTTGACAATTGAAAGCTGGGTCTTTGGGCACACCAATGATGAGCTAGTAGAGAAGGTAAACTGTGAACAAACACATAGGAGATTATCTAATTGATATGGGAAAACCCAGGAAACAGTGGGTGGGATAATGTCCTTGACAAATGAATAATATAACGATCTGATCTAGTATTTTTCTGTATAGGCATTCTGGCATGTAAACAGGAAGTTATAAAAACATGCCAGCAAGCTAAACAGTAAGGCCTTCTCAGCAACTCCTGTGGATATGGTGTGGATAGTTTCTCAACTTCTGATGCTGGTAGGTACTCTGCTGGCATGCTGAAAATCAAATGCTAGAACAAAACCCTCTGTCCCCTAAGTTGATTTGGTCATGTATTTATATCACCAGCACAAAAAGTAACCATAACAGCACCTTTAGAAAAGAGTCTGGAGGAAGCGTTTTCTCTCTTCTGTGTCATTAGCCCACATGTAAGGTACCATCTTTGAGGAATAGCTCATCTACCTACTCTAGAGCTATTGGCATTTTGATTATAGTCTTCCCAGTTTTCAGAATTGTAAACAGCAATCTATGTTATTTTAAAATTAGCCAGAAGAAGGTATTCATTCATAACAGCCTGAGAGGACTCAGATATGACCCAGTTACTTTCATCTGAAAGGATCAAAAACTGTTTATGTTCTTTTTAAGGCATTATCAATGCTAATGCTGTAACTTTCAAAACATGGAGAACTGAATACCACTACCATAAATTATATTCCTTGATAAGTATAAATGAGGAATTTAAACTTAAATTACTAATTGAAGGGCACAAACGTGGTAAAAAACAAAAAAGTTAAGAGTATGTTCAATGTAGACTACTAACAGAAGGAAGGCTTCACAGTGAAACTTGCCCAGGTTTCTGAAACTTTAATTTTAACAACCACATGTGTATTAGGATTTTCTGAAGAAACAGAATCTATAGAATATAGTGTGTATATATATTTATAGTTTATTTAAAAATAACTCACAATAAAATAGTGTCCTTCAAGGTAGCCACCTGCAGCAGCCTCTTTCTTGGCTGGAATGTTCCACATAACCAAAAGATCCCAAGAGTGTCTCAAGCCTTTGCACCGCTGGAGGGTTGAAGACACTGGGTTTCAACGTCAGCGATGAACAGCCAACAGCAAGCAATGCTTAGAGACCAGGCTCCAAAGGCAGCTGGAAAAGGTGAAGCTCCAAGTCAGCCAAGAACAGAGCCAAGAACAGAGGCAGCAGCAGTAGCAACAAAGAAGGCCATGATGTTCTAAAGGCGAAGAATGTGCATGCAGAGTGGACTCCACAGCAAGTCCGCACCAGATCAGGGAAGAGCAAGTCCCTCCTCCTTGCACCTCCTATTATCTGGTCCACCACTGGAAAGTACCACCCACTATGGGCTGGGTTCTCCACAGCAATCAGTCAAGTACCTGCAGGCTTGTTCAGGGGCCATTCTAACCATTAATCTTCCACGGTTGACCCCAAACAGTCTGCAACTGTCAAGTTGACATCGAAATGCAACATAAAAACATGAGTAAATATCTTCATCTCTTTCTTTCCATTCTCACTTTTTTCTTTGTTTCTTTGATTTGCTTCATGACTACCATGTATCACAGTACAGTTCATGTGATATTCATATGTAAAATACATGATCTGTCAGGATAACTTCCAACAATAATTTAAATTGGATACAGCATTGCTAACATCAGTATCTGATGAGGAAATGTATAAACCTTATTTCTCTTGCTTTTGGAGTTACCTACTAGTAATATAGAACCTCAAGTTCATGTGAGTCCTGCCACAACTTCAAAGAGATTCCAGGGAGCTCCTTGCTTGATTATGTCTTCAGTGAGCTGATGTTCCAAGCTTTGTAGGGTGTCTTCAGGATAAAACTTTATTTTCTAGATAGAGATCAGAATCTCAGGGCACCACCATCAGGGATGGCTGCCAATGAATGCTACTTCTACTGGCTTCCAACTAGAACCTAATTCCCCAGACTGCTCAGTGTCAACAAAGCTCTCTGAAGCACATGGAAGAAAACTTTTCCTTTCTGTATTATGCTCCTTAAATGTTCCATACAATGCATGAATATTTAAGAGTCAGATTTGAGACTTTAACTAATTTCAAGATCCATGATGGGATTCCCAGGGAGCTCTGGGAATAGCATGGAGTGGCAACTGCTTCTTCTTCCTTCTCTCTGGCCATTAAGACTGTCCAGTCGAACTTCAGCAAGACTTGCTCTCCCTAGGGTGACTTCTTCAGTTTCTTTTGTGGATAGTTTCCAACGTGGCTTTTTCCAGTAGCTGACAAACAGGGTTTGCTTTAATTTGAATCAGTTGTGGCTACTACAAGTGGGATCTGTGAATGGGGGGGAGACTCAGAATAAGGGCAAGAGCAAAACTTTGAATTCTACGACTAATAATGTTTAATATTTAGACACTTAAATTGAATTACTACATTTTTTAACATATTGTCTGTCATTCATACTTAAATACCATTAGGAAGATGGGCAGTTTAGCCTAGAATGTGAAGAAATTTGACAAGGGGATGTGTGTGTGTGTGTGTGTGTGTGTGTGTGTGTGTGTGTATTTACATGTATATGTACATACTTATATGTATGTGTATATATATTATCACATACATATATGTGTATATAAGTGCTTATTAAGCTAAGATTTCCTATATGCATGAAAATTATTACTGTGTAAGAAATGTATAGTCCTTTCCAAATCATTTTATAGTATGCATCATTTTCATGCTATGGTTTGTTTGTAGCCTCTATGAGATACAGCAAAGAGTTTCCTCATATTTATCATTATTTCCATTACTTCGTGTTTAGTACAAAGGGGACTTCTGTATCAAATCCATTTTTTAGCAAGATGAATTCCATTTGATTAATATTCTTTAAAGATAAGGAAAAAAACACCTTAAATTCAGTATTTATAATAGAACGAATTGATTTACTCATAACATATTTGGATCTTTTAGCAACCATCTGCTGCACTAGAATTCCAAACATCAGCTTTTTACTACAGAGAAAAAGGCAACACGAAGAAAATGTTTTTGAGCTACTTTCAGATCCAAATTCAAGCCCTGGGCTTGGACTGGGACTCAATGGGACTTTGTTAGAGTTGCTGCCGAGGATTTGATTGAAAACTCTGAAGAGTCTCTGCATTCCTTCTGCACAGGCAGCTCTGCGGAATTCAGAAGAAAACCCCTGAGAAGCATTAGGCAACAAGTCATGATTTCTCTCTCTCCTGTTTCATTTGTGTGAGAAGGTAGTTTTCTTTTCGTGAGAGAGGGTAAAAATGAGGCCATTAGTTTCCGTTTTTCTTCTTTTCTAGTGTTGTACCAAACTCAGGTCTCCAATTACACTTTCAGCTCTTTTTCTACCTGGTGGATAAAGAAATATGCCCTTTATAAAGAAGAGTAGTATTGAAATTGACCTATTAGCAAGCAACATTGTACAGGGACAGATTTCCAACTTAACCAAGTTAACACATGGTTCAGAAATCAGCTTATACTACTATTTGCTCTTCTAAACTTCAGAATTGAGGTTGGTGACATTCTAAAGGAAAAGTAGCAAGGAAAAGAACCCAACTACTTGCCCTTTCCTTCTCTGTGTTAACTGCAGCCTGCAAACATTCTTTTCTTCCTAGATATTAGTTGCATGTACCATAATATTTTCATCTCACGGGGTGTTTCTACATCTTTGTGCAAGAGCACATGAAACACTTTTGTCTCTATGTCAAATTGTTACTTGCTTTTGTTAGGGAATGGGGCCATTGCTGAGAAGAGAAGATGAAAAATAAAATAAAGAGATAACAAACTAAAGAGAGATCAAGAGAATTAAATGGCTTCTAAGTCACAGAGATAATAATGATACCATAGAACAAGGTTAATGTTACATATGAAAGCTATGAATGCATTAAACTGAGAAGACTGAGGAACTGAATGACAGACATGGTCAAGGTCACATTAATCCAGGCCACAGGGGGCTCTTGAATTATGACCCTATGCTTTGTAAGGCTCCATGCGTCTTGTTTCCTGACTCTGCCTTTCTTCTGTGAATCATGGTTTTCCTGATCTGAAAAGACTTCCCTATCCAGAAGACTTGACTCCTCCTAAACTGCACCAGCGACCTTCAAATTCATTAGCTCCTACTCATCAGTCCACGTTCTCATGTCCACCTTGCTACTTCTTCCAGGTGCTTTTTCCTAGCTCCAGAAGAATGTTCATCCATACTTTTCCATTTTTGTCAAAAAATGTTAACAACAGCCTGGCTGTGATTTTTCTCATGAAGCGAGTTGGAAAGAGATACCTGAACAAGGCTATCAGATAGCACAGAGAAAAGAAATCTCATCAACACTCTGTTTCTCTTGCTTCAGCTTAAGCATCTTATGTCTGGATTTTCTTCCATCTGTCAGCAAATTTAAACAGAAAAGATCAATGATATGTGTATGGAAATCTGAAAAGTGGAGTTTTACAAATTGGAATTCAGGTGGCACCTGAAAGAAAAGCCATGCCTGTTATTAAACCTCAGGAAGAAATCGATTGTTAGAGGTGACAGCAAGACTGAGAGAGGAGTGGGTGGGAATGAGGAACATTGACTCATGCTTCCAGGAAGACAGAAATGAACTGCTATAAAAGGGAGACAAAAAAAGCCTTTGCTATACACTGACATTGCCCAATCACATGCTTTCAGTTTATTGGCTAATAAATACTCTTATTTCTGTGAAAGTACTTTTTTTTTTGGTAGTGCATTATGTGTACCACTAATATATTCCACTCCTTACTATGGGGCTGGTGATCCCAAGTCTCCTAATGCTTCTGACTCAGATTATTGGCTCCTCTAACAGCCATCTTTATACTCTCTGAAGGCATCTGTAGATTTGCAGACTATTGCAAACTGGCTCATGATTCTCCCTTCCCCCAATTTCCATGTTGAAGGGCTAATCCACCAATATTGGAATTTGGAGATGGGTTTTCTAAGTGTTGCATTAGACCATAAGGGTGAAAACTTCACAGTGACATCAGTGTCCTCATAGATCTGGGACCTGCGAGATGGTTCAGCAGGTAAAGTTGCTTGCTGTGCAGTCTGACAACAATAGTTTGATCATCAGAGCTCACATTATACAAGAAAACTGACTTCTGCAAGTTGTCCTTTGACCTCCACAGGTATGGCTTGTCATGTAGATGAATACACACATTCACATACACACAAAAAACATATATAACAAATAAATATATAAGCTTAAAGATTATCTTCTCTCTCTCTCTCTCATAGGAATTCATCAAGAATGTAGCTATCATCATCTCAGAAGATAAACTTAATGGTACACTGCTTCCAGCCTCCCGAAGTGCTAGAAAATAATTTCTGATATGACTGATATTTAAACCCCCAATCTAAGATGCATTGCTATAGCAGACTAAAATACAGATACTGATATAGATACAGTGTTAATGATGCAGAACACAGGCAAAGAGATAAATACATGGAGCCTTGTATTACCCTTCTTTTTTTATTATATTTATTTTCCCCAATCATACAAGCTTAATTGGTACCCCAGTCCCCTCCCACCTTCCAACCCTCCCCAGTCCTCCTTGCACCCTCCCCCCTTTTCCCCTTCCTTTCACTCCTCTCCCTCCCCTTATCCCAGTGCCTCCCCTTTTCCCCCTTCCATTCCCTGGAGCATCTTTTTGTGTGAATGCCAAACTTTCCTCTGAGTCCTCCATGCTAATGAAGTGTAAAGACTCAGTGGCATTGCCCATTATTGGGCTCCTCTTTAATATGGGAACACTATTATGACTGTTAATCCCTTGCCTCTAAGGATCCTACTGCCTGTGATCCATGCTAGACTAGGGGGTCGTTGATATGTCAGTCACTGAGCAGGTCACACAAAGTCTGATTATGGCTACTGCGGCCCTAACTCATGTCGAGTATCTTACATATTGTTGTTCTTCCCCATCTTTAGGCTCTTAAAATCTTGCCACAAGTTTCTCTGAGCTTTAGGATGGGGAGAGATTTGGCTGGTCTGGTTCCAGGTGATTAATGTAGGGTCTCTAGTGTTTTGAATTATGGTTTGTTGTTGTTTTCAGTTTTGCTGTTCCTGCACCACCCTTAGCTCCATCCTGATTGGTATTGGAGGTCACTTCCTAACCAAAGATAAAAGGCTGTTTAAATGAAATCTTACTATAAGAGGAGATTCAAAGGTAGATGGAATAGGAGTAGGAGACCACAGTGGGGGAGGGGGGTCAGTCTCCCATTTGCAGGATGGTTACCATCTACCTGCCAGTCACCATACCCTCCCTGATTGGAGAGATCAATGTCAAAAGATCAGGAAAGAAAGTGAGAGTGAGCTTAACCAGATGTCTTGCTACTTACTTGCAATACTTGATAGTTACCTATTTTCTCTACTGAAACATGATCCTTTCTCTCCTTACTTCTGGAGGGAGGGCACTCCTTCCCCTTCCTTCCTGTTTATAATCTTTGCCATTACTATAGGGTATTACCTTTCTTTTTAACTTTATTTATTTATTTGTTTTGGGGGGGGCACTGTGTCCTCCTGTAGACAACCAAGGGTGACTTCAAGAATTATCCTGGATTGCTTCTACCTCCTTTTTGCTTCACTCTGGGTTTTACAGGCTCCACTCACCAGGACTAGAAATACTTGCCACCATCATTTCTGCCTGGCATTTTTACGTGGAACTGGGATCCAAACTCAGGACCTTCTGCTTTCAAGGCAGAGTCTTAACCACTGAGCCATCTCTTCAGTCCTATATTACCCTTCTTAAATTTCCTGCTTCTTTTTTTGGGTGTGTGTGTGTGTGTGTGTTTTGCACGTGAGTGTATATACATGTGTTCTACAAAAGGGCTTCCAATGTGTGCCTGTGAAGGCTCAAGAGTGGTTTTGGGAATCATCCTGATTGCTTTACTTCCTTATTGTTTTACTCTGGGATTTTCCATGCTCTACCTTCTGAGGACAGAATCACAAACCACCACTATACCTGGCATATATTGTTGCACTTAATTTTGCTTATTGATATTAATTTTTATTCTCAACTAAAAACATTTAGGAGTTTAAAACTATGATTAGAAAATTAAAATCCAAACACAGCCTTTTTGTTGTTTCATAGCATATTTTTGAATCTTTACAAGTCAGCTACTTTCTTGGAGACTTTTCCCCCTATAGACTTGCCACCTGTCTTTTCAGTTATATATCAGTTTGCTTGATTTAGGTTGTATGACATAAATTATAGTAACCTTTCTTCATGTTGGGGTTTTAACCTTGCTCTGTGAGTGCTTATCTTTAAGTGTTCCAGAAAGGCATCATGCTTTGTTTTATTTGGAAGTGAAATCCATTAAATAAAGTGAGGTAATATTTCACTAAACATGATTTTCTTTGTTTTGTCTGCTGCTAAATTTTGTTGCATGGGCAGTTGTAAGAAATAAGAATTTTCTTTTATTAATGTTTTATTATTAGGAGATGTGGGAAAGCACATACATGCATGTCATGGAGTGGAGGCGAAAGGACACATTTGGGAGTCAAATATTTCCTTCTACCAAGTAGGCTTTGGGGAATTAAATTTAGGTTTCTAAATTTGTGAACTGATGCCTGATGAGTTGTCTCACCAGCCTCATGAGTGACATATGTCAGGCATATGTCATCAAAGGCAATTTAGATGAAACACAGTCAGCCATGTAAGTGAAAAGACTTGAAAGTAGGAGAGAATCTATCAGGAGACATGAAGCATTGGTTGGAAAGGGAAAAGGCAAGGGGGAGACTTCGAATTAATAGGTGAAAATGCTATAAGTTCATTATATTCATTTGCAAGAAAATTGTATATATATATACATATTTCATACATATATACATACATTCATATATATTCAGAAGTGAAATCCATTAAGATATATATATATATTAAAAATTCTCTATAATGGTTTAAGAATGAAACCACTGGGCTGGGATCAAGAGTTCTAGATCTCCATGATGTGAAGCTAACATATATGAGTATCCTACATGAAAACCCATACTGACATGCAGTGTCTTCTACAGAAAATATTAGAAACTCAAAGGAAGAGGCTTCAAAAAAAATCATTTAAATTTTTTTTGTATTATTCTCCATGTATTTTCAGTAAAAATTAAGATAGTATCAAGTTTGATTTCATCTAAACAAAAATAACCTTGAAAGAACCATCCTGTCTTCGGTGATGAGAGAAACATCTGTGGACTGTAAATCCTCTCTTGATGCTCTGATGAACCACCAGAGTTCCACTCTGCTTGTCCTGTCTACAACTTTAAAACCCAGCCACTAAAAGGCAATTTTTAGTAATGTTAAGTTGACAAACTGATCTACTACAAGAATAATGTGATATGAAGGGTATTGCAAGTTCAGTGAAGAAGAAATTTATTAGCAAAATAATGATCCCACAAATTGATGAATTATTATCAACATATAAATCTGAAAGAACTATATCATAAACTTATTTTCATTAAGATAAATTACTGAATAATGTAATAAATAATTTAATCATAATCCCATTAGGAACATAATGATATAAGTACTGTAATTTAAAAACATTGTGAGGCTTTAGATTTATTTCTCTGGGAAGCCATTAGGTTTATTACATCATCATGTTCAGTAGACAGAAGTTTCACCATAGTTTAGACCACAGGGTAGCAAATTGTATTTTTATAACTAAATCAGGTTTCTGGATTTTAGTAATTTGAATCCTGGTTAGCTTTACATGGGGACTGTTTCAATGTCGCCTTTTCTAATCCTGGAGATATGTGCAGCTTCTCAGTGCTCCAAGGTCTTTGTCTCTGTCCATGGGAGCTCTCCTGTCTGCTGGGTAGAATTTGAGTGTGTGTCACTGTAGTTCTCTTCTTAGACTGGTCCAAGGTAATCACATTATGCTTTGCCCAACTCAGTGTTTGGAAAACTTGTCTCCACTGTGTTGGACAATGTTTTGTTTCACTTCTGGGGTGCTATGGAGGCTGTAGAAATGCTGTAAGAGATGGCACACACAGCTCCATAAATCCTCTCAGGAGGACGGGAGGCTAAAGTACTTGCTTCAGAATGTGGGTAAGCTTATACATTTCCTTTCACAAAGCCCCTGAAATCTTTCAATAAAGTAGCAACTGTTGGCATTTTCTAGAAAGAAGACAAGTGCTTTTACTACAATACTTTCAGAGAGAAAATTATTAGTTGTGAGCACCCCGTTTGATAAATGAATGTTGGGTAACAATCTAATTAATTATACTTAACTAATTCAGATTACTTACTTTTTAACCAAACTTCTCATAGTCTAATTTGCAAAAGTAAATTTAAAAGCAAACAAACAAACAACCCACCAAAACTTCAGAAACATACCAATAAATAGTCTTTGGGTAACCTGTATGTATTAAATAATTCTTGGGTTGGGAAGATTGCTCAGGTGTTAAAGCCTTTGCCTCACAAGCAAAAGGACCTGAGTTCAGTCAAAGACAAATTTCTGTAATACCCACTATAATCACAAAGGATTATAAATAGGGGAGAAGGGGAAAGAAGACCTCAAAAGAAAGGAGACAAAAGAACACACTTCAACAGAGAAATTAAGCCACAGTCATATACTGCATGTAAGTAGCGAGACATCTGAATCGGGGAAGAAAGCTTCAGACAGTAGGATCCTTAGAGGCAAGGGTTTAAACAGTCACAATAGAGTTCCTATACTAGCGGGCAGCCCAAGAAGGGTCCCCAAGCTATGCCACTGAGTCCTGAACCCTCACTAGTGTGGATGACTTAGAAGGAAATTCAGCACCCACATAAACAGATGCTCTGGAGGATGGGAGGGAGAAAGCAGGAAGCATCAAGAGAGGAGGAGGGAAGGAAAAGGGGTGAGAGGGAGGGGGGAAGGTGGGAAAAGGGGGAGAGTGTAATGGAGGACAACAGGGAGAAGGGAGGGAGGAGGGAGAAGAAGGGGCTTATCTACTGAGCTTGTGTAACTAGGCAAAAATATAATAAAAATAAATAAAAAAGAACAAAAGTAATAGTTAATATTTATATTTGGAAAATATTAAAACATAAAAGGACCTGAGTTCAGATCTCCAAATCTCATGTAGAAATGCCAGATGGATATGTCAGTGACATGCAATTCTGGCCTTGGATGATGCAGCCTGGGAAACTTCAGAGCAAAACAATAAGGAAGTAGAGAAATCTAGGATAGTTCCTGATGTCTGTCACTCTTGGGCCTCCACATGCACTGAAGTGTCCTCTTGTACACAAATGATACACACACACACACACACACACGCACGCACGCACACATACACATACCATTCCTTATCGCATAGTAACACAAGAAATTTTCCTTCTCATAGCTGTGAAACCATAAAGCAGCATCTAATACAAATGCTGGTGATGGAGGAAGTACTGATGATACGTATTTGCCCAAGGGTGTGGAGGAAGGTAGAGCAGTCTAGAGTCATAACATGATCTCCTCTCATACAACTGTGTAAGAGTCAATGTTTCAGTTGTTTTTCTTCCTACATATGTTTCAGATCCTGCATCAGATTTTACATTATTACAGACCATAGAGTATAATTTTTCATTCTTTTGTCAAGTTCAACAATTTTGCCTGGACTGAAAAAAAAAATGAGTGACTTTCTTAATCTGATGTTATCTTCAGTCCAGCTATGCATCTCAGCTGTTTTGATCACCAGAACATGAATGCCCACAAATGTGTGTGCCCGGTGCATTTTATACTCCTGATGAAACTCTAGAGCAAAGCAGTATGTGGAACTCATGAGCTGTGGAAGCTGTAATCTGGGATCCTAATTATCTTAGCACACTGATCAACAATTGAAATTTAACATAGTAGCTCCTTTACAGCTAAAGCTGTAACTTTCAAGCAAGCAAAGAAACAAAATGAAACAAACTTTGTGGATGATTTGTTAATCCCTATCAATCAATGCTTATTTTAAATATTATAAAGAGTATAATAAAATCATAAAAATTGTGGTAAGAATAAATATTTATATTTATAAAGCTGAGAAGAATAAAAGAAAAATATATCATTCTCAGTTCCCTTCAAACATAGTAGTTAATAGACGTTTTTAATCTGTAAATCCTATGTCCTATAAAGATCCATCAATTAATTAACTAATATGATCACTCCTAAGCTACTCTCAGCATTGAGCATGTACAGTATGTGCATGCATATCATTTTGAATGGGAATGCAGAGAGAGTTAGCTCTTTTCAGAGGATCTCTGCCACCAGTGGTCACCTCTTCTAGCCCTCAACAACTTGGGTGCAGTACTTAGCTTCTCATGCAGTCAGAGCAAGGCTCCTGAGGAAGCAGAAGTCTACTGGCTTCAGAGGGATGACATGCATTTCCCCCTCCTGGAAATATGTTAGGGGCAGTTGAATGAAAATGGGAAAACAGAAGATGAAAGTATAAATACACTGCTCAGAACAAATGTCACACAGGATTTCCAAATGGGTTTTTCATAGAGCATGAAATTATGTGAAAGCAGCTTCCAAATCATTTGGAATTATTATTTGAGCTCAGATGCCAGCTCAACAGATTACAGTCTGAAAAAATAATTAGTTTGTACCTTAATTCTCACTTTTTTTGGAACTAATAATTGTGATTCAGAAGCAATCAAACTTTTAAAATAGTCTTCATATATGTTACTTATCCTGAAAGAAACAAAGTTTTCCATCAATATTCCAACCCCTTTTGAATTATTGCAACAATAGTGATTTTTGTTAGATGTAATAAAACACCAATAATGATTTCACTTAGTAAATTAATATGAACATTTTGAAAACTTTCATTTCAACTTCATATGAACACTGGCAAATTGTACCACTGATTAAAAGAGCAATTTCAGTGAAGACTGTTGGAAATTAGTTTTCATTATTTTATCTGTTTTTCTGCTTGCATATGCACACATGTATTTATGTGTGTGTGTGTGTACATATACATATGTGAATGTACATATGCACATGTGTATGTATGCATGTGTGTGTGTGTGTGTGTGTGTGTGTGTGTGTGTGTGTGTGTGAATTTGTGATTTGGGGACAAGGTGAGAAATGGGCAAATGGCCATACTGTAAATTCTGACATCTGGTTTAAAAATATGCTGAGTGCCAGTTCTTACTTTCTCTTTTGGTCAGAAGTGGAAAGACAACTCTGAAGAGCAACTCACAAATTCAGTCATTTCAAGTAAAGCAGCAGCAAGTCAGTAAAGGTCATTCTGCTGCCCAGTCAAAGAGAGTTGTACCTCGAGGGAGGGTTACTTCTCCATGTGATTATAGACTTTTCAATTTTGTTTTTAGATTTAATTTTAAAATAACACTTAAACTGATATCACAAATGGGGCATGCACTACTTATTTATTGGAAACCTCTTAGTACATTACTGCTTTATGGATGAATAGTGTTTTATAGGTTTCAGAATATGTTAAAGTCACAGAAAATATTTTCATTTTTTTCTCCTTAAAGTTAATATGTTTTCTCTGTGCAATTTACCTTGCTATGTCTCTTCTTAACCTTCATTCCAATTTATTGTTTGCCTTCATGCATATTCTTATTGAAGTACTTTACCAAAAAGTGTTCTAGAAAAAAGATCAAAGAAGCATTTTAACAACACAAATGTCTGTTCATTCTTTGTATGAGATAGGTGGGGAGACTGCTGATGAGGGGAGTCTTTTAGGGGATGACTGCTTGCATATCAATGCCTTGCTCTTATCTGCATAGCATTTATAGCACTATCTTCCAGTGTTATCATTTCTACTTTCAGACACTTAGATTTGCTTTCAAAAGGGCAGGGAATATTAGGCCCTACCTCATTGCATTTTTATTTTCTGCAGCATTTCCAGATAGCTGAAAAGACATTGCTATTGTGCTTGGCCATTTCTGACACTCAGTGAAGAGCTGTAATATCAGAAAGAAAAGAGAAAATGGTGAAAATTATTTTTCCTTTATGTTGCCTTGAAGATCCAAGGGGTAAATATTTTGTATTAAGACAAACACCATTCACTGTGGAGTCTGGGATTATTTCCTTCTGTTCAATAGAGGGGTCAGATTTGAATCCTAATCCTGTATATTAAATCATATCAGGTTACTGAGAACAAACACCTTCTGGATTCTCTGCAGAAAGGACCAGAATCTTTACCTAAGGAAGTGGAGTGGACAACGAAAGTGCGATGACAAGAACTGACTGGGGAATCTGTGCCAACAGTTCTTACATCTGAACCCCTAACACTCTGCTTGTGCACCTGATCCCCTCACACTATACTCATGTTCTGATCCCTACATACTCTACTCATGAATCTGACCCCCTTATACTCTGCTTTCCAAATTTTCTCAAGTTTATGGAGGTTATGAGCTCTTGCTTGAGGTCAAATGTAAGGAAATGAAATTACAGAAAATCTGATTGGATAGTTCTCCAACCACTATGCAGACTGACTGTTTTTGTCATGCTGACAAACCAAATTTTCATTTTGCTTAATAAACAAAGGCTCTACTACAATAAATGCAGCCATTCAAAATGATTGCTTATGCACATTTTTAAAAATGAGTTCTTTGTTTATCTAGAATTCTCTGGAGACCTCATGCTGGTCTTTAGCTGACTGTGGGTTCAGACTTACCACTGAACTCAGCCTTATTTTTCCCCTTTGTATATTGTGGATAAAGGTCCTCTTTAAGATAATTCATTTATTTTATGACACTTCATTAGTAGGATGTATTAAGATGCATCTCAATTGCATTATGGATGCTATTTCCACACATTCCTTGGTACATCTCAGTAATAACCATAGCTTTCCCTCACCTTGGCATGAAGTTGAGTTATTTTCCTGCAATGAGAATTGATTGTACCCACACACTTTTTTTTTCTGGTGTATGAGTCTTATTACTCAGAATGAAGATGTCTGAATAGTGTGAATTTTAAAGAAATCCTTTAAAGGCATGTATCTCAAATAATTTTACCTATAACAGTGCCAGCAATCCACAACAGCAACACAGTAATTTGGCTGTTATTCAAATTTGATATCCCTATTTACTGTAATATATTTTTAGGGGGCAGAACATCTTAAGCCCCCACACATCATATTTAAGATACTCTTCCTATATTGATGAGAATATAGAGTTCAGTTTTCACTTAAAATTTTGTGATTATAGTATCAATAGTAATGAAAGTGTTTTTATGTTTCTGACATTTAAAATTCTTGCATGAATATTCTAATGCTTAAGTAAGCTTATTTTTACATCTTTGAAAATTAACTTTTAATTTGAGATAATTATAGATTCACACAAAGTTGAAGAAATAATGTAATCATTTAATCTTATTACATTTTATGTATTATTAGTGCATGTGCATATGTGTGCATGTGTGTGTAGATATCTGTGTGTGGGCACTGCGGGGCTCGGTTCCTGGCTGCCCAGGTCCGGGGAGACAATCAGGCATGACAGGGAGTTAAGTCAAAGCATGGATTCACTTTACTGTATGCAGCACAGCAGTTTATAAAGGCAAAAACCATCAGGCACAAAACGGGCAGCCAATCATATTAAAGGTCAAGGCAGCACACAGGCTTCACAGGCTAGGGTCAGCATTATGGAACTCTTATGAAACAATCAGGGTTACCTGTGATGCAAACAGGGTTACGCCCGCGCACTAGCTCCCAGTGCCATCTTAAACCCCATGTGCTTGGCTATGCCTTGTTCACTTCCTCCCAGCACCATCTTGCCTGGGCTGGCCCAACATCTCCCCCTTTTTGTTTTTATGAGCCAATGTGTTCACCTAGATGTTAGGTCGAACTCAGATCGACCCCACATTGGATTAGGTAAGATGTCGATCAGGCCACCTTGGGTTAGGTCAGGCCTTTGCTCTGTCCATCTTGGTGTAGGTAGGACTGTTGGGGACGAGTGGGCAGCCTGTCATAATGACACCTTGATGGGGTTGCAATGCCAAGATGCACATCTATCATATAGAGTGCCACTTTGATGCACTCAGTTCAACATGATCAATCAACTCTTGGCAGTGAACCAAGTGCCCTGTCCCTATCGTTTTGCATCCCCAATTTTTGCAATAAAAGTCCAGGGCTGACATTTAACATGTGCGAGCATCCTGGGTCATTAGGTGACCCGGTGAGGGGCAGGGTACAGCCCTTCTTCCCTCTAAATTCAGGCCAGCTGGCATGTCCTTCAGTCCAATCTGGTATGTCCCATGAGCCCCTGGCCAATCGCCTAAGTCAAAAAGAAGGTCAGGGAACCAGGCGGTTGGCAGTTGGGTACTAGTAGTTTAGTTGACGGTTGACGATGTTGTCTGTCTGAGAATTGATAATTATCCATGTGACCTGCTGAGGCTGATGGGCACTGTGTGGCGTTGCTTTCATTGAGTCTATGAGGATCAGCAGGAACAGTAGTGCTAGTAACTCTTTGGCCATTGTAGGTACTGAGATCCTTGGTGGGTTCTGAAACAGAAAGCATAGAAAAGACTTTCTCAAGGGCAGTCTGCCCTTGGTTTTTTATGGCATAATCTTTAGTCTTATGCTTGCTTTTTTGTCATTTATTGTGTTTTCATTTTATTTTTGATTGTTTAACCACATGGGCAATCCACCATTCCTTTTAGGAAGGCCCTTCTTGGTCACATCATGAAGGTTCTCCTGGGGGCAAAATTTTAAGGTACCTAGCTGGTGCCCAAATTGGAGAGGACTCTCCAATTGGGAAAATACAACCAAACCCCCATCCTGTAGTGATTAAGGGGTCTGGTCCCCTCCAATGACCAGTGGGGGGTCCTTCCAGCTCACCTGATAAAAGGTTTGTTGGATAAGTGACCCCAATGCCTTTGAAATCTTGACTTTGGTTGTTCCTTTTGAAAATTTAAAATATTGATTGTAAAAAATGCTAACCCTAACTGCTGATGTGAGCTTATTCTCCCTTTTTGTTTTTGTAATTGGGCCTTTAAGTACTGGTGGTTTCTTTCAATAATAGCTTGTCCTTGGGGATTATATGGGATTCCTGTGGTGTGAGTAATATGCCAAGTCTGAAAAAAGTTTTGTAAAATCTGACTAATAAAACAAGAGCCACTATCTGTCTTAATTTGTTTAGGTAACCCTAAGGTGGCAAAGCATTGTAAAAAATATGATTGTGCATGTTTAGCCTTTTCCCCTGTATGTGCAGATGCCCAACATGCTTGAGAGAATGTATCTATGGAAACAAAGACATATTTAAGTTTACCAAATGGGACATAATGAGTAACATCTGTTTGCCACAACATATTAGGTTTTAACCCTCGGGGATTAACCCCTGGTCCCTATAAGAGTGGGACTTGGAGAAAGGGTTGACATGATTTGCAGGTTTGGATAATCTTTTTTAAGTCCTTTACAGGAACTTGAGGGAACCTGTGGAGTAAGCCCCTCCAATTAAGGTGAGTGAGGCCATGTATATCAAAGGATTCCTGAACATTAAGAGCCTATATCTCTTGTGAAGCTAATTCATCAGCTAAAGCATTTCCCTGGGTTAAGAATCTGGGCAGGCCAGAATGACTCCTGAAATGTAAATATATAGGCTTTTCTCGTCCTTCCAATACAGATTTTAGTTCCACCATAAGGGGCGATATAGGATTGCTATCTATTCTTATATGAGCGTTTATTACTCCCAGGAGTAAATTTATAACATATAGACTGTCAGAGAATAAGTTAATAGCCTCTTTATTATCTCTTAATGCCATTATAACTGCCAACAGCTCTTTATATTGAGCTGATCCTTGGGCAGGCTGGTATTTTTGTTTGTATGGCTGAATCAAATTTCCTGGGGCAAAGGTAGCATAAGCAGATCCTATTTTTCCCACATCTGTAAATACATGTGGGGCATTTGGTATAAGAATTTTAACAAAAAGTTTGGGCTCTGCAAGTGGTAAGTGTTGAAGGGGCATGACCCATTTAGATGGGCCATAATGACAGCTTAACTCCCCTAAGTATCCTTCTAATGCCAAAGGCAATCGGGAGTGATATTTAGTAAGACATTCTACATCAGCCAGCCTATAGGGAAAGACAATAGAGTGTGGATCTTTATTATAGTATCTACATGTCTGCTCACATCCTTTTTAAATTTTATTTTTTTATTATTGTTTTTATTCAATTGTACATGTATGCACGTGTGTGTATGTATGTGTGTGTGTGTGTCTGTGCATGTGTAGAACCATGAGTGAATTCGGGAACCACCATGGACCGCCTCAATGTACTCGTTTACTCTGCCCAGGGATTCACAAGCTCCGCCCTACCAGGACCAGAAACACAGGCGGCCCCCACTTCTGCCCGGTGTCTACACATGGGGTCTAGGATCTGAACTCAGGATCTTCTACCTGCAAGGCAGAGGCTTAACCCCTGAGTACTTACTTCACCAGCCCCTCATGTCCCTTTTTTATCATATCTGCTAATTGATCTGTAGGGGTATAAACTCTAGGGGCATTTCCCAGGGACATGTGGATCCATTGTAGAATTTCTCCAACTTGTGATAGAGCTGCTGTAAGAAGCCCCCTTCCTGAAATCAGCCATAGGGCAATGGGTTTCCCAGGATTATATCTAGCCAATTGAGCATCCCTAATGGCATCCTGAAACTGTTCAATTATCTGATGGTGACTTTCCCGTAACATAATTGTTTCTCCAGGTTGTCTGCTGAACAATAGGTTAAAAAGAGTGGTGAGGGCCTTGATGGAGATCCCCACTCATGGCCTAAGCCAATTTATGTCTCCTAATAATTGTTGTAAACTAGTGATAGTAATATTGTTAGGCACATTTATATATGGTCTGAGCGGTGATGCCCATGTAAGTGTCAAATGGGTTCCTAGAACCTTAAAAGGAGGCACCTGTTGGACCTCATCAGGGGCGATACATAAATTTCCCCTTTTTAAATATTTAATCACTTCTTGAATAAGGGATTGTAATTTAGTTGGATCTATGTGTCCGATGATAATATCATCCATATAAGCATATATAAGAATATCTTCCCCATCCTGAAGCTCAGGGAAATTTGTGGAAGAGGGGGCGGTAAGATTGTAAGAGCACAAGGATGGGAGGAGCAATGATTTGCAAGATACTCCATAAGTTAGGGCCGAAGCAATCATAATTTGACTTTGCATGCCCTGCGCAATGTCCAACACACTATTGACCTCACAAAGTCTAGCATCTGCTAAAGGCACCAAGATCCTTGGAGGCAAGGGATTGAAAGCCACAGCAGTGTTCCTATACTTAAGGGGAACATGGGAAAGGGTTCAGGGAAAAGCCACTGGGTCCTCGTACGTCATCAGAGAGGAGGGCCCAGAGGAGAGTCTGGCATGCACATTAAAGGATTCTCCGGGAATTGGGGGGGGGCACTGAGGGATGGGGAGGAAGGGGTGAGGGGAGGGAGAGCAGGGTGGTCAGGGGGAGGAGGAGGGAGGGAGGGAACCGGTGTACCTATTAAGTTTGTATGAGCAGAAATAATAATAAAAAATGTTAAAAAAATGAGAAAAAAAAGAATATCTTTATTTCATATCAATGGTTCAATCAGTTTATACACATAAGTTTGACAAAAGGCTGGACTATTTGCCATTCCTTGTGGGAGCACCAACCATTCATATCTCTGATCAGGCCCTGAAAAGTTCATAGATGGGACAGAAAAGGCAAACTTTTCGTGGTCCGCAGGGTGTAGTGGAATGAAAAAAAAAACAAAAACAGTCTTTAAGATCAATGACCAGAAGAGTAAAGTCTGAGGGGATGGCCATCACCCAGAGCATTCCCCTAAAAAGGGTGCCCACTAGCTTCATTCGTCTGTTGATCAGCTTTAGATCTTATACCATATGCCACTTCCCAGAAGACTTCCTGATAACAACTGGTGTATTCCACGCACTCATAGGCAGCTATGACCTTGCTTTAATTGCTGATCCACTATTTCCCTTAGGGCCATCAGTTTTTCTTGGGGTAGAGGCAAATGCTCCATCCAGACTGGTTTTTCTGGTTCCCATTCGATCTGGGGGCTGAAAGGGGCAATGGCCCTTAGAATTGGGGGTAAGCCTGAGGAACTTTTGGAGTTTCTCCCTGATAGTTATGAAAACTAGAAAACTTGCTTTCAGGTACTGTCTCTATTGGCTCAGGAAACCCAGAGGCTTCCTCATGATCTAAAAGATTCTCATAGAAAGCCTTGTTATCGGTGGTTAAAACTGCTTGCATCTGTCCCAAGATGTCTTGTCCTAGTAAATCAGCAGTGAGCCCTGCAACCACAAGGGGTCGCACTTCTCCTTTGGAGCCATCCTCTGATTGGGTATTTCCCCCTATTCCAAGAACTTTTGGTCCGGGCTTTAGGCTCCAAGTAGGGGGAATTTCCTCTTTTTAGGACCATATGATCAGCCCCAGTGTCTATAAGGCAATGGAAGTGTTTGCCATTGATGAAAATACTCATTTTGGGACAGAAACCCTCCACCAGAGGAACAGTCCAATGAGCTTGGGGTTCTCCCTTTTTAGGTTTTCCTAATTCAAGGCTCCCATGGGATCCCTTTTGTGGGTTCCATTTTATTCCTCCTTTGGTTGATGAGGCTGGAGGCTGCCCCTGAATCAGTTTAAAGGTTTGCCCTCCAGGTCAAATTTAGATCTACAGTCCTTCTTCCAATGGAAATCTTTATGGCATTGTGGACACAGAGTGGGGGGGCTGTTTCCCCCCACCTCCCTTTGATCTTCTTTATTTCTGTAAGGGCAGTCCCTTTTAAAGTGTCCCATTCGTCCACACCGAAAACAAGACCCTTTTATAACTTCCCCATGGGGACTCCCCTGTGGTCCCGTCTGGGATCTCATGATTAGGACTCAAGTCATAGTTTCAGTAATAGCATCTGTCTGCGTTTGAAGGGCAGCTGTAAGTGTCTGGGTTTGGTGCCGTTGGGCCCCAACATCCTGAGAAACAATAATCCAGGTACTCATAGATCTCTCTTTGAGTCCTGCACATGCTATTTTGTGGTCCCCATTCATCCCTTCTCATACCAGTAATTTAGTAAAGTGCTCTCTCAGGGGGCCAGGGGAAACTTGCACCGAAGGCTCTTTTCAACCCGGTCAATAAATTCGGGGAGAGGCTCATCAGGCTTCTGTACAAGGCCTGCTATAGGTGCTTCAGAGGGATCTTTGTTTTTTCCATGCCACCAAACTGATCCTGGTAAGGGGCTCCTATAGCAGCCTGCTGGATCCCAGTGGAAAATTGGTCTGCTGTCCCTGATAATATCCCAAAGGTAATTGGAACCAGGGATTGGCGTTTTGATTGCGTTCAGCCTGGACTGTGCATTCCTCCCTAAAAAGTGCTGTCCATTTAATGAATGTGGGGCTGGGAAGTACCACTTTGGCCATATTTGTCCAATCTTTAGCAATGCAGGGTTGGTGAGCTAAATCTTGAAGAAGGGTCTCAAACCAAGGCGAATTCGGGCCATCCTCTAGAACTGCCCTCTTTAATTCCTTTCAATCTTTAGTCTCCCAGGGATACCATACTGAGGGGCGATTACTCCCAGGATTGAGGTTGACAGGATAGGCTTGCACCCGATATGTCTCAGCACATGTGGGCTCCAGCTCTGGATTCCCTGCTCTAGCCTAATGGGGATCAATGTGCCCATGTGTGGAGTTGGGAGCGGTCTTTGTGAGACAGGCATATGGGGGGGCCTCATCTAGATTATCCCCATCCCCTTCTCCCTTGAACAAGGTTAGATTTGGATAAAGGGGGCCAGGTGCGGGTGCCTCAAGATCCCTATCTTTCCCTAGTGCTTCAGGCAAGATTACAATTTCACTTTTGCTTTCAACCAGGCTTGTCTGAGCTCTCTCCTCACTGAATTTGACCCAGTATGCCTTATCCTCCTCTAGTTTGGGGGATGTAAGTCCCTCCTTTTCTTTTTATCCCTGGTCTTCTCTCTAATTTCCATCAACTATTATTTTTGGAGGGGGCTGAAGGGCATCTAAGTGAAAGGACACCTTAAGAGTGGAAATTGTGGGGTAGAACCCTAAAGGTGGTTGCACGTTAAAATGGAGTTCCCTCTTTCTTGCTAAATTTTCTTCTGTGGCCCATGTGGTCCAGGAAAAGAGATTGGAAGATGAGACCCAAGGGGCCAAATCAAGGACTGTTTGCCAGACCTTATCAGCGCTAGAGTCTGAAATCTCTAAACCACGGTTTTTCAACATGAGTCTCAGCGCTTTAAGCACTGGGTCAGGTGTGTATTACCCATACTGAGGGTCTCACTCACCTCGATAGACCACTTGGCTTCAACTGTTCCTAGAAGAAGATGTCCTCACACAGGTCACCAGATGTGCAGGGGTCGATGCTCCTGGCCGCTGGGAAGGCGAGACGTGAGTGCTCTGCCTGCCCCTCCACCTCCCAGGTCCTGGGAGATAATTAGGGATGGCAGGGAATTAAGTCAAAGCATGAACTCACTTTATTGTACACAGCACAGCAGTTTATAAAGGTAAAAACCACTAGGCACAAAATGAGCAACCAATCATATTAAAGGTCAGCGCAGCATGCAGGCTTCACAGGTTATGGAACTCTTATGAACCAATCAGGGTTCCCTGTGATGCAAACAGGTTTACACCCCACACACGAGCTCCCAGCGCCATCTTAGGCCCCATGTGCTTGGCTACGCCTTGTTCACTTCCTCCCAGCACCATCTTAGGCCCCATGTGCTCGGCTACGCCTTGTTCACTTCCTCCCAGCGCTATCTTGCCTGGGCTGGTCCAACAGGTATAAAATGCATCTCATGGTGCTTGTATAGAGAGAGATGAGAGGATAACTTTACTTCACTTCTACTTGGGTTCTGGGAAGTGAACATGGGTCATCAGGCTTGAGTGGCAAGCATCTCTACCTGCTCAGCCATCTGGTCCCAGTCTGCATTACTTCTTTAAGGAGAGTCTCCTAGAGGAAATGGAGGGTCAATAAATACCAAGAACATGTCATAAATATTAATACAGACAATATACAGAGAGCATTTGCATTTCTACTAGTATGCATGAAGGAAGCAGTGTCTTATGCTTGTACCAGTATGCGATCTGTTGTAATATCATTTTATGTTTTTCATTCTTATAGATATACTGTATTAATTTATTGTAATTTTAGTTGATTTTAATATCTAATCTGTTGATTATTGCTTTGTGTGTATATTTTCTATTTACATGTCATCTTTGATAAATTATTTTGTATGTGCATATTATAGCCTATGTTTTAATTGGACTGTTAGTCAGCTTTTGGGAATTATTTGTATGTTTTCTCTCAATCTGGTTGATAATTGGTTTGAAACTATGTTCTCTCAGTCCCCAGTTATTTCTTCTCATAACTTCAGTAGAAAATTTTTATGAACAATGTTTATTTTGATGAACAGTTATCTGTTATTCTTTTCATGGATCCCACCTTTTAATTTATTTATCTTGCAGAACACAAAGTACAGCATGGATGTGGAGGTCAGAGGAGTTATTTTTTTTCCTCTACCATATTTGCTCTGGATATTGAACTCAGGTCCTTAGGTGTAGTGATAAGCATTTTTTTCCTAGTGAGGCATCTTATTGGCCATTATTCTTATATACTTAAGTAAAATCTTCTAATTGTGCATACTACATATCTGAATTTGAATATCTTTTGAGTTTTGTTTTAGAACTAATTTTTGTATAATATCTGTAAAAAATCTTGAAAGCAGATAAACTTATTCCTTCTATATTCTTTTTTTGTTAACTAGTCTGGTTCTTTTGCTATTCAATATGAAATTTAGAATGACCTTCTTCACAACTATACAATTTATTTTGATATTTTGACTGACTGTTACAACCCTACAGCTTTTTGGGGGAGGATGGCATTTTCAGAAACTCGAGTTTTTGATTATGTAAATGTATGCTTCTCCTTTTATGTAGGCTCTAACTTCTTTTTTGGCATTAATAGTTGTAAACATCTAGAATTCTAGTGTATAATTGGTTCAATTAGTCACAAAATATTTTACTTGATCAGGTTTTACAAAACAGCAACTTTAGTTTTGCTGCTTATGTACTCAGCATGTAAAATATGTTCAATTTCTGTCTGTTTAACTTATGCTAGTTAGGTATATTGGTGTCACCTTGACAGTTGAAGGCTAAGCTTTGGGCACATTTGTGAAGTATTGGTAGTTAAGGCAAGCCCTAAGCAAGTCTATAGGAGAGCAACTAATTAGCTTGGAAAGATCTAGCCCATGGTGGGTTGGGACCATTCTCTGTGCAGGTAGATAGGATGGAGGGAGGTAGTTCAGTAAATTGACATCTTTCAGCATTTTTGGACAGACATGCAGCCTGGCAACTATGGTTTTCTCTCTCTCAGCAATCCCTGTGTATATGGTGTGACCAATTCCCTTTGGCTCCAGATGTTGGCATGAAGTCTCTCTATGTACTTTTAACCAAGAATTGTTAAGAATCCTTTTGTTTGCTTACGAGGTTTGGTTGTGAATTTATTGGTAACATGCAGAGTAACTGTCATTGAATTAATACCAAACTTGCTTTTCATTTTGTAATTTTTTATTGACACATCAACATTTTCTATATGTATGATAATGCCATATGCAAATAAGGAGATTTGCTTCTCTTTTATTTATAACTGTATTCTTTGTGAGACAGTATCTCACTACAGAGTCTTGACTGCTTTCAGATTCATAATATTCCTCTTTATCTTTCCAAATTCAGAGATTATAGTCATACAAGCACCACTCCTGGCTGTTTCCCACTCTGTATATTTTAGATATCTCTTGCCTTATTGTACTGGGCACAACTTACAGTGCTATATTGAATAAAAATGTCAAAAGCAGACATGGTGTTTTATTTCTTACCTTAGGAGAAGAGCTTTCACCATTATGTGCAGCATTAGTTGTAGCATTTTTCAAGCATGAAGTTGAACAGGCTGTTCCTCCAGGATCTTTAATAATGCATTTGTGCTGCATTTTGACAAATGCATTTTGCACATAGATTGGTACAATTATGTAATTTTTCTTTTTTAGTCCATTATGTGGTAGATTACACTGGTTGATGGTCAAATATTGAATCAGATTTTTGTCCTCAGAATACATCTACTTGCTGCTGCTTTATATATGGTTCACTTTGTTTGCTAATATTTCAATAAATTTGCATTTGCATCACTAACGGTAAGTATTGTATTGTATTATTGCTTTTGGCACATCAACTTTACAAAATCATTGAGAAGTCTATTTTCTGGGAGTGAAGTTCTTCCCAGTCCTCTTCCAATAAATCAAATACTATAATTTGTTAAATTTCTACTATATACCTAAAGGTAAATTGCTTCTCTCTCTCTCTGTATGTGTATGTCTGTGTGTGTGTGTGTTATCATGAAGTATTACATAGGAAACTATTCATTGTTCAAATTACATTTAAAATCTCCCTCTCTTGTAAATTATTTTCCCTGTGGTCTAGTTACTCTTCTCTTGCCAATATGAATATGTGATCAATGCAACCTAGGAGTTTTATTCCAGCTTATAATTCCCTGGATAATTGTTCATCATCATAGCAAGAGAGTTCATACCAACATCAGCAGCTGAGGAAACTGGCCATAAATTTTCCCAAGAATATATTTGTGGGCTGTTTTACAAGGTGGGGGCAGAGCAGGGAAGGTACAAACAGCAAGAATAAATTTTCTTTGGAAAAAATGCCTTAATGAAATTTAGCTCTGTAATCTAAAAAAACAAAACAAAACAAACAAAGAAACAAAAAACCCAAAAGAACAAGTACCTTATCTGTATTGCAAAAGTTCCCAACAGTTGTGCTTTCATTTTCAAATGAATTTGGGAACTCTTAAATTTCCTCCTTGATTTGTTTGATGGACTCTTTCCTTTCCTATGTCTTATGCTATTGTGAGTCTATTAGACAAATGCTTGAGCCTTCCTGCAATGATAGCTTCTTGTTTTGCATCCCAGAGGCCTCTGCCCCTTAACTGACCGTCTTAGGAGTTGGGCAAGTTATCCTCTCACCTTCCCAAAGAGTTTGATCTACTCACTGGTTTCAGACTCTGAAACATCAAACTCCAGGTTTCCCATCAGCTGATGAGTTCAGTTCCTGAGTTTTCCGTCCCTGCCTCCCAAAGTGAGCCAAGCCTTCAGCATCTGCACCTTCAGTTGACAGAGTCCTCTCCACAACTGCCCCTCTGGACCCTACCTCATCCAGAAGCATTGTCAGGTCAAATCGAGGCTTCCTGGCCTGTGGATGTTTGCAGATCTGGGGTCGCCAGCATAGCTCAGCTTTTAACAATAGATTCTCTCTAAGATGACAGCAGTCCACTGCCCTCCAAGACACACATCCTGACAAATTGGGATTTCTCTAAACCTCTGACTTTTCTGCTGGAGGAACCACTGTCTTGCCAAACTTGCAATTGTCTTAGAATCATGTGAGAGTTGTGGGCTTTTTCTGAGAATAGAATGTCCCATACTTCATTCGGGTTATCTTTTAGAAGCACTCTGTGCCTCCTTCCCCTTGCTAGGGAGCCACAAGTTTCCATCTCTCTCTCTTTGTATGTGCGGGCCCGTGTGTGTGTGTGTGTGTGTGTGTGTGTGTGTGTGTGTGTGTGTGTTTTCCTCTTTCTTTATAAGCACCTTCCCTTGCTATTATCCAATGCCGTTTCCTTTCCTTCCTGGATTTCTGAGTCTCTTCTTACTTCCTCTAACATATAGTCTGTGCATTTCTTATTCTGACAGTTCTTCACCTGTTCACACAGAGGCAGCCCAGTTACCTGTCTTACCCAGAAGTCTTGTAGAATATATCTTGAGAATGTGAAAATTATCATATGGGGAGTTTCCTATGTTTACATGAATAAAGGTGAAGTTGTATTGTCTTTTTTTTAGTAAAAGAGAATTATATCGTAATAATTCTCATAATATAACTCTTTAATTGAAGCAATTCACAGAGGTGTTCAAATTACCTTGGAAGTGTGTACCACAACAAAAACAGAGTTGGTGAAGGAAGTAATTCCTAAATGTCATATTTGCCTGAAATTCCCTGACTCTGGAATTTTTGTTTTTGAGGGTTTACACAAACGGATAACCAGGTGGCATTACACCTAGCTGTCAGGGAGAAATGGAAGTCTTTCTTGCCATAAGCCTTTATTCACTTAGTCAGCATAGGGTTCAAAGTCTGTTATAATTACACTGTGTGGTTGCTGATAAAATCATGACAAAACTGTTGAAGGGAACAAAGGGTTTATTTTATCTTATTATTCCAGGCTACAGTTGCTTGTCCTCCTTGGCAGGACCAGGAGAATTGGCCACATAACTCCACATAAAGGCTGAGAGAGGGGCAAACCTTACTTGCTAGACAAGTATGTCTGGCCAAGTATACACAACAGGAAGATGTCAATTTTCCCAACCTAGTTCTCTCTATTTTAGTCACCTGTTCAGGGCCTGGTCCTACTCACCATGGATTGGGCCTTTCCCATCAAGTTCGCAAGTTTGTTCTGGACTTAAGTCAACTACTAATTATCTACAAATGTGTCCATAGCGCGAAACATCAACCATCAAGTTGACATTTGTGCCTAACTATGACATTCTACCCTTTGTCAACTTGACACAAGAGCAATATCACTTTTTTAAACTATAGCCTTCAACTTGTCCCCACTGACAAAAATTTATCATAATATAAATACACTTAATTTTACTAATTCTACAACTCTAAAAGTTCTCATAGATAAATATTAAAATTTTCTCTCATTAAAACTTCAGTTCCAACATTTTAAAAGCTCAAAGTTTCTTAGCCTTAAGAGTCTATTAAATCAAGATAAATACTTAACACAAATAAAGCATCAAAATAGAAGAATAAGAAAACATCACATCAAGATTAATGTCTAGCAAATAAAATATACTTCAATTCTATTCTGTGTTGTTCATCACATAGTTATGGTGACTCAAAGATTCTGGGAAATCCCCATCCTCTATAATGGCTCAAAGGTGTATAAGCAGTGTTTTTTTGAATGAGGCCAAATTTCTACTCACAGCTATCCACAGCATACATCCCATAGTTCTGGCATCTCCAACAACACTCTGGGTTCACCTCTGCAGCTAAAAGCTTCTCTTTCCCTTGCAAGAACTCCAAGCCTGTCACTTGGTACTATGTGAATCCCTTAATTGTGCATCAAATCCAGTACCTCCTGGGTAATTCTGACAAACTCTGTAATGAGGTTGAAACATAGTTTGGTCCATGTGAACCCTAGCTGTAACAACTTTAGCATACTGACTCTGCAAAAGGTTTCGACAGCCCAAACCTTTAAAGGACAAAAGATGGACCAGCTAGGACTTTCAGTCCTACATCAAATATCATATGATGGTATTCATTGCTTCTACCATCCCAGTGCTAACTCTTCCTTCAGTGATTCTCATTTCTCCAACAGCAGCAGTTGCTCTACTCTCTTCCTTTTCTTCATCCAAATGTTATAGCATATCCATTGATGTTATGGCATCAAGGCTGCCATAACAGCTCTCCTCTATCAAGCAAACCAATCCATCATATTTAAATTCAACTTTACTAAAGTACTTGTTCCCTTCATCACAGATTGAGCTTAAACAATCCACAATCTCTCAGTATTTCCATTATTCAAATGGCCCATTAAACTCCGCATAATGGTATTTGTAATCCACAAACTTGAGAAATTCAAACATATCAAAACTTCTCCAACAAAACCATTCAGAATCCACATAGCCATTTCTCTGGTACCAGTTATTCTGCATTGTTGCTGATAAAAGCATAACAAGATGCTTAAAGGAACAAAGGGATTATTTTGTCTCATGATTCCTGGTTACATTTTTTTTGTCCATCTTGGCAGGAGAGCTCATACCAACATCACAGCCCAGGAAACTTGTCACATAATATTCACATAACAACTGAAAGAGGGACAATCCTTAGTTACCAGGCTGTTATATTTGGCCAAGTATACACAAGCATGTCAATTTTCTCAGCCAGTTCTCTGTACTTTGTTCACCTGTCCACCCACTATGGGTTGGGCTTTCCTCATTAACTAAACAATCTCCTGAAGGTTTGCTCTGGACTTAACTCAACTACTAATTATCTACAAATGTGCTCAGAGCTTGACCCTCAGTCTTCAAGTTGACAGCTGTATCTAACTGACAAAGACCAATTTTTAATTCAATAGTCAAGTAGGGTCTATAGACTCTGGGCAGATGATAATATGTAGCAACATATAGAAGAATGGCCACATCCTATTTATTTGTGAAGAAAGCTAGGAAAAAATTAGTTCCTTATTAGTGAGGCCACACCCTGGAATGTTGATGATGTAAACTAAATTATTGAAATAATTCCCTAAAAATTTTGACAAGGAAAAATTAATGAAGATGCAAGTATAATTCTTTTAACATTGTCCACTTTTTTCCTAGCTGAGAAATTGGTAGAGATAAGAAGGCTTCTTGAGTTACCAGGCTGGGTTTTATTTATCTGTGACATTCAGGTTCTCACTACAATTTTTACTACTACTCAGGGCAACTGCATTTTCTTGTTTTGTTGTGAGATATTTTTTCTGGATTAGAATTTTGTGTGTTGTTTTGTTATTTTTCATATATCTAGTCATTAAAAGTCTTATATGGTTGCTAGATAATTTACTATCTATTAAGCCTTTATTCCATGTAGCATGCTAATGATGCTTGTTTTCCTGTACCATATTCCAAACGAATGTTTCCTGTGAAATATTCTGCAACAATTAGGAGAAGAAAAGATTTTTAAAACTTAAATACTAACCTTAGCACTAAACTACAGATCAGAGATCTGGTTGAAAAATGAAAAAGAATGGATAAAATAAATATTCCTTGATTGTATCACTAGGTATTTTTCTATTTATAAGATTCAATGATTTTATGTTTAAAATATTCTCTCAAATGCATATTGGATCTTGTAAAAATAATCACATGATTATGAAAATTAAAATTTCATATGCATAATTAGGACAAAAATGAAAAAGTATATATTCTTTCCTACCTACCATTTAAGTCTGGTCAGTTTACAATGGTTCTATCTTACTGAACTTTATCCTACAAGAGGGTGATACTTAGAGAATTGAGAGGAAACAAACAGAAAACAAATGAGTGCCAACTGGCATCAACAAATGTTGCTCATGTACAAATCATAATTTTCAAAATGTCCTTCCAATATAGTTTGTGACACAGACAGGTGGATGGAACATAAGCTATTATCGCTGATATTGAGATGATTATGAGGTTGATCCTTTAAGCAATAGCGAGTCTTCAAAAAATTAATTAAGCCTTGCAATTTCAAATAGTCAAATAATTAAAGAAGAGAGTCTTGAGAGATGTGGTGAAACAAAGTAGACTTGGTAAATTGGTATATTAATTCATTTTTAATGTTTCATTTCCTATCATGCCTTTTAATAACTTCTTAATTTGCCCCTAAACATAACAGCCATCCGAAGAGCTGTAAAAGGAGTTTCCCATCAAGCAAACTGAGAGACAAATGTGAGTAAGAGTTAACTTAGCCCAGGGAGTTTGGGAAACCCTGTGGTAAACATTTAGGAGCTGATGTAGGATGTGTTTAAATGCTTGAAATAAAGCATGGTACAACATGGCACCCAGAAAGGAGATTAGAAATGTATATAATAGCACAACTATACAGCTTTGGAGGACAAGTTAAAACATTATTCTAATCTTGAAAACATGAGAAAGATTTTCCTAACTTTTAAGGTGGTGGTGGTAGTATTCATTTCAATGTTTAAAAGATCACTATAGTTTAGTATAAAGAATGCAATTGAGAAAGTTTGAGTCCCAAGCCCATTTTCTAATTGGGCTATTTATCTCCTTGGTGTTTAATTTTTTAAGTTCTTTGTGCACTCTGGATAATAGGGCTCTATCAGATATGTGGTTAGTGAAGATTTTTTTCCCATTCTGTGGTTTGTCTTTTTACTGGGTTTACAATCTCTTTAGCTGAACAGAAACTCTTTAATTTCATAGGATCCTATTGATTGTTGGTTCTAGTGCTTGTGCTATTGGATTTCTCTTTAGGAAATGTTGACTTAGCTTAATCCACTCGAGGTTGTTCCCTACCCTTTCAATTAGGGTTTTTATAGCCCGTAGCCTAATATTAAGGTCCTTGATCCATTTGGAGTTGTTTTTTTGCATTGTGACAAGTATGGGTCTAGTTTTAATCTTCTGCATGTGGATATCCAGCCAAGGACAGTGTGGGAACAGCAAAACTGAAAACAACAACAAACCATAATTCAGAATGCCAAAGAACCTACATTATTCATCTGGAATAACACCAGCCAAATCTCTCCCCATACTAAAGCTCAGGGAACCTTGAAGAAGAGGGGGTGGCAATATTGTAAGAGCCTAAAGATAGAGAGAACCAACGACATGCAAGATACTTCAAGTCAGTGCTGCAGCAGCCAAGTTATAGCCACAATGTGATTGGACTTTGCCTGACCTGCACAATGGCTGACATCTCAATGCCCCCCCCAATGTCTAGCACAGGTCACAGGGGAGAAGGCTTCAGACAGTAGGAGCCTTAAAGGCAAGTGGTTAAACAGTCATAATAGAGTTCCCATGGTAGCGGGCAGACCCAGAAGGGGCCCAGGCTATTCCCCTGAGTCCTGAACTAGTGTAGACAATTCAGAAGGAGGTTTGGTGCCCACATAAATGGATGCTCTGGAGGATGGGATGAGGAAGCTGGATGGTCCAGGAAAGGAGAAGGGAGGAGGTTAGAAGGAAGAGGGGAAGGAGGAGATGCAATGGGAGATGACAGGGAAGGGGAGGAAGGAGGAGATACCTATTGAGTTTGTAAGATTAGGCAAAAAAATGTGTAATAAATTAAAAGTCTTTTCTTACATAAGTCTTTTTTCATAAAAGTCTTTTTTAACTAATTTTAAAAAAGAACTCAATTGAGGAAACAACAAGAAAGTGACATCAATAGAAAAGTGTATTTGCTCTGGTGGCTAACTGAAAGGAGGACTGCAGTACCACCCAACAAGCAGAATCACTGGATTAGTATCAATGTGTTAACTAAGTTGGCTTCCCAATTGAGATTCCATGGGCAAAGAGCCGAGAGAAAAAGATAGAGAAAGTACACATATGAGAGAGAGAGGTTGATAAAGAGAAAGAAAGAGAAAGTGTGTTATTACCAAATGGTAGGAATTCTATTATACACATCATGACAGTGAAAGACAAATCTTCCAAATAAAGTGAAAGTTGCAAATGTGAGGAATCCACTATCTCAAAAGCACAGGAGAGAGTGTGCTCAGTGAGCAACATTCACTGACATGTATGTGAAGAGTGCCATTGACTAAGAACCTTCATGACAGGGAAGAGAATATCCAAAATGGAGCGAGCCACAAGCCACCAAGTGAAGAAACTGGAAAGTTTAGAGAAAGGCTTTGAGACAAACATGAATAGAATACAAGAGTGAACCCTGACTTTTATCATGAACCAGTTCCTTGTTAACATTGTAGTAATTTCATAAATTATTAAAGTATTCATTTTATAATATTTTATCCTTAAGTACTACTAGTTCCAACCTGGTTTTCAGAGAGCAAAACATAGTTTTCTAAGTCAGTCTGGGCATTAGTTAATGAACTCAATCATGCATAACTTTAATTAACAATATCATTTTTCTTAGTGATTCAATACCAGAGTTGGATAATGCCACTTATATAGTGTATTTAAACTTAATTTCATAACATTAAAAAGCAAATATGCCAATTTTCCTATAGCTTATTTGCTGTGTAAAGGAGGTTAGATACTGATTATGTTTATCTATAGACTGATTCAGATCACTACTGAGAATCACATAATCAGTCAGAATCCATAATGGAAAGTAGCAAACAATCCTGAAGAGTGTTTATCAGCCCAAGAGTCAGCGAACATTCTCAAATATAAACATTTCTCCATTATTTCTGGGCTATACAGCTGGTGCAATAAGTTTTTATTTTGTTTTTACCTAAGAGAAAGTAGGATGCATTTTCTGCCCAAATTTTTTGGGATGGAATAAAATAAAATATTTAATATAAAAGGAAGATAAAGATAAAATGTTCTGGTTGAAGCAGTTATGGATAGTGCCTTGATAACATTAATATATTTTTGAATAAGGTTGAAAAGTTCACTGTAATTATTTTCTGGCTGTTCAAAAATTGTGTGAAGAGAGTCACATAATTGAATGGAAAAATAATTCTCTCTCACCTTGAAAAATTCACCTAATGAGAATTTACACGATGTCTTAATGAAGCTGAATTAATTAGCAAAATGTTAAGTTTAGGAGAAACATAAGAACCTGTAAAATTTACTGATGACATTTTTTTTACTTTGAAAAGAGATGCAAAAAAATTTAAAGTGAATAATTGGTTAGCACATTTGGTGGGAGTTATAATAATCCCCTATCAAATTATTCTGAAGCTAAAAGATTAACTCCTTCATTCTCTAAGATTTTTTTCCTTTCTAGCAATGTGCTTTGTGATTTTTAATATGAATCATTCAAATCCTTCCCTAAATGTTTTCTTATGCAATTGAGATTTTTTTGTTTCATTTATGGAAAGTGTGGTTATTACTTTTCCTTGTTTTACCTGTGTTTGTCTCCTCAAGTATCTAACATGTAATAATGACTGTCTCATATGCCAGACTATGTTGCAAATTCAGCTAGGGGTATTTGAAAGGCTTAATGTCTAATAAAGTGAAATAGGTATTTAAACATATTGATTTAATTAGTGTCACAAATTCTCTTATAGGAAAATATGCAAGATAAAATGAGGATTTTTTAGAGGTCATAGAGATATAGAAGGTGAAGGCAGATGGTAGCAGAAGCAATTGGTAACATTTTAGAGAAAAAGTGACGCTGAGGTGAGCTTTGGCAAGTGCTCATAAATTTATGGTTAGGAAGTCTGAAATAGAGAACCAGCTCTCGTCATTAAAAGATACAGTGTAAACAGACAGAAGGCATACCACAGAGTGTTTCAGTCCAAGTTAGATGATCTGTGATGTGCTTGGAGACTCTGATGGGAATATTAGAGTCATGAAACATGGGCGACCACACTCTCCATGGACCAGGGCATTATTTTATATTACATGAACAATGATAAGCTTTAAAGTTGCTTTGTTCAGAGATTAACTGTGATAATACTTAAATTTTAGAGTTATTGAATAGAAGAAGAAGGGCAGAAATCAGTTAGAGTGTCCTATAGTGCTGCATAAAGCAATTAATGTAGCTTCAACCAAAGAGTGGTAATAGACCAGGACAGTCAGGACAAAATGGAGAGAAGTTAAGGAGACAAGGTCTTCAGGAATTGCTGCAGATTGAATGGGAGGTGATATTTAGCTTTCTGCTGTCTACTAAACCTTCTTCAAATATAGGGGAAGGAACAGGATTTTTTTATACAGATTGTGCAAAATTAAATTAATGTATTTATTTTTATACCTCTTGACTTGCAACATGCTTTATGAGACAGAATTAACTTGACATTTCTGTCTAGAAGAAACACTGTGAACATGTGAGACTCCCTTGTTGACTTTTCATTTTGGAAAAGGACATTAAAAGGTAAAGAGAATAAATGATATTAAAAATTGTAGAACTTAATGATAATCACCAAATGAATTATTATGAGCTTAATTTAAAAAACTAGTGGGTCAAAAGCAGTTGGCTATTTAATACTAGGAGATACTTCTTTATAAGTGTCTATATTGGATATGCAGCATGTAGGAAGCATCCCATCTTCAGATTCTCATACTTTTACTATCCCCTCTTCTGCAAGGTACCCTAAGCCTTAGGATGGGGAGACATTTGACTGGCCTGATTCTGGGTGAACATTGCAAGTACTCTGCATTCTGATTGACTGTTGCTGTTTATTTCATTGTTCTTGCACTGGACTAGGCTGCGTCCTGTGTGGATGTAGAGATTCTCTCCTCAGATCAGGAAATTGAGGGACATATTTAAGTCACTAATTTGATACTGATCAGCTAGTAGGGAATAGTGTAGGTACTGGATTTGGGTCATTGTGGTCTGGGTCAGAGTCATACTCTTGACTGCCAGACTGCACTGTTTCTTCCATATCTGAATCGCTAATACCTGGAAAGAAGCATGAAAAGGAATGAAAAGTTAAGTGGCAATATGTGATATTCCACCACGTTAATTCACTTAACTTTCTCTTCCTAAATCTAGTATTTCTGCTGAAAGACTCATTGTTCTTGCCATAAAGATATATTTGGAGCATGCTGGATTCATTGAATTTCCTTAAGCTTCACATTTAGTTACTTTGCTCAATCATCTTTCATCTGGGTTCTAAAGATGGATCTGTTTCCTGAGCTACTATCTTAGCCTCTTCATTGTGTACAGGTCTTCCCTAGTTTAAAATTATGCCTCAAGCTGTACTCTAAAGTACAGTGAAAAAGTCTTCAGCTCCATTAACACTTTTATGATACTACCTCTAGTCTAGAAAGGACTTAGTGGCAGGAACTTTTATTCCTTATTTTCATTTTCTATCAGTTTCTGCAACATAATAAATAGCTAAGTAAGATTTCATTGGGTGCATAGATGTTTGTGATCTCTCCTCTCCCTCACAACAGAAAATACTGTTATTTTTCTAGTGATATTCATTACTGTCCAAATGTGAATTATTGACTTGGTGAAATTTTGTAGTTTTGCTTTTGTATACTCTTCTTGCATCCTTCAAATTCAATGCTCATGTCAGAACTGATGTTCAATAAGTGCTTCATAAATGCAAATTTTAGTGTAAATATTTCTACTGAAAATTGTTGAACTGACAGATCTGGCTGACTAAAGAATTATTGTAGATATCATTTATATGAATTGAATAAACATTTAAAAGTTAATGCATCTTAGACATGGAAAAGTCTGCTGGGAAGAACATCTTGTAGTTAGTTGGTAGCTGACTCACTTCTGTTTCTTGAATTAATGTCAACAGAGGCCACAGATCAGCTCTCCTTGGCCTGACTGAGCTCACAGCTTAGTGGCATAGATAAGTGCAGATGCCAAAGAACACATGCAGACCCATAAATAAAAGGGACAGAAAGGGGAGATGCTCAAATGATACATAATGACCTGGTGAAGATCTCCATCGATGCTCAGGGAATTAAATTAAAAAGTTGCATCTAATGGAGCAATTTAATAACAACAAATCCATTTAGTTTCTAAAAATATTTGTTCTTAGAGGTTGTGATTCCAGGGTCACATGTTTTAAGATCTCAGGAGCTCCGTTCTTAACTGTATATGTTAGACCACTATTTAGAGTGCATAGACTTGTATCAGTTGGGACACCAAATTAAATAAAATAAGTCTGCTGCCTCCAAGAAGTTATAGTCAATAGTAAATCAAATGTTACAGTTATCTAATGAAAGCATGATGACTCTGGAGGTAACTAAATGACCATTCAGGAATATTCAATAATATGTGTGGTAGGAAGAATGCCGATATACCCAGGGTGCTAGTAAATAATTCGCAGGTAACCTGTTTTCATACCTATCATTTGTTCAAACACAAATATAATCTAAGACTAGTAATGAATGTTTTGCATATATAATTAATGAACTTAATGAGTTAATTGTTAACAAAGGAAATTTACCTTGCTTGAGAATGACCTAATCAGATGTACATGACAACAGCTAAGATTATTTTAACATATTACAGAAGACTAACATGAGAACTCACTAGGAGAGTATGACCTGTCACTTTATAGTTGAAGAGGGCCACATAGCGAAAAATGTAGGTGGGCTATAGGAGCTGAGAGATTCTTCTGTTGACACCCAGAAAAGAAATGGCAGTTCATGTCTGTCGTTACACTGAACTATACTCTGCTCAGAGGAGAAGAGTTAGGAAGGAGACTTTCTTCAAACCTACCAACAAATTCAACTGTATCTAGATTGAAGTTTTGTGATTCTGTGAGTTGAAAACCTAGTCACCCCATGCCAAACTTCTGACCTACAGAATTCTAATGCATGAGTATGATTTAAGTCATCAAATATAGAGAAAATTTGTTATGTAATAATGGGAAACAATCACAAAGGATTGACTGGCCATTAATAGAGATGGTTCAGATATCAGTGGAAGGAGCTGGAGACATGCTTTGAGGGTAAGGATGTGATTTCTGTTTTGTCTCTGAGATTCAGAATGGTGATGTAATGAAAGAGCCAAATAGCAAAAAGAAATTGTGTTTTTCACCATGAAAGAAAAGCGACATTCCTGAGAAGCCAAAGCCCAGACATGCCCAGACAAATCTATAAAATCCAACTTCTAAAGGCATTTAGGTATCACATTGGTCAAAGATGACCACGAAGGAGAAATAATACATACCAATGAAAAGTATCTAATCATTTTTGAGACTAAAATTTTATTCTTAATAATCACAAAAAATACTGGCACAGACACTCTTTTTTTTATTTATTCAATCGTGCGTGTGTGTGTATGTATGTGTATGTGTGTATAGAACCATGGGCAAATTCGGGAACCACCATGGATCACCTCTACCTCAGCGTCTATACGTGGGGTCTAGGATCTGAACTCAGGACCTTCCGCCTACAAGGCAGAGGCTTAACCCCTGAGCCACCTCTCCAGCCCTGGCACAGGTACTCTTTTGCAGAACTTTCACAGGTAAAAAAAGAAATACATATATATAAAACTCTTAATTATGACTTCTTGATATATTTAGAAAGTTGTTAGTAATTGTCCAGAAAGGACTTGATGTTCTAAAGACATAATTGATTTTGATTGAGATAAGATTCCATTCATTCATATAAAAACTTTTCAGATATAAAGTCACTAAAAGTTTTGATTCCACAATTCTCAGTAGGGAAATGTCTGAGACACACTGGACAATTTCTGCAACTCTCTCTCTCAGATCCCTGCTGGGTGGGGAAGTTGGGTTACAAGTCCTTAGCTCTGTTATTGTCATTCACATGAATTTGGCTTGTATCTGTTTGCATGGAAGTCTATGCCAATTATACTTACAAAGACTTCAGACCAGAAAGAAGGAATCATTTTCTATTCTCTAAAAGATTCTTGGAGAGCAATAAACTAAACCCCATCTAAAAGAATGAAGAATCAAGATCCTTATTTCCTTGTTCCAATAGTCTAAGAATTAGTATTTCAAGTAACATAGAAATAGCCTCTGTCTTGAGAAGGTGAATATCAACTGTAATAAAGACTTTTTTGGCCATATTATATGATGTTTAAATTCATTGGTACTTTAAAATTAATTTTAAGAATATATATAAATACATACAGACATAAATATATGTGAACCTATATAGCCACCCATGTGTACAGTCATAAGATTTTTGGGGTGCATAGAGCAGGAAAGGGAGAAGACAAGTGCTTCTGAAAAAAATTGTGTTACTTCAACCTTCTAGAGTATGTTAAAATGGGAATACTTGTTATCCATGGTCAGACTGGCATTTTGCATATTTCACAACTCGTATTCTTTCTCTGCTCATTGGTAGTAAGTTGTGAATCACCATCTCCATTTACAAGGTGACGTTACACAAGTGTCTCATTTACAACCCCACTATACCCATATGTAATCATTCAGTATTCCTCTTCTCAGCTGTAAAGAAAGTACTTATCCGAAGATGAATTTCCATTCAGCTTGAAATGCTTTGCCGTTTCTCACTTTGCTCATTAGTGTGCAGTGATTGGCAAGTTCCCCTCTGGACAGGGCACCATCTTCTGTGAGTAGTTTTAGGAATAAGCACCCAATAAAGCATAGCCAAAAGGAAATATATAAATCTGTTTTGAAATTCAATAAATTCATAAGCCACGCTATGCAGCAAGGCCTGTGGGGGCATATACATCATAAAACACCACTGTAAAGCTATAAATATTTCAGGCAGTTAGCAACGGCTGAAAGCACACAGCTGAAAGGCTGGCTAAAGACAGGGGATGCGAGATACCCTATTTAGGCTGGTGCAAGGTCTCAGGAGCGTTTGTTTTCCTAAGCAAATAAAAATCAGAGTCCCAGAGGGCACCAAGTGCTCCTTTAAGTCTTTAAGGCATTAGAAATCATCTCAAGTTCAACTCTAGGTTCTGTCCTCAATTTGCTTCCTGACTTCACTGATCTGGGAATGACTGTTTCCTCACAGTTTTCTACCAGTCTAGAAAAAATACCAAACTGGGTTGTGGAGAATGCAGGACGGAGTCTGTGGGTGTGGAATCCTGTGGTCCACAGAAATATTTGTTTAGGTCTCTGGGGCAGAACTTCAGCTTTTGATTCAGAGTAAACACAATGAAACCTTCACTGTAGTAATGACAGAACTGTGCCCCACTTTGCTAAAATTACTCTCTTATTCCTGCTGTTGTATTTGAGTTATGTTTTATTTCTTTATTTTGTCTCTTGTTTCTAATGTGGATGTCTTAGGCATTAACTGATTTTTTTATTAGCTGTGATTGATGACATTTTGCTTACTGTTTAATATTTAGCATTTTTCTCTCTTTTATTGTTATTCACTTGTTTTGCAAGATCTTAAGAAATATGCCACTTTGTAAACATTGAATTTATTGTACCTATCTTTTCAATATCAATTTTGAATTAAAGACAGTTTTAGGGTGAGTAATCTGTTAAAAACATTAATTCTTGAGGCCATATTTGTTGTTTGCCTCTTCATCTATTTCAGCATATTCAAAGAGAATACACTTAATATGTAACTTAATTCCAATGTAATAGATTTTGTGCCTATCCTTCTCCAATTGCATGCTGTAAATATTCCTACTCCAATTCTTTATCAGTTACCAATATAGCATGATGGAACCCGAAGCTGGTTGATGATGAACTTAAGCATTTCGCTATGCCTTCCTTTATCTGATAGAACACAGATTGCTTGTCAAACTCTATTTTCTAGAATTTTTTGATATTTGACGTTATTATAATACATATTACCATATGTATTATCTTATTTTATTTTTCAAATGTTGATCACAGGAATATTATTTATATTTATATTTTTGTCATGCTGTCGATTTGTTTTATTCACTGAGTCATTCTACTAAACCTTTCCCTACAAATTTCCAAGACTTGCTTAAGTAACAGAAGCTATATCAATGCAACTAAAGGCAATTTCATGCCTTTTATGAGATTTTCTGCATTTTTATTTATTTTTGTAACCAAAACTAATACTGATTTCAAAATCTGTTTGGAAATTAAATCTAATAAAATATATTATGTTATTTAAATTTTAAAAATCAGCTACTTTGATAGATGTTTGGTAGCATATTTTTATCATAAACGTGAATTACATTTTGCTTTTAATGCGCACATACACACATACATGTACCTGCACACACACAAATAGTTAATTAATTAAAAATAAAAATGTATAAATTTTCCTGTTAAAATTTCCTAATAATAGATATACTTTAAAATTAGCTAATTTTTGTTTATTCATTTTGTTCATTTAATTTGGAGCATTCATGATCATTAACTCTGGAACATTTATGTCATCCCAGGAAATAGTTTGCATACATAAAAGGTAATTATACTCCTCAACTCATACCCTGATAACTGCAAAGTCTCATTTCTATCTCTATTAATTGGATTATTCTGGAAGCTTGAACTTTATTTATTTATTTATGTATTTATGTATTTATTTATTTGTGTGGGGGGCTGTATGTCACTGTGGAGGACCAAGATGACTTTGGGAATCATCATGGATTGCTTCTACCTCCCTTTTTCTTTGCTCTAGAAATTCTGAGGCTTGTCCACCAGAACCAAAAGTGTAAGCTGCTGCCATTTCAATCCGGTGCTTTTAAGTGGGACCTGGAATTTGAACTCAGGACCTTCTGCTTGTGAAGCAGAGCCTTAAGCCCTGAGCCATCTCTTCATCCCTATTCTGGAAGCTTTAGAAAAATGGAATCATGGAAGGTATGACCTTTGGTGTTTGGATTCTTCAATTTACAAAATAATCTTAAATTCAACTTTAATTACAGCATAATTTATTACATTCATAGTTTAATACCGTTTTAATCTATATATGCCAAGAATTTTGTCTATAAATGAATTAGCAGATGGACCTCTAGTTTTACCATTTTTATTAAAGTTATGTAAACATACACACACACGAATAGGTGTTTGGTATGAATATATATTTTCAGTTCATTTGACTTTATAGTTAGGAGTAGAATTGTTCGGTCACATGGGTCAGTTTATATTCAATTTGAAAGAACTATCAAAATGCATTCCTATAAGAATCTATAAGAATTTTAGTTTTAGGGGCTAGAGAGTTGTTCTGGGAGTTAAGACTCTTAGTTCAAGTCCAGAATCTCATATAAAAACACCAGGCAGAGGGGCTCAGGGGATAAGCCTTCCTGAGTCCGGATCCTAGACCCCATATATAGACACCGGGCTGGAATCCGGGGCAGCCTGTGTTTCTGGTCCTGGTAGGGCAGAACCTGTGAATCCCCAGCCAGAGTAAACAAGGAGGAGGTGGAGGTGGTCCATGGTGTTTCCCAAATTCGCCCGTAGTTCTACATACACATACATACATGCATACACACGCATACATGCACAATTGAATAAATAATAAAAAAATTAAAAAAAACACACCAGGCAGAAATGATGGTACCCTGGAAGGTGGAGCCTGGAAATTCTCAGAGTGAAGTAAAAAAGGATGTAGTAGCAACCCAGGATGATTTCTGGTCATCCTTAGGCCTCTACAGACACACATAGTGCCCTTTGACACATACACACACATACACACACACACACACACAGTGCCCTCTGACACACACACACACACACACACACAGTGCCCTCTGACACACACACACACACACATTCATATAAATAAATTTTTAAAAATCGAATTCCAGTTTTAGTACTGTTTTTACCAAAATGTTATAGTTGGTGTGTGTGTGTGTGTGTGTGCGTGTGTGTGTGTGTGTGTTTACACATGCATGTGCTGCAGATACAATCTGGGACCTTATATAAGATAGGCAATTGCTTCAAGTTTTCTATTTTTTTAATCACCAACCTAATGGGTGTAAATTGGCATCCTACTGTGGGTTTGATTTGCATTTTCTAAATTGTTCATCACAGTGAGACTAGTTGAGAATACTTTTATGTGCTTGTTGGTCATTTATATCTCTTTGTTGAAAGGTCCACTTAAGCACTTAAGCACTTTGCTTATTTTTAATCAGGTTATGTATGTGTTTTCTGTTTTGTAATTGAATGAGATTTTTTTGGTATATCTGAAAATTAATCTCTGTTCCAGTTGCTCTTCAGTTTCTGTGATAAAAATACTCTTGATAAAAACAACTTAATGGAAAAAGGTTGTATTAGTTTAGTTTACAATTCCATAGTGAATAAAGTTAATTGTGGCAGGAAAGGTACTGAACAAAGAAGGCATGGTGGCTGACTCAAACTGGACAAGCAACAAAGACAGACAGGGGAGAGAGAGAAAGAAAGGGAAAAGAGGGGGTACATTTATCAAACCTCAAGGTTACCCCCAGATAAAAGTTCTTGCAGAAAGGCTTTACCCACAGTTTTTTCAAACAACACCTCTATTTGGAGACTGAGTCTCAAACACATGAGCTAGTGGGGACATTTCACACTGGGATCATCACAGCCTCTCCATCAGACATGGTTTTCAAGTGGTTTCTAATCAATTGCCTTTGGTTTTCCTCATGGTGCCCTTTGACAAACAAAATGTTTTAGTTTTGTCTGAATTAGTTTATATATTTTATATTTGGTTGTTTATGCTTTGGTGTCATATTTACAAAATGGAAGCTTTAGAAAAAATTGATACTTAACCAAAGCTTATACAAATGTTTACTTGGGAGTCTTCTATAACTTTTTAATATTTTAGGTTTTATAGCTAGAACTTTGATCCATTTTTACTTGACTTTTTATGATGCAAGAAAGATATCCAGATTTATTTTATGACTTTTGGAACTCCATCGATCCATTTCCATTTATTTAGAAGACTTTTTCCTCAGTCTCAATGTTTAAAGATTCTTGTGCAAGTCTGACAATCTGATTTCGATCCCAAGATCTCGTATAAAGGTAGAGGAAATTAATGGCTTCACCAGCCATATGTATGCTCTTGAACCAGCATATAGAGACATCACACATGCAGACAAAGACATGGACACAGACACACAGACACAGACTCACACACACACACGAGAGAGAGAGAGAGAGAGAGAGAGAGAGAGAGAGAGAGAGAAGAGGATAAAAGTCTAAAACTATTTTCCTTCCCATAGAATGGTCTTTTCCATTTCATAGCAAATCAATTAAATATAAAAATGTGATATTATTACTAGATTCCAAATTCCACTCCACTTGTCTAAATGCTAATTTTTACACCCTGACTTTATTCATGTATTTCTGTACAAGATTTTCCAGTTGACAATGCAAACCCTGCAACTCTGTTCTTTTTTCCAGAATGTTTTGCATACTTGGAAGAAATGCAAATTATGTTCTTTTATTCAGGGGTTGAATCCATTACCGAAAAACTTTCTGAAGAATTTCTTTTGGCCTGATCATCTCAACTGATAGCTTCTTCAGTAACCTTCCTCCTTTGAAATATTCCTCTCTCAAGTGAGACTAAAACTTTTCCTTCCTGCTCCCTGGCACAGTGTATTTAAACAACAGTTCTATGTTTTTGAAAAATACAGAGTGGGTATCATACTTCATAGAGAAAGCCAGCATGATTTGACACTGCATTTTTTTTCAAATATTGTTTTTATTTATTCAATTGTGCATGTGTGCTCGTGTGTGTGTGTGTCTGTGTGTGTGTAGAACCACAGACGAATTTGGGAACCACCATGGACCTCCTCCACCTACTCCTTGTTTACTCTACCCAGGGATTCACAGGCTCCGACCTACCAGAATCAGAAATGCAGGGCCCCCCTTCCCCTGCAAGGCAGAGGTTTAATCCCTGAGCCACCTTTCCAGCCCCTGCATTTTTTTTCTTACATTGTTGCAATGATAAACTTACTGACTGAAAGTAATGGAAATTGATTCTTTCATAATTCTGAACATCAGAGTTCTATAATCTATTGGATATTCAAAGGTAAACAAAATAAATTGTACTTAATATATAGAACAGAAGATAATGAAATCAAGATTTATGTAAGACTGCATTAATAACAGAAAGAATAATACAGATGACTGTGAGGCATGAAAATATACAGTCAATCCCAAGAAAATCTGCAAATCAAAGTGCCCTCCAGTTTTCTCAAAAATTTGACAAAGAGCAAATAATTCTACTGTATTCCCTACATAAATTCAGGTTGAATACTTTCCACCCCAAAGTAGAAAGTATAGAATTCTTGAACATTCAAACTTTTGAGCATCATGATACAAAAAAATGCAAAATCCCTTTCCCCACCTGCCCGGGACACGCACAGTACAGCCAAGATTCACCGCAACCTAGGTAAGCCCCGCCCCTCACAAACCCCAGGCAGCCCACTGGTCCCAGCTCTTCCTACCACCCAGCTGGAGCAGGAGCTGTTCCCGGTCAAATAATTCAGTTCAGTGAAAAATGCACAGGAATTAAAAGAAGGTCTTAAGAGTTAAAGCGACAATGCCCAAGTCAAAGTGCAAATGCATAAGAAACAAAACCCAAGAAAACAAATTTCCCACTGAAGGAATTAATCCCATAATGATAAACTCCAACCAGAACAAACCCATGGAAAATGGCCAAGAAAGCCTGACCCAGGATAAAGACTTTCAAAACATGATCATTACCATGTTCAATACTATGAAAGAAGAAATGCGAGAGGAATTAAATAATCGAATCAATCATTTTGAATAGGAACACAACAGACACTTGGAGGAGTTGAGAAAAACAGTTCAAGAAACAAAAACTGGCATACAGCAGTTAAAACAGACTCAAGCAGAGTTTAAAACTGAACTAAAAGACAAGTTATCTTCAACCCAGAACTCAACAGAGAGCCTTATCAACAGAACTAATGAAGCAGAAAAAAGAATTTCAGACCTTGAAGACAAAGTGGGAATATTAACCAGCTCAGTGGAAGAGGTTGTTAAAGCCAAAAAGATACTCGAGAAAATATTCAAGAGTTATGGGACACCCTGAAGAAACCTAACATGAGTATCATGGAATACCAGAGCAAGAATCCCAAAATACCACACCTGAGGAAATTTTTCAAACTATCAAGGAAAACTTTCCTTATATAAAAAAAGAGAGGCCCATCCATATACAAGAGGCATCCCGCACCCCAAACAGATATGACCAAAATAGAAACTCGCCACGACAAATAATAGTTAAAACACTCCACATTCAAGACAAAGAAATGGTGCTGAGAGCTTCAAGGGAAAAAAAAGCAAGATACTTTTAAAAGTAAACCTATTAAAATAACAAATAACTTCTCAATGGAAAAAGTAAAAGCAAGAAGAGCTTGGACAGACATACTTCAAGTACTGAATGAGCAAAAATGTCAACCCAGCCTGATTTACCCTGCAAAACTATCGTCATGATCAAGGGAGAAAGAAACCTTTTCCAGCACAAAGACAACTTGAAGAGATACATGTCCACCAAACCAGGCCTTCAAAAAATGCTGGAAATGATACTCAAGCTTGAAGAGTAAAACAGGCCTATCCAGGACAACAGAAGGGAAGTATAATACCACCAAAATCTAAAAGCGAAACAATACACTTACAAAAGCCACTAAACATAATGAATGTCTGGAATTAAAAATAGTTTCTTCATTATAACATTAAATGTTAATGAATTAACTTACCGATAAACAGACACAGATTACAAACTTGGATTAAAAATCACAATCCATCAATCTGCTCCTGCAGGAAACCCATCTCACCACAAAAGATAGGCACATCCTAAAAATAAAGGCTGGTCCAAAATTCTGCAAGCTAATGGAACCAGGAAACAGGCAGGGGTAGCTATTATCCTATTGGACAAAGTAGACTTCAAACCAAAAAAAATCATAAGAGACACAGATGGATACTACATTTTAGTCACAGGTACAATTCACCAGGAAGACTTCACAATACTGAACATATATGCACCAAACACGCCCCCCCCATTCATTAAGCAAACCCTACAGCGTCTAAAGCAAGAAATCAATCGCAAAACGATAATTCTTGGGGATTTCAACACCGCCCTCCTAACATGGGATAGATCAACAGGTAAAAAACTTAACAGAGGCATTTTGGAACTTAATCAAACCCTTACTGAAATGGGCCTTACAGATCTCTATTGAACTTTTCATCCACACACCAAAGACTATACATTTTTCTCAGCAGCACACGGACCTTTCTCCAAAATAGATTACATATTGGGACACAAAACAAATCTCCATATATACAGGAAAGTTGAAATTTTAGCCTGTACCTTATCAGACCACCATGTTCTAAAGCTTGACATCCACAACACAACAAGCAACAAAAAATACACTAACTCCTGGAAACTTAACAATATGATGCTGAATGAGAATTGAATTCAGGAAGAAATTACAAAGGAAATTCAAGATTTCCTGAAAGTTATCAAAATCTCTGGGATACAATGAAAGTTGTCCTAAGAGGTAAGTTCATAGCTCTTAATGCCTACATCAAAAAAAATGGGAACATCAGAAATGAATAACTTAACAATGCAGCTTAAAGCTTTAGAGATACTAGAGCAATCCGATCCCAAAAACAGTAGAAGGGAGGAGATTAGCAAAATAAGGGGAGAAATATCCGAAATCGAGATTAGGAAAACAATACAGAAAATCAACCAGTCAAAAAGCTATTTTTTTGAAAAAATTCAATAAGATTGATATACCCTTAGCTAAATTAATCAAAAGCAAAAGAGAGAATGCCCAAATTAACAAAATTAGAAATGAAAATGGAGTTATCACTACTGATACCCAAGAAATCCAGAGAATTATAACGTCATATTTCAAAAACTTATACTCTGTGAAATATGACAATACAAAAGAGATGGATGAATCCCTAAGTAAACACAACTTACCCCAATTGAATCAGGAAGTTGTGAATTATTTAAATAGTCCTATAATATATAAGGAAATCAATGAAGTAATCTTGAATCTTCCCACCAAGAAATGTCCTGAACCATATGGATTCAGCACAGAGTACTATCAGACATTTAAGGAGCTAATAACACCAATACTCCTTAAACTGTTCCATTAAATAGCAAAGGAAGAAACACTACCAAATTCCCTCTATGAAGCTAATATTGTCTTAATCCCAAAACCTAATAAAGATATACTTAAAAAAGAACACTATAGGCCAATCTCTCTGATGAACACAGATGCAAAGATTCTCAACAAGTCTTAGCAAATCAGATTCAAAAACATATCAAAAAGATCATCCACGGGGATCAAGGAGGCTTTATCCCAGGCACACAAGGTTGGTTCAACATACACAAATCAATAAATGGAATTCACCATATAAACCAGTCCAATGTTCAAGACCACATGATACTCTCGGTAGATGCAGAAAAAGCTTTTGACAAGATCCAACAGCTCTTTATGATCAAAACCCTAGAGAAATTTGGAATGGAAGGAACCTTTTTCAATATAATAAAAGCTGTATACAACAAGCCCATAGCAAGAATTATACTCAATGGGGGAAAACTTGAAGCATTCCCACTTCGATCAGAAACTAGACAAGGCTGTCCACTCTCACCACTTCTATTCAATATTGTACTACAAGTCTTAGCTGAAGCCATAAGACAAGAAAGGGACATAAAAGGGATTCAAATCGGCAAGGAAGAAGTCAAGTTATCTCTATTTGTTGATGACATGATCTTATACCTGAGTGATCCCAAAAACTCTACCAGGAAGCTCATGGAACTAATACAGAAGTTCAGTAGGGTAGCAGGAAACAAATAAATGTAAAAAATCAGTGGCCTTCCTATATGCCCAGAATGAAAGAAGTGAAAAAGCCCTGAGAGACTCAATCCCATTTACTATAGCCTCTAAAAAATTGAAATACCTTGCTATAAATCTAACCAAGGACATAAGAGACCTCTATAATGAAAACTTTAAAACCCTAAAGAAAGAAATTACAGAAGACACCAGAAAGTGAACAGACCTCCCATGTTCCTGCATTGGCAGAATCAATATTGTAAAAATGACCATCCTACCAAAGGCAATATACAGATTCAATGCTATACCAATTAAAAATCCCAAAGCAATTCTTTAAAGAAGTTGACCAAACAATATCAACATTCTTATGGAGGCACAAAAGATCCAGGATAGCAAAAACAATCCTGAGTAACAAAAACATTGCTGGAGGTATCACCTTATCAAACCTTAGTCTATACTACAAATCCATAGTTGTAAAAACAGCCTGGTATTGGCTCTAAAATAGACACACAGATCAATGGATAAGGGTTGAAGCCCCAGATATAAGCCCACACAACTACAGTCATTTGATCTTTGACAAAGGGGCCCAAAAAAATCCAATGGAAAAAGAACAGCATCTTTAACAAATGGTGCTGGCAAAACTGGATCTCCACATGCAGAAGATTAAAACTGGACCCGTACTTGTCACCATGTACAAGACTTGATTCCAAATGGATCAAGGACCTCGATATAAGGCCAGAGACTATAAAAACCATAGTTGAGAGGGTAGGGAACTCCCTCGAGCTGATTGGGCTAGGCCAACAGTTCCTAAACAGACATCCAATAGCACAGTCACCACAACCAATACTCAACAGATGGGATCTTGTGAAATTAAAGAGCTTCTGTTCAGATAAATAGATGATAACTCGAGCACAAAGGTAACCCACAGAATGGGAGAAAACCTTCATTAACCACATATCTGATAGAGCTTTATTATCCAGAGTGCACAAAAAACTTAGAAAACTAAACACCAAGGAAACTAATGGCCCAATTAAAAAATGGGCCTTGGAACTTAAAAGAAACTTTACCAAGGACAAAATTAAAATGTCTAACAAATATCTTAAAAAATGCTCCACATCCTTACTCATCAGGGAAATGCAAATCAAAACTTCCCTGAGATATCAGGATGGCAAACATCCACAATACAAACAACACCAAATGCTGGAGAGGATGTGGTGGGAATTCAGGCTCATACAACCACTCTGGCAAGCTGTCTGGCGATTCTTAAAGAAATTAAAGATTGAAATGCCATATGACCCTGCTATTCCACTTTTGGGAATAACCCCCACAAAGCAAAAATTCACTTCGATAGCACAAGCACAACCATGTTCATAGCAGCACTGTTTACAATAGCAAAGTCATGGAATAAGCCCAAATGTCCAACAGTTTACGAGTGGATAAGGAAAATGTGGTACATTTATACAATGGAATACTGCTCAGCCATCAAAAATGATGAATTAATGTGATTTGCCAGGAAATGGATGTAATTAGAAACAATTATATTGAGTGAAGTATTCCAGACATGGAAAATTGAATGCCATATATACTCCCTAATAGGTGGCTCCTAGTACCAAACCCACTTAGAGACACTCAAAGACAAATCTCTGTAATACCTACAGTAATTGTAGAGTTTATAAACAGGAGGGAGGGGGAAGGAGGGCCCCACTAGAAACAAGGAGAGAGGGGACCATGTTACAGTAGAGAAAATAGGCCACCATCAAGGACTGCAAGTAAGTAATGAGATATCTGGTTAAGTTCACAGACTTTCCTTCCTGATCATTTGCAACTGATGGGGTATGATCTCACCAGAAGAGGAAGGCATATAGGCTTCCAGATAGAAAGTAACAATTTTGCAAATGGGTGATTGACCCCTCTCTCAGTGTGGTCTCCTACTTTTATTCCATCTACCTTTGAATATACACTTATAACAAGACTCTAATTTAACAGGCTTTTATCTCTGGCCAGGGGATGACATCCAATACCCATCAGGATGGAGCCAAGGGCATTGCAGGAGCAGCAAAACCGAAAAAAAAAATGAACAAACCATAATTCAGACACTCTATATCAACCACCTGGAACTGGTCCTGCCTAATCTCTCCCCATCCTGAAGCTCAAGGAAATTTTCGGAGGATGGGGCGGTAAGATTGTAAGAGTACAAGGATGGGAAGAGCAATGATATGTAAGATACTCCACACAAGTTAGGGCCAAAGCAATTATAATAGGACTTTGCATGACCTGCACTATGTCCAACACATTATTGACCCCACAAAGTCTAGCATGGACTAAAGTCACTAGGATCCTTGGAAGCTAGGGATTGACAGTCACAGTAGTGTTCCTAAGCTTAATGGGAACATAGGAAAGGATTCTGGGAAATGCCCCTGGGTCCTTGTACCTCATTGGAGAGGAAACCCAGAGGAAAGTTTGGCATGCACATTAAAGGATGCTCTGGGGATTGGGGGGAAGACACTGGGGGATAGGGAGGGAGAAGGGAGGGGAGGGGAGAGCCGGGGTGTCAGGAGAAGGTGGAGGGAGGAAGAGTACTGGTGTACCTGTGGTGTAAGTTTGTATGAGTGGAAATACTGATAAGAAAAGAAAAAAAAAAAAAAGCAAAATCACATACCATTAAACAGTAATGTTCCTATGCTTAAGGGGAACACAGGAAAGGGTTCAGGGAAATGTCACTGGGTCCTTGTACGTCGTCGGAGAGGAGGGCCCAGAGGAGAGTCAGGCATGCACAAGAAAGGACTCTGGGAATTGGGGCGGGAGTCACGGGGAGGGATGGGGAAGGGGAGGGGGAGGAGGAGGAGGGAGGGAGGGAACTGGTGTACCTATTAAGTTTGTATGAGCTGAAATAATAATAAAAAATGTATTAAAAAACACTGTTTCATGCCTAAAATAAAGTGAGAACATTACATAAGATTGACTTTTAAGCTATAAGAGGTATATGAATATCTCCAGTATATTTTATACTGTATGTGAAAATATACCAAAGCATAAAAAAGTATTATAGACATTAAAATAGTTCATTTTGAGGCATTTTAATAAGGCACATGTAACCTGCAAAAGCATCGTACCTTGAAAATAAATGGTTCTTAAAACACAGAAAATAGTAAGATCAGTGAAGAAAAAGTGACATCTTGTATACATGTATTAAAATGTAATGAAATCTACCACTGTTCACAATTGATATGTTACAAAAAAAGAATCTTCTTATAAAGCTCAAGGAAATATAGAAGAAAGTAAAACAATCTGCTTAAAAAACATAAAAAAAAACTTACAGAAAAATCAACATTGAGAATTTTCCTATTATTTGGCTTTCCTTGAAGTGCTTGGATAAATAAATTGCACATCTTGATCTTACTGTATGTTAGCAATGTCAGTCTGACCCACACAACTTGGTGCTGTTCTTCTGGGATACAACTGTCTTATAAAGTATTCTTAATAAAAAAGTTGTTCATTGTATCACTGCTGTGGGCTTTCAAATATCAAGCTACAGTGACATGGGTCATTTAGATGTCCTGGCCTGTCAGTCATAGATTTTACATGCTCCCTGTGCTCAAGCCATTAGAAGCAATTAGTGTTGTGTGAACACTTTTCCTGGGGAGACACCACACAACCATCTATCCACCCCAAATAAGAGTTCTACAGCAGACCAAAGTAATGATTATGCCAACGTCCAACTTAATGAACCAACGAACTTATTGGGACTATTTACAGGAGTAGGGGTCAGGGTTACCAACACAGAAAAAACAACTCAGAAGCAGCCATGTCCCAGAAAATCCCCGAACCTCCAGCATGGGTAAGACTCATAGAAGTTGGACCCTAGGGGCTAGAGAGGTGGCTCAGGGGTTAAGCCTCCGCCTTGCAGGCAGAAGGTCCTGAGTTCGGATCCCAGATCCCACGTATAGACGCCAGGCGGAAGCGGGGGCAGCCTACGCTTCTGGTCCTGGTAGGGCGGAGCCTGTGAATCCCGGGGCAGAAGGAGGTGGAGGCGTCCATGGTGGTTCCCGAATTCGTCCGTGGTTCTACACACATGTGCGCGCACATACACACGCACATGCGCACAGTTGAATAAATAATAATAATAAAAAAATTAAAAAAAAAAAAAAGAAGTTGGACCCTAGAAGGGCTCTGCTGTCTGACTTGCAAGGAGAATCACTGTGAGGGTTCAGTACTACTCTGTCATCTCTCTGGGACTCTGTACTGGTCACTGGTTTCATGTCACTCCTGTCTGCTGGCTTGCTCTGCAGTCTCTGCCCCTCTGCTGCCCCAGTGTCTCCCTTGGATTGTCTTGAACTGCTCCAGGATCTTCCTAACTACTTGGCTGATCTCTTCCAGAACTTCCAAACTGCCCGGGAATTCTCTTTTTATCTGCTTGGCTGGCAAGAGGGTGTCCTCCCTGAGCCCTTGTTTTGTGCCTTCCTTGCTCCCTGGAGGAAACTCACTTCTACCCTCCTACCTCACTCCCACTCAAATCTTGTTAGTTTCAAGAACTTTCTGAATCTAACAACAGCTGTTTTATTTATTAATTAGATAGTTTTAGAGCAGCTATACTGGGGCAGGTCTCAGAAGGTCTTCATCCTTATGGCTGGGATTACTCTGAAGGAGCACACCCTACCTTGAAGGTGCATACTCTACTAATCTGGAGGAAATGACTAATTCTTCACAGAGATAGTTTCAGTGTCCCTCAATCCTCTGTTTATGAAAGGACAAGGAGATTACATATCTATTGTAGATAAACCCTATCTTGAGGCCAGCTACAAGGTCAACTGGGTTGTGTCTCAATGTGAACAGACCGAAGAGATGTAGAGGACCAAAAGTTCTAATCAGGTTTGCAGAAACTGGAACTAACCAATAAGGAAAAGCCACTTTTCTTGGTTCTCCCCAATACAATAAATAACTCTGATCCTGGCAACCATCTTTGGCTCCCTGACCCCTCGTGAGACTCTTATGTCTGGAATCTGTGAGTTCCTTTCATTTTCTTTACCCCTCGTGGATTCCAGGTCTGAAGTCTGTTAGTTCTCCAGGGCTGTCTTACCCCTCAAAGATTCACTTTTGTGAGTTCCATTCTTTCTCTCCTCTAATAAACTGTCTTAATTCTGTGCCCGTGTTCTAGTTTCAGTCTTCTATTCCCAAACACACATAAAAACCCCAGAGGGAATCCTGTCACATTTTGGTGAGCACAGGCAGCACAGCAGCCCTGTATCACTGAGACTTGCTCAAGGTTGGAGTATTTCATCCTCCTTAGCTTAGAAGTGGCAAGTCTAAGATGGCTGTCCAGAAGAGAAACGCCATGCAACAGTTAGGGGCATCTCTCTCTTTCCTGTCTTCTTGGTTACTGTTGACTACTGCTTTATGTCTGAGTAAACTGCTTCCAATGTTCGTTACACTGTCAAAGTATGACACACAGTTTGGTGTATTCCCCAAAATAATTCAGAAATATTTCTCCAAATACTTCATTAATTTAGTTGGAATCTAGAAATAAGACATAATTTTGATAGAGTAAGCACGTAAAGAGTTGACTTTCTACTAGTCACCTAAAAGCACCCAGATGTTTTCAACCTTCATTTTCCACTTTACTAGTAGTTACATATGACTAGAAACTAGCAGCAGAATTTAAAATCAACTATCAGTTTTCATTGTTAATAAATCTGTCTGGCCCTTTTTCAGCTACATTGTTAATAGCATTTAGGCTTTCTAACATTTTTTTTTTTTTTCATTTGTAAAATGCCCCACAATGGCACCAAGTCATATATGCAGTCATGGAAAGTACTCAATTCAATGCTGAATATCATTTTCAGTATGAAATATATCCTGAATAATGTTTTCCCCAAGATACATGGGTTAAGGATGAAATGCACATTTAAAAGTTTGCTTGCCTGACAGAAGTAAGACCTTATGAGTCTCTTTTCTTGGTTAATCTGAATCTAAGAAACTACAGCTATTCACTAGCACTCCTGCAAAACATGAAGCTGAATATATTTCAAACTTGAAGATTTGACAAAATCTCTAGTCTCTGGAGTTTCGGGTAATCAGCAATTATTGTCTTGAAACGCTTCTACTGTGCACTCACAATCACATTCTGTTTCATCAATTTGTTCTTATTCCTATTATTCTTTTTCATGCTTCAAGAATAGAATATTCAGAACACAGATATATATGTAGCAAAGGCACGGGAAGTCTTCCTTTCAGTCCTTATTTTTTTTGTCCTTTTCTCTATATGATGTCAGGCAGGATTAATATCTGTTTTGAAGAGAGTACTGGCTAGATCACTCTTCAGGACAACCATACTTATGTTTTCTTAGATATTTTTTCACAAAGTGATTTCTTATCTTTTTTAGGAAATCTCTGCTACCAGGAATTCTCCCCTGTTTCAATGGCTCAATGGCTTAGACAGAGGTGGAGATCGTAAACTGTTGGCACAGAATTAATTTTAAAGAATCATAATGTTTTAGAGATTGCATGGCATCTAGGGCAGTGGAAAAGCAGTAAAGTGGAAAATAATGGCCAGCCAGAATGCAGAGTACCAGCGACCGTGCAATGCTTATCCAGAATCAGGCCAACCTAATCTCTCCCTATCCTAAGGTTTAAGGAACCTTGCAGAAGAGCAGGTAGTAAGATTGTAAGTGCCTAAAGATGAGAAGGTCCACCATTGGACAAGATATTCCACTCAAGTAGGGCTGCTGCATCCAGGAACTCAGTGCAGTGAGATTTGTTTTTACCACACCTGCATAATGATTGACATACCAACATGCCCCTATAGACTAGCCAGGATCTTTAGGAGAGATGACTACCTGCAGTGGAACTAGGGGACTAGGGCTGGATGAGTGAACGGGGGTGCCCTTATTAGTGTAGAAGCCCAAGGAGGGGCCACTTGATATGCCACAGAGGCCTGAATCCCCACAACATTAGATAATCCAGAAGAAACCCTGGGGTCCATAGAAACCGACAGTCAGGAGAGGGTGAGAAGGAGTGCAATGGATTGATGAAGAGAGGGGAGGGGATAAGGGAGGTAGGGATAAGTACTCAAAATGCTTGAAAAACTAGGAAAAAATTTTTAAAAATTAAAAAGCAAATTGCATCCTGAGGATTGAAGGTACTTAGAGTCACCAAGCTTATCAACTTCTAATAAGAGTAAGGCAAAAATTGAGGAAAAGAAGTAAAATTCTCCACAAAAATTGTTTCATATTGTGATGGGACAACAAAAGACTGAAGATGCTAAAACTTCAAAATAATTTTAAATGAATGAAAAGACACATGCATGTATACATTATCAAATTCTAATAAGAGAAAGGCAAAAATTGAAGAAAAGTAGTAAAATTCTCTGCCAAAATTGTCCTATCACAATATGAACTAAAAAACTGAAGATGCTAAAATTTCAAAATAATTTTAAATGAATGAAAAGTTACATGGATGTACACACACACATGTGCACACATATGCAAACACAAGTAAACACACCTGCACACATATCATGACCATTAAAGTCTAGCTCATCATCTTATGTTTCTTCTTACTCTGCTGTGACTTCAGCTATAGGTGAACAAAGGCAGCCCTGAAAGATTGAAAAAAAAAAGAAGCAGAAAAGAAAAGAGAAGCAGGAGAAAGGAGCTGGTATTGATCTAATGTTAAGGTTTACAAGAATAATTCACTGTAATTTGAAAAAACTAAAAAGACTCTTTTTTTTTAAATTTATTATTATTATTATTATTATTATTATTTATTCAACTGTGTGTATGTGCGCGCCTCGCATGTGTCTGTGTGTGTGTGTATGTGTGTGTCTGTGTATGTGTAGAACCACGGACGAATTCGCGAACCACCATGGACGCCTCCACCTCCTTCTGCCCCGGGATTCACAGGCTCCGCCCTACCAGGACCAGAAGCGCAGGCCGCCCCCGCTTCCGTCTGGTGTCTATACGTGGAATCTGGGATCCGAACTCGGGACCTTCCGCCTGCAAGGCGGAGGCTTAACCCCTGAGCCACCTCTCCAGCCCTAAAAAGACTCTTGAGTTACTAAAAGCATGAGCTACAGGCAGCAGATCATGATTATGCATGGGCAAGAGGGTAGCTTTAAAGATTTCAGAGAAAGAAGAAAGCCATAAAAACAGTGAGAAGCACTTTTTAGTATTTGGTTGGTGAAGAGAATAAGAATCAAAGGGAGAAAATACATGATCCTGTGTGAAACAGATTTACCAGAACTATCTTCAACACACCAGGCAAATTAATTTTAAAGACCAAAAAAGTATCTGTGTTTTGCTAAAACAGAAAAGTTGGAAAGTTATCCAATGTCTCAAAAAATGAAAGCAAAGTGATATTTATGAAGTTGTTAACAAATGGATAGATAACTCTGGTTTTATGGGAGGATGCATATGGTTTGTTTGACTAATGCTGAAGTGTGTGGGGGAAATAGAAACCCTTTCTATAGGGCTGCACAGCAACTCAACAAAGACCTGGCTGTATGGGGGAACTTTAACTTCAGCAGGGAAGTAAGGATGGATATTTCTGGTGATATGGTTTGATGACTTCCTAGTATTATCAGATAGAAAGAGAGTACAGAACACTGGGATTAAGCCTTCCACCATGAAATCATACTTATAGGTCAGAAGAAATTAACCATTCTGGAAAACATAGGAAGATAGTTTTGCCTCTATACAATGCATGAAAAATGAAAATATATATTTGTATTATGCTCAGTCTATTGTATTATGCATAGTCTATCAATGCAGAAAACAAATTTTCTATGCTTGCGTTAAATTAGTGAGTCCATTGTAGATAATGAGAATTGTGTTTCTTACAGGTGAAGAAAAACGATATGAATAAAGAAACAGCAAAAATTTAATAGAACTTTAATGAATTGAAACAAAGAATTGACTCATGAAATGGATGGAGAGGCAAACACACATATTTTATACATATGTTGATAAAAAAACTAAATGTAGATATGTGCATAAGCATGAATGAGTCTGCATATCTACTTCTTTTCTGTTGGGAGTAATTAGAAGCCTTGAAAATCCTGTTTAATTAGAAGAATGCTTAGTGTTGAGAACTGTAGTTTCCAAATTTTACTCTCCATTGGTGGAAAAGAGACTTCCTTGGTGGAATGGTTGATTTCAGGACTGGTACAAAATTATTTTCAATGCCAGAAAATAAGTAGTAAAAATGATAAAAGAAGGAAAATAGTTTCAGTTTGTTATAAATGATTGCTGATAAAAATTCATGAGCAAGCAATTTAAGGGGATAAGTGGTTACATTCTTGCTTACAATTCTGGCTCTAGCTCATAGTTCAGCCTGTTCATGCCAATGTGAGGAGCAAAGTGATTTGGCTACACCATATCCTTGGGAATTGCTGGGAGGACAAACCTGCTCATTTGCCAAACTGAAAATCTGGTAAAGTATGCTAAAGTACACCAAACTTCTGGACCAGCTCCTTCCATCTTACTCCCCTGCTCAAAGAATGGTCTCACTCAGTATGGGCTGGTTCCTACCAGATCAGTTGGATAATCTCCTACTGACTTGTTGAGAACCTGCCTTGCTGCAGGCCAGAGCCACGCCTCCAAACCAGAGCTCCCCCACGACTAAGGGAGGCAAGGATGGGCGATGGAGAACAGACACACACAACTCTCTAGGCTAAGTGAATCTGGACCCACTTTATTGAAATTTTGTGACAGCTTTTATACTAGAAATTTTTGGGGCAAAGAATGCTGCACCTGCAAACAGACCCATATTCTTCTAGTCAGCAGAAATCACCTTCAGGATAGACATTTTTCAAGAAACTAACCCATTGCTTGAGGGTAAAGGCACTTACAGAACCATTCTCCCAGTATTTCCAAATCTAGCTAATCTATAATGCTCTACCAAAATAGCCATGGGGTCTGAGTCCACATAGTTGTCATTGTTTTAACAGAGACTGCATTTGAGACTAGTTAAAATACAGAGGAGATTTGAGCTCCTTTTGATTTCAACAAGGAACAAGTTTTTCATTACAATTATGCCTTCTATATCTATTATATATTTCTCTAAATGGTTGGAGAGGGGCATATGCTATACATTAATTTTTCCTCTTGGAGGATACCAGTTTCTGGTTGCTGTCATATAAGCTGGCCCATATTAGGTCACTATGATAGAAACTATATTAGGATTTATTTTATTTTCTATTAACTTATGTGTTCTATAAGAAATAGTTGGTACTGATTCTAGTGAACAGATGGCATAGTCTCATATTTATAGATTTTCTGAATTAGTTCATAGATGGGAATTTTACCCACCTATGTTTTAAGACTCTTAAAGTTGCTTTCTAATTTCTTTAAAATCAGTGTATATTCTGGCTAACAAGTCTACTTACTGTGTGTGACTAGACATGAAATCTCTATTTAGAATTTGACTTAAAGTTGAAAACAGACTTTTTCTCTAAATCAGGTAGCAGGAAGCTAGACCCAAAAAAAACCCCTAAGAACAGATAGAAGGCACACTCAATTCCCAGAAGAATTCCTCCTGCTAGAGGCAAAACTTAAATTACATAGGGAGGAATCCCTAGCACCTGCCCATGGGCATCGCTGTAACATTCCCCAGCAAGCAGGTTTTAGGCCCAAACTAGGCAGAAACACCGGGGTCTGACAATTCCCATATTTTACTTATTTCTCTTATTTATATCAAATAATGCCATGTCCTTTTTCCAGAAATTGTTTCCTTAAAACAATATTCTGCCATGGTGGGACCTTGTCTACCAGGATTCATGGATAGGACATGACATTGCCTTAACTACTAATTCTTCACAAATGTGCTTAAAACCTCAATCCTCAATTTTCGAATTGACAACTGTATCTAATTGACACAGTCCTATAGGAAGGAAATCCAAATACAAACACTGAAAAAAAATGTGAGTTACAAAACCCAGTAGTGATAAGTATCAATGATGTAATTATCATGTAAGGTAGAGCTTTAACAGTACATACCGGTGTCAGACAAAACCTATTCCAAATGATAGTAATATAACCAAAAATAAGACATTTTAAGATCACATACTTTTATTAAGGAAAAACAGAAAAGGATGTACTATTTTGCGTCTGTTTTGGCCAGCATTTATAAACTGTCATGTTGAAGGAAAAAATTAATGAACCAAAAATTAAATAAAACAATTGCTTAATATTCTTTAAGACTGTTACAGTTAGGAGGAATAGGGAAGATTGCCAAGTAGGAGAATAATAATAATGTATATGATACTCTAATAATGGAATGTTAGGCCAGTAACTACAACCATGATAGACAAAGACTATTAGTAGAAACTGGATGAAATAAAATAGACTCTGTAGTCAGTCAATATTATTGAGTCATTGCTAATTACCTGGTTTTGATGACTACAGTAAAATTACAAAGATGCTAGTTCTAGGAGAAGCTAGGTAGAAGTTACACAGCAATTTTGTATACTGCAGTGTATAAAAACACACTTTCAACTCAACTTTCTAGTACTGATTGCATATTATCCCATCACACTAGAAACATTTCTACACATGGAGAACTAGGCTTATAGTTGCTAAATAACTCTTTCCATTAAGCTTGTCACAGATACAGGGGAATGTTGCTTAGGCAGTTTTATGTGTTATTTATATATGCTACAACTGTGCAAATAGTATTTCATCAAAATTATGTGATAACTCTCCTTCAGTTAAGATAAAAACCCAGATGGAATGCAAAAGAAAGAATTCTCCTTGAGTAGAAAATCAGCCCTTGAGATATTATAAATCTAAATACAAAGTAGAATTATAGAAGTACATTGACTATCTCTTACAGAGAACAGTATAATAATTCTATTTCTAAGCCATGGCCTCTTGAGTAATATTTTTTCCTAAAACAACCTATGATATAGCTTTGTCATCTGTCTTCATGATACTCAAAAGTTGCCTCGTAAAGAGAGTTACTATGGGTAAAATTGAAGAATATACAATGCTATCACTTTTCTTACAGGGCCAGAGTTGAAAAAAGCATATATTTTAAATTATACTTAATTCAGGTAATATATGCAACATAATATATATAGAGAGATATGCATATGATAGTCATTAACTCTTCATTAGTAAGTGTCTTTGTAAAACTCATTAAGTCTTTTGATATTTCCTCTAACTTTTTAGGTGTTATTCCTACCTTGCCTATTCCTAACAAATCAGCTTTCATCAGAAAACTCTGTACATGGAGGCCTGAATCTTTGAATAGGTTTCATAATTAACCATTCAATAAACCACTCTATATCCTAGAAAGTAAAAACTATTGTCTTTATTGAGATGCTGTGTCCTTTATATTTTATGAGATGAGTCACCGCTATTTCTGAGTCACATTAGTTACAACTTTCCATTATTAGACCAAAGAAGCATTTGCCAATCTCCTATGAGCCTAAGGTAGTGCTTAGAATATGCAGGTCAGTGGTGTCACTAGTCTTCTTCTTACTCATGACTCAAGTCAGGGATCTTATTAAGTTAATGTCTGGAAAATTTCACATGTGTATGACTAGCCACAAAGTAAATGATAAATGAAGCTTACTTTATAGTCAATGTCTTAGTTAATGCAGTTCACAATGTTTGTCTGCACACTCACAAAATCTACTGAAGATAACTGTGGGGGTTGTTAGGCCTGAAGCCTCTTCTCTGGAGAATGACACATTAGCATCTAAAGTGGGCAGTTGTTAGAGACTCCTTCCTTTGGAAGTTGAGTTTGTCTCTTGTCTGCATAGACAATGGCAGGTAAATTCCTTCCTCTAGGAGTTGAGTTTACCTCCTGTCTGTTCTTTGATAGCTCTTGTTCTCAGAACTGGCTGGATTATCACCTCCCCCTACAGTTCCTTCTTTACTCATTTGAGATATGCTAATGCACACTAGGTAACTCTGCTTTGAGGCATTCATTCTCTGTTCCCTTTTAGCAACTAAGTGTCAGGCCTGTTTTTGACTCTACCTTGAGACATGATGTCTGGTCCCATTTAGCAAGTAAATAAATGTCACTCCTGCCTTTTCTTTGTTAACTGGAAAGTATACGTTTTACATAATCCGGTAAAGAATTTGGTCCTGCTCTTCTTTGATGTTTTCCTGAATTTGGCCCTGCTCCTTGATTGTTTTCCTATAAATACTTATGTATGCTACAATAAAGTTGGCTTAGATGATGGAGGACATCCTGGGCTCCCTCTGACCCCATGCCTGATCAGTTCCTACAACTCCCATTTCTGTTTCCTGCATGTAAGTCTGGGTTTATGCTGGTTCGTGGGCAAGGACAGATAACCTATCTCTTTAAAGGTATCGCATAGAAAAACAGCCATGCAGAATTTCTCAAGTTATTTTCTGAATACAGATATGGTTTGACAGATTGTTTTTTCTGTGATGACTAGTAACATAAAGGAACAACTTTGCTCTCTGCTCATGTCCTGATTTGTATTGAGGGATTATTGTTTGTGTCTGCTCTTTTAAGTGCCTTGTGCAATGATAATGACACATTTAGAATAAGTTTTCAATAATGATAGATGCCTAAGAAATACACAGAACTTTCTTTGTGAAAAATCTTCCCTGTTTTGAATAATATAACAAAAAATATCATTTTTCTATCAAGGTCAGCACAATCCCATAAGCAAAAGAGTATCTAGTATTTCATAATTTTGTTTCTGATAAGTGAAAAATGATGGAAACAATAAATAAAACATTCCTGTGGAATAACACCAAACAAGTGATGTTTTTGGAGCAGGGCCTTGAATACTTTTTAACGTTTCTTCATTAGATTGATACTTCTTTGCAGACAGATTTTCATGGGCACATGCCATTTATCACTGCTCTAACCTTCATTAATCTTTTTCGTCTCTCTAAAATAATACCTCCTGTTTCCACTCAGACATTCAGAAAACAATGGAATGACACTTCATCTAGTTGATATATGTGTCTCAGATACACTCAGGACACTTTCAAATCCTTGTCATTAACCTGTCATTTGAATGCTGACCATATGAAGACTTTTATTTTTAGGAGGATAGATCATCTGTATTCTTGCTCTATTTCTTTTTCAAGCAATATTAATCATCTGATTTTAAAATATAAGTGTTATACTAAAATGAAGACCAAAGAGAAAACACTTGAAATTAAAATGGCCTGAGAAAATAAAATACCTGCTATTTTAATACCAAGGAAAGGAAAAAATAGAAAGGGAAGGAAGGATCAGCATTAAACACAAAGAAAAGGGAATAATCTCTTTTAGTTTTTTTTATACCCTTCTGAATGGAAGGGATCTATAAAAAGAAGATTATTAATTTTGTCTTGGATACAATGCCAGCACCTTGAAACTTTTTAGTATGTTACATTGGGGTCTTAAGATTTAAAAGCTGATTATCTTGAGATTTGTTCTGTAAATCTAATAAGTGCATGATGATTACAAAGTCTTCACAACAATTAGAGGTGTTCACTTGCTCAAACTCAGAAATATTCATCACTATTATGGGAACATGCCAAGACAGGAATTGTTAAAAAAAAGAAGCTACATGTGAAACTTTATTATTTATAGTGATTTTTCAATAGGCATGGTGACATACACCTGTAATCCCACCTTTAGGAGGCTGAGATAGGAGAATTCTATGAGTTTGAGATCTCCCTGGGCTATAAGCTTCAGGCCAGCGTCCAACAATAAAATTACTTTTTCAACAAAAATTTTGCACTAATATAGACAAACGGCTGAATACACAAATTATTTTTCCACAATTTGAAAAATGAGTTTGCTATTTCATCTAAAAATAAATGGGTAAACAATGGGCATTGGTGCTATTTTATTTGCTTTTATTAGAGACCTGAAAACATTTTTACTCGTTAATGACAGTAAAAAAATCATTGCGTATATTGTTATAGCTTTGGTGAAATGCTGTTTTTTTTGTGTATTTTTTGTGAGACTGGCTGCAGATGAACACAATTTGCTTTGGAAAGATATCAAATGTTCTTTAATAAATTAAATGAAGTTTCTGGGTGTATGACACACACTTTTTTATCCTAGCATTTTTCAGAGAGAGGTAGGCAGGTTGCAAGTCAGAGGTAACACCTTATTGCTAAATAAATAAATTCATTCAAATTAAAATTTCAACTATATTTCTTTGTATTTTTATATGCCTTTTAGAATTCTAATCTACAGAAATAAAAGAAACAAATTTCAAATACTTTACTATAGATAAATATTGATATTTCCTTCAGCTAATTTTGATGTGAAAATTTGAAAATATCTAATATTCAATAGGAAGCTGTTGAGTAATGTATTCTATCCTCTTCTTTCTTTGTCTGTCTGTCTATCTTTTCTTCTGTCTGTCACTCTATACCTAACCATTCCGATCTGTAAGCAATAAAAGCCACAGTATCAATGGAAAAGAGTTTTATTCCTTGAGATGCTGTAGGAAAAGATTTGGGAGTTATTTATACAAAAGAACTCTGTAAATCTCTCAAAGTCAGAGATGATGAATTCTCTTTACAAGAAGAGTTCTGTACATTCCAAATATCAAACTTTAATTTGAGGGGTAAAGATTTAATGTATATTGTTATTTTAAGGCTATGTATCTTCACAGATATTTATATGGAAAGAGAACTCATTTTACAAAAGGATCATGCTCACGGTTATCAAAGGAAAAGAGTTTTATTCCTTGAGATGCTGAGTAGGAAAAGATTTTGAAGTTATTTATACAAAAGAACTCTGTAGATCTCTCAAAGTTGGAGATGATGAATTCTCTTTACAAGAAGAGTTCTGTACATTCCAAATATCAAACTTTAATTTGAGGGGTAAAGATTTAGCACATATTGTTATTTTAAGGCTATGTATCTTCACGGGTATTTAGATGGAAAGGGAACTCATTTTAAAAAGAGACATACTAAAGTCAAAAGGGTGATGTGACATGATCAATGTCTCTTAGGTTCATGGCTACCCAGAATATACTTTAACTCTAATGGTTTCTAATACTTCCTAAAGCAGATGTGAAGAATATCCATTTGTGAAGAGATGACTCAAACACAAAGGCTGTTCTGAATAAGGAAGGCCCTTTATGGACTTCTCCAATGGTGTCCTTAATTCCCTCCTTCACTGTAGAGAATTTAAGTATAATCTGAACTTTGAAATGAGCTTTCTCCATTACAATCCTTTCTGATACTGTTGGAATAAGGAACTATAACATTGTGGGAGACAGTGTCGCTGTGCGTGATCTAGGTATTCTTTTCTCAGTGTGTACAGGACTATAGTAAGCATAAGAGATTCTTTGTAAGGATTGATAGTTCAACTTTAGGCTGTCTCTTCCATTTACCATTTGTCCCTTTTGAATGAATATTTAAGTCTAAAGTTCAAGTCCCTGAAGAGACCTGTGTTCCCATGACTATACTGTGGTAAATATCAGATATCAGGGGTAATTGGTGTAGAAAAAATAATGATAATTTAGGCATACATCTGCTTCCCTCCCCCCTTACCCCCGTTTTAAAAAAAAAAGCCTAAGCATTTGAACTGGGTTCCTTACAACCATTTTGTTAAACTCTTCCACCATAGCTGGAATGTGATAATTCTCAGTACTGTCCACACTAGCCACTCCCTCTCTACACCATCTTAAATCCCTGACTTCCCAACTCTAAAGACATTCTTTCACCTCCAAACCATCCCCTAAGCCCTACTTCCATGGCAGCCCCTGAAGAACCTCTGAAAGCTGTAAACGGTAGCCGTTCCTTTGTCCTGTGGGTTTGGCAGATTTCTCTTGCTATGCTATTCATGGCAATCTTCCAGTCTTCTTTTCAACTTTAAGCCATCTCTTCTGTTTTAATGTTCTCTCATCTTAAGGCCAAACTATGTTTTCCTTGAGCACCAGGCCTTGGCGCTAATGAAACTTGTTAAGTCTGTCCCTTGTTTTAGTTTTGCTTAACCAATAGACCTGCACATGGACCTAATGATAGTGATGTTCAAAACAGAAACTTTCTCTCTGCTTTGTTTTTCACACCATCCTTTTAATATAGCAAAGGAACAGTGACCATAGAGATTGTTTTACCTTAATAATAACCCATATGAACAGCAACAAAAAAATTAAAATCCAAATTTACTTCCATGTCATCTCCTTTTAATTTCCTTTTTGTGATAGTCTTCTCTTTTCCCTAAATGTTGCCCTAAATTTTCATCAAATGAAAGTACCTTATAAGATGCACTCTTCACTTTTATAGAGTCTTATGTTAGTAATAATATTCTGCAGGCCCATCATCTTCCTGAGACTGTGCACTAAGTTTGACGATGTGATCATGAATCTCTGTGGGCATTTTGAAGACAATTTAATGTTGTTCATGATTTCCTTAGTAGAACAATTTCATGGGACAATTTAAAGAAAATCTGCTTACTCTTAGTATAGGTTATGTCTACATGCCTTTTTTTAAAAAAATCACTCATTTTATTAATATAAAACATACTAACAGAATATTCTTTCAATATAATCAAAGTTTTAAATAAGTTGTCACTTTCCAATAGACAAATAATATTCTCTTGATTCTTCTCTTAGTTGTTTGAGTCTCTTTTAGCCCACAGTTTTTTTTAAGTTTATTTTACACTGCTGTATGATTTCAATGAAATTTCCTAGCTTTTGCTTACTTAAATATCTTTGCAGTTGGAAAACTTTTCATGTCAAAATACTTCCTGAAAACTAATGTTTTTGTTTATAGCTTTCAATTTAGCTGATTAATGAGTTTCTAAAATATGAATGTCTCATATTCTTCATATAACAGGAATCCCTTAGAGTTCAAAAATATGGAATGCTTCATGAACTTATGTGTCATTCTTGCACAGGGCTCAGGCTAATCCTCTCTGTATTAGTTCAATTTCAGTATATGTGCTGCCAAAGCAAGCATCTACATATCTTTTGTTGTTTGAACCAGACATATGCAGTGTTTGGCTTGTGGACTGCATGTGCCCATAGATGGCTAGTAATGAAGCATGGCACAAAACTATAAGCTTAGTTGAAACACTTTGAGATTTTTTTTTGTATTATTTATTTATGCATGTATGTATTTGGTAACTCAGTTGTAAGGTTCTCAAGTATGAACTCTGTAGATGGCAATCTATATTGTATTGCAATGTTGAAATGAACATGTCTTTTCAAATCTGGGCCTAAATAACCATCCAATACTAGATAAAATCTCTAGCTTTAGATTAAGATTTTAGGGAGAATGACCTTGAACCTCAGAATTTTCACAGTCTTACCAATGTAACTCCTCAGATAATTGTAGGGAGCACAGGACTTGTCTGGACTTCTGTAGGCAATGCAGTCTGTGTTTACTCTTCTTGGTAATAACAACTGTGAATTGCTGCTGGCACCTATGTTGAACATTTTCTCCATAGCAGACACCGTGCAAGGGAATAGTTATAATTATTCTCATTTAATCTTTATAACTACGTTCTAGATTATTTTTATCACATATATGTAATTTAAAGAAAATGAGCCTCAGAGAGGCAAGGTAACTCTCTTATAACAGACAACAACTGGTCACAAAGGATATTTAATCAGATTAGCTTGATTCAACACCTGTGTTTCAACATGCACAATGATGAGAAAGAAAAAAAGAAATGTAGGTGATTTTGTAATCTTCAATTTCATAATATGCCAGGCAAAAATTAAAGTTCAGGGAAGTGGTAGTAGTTCTTAAAATAAAGTTCAATAAAGTGAAACAGGGGAGCATGTGAGTGGGTCCTAAGGATATTATCCATATAGTGAACCATAAAGACTTCTCTGCATTATCAGCTCCACAATCTGGCCTCCTACTCCCTTGAAATGCATTTTTATATTTTAGTTTTTGTTTTTGTTTGAGGTAATTTTACCCTCTAGGTGAACCAAAGTGGTTTATAAAATAGCAAAGGTCTGCATAGCATTCCAAATCAGCAAGAGAATTCTCTCACGTGAGGAAAGTTGGCACCTGTGAGAAAACATGAAATAGCAGCTATTCCAGCTGCTGCTATGTGGAGCTATAAGGAAAACCAGTGGGCCTATGAACACCCACTAATGCTTCAAATTTTTCTCCAATATTGAGAAAGGAAATAAATAGGCACTTACTGCAAGTTTTCTAGTCCAGACATCACACTTTGTAATTGTACAAAAGATTCTTAGTGCACTCAGAAAACTTTTTCTGAAATTCTACAATATACCTATTAAACAAAGAAGTATAGGATCTCATAGTAAGCACATGACAGAGCAAGATTAAGTGCATGCCATTCTGTCTGCACACTTTCATACCTCTAGCCAAGTGGAAAATTCTGTAGATGTGTACTCTGGTCTTCTTTTATATTCAAATTTTTTATATTCAAATTTTTAATAGAGGACATTATTCTGAGAAGCTGAGTAACCTCTGAAGAGAAGAAATTATAAAAGTTTTTCCAATTTTTGTATATTGTTACAAAGAAAAGTACGTGAATGATTATGATTGTAATTTTTGTTTTAATGAGTTCAATGATTTGCCTTCTTCATGTTTGAACATGTGGCAGGTATAATATCAGAGTTACATAAATTGAATATCTAAATTTATCTATTTGGAATGGGAATGGATCTAGGAATTTTCTCATTTTGTGAAAGAAATTTTTGACTTAATTTTTGGGCCACCTGGATAGCTGGTGAATTCTAATCCATCAAACAGCATGTCATTGGGATGTCCTATACGTCCATGATGGTCTTCCATTCAAAAATCTACAAAAGCTCTCTGGTCTCATAGCTATCAACATTTTAAGATATTTGCTAAATTGTGTTGTGTTAGCAAGTCAACATAAGCACAGAAACCCAATAGAACTTTGAGATAGAAGGATGAGAAAAAGCAGAGTACTGTTTTGGAAATTCGTGGTCTTAAAGCTGTGGGAGTCCTCTGTAGCCATTTATACTCTCCAAGTCATGTGTCTGTTTTCATTAATTTATAAGAAAACATACTACATTTCTCACTTAATTTTTTTGCTTTCTTCTCCTTCTTTACGTACTGGGTTAATCTTGTATCCCTTACTGGGGACCTCTCTGTCTAACACATTTTTTGTCCTTAGTCTTCTTACCCATTTTCAACTCACATTTACAACTCACTATGACAATGATCTTAGGTAACCTGAAGTCTTCCTTTTCATTCTGATGTTCTTCAGTCAATACACTCAATTATATAGATACTGAAAACAACATGTAAAAATATCGATTATCTGTACTTATGCACAATGCAATTAATAAAATGAGCAGGAAGATATCACTGTGAAAATGAAATGATAATATTTAAGAAAACGTAAGATCCAAATGCGATCCAGAATCAATTACTTGTGTGGATTCTATAAATGAAGAACCAATCCTGGGCAGGTGAGATGGCTCAGCAAGCAGTTACAGACATTTACAATACAATCTCAGTGATTCAACCTCTGGAACCTACATGTTGAAAAGTAGAATTGATTCCTGAAAGGTTCCTTTGGCCTGTTTACATATGTGTGATATGTGTGCACTTGAACTTAAAACACACACGCACACACACACATACGTACACACACACTAACGCACAAGCAAAGCTACTGGGTAAGAGTGAACTTTTCCAGGACTATGCCAGAAAAATGTCAGATGAGATGATTCTTTCCAGTGCTGTGTTTCATTTATGCTGGCTGTTGTCATCAGAAATTAGTATAGTTTGACCATTTACACTGGAAATTGAAGTTGCTCTTTATACAGTTGTGATTTGATACTCATGTAGTAGTATTATGGGTCAAGAAAATAAAAGATCGTTACTATGGGTATCTAAAGATCCCTGGTTAGTAACCTAGAGTGAATTAGTAAAGTATTTACAACTCACTATGACAATGATCTTAGTAACCTGAAACCTTCCTTTCCATTCTGATTCTGTGTTGTGGACTTCAGAATACTCATAATGATAGTAGGTAGGTTTGCTTCACCTATTTTCTGATTGTCTTTGAGGACTTTATTCATATGCAGTGTCATCTACAAAACTACCCCTATCAGGAAACTTGTAGGCCCTATCCTCTATCTATACCATGTGGCCATTAAAATGACAGCTCAACCTAAGATTCTGTTGTGAACCTTTATTGAAAGCTGGTTCCATAGAGCATTTGTAATCTATAATTCCTGATTTCACACATTCTTTCTGTGTGTGACACACAATCTCTATGATGAACTGCTCCAACAGAATTTCTAAACTACTTGCTCTAAGGTGTGCAGTGGCCAAGGATAAACACTTTGTGCTTCAGCTCCTGAGTTTAGTTATTGTGAATCAAACTGTTACAGGAAAATGTAAAGGTCGATTGCCTTTAAAATTTATGTGTTCTTAATTAAACACTGAATTGATGAGAATATTTAACTTTTAATCACTTCAAAAATACATGGATATTTTGATTTTATGGAGTTATATTCATTTTAAATCTTACTTTTTTAGCTCATAGGATTAGTATGAATATGACTAATGAGTTATATGGGGGGAGAATCAGGGTTAAACATGGGAGTACAGCTGTATTCTATTGTTCTACACAGATGCAATTTCAACTTTCTTTCCTAAAATTAGCAGCAAGTCTTTCTGAAGCACAGAGAGACATACTTTGCTGCTTTATTCATCACATACAGGGTAGAGATACTTTATTTAGAGGAAACAGGAGTTTATAAAATATAACAGAAAACCCAGCATTCACTGAATATTGGTCATGTGTCAAAGTTGTAAGTGATTTATGCTAAGAATTCTGTCATGCTCTCACATCTTCATGGGTACATTCTATTTTTCCTGTTATCAAAATAAAGAAACTCAGAGCTAGGTAGCTCAAGTAATTAATCCCAAGAAATACACTTGGGAATCTGTTGACACAATTTGACTCTGGGGGCTGTGATAGTTAATCTTGGTTGTCAGTTACACCAGATTCAACTATCAGGTCAGCCATTGGCCACCCTTGTCAGGAATTACTTGATTATAATTAATTATTATAATCAATTTGAAATGGATGATCCACCCTAAATATGAGTGGCACTTTCCAGTTAGACACTTGAATGAAACCTTGCCACAAGAAACCTTGCTTTCTGTCTGCTTGCCCTCACATTATGCTGCCAAGTTCGTCTTCCATGTTGACTCCAAGGCCATCACCATCTTTCTCTAACATTACAGCCCCATTTCTTCAGCCTTCCAATGTGGGCTGAGAAACAGTGGCTTCCCAGGAATCCTGTGGGCCATCAGATTGGGACTGTTTAGGAATTCAACCTCATAGACTGAGCAGCTACTAGCAGCCATTATTGCCCTACCTAGACCATATTGTGTAAGCTAATACAATAAATCTCCTCTCAATATATATTCATTATATTGGCTCTGTTATGGTTAATATAGGTACTATCTTCTTAACAACCTTTAACTGTAATGTTCTTGTATAAAATCATATAGGAAATGTTTGTGAATGTTCATCATTAACTAATTACTGCCCTCCAATAGTTACTCTTATATATCAGTAATGTGACTGGAAAACTCTCGGTATTTCAAGATTTTGTTGAAATTTTTATGCTTCTTAGAAGACTTTCCAAAGATGGGCAAAATGAAACATTTCCTATTTTAAGCTCTGTTTTTCCTTTTCTTGCCTTCCCTCAAACTGTGGAACTTCTTAAGCGTAGGAAGTATGCCTTGTTTTAGAACTCTCCCTTATAACTACTTTTATGACTGCTGTCACTACTGTCACTTTGATTACCAGAAAGGGGCACACTACTTGCACCTATACCTTCGCACTGTTTTTTTTTTTTTTCACTCAAGAATTTATTGAGAAATCAAAGATATTTAACTTCTACTTGTGATGTAGTCATAGATCTGTTTTTGTGTTGAGACAGAGTCATATGCAGCCCCAAACGACCTCCACTTCATTATGCAGCTGAGGATAAGGTGGGATTCTCTATCATCCTTCCTGCACCTCCTGAGTGCTAGGATTTAGGCACACAGCACCTCATCTCATTCAAGTGTCTAATTTCAAATTGTTCATAACTGACTGTGGAATTAGTAGTTTTGCTTTCTTCTGATTCCTCCCAGTTCTGTGGTTCATTGGCAATCTTTCCATATTCACAAATGATGCTTTGTCTATTTGCGATCAGGGGTCCCTGGAGCATCATAGGTTTTTAATAAATCTTCTTCAAATCAGCTTTTGAAAATTGAACTTCGTACTTTATTGCACTCAGTTATGTAGATGGCTGCCACTAGGGCCTTCTCTTTATCTACAACCACTTTCTTAGAATTGCATTTCTTTCTTTAGCTTTATTTTTAAGGCTTCAGCCCTTCAGAACCATATGTTGCAGCCAAATTGTGCTTTCCCCTAGTAGTAGGATATCATTTTTTTTTAAAAACACCATGTTATTTACTGGTCCCTTGGTTATACAAGAAAACTAGGAATCTCATACGTGCCAGCAATTGTAGCTCCAGTAGCTAATGATTTACTATAGGAAAGCACACGTTAACAAGCTGGTTTTCAGAGCACATCTCTCTACTTCCTGGTGCTATAGCAGAAGTATATCTGAGTGGGAATCTAAAGCATGCTATAGTTGGATACTGTGTGTGTGTGTGAATAGTGTGTGTATGTGTGAATAGTGTGTGTGTGAATAGTGTGTGTGTGAATTGTGTATGTGTGTTCATGTATTGTGTGTGTGTGTGTGTGTGTGTGTGTGTGTGTGTGCTTATGAGATTGAGTTCATAGTGTAGGAGAATGATGCTTTCAAACTTAGTTATGTCGTTGACAATGTTACTGGTGTCACATGTCTGTAATCATTTTCCTCCCTGGTAAACGTAGGCTTCTGTACAAAATCCAGTCATGCATTTTGCCTCCTTTAGAGATAAGGCTAAGGTTCTGTCAGAGCACTTAACCACAGGTGTAAAACCGTGATTAAAAAGAGACTGCACATTTAAGTAGCAGTAATTAGAAGTGAATTCTTAATTGCAAAGTTACAAGAGCATTTATACTGGGCTTTGCTATCCCAAACCTTTGAAAGGTGCTATATAAATGCAAATTGCTTCTCACATCATTCATGCCTGGCATTCATGACATTGAAAATGTACATTTATATTGAACTAAACTTAAAAATAAAATATCTATTAAAAAGAGCTACATTTCTGTCAGTTAGTAGAGTGCACTTCTATATTTTCTTTGAAACCATGTTCCTATTCTGAGGTCCAAGCTCAGCTTTTCTGTCTGACTAAGAGAATAAAGTATGGAAGCAAAAGTCTTCAGACTAACAACTATTAGATGGTAAACAATTTAAAAATATATTATTTTTGCAGTCTGACAGCATTTAGATTAGGCTGTTTCTGAAAGTGAACAACATGCCACTTGCGGCATTTTCATTGCCACTTGTAATTTAAATATAGAACATCTTTTAGGTGTTCTAAATATAGTAATTTAGAAATTATCAGAGTACTTTTTCCTGTAAGTATCCCCATCTTCACTTTCACTTATTAATATGGAATAATTAATAATGGATTGTGAGCTTTATGAAAACCAAGATTTAAAATTTACTGGGAGAAACTAAGCCTAGTTCCCAAAATTATGTGTCAGAAAATGGTAAACATCAAATTCCTGAAGACTCTGGGTTTCATATATTGATAAATGAAAATAGTTAAGCATAAAACATCTCTAAGTGTATGTTGCCTGCTTGTGTGTGTGTGTATGTGTATGTGTATTTGTGTGCATGTTTGTGTGTGTATTTGCATACGCAACAGAATCTCACCATGTAGTGTAGTCCTGACCTGCTACTCACTATCTAGTCCAGCCTATGATTGGATTACATGGTAGTCCTGCTTCAGGCTTCCAAGCTTATGGATTATAGTCATGAGCCACCACACCAGGCAGGGTGTGGTGTAATTACCATCGTGTCATTTGGAGATATAGATACAGTAGATTCTAGCTCAGTAGATTTAAGGTAGAATCCAAGATCTCATTTTCCTAGCAAACTTTCCTCTAATGAAGAAAAAATTGAAAATTTCTTCCATTGTGTGCAGACCGCATAGACAATAGTCACATTTGAAGATGGGGATTACAGGCTTTCTCTATAAAAATCAAGAAAGCAAATATTTTAGGCTTTGTGGCTTATAAGAACTCAAGAATTCATAGACAACTCTTCTAATTCAGCAAAACTGTCATAATTGACTCATGAATGTATAATATATCCTCTAATAAGGTTGAATTTATAAAAATGTGAGATAAGAGGATTGGTACTCAGATTATTGATTTCCAGCACCAATTTCTGAAAACTATGAGAATTTCCTGTGCTTTTTTCAAGATGATCTTCACCAGAGATTACATTTGGTTATTGAATTTTCCCTAATGATCACAGGTCTGGGATAAATATGGGTATATGACTTATTTCCATTTGTCCTTTTTTTGTTTTCTTTCCTCCTTTACATGTTCATCTGCTTTGTTCAGTTCCTATATTGAAAAGTTCCTAGGTAATATAAATATCAGACGAAGTCTAATATATTCACAGAACACTCAAGAGACTCCTTGAAAAGCAAAGATATAAAGTAATAGAGTTATTTTATTCATTCAGTCATTTATTCTTGCTCAGTGTTTCCAACTTTGAATAATTGAAATACTGAAATAATGCCAGATAATTATTTAGCAGAGTCACTGTTAGATATCAAAATTGACGTCTACAATTATATTCTTCACAGCCAATATTTTCCATTTCTGCATTCAGATAAGTCTACCCACTCTTTGTAGACCTTTTTACTTTCCAATTATAGTTTCTGTTGTAGAGTCTGGTTGACAACTCCAGAGTTGACATTTAATTAAATTGATGAGGTAGGTTCACATTCTGTCTCACAACGAATAATAGCTAACCACAGTATAAACATCTATAGCACCTTTAACTTTATTTCTGTGTTTTAGGGGAAATAAATTTAAAAGGTGTACAATACTGTGTTAGGATTATGCCTGGTCCATTTTCTATTGCTAAAACAGAATATTTGAAGCTTGAGCAATTTATAAAGAAAAGAAGTTTACAGATCCAATAGATGAGAAGTCTAAGTACATGGGGATAGTATAAGTTGAGTTTCTCTTTGATATATTCCAATAAAGCATAACAGGTAGAGGGACAACATATGGAAGACACTACACAATAGTGGCCTGACATTATAATAACTTATTTTCATAATGACTCCATTCATTTGAGAGTGATAGCTGACTCCCACTAGTGAAGAATTTAGTGAAGAATTATCTTCACCAAAAAAGCATTTTTACAGTGTTATATATTTACATTTGCATATGTAAAGCAGAATGAACAGCAGATACACCCAGATTCCTGTTATTGCCAAGAAATATATTAACTTTTACCTTCACTAAAATTGAACTATTTTGGAGAACTATATGTCATATACATAAAGTATATAGCAAATAGTAAGATCTGGATAGTCACCTGAATTCAGGACAGGCTTAGAGTTGATTATTTATTTCCCACAGGCTTATTTTGCTGTGTTGGTTGGATTATTTACTTTCAGCATGGGTAAATTCTAATGCACAAACAGATCGTCTTTATGCGATCCCACTAGTGGAATAAAACCTACTCAGGTCAGTGTGGAGATAGTTCTATATTAAAAAGCAGTGTTCCCTCATTTTCTGTATATTTCTTGCCTCCACATGCAATATGATCCTCCACTGCTGACCTTTATGGAGTTCTATTTAGAGACCTTTTGCACAGATGACACAGGAAGGTCTATTGAGTGAGCAATTGGGCATCCAGTTGGAAACTTTATTTTGACAGCAGAGTAATAGGTTAATTCTCTTTTCAACAATGCATCCTTTGCTATAGACAATTGTTTTTTTTTTTTCTTTCTAAGTAATGAGTTGTCAAGCCAATTCTCATTCTTTAAGCATTTTGCTTTCTTCCTCTGCCAGACACTTCTGGTAAACAGATCATGCCATTTCATTGCATTCACTTTTCTTCGTCCACGGAAGGAATATTGTTTTTCTCCTAAAGAGAAACTTAAATGTGATATTTATAATTCACACAAAGGCTGTGGAAGCTAGCATTGAGTGCTTATGATTATAATCAGATGATGAGAAAAGTAATGAATGTCTAGTAGACTTGCTTATTGCTATTGGCCTCAAGCACAGCATCATTTAAATTCAAACAGCAGTGCCCTCTACTATGAAAAATTGTCAAAAGGGCAAAACGATGTCTCTGTGGCTATTCACTGATGTACATTAAAAATTGGTAGAAAACAGACTCTCATTGACAATATAAGAAGGAAATTTAAAGCGTTTATGGAAACATTCACTTCAATAAATAATTTCCAAATGATTTCATTACATGATTGATGCTTTCAAATATAGATTTACAGAACATCAGGACAGAAAGACAAATAATGATGTTTAGTAATGCTTTACTAAGAGCACAGCCTGGTCCATCACTCTAAAAGAGGACAAATAATTATAAAACCTTACAATTTTAATTTCCTAATTTTATTAGAGATTATGCTCTATTGCATTTCCTATAACCTAATTACAATATAAGTTTTGTCTTACCAGCAGTGAGAATAGCCAAAATTTAATGAAGATAGAACACACACACACACACACACACACACACACACACACACACTCACATACACATACATACACATTTGTATGCACAATTGTCCTATGGGGGAAAATGAACAATGAAATGAAACAAAACAAAGAGAAAAGGGAAAATAAACAATATTGGAATGGGAAAATAACTTAATTTCTTTGCTTTTTTTGTTTCTTCAATGTTGATGAATAGATTGCATACTTTTTGGATGTAGTGATTACCTTCTTCATCACGAAGCTTTCATTAGAGAGTGTTCAGGAGCAGCAGTCCAGCATGTAAGTGGAATAATTTTTTAATTCCTTATTTATTCTCTTTTTTTAAGGAACAGAAACAATGACATTTTTACCAAATTGATACATAATTTAGAATATTCATTATTATTTACAATCAGTCTTGTTGCAATAGGTAATTATAGCCATGCCTTAATGCTCTTTAAAGATAAAATGTAGACACATCAACTTCCTGAGAAATTGATAAGAATCAATGAAACAATTCTTCAAATACATCAACTTATTTTGATTTGTTTGCATCTGTTCTCAAATACATGAAACAGACCAAATTATCTATGTTTCCCTTGAAGTCCTCCAGAATCTTTTCCCTTATGGAAGAATAAAGAAATAATGACCAAACTCTGGCAAAGCACTTATTCTTAATTTTCTCTAGAGAAGTGCAGGGACACAAGTATTGTCTCCTTCCATCTTTGAGTTAACAAAGAAGAGTGCGTTTTCTCAAGTGTCAAGACATTGCTCTTCGCGTCTTCATGCTCTGTCCACATTTCTCTGTGTGCCTCTTCTGACATCACTCAAATAATTTAAATATGCTCCTCTGTGATACTTATTCTGTTGACCTAGCTATCCAAATTAGGCTATTTGGCTTAGATGATTCCTTATTTATTGCCACTTAAGTTCTGGATTTTCTTTCTTAGCTTATTCTTTCTTAGGACTTTTTCCTAATGGCATTCACAAAAACCTCTTTCTGTGTGTCCAGTCCTTCCTCTGTGCCTCTTCCTCCAATCCCCCACCCCGAAAAGCAGCTCACACCATACAGTCATGCGATCTTTCCTGTTGTTCCGTCTGTCAGCTCATTGGAGAATAGCATTCCATCCAAATAAGCATCATGGGTACACTCAGTTTCTACTTCCACTTGGCAAATCTCATTTATCATCTTGAGAAAAGATAGAGTGAAGAAAGGTAAAGTTAGATCAATGTAACACAAGACCAACATGCATAACTGTGTGTGCACTGTAGAATTCCAATATTAAAGATAATTTTATATAGAATAACTACAAATTTGAGTAGTCACTTTGATTTGATAATTTCCTCTTACTTCTTAAAAGCAAATTAAACATTATTTTTTTCAAGTCATGTCATTATCTCAGCATCGGCAAAAATTCGTACCTCCTTCCCTTCCTCCTCCTTCCTTCCTTCTTTTCCTCCCTCCTTTTCTTCCTTCTTTCCTTCCCTCATTTTTTTCTGTTTCTTTCTGAATCTATATCCAAAATAATTACTTCTGAGCAGCGGCATGCTCATGAAATTCATATATGTTTTTCTACTACAAACACGTAAGGGCTAAATAGATATAAATTGAAATTCACCCACCTGTAGCATTTATTATGATTAAAATACAATTTATTTAATGAGTTTTTGGTATTAGAATACACAAACCATTTCCCTATTGTGATACTATATTCTGCTTACCTTTGGTGTTAGCTTAAATTACAATCTTCAGTGAAATTTAATAATTCAGTTTATCCCTACCAAGCATATAAGTATCACTAACACAAGCTTCTAAAGTAAACCAGATTTACTTTAGTTCCTGTTAATTCGTGGGATTAATTCATTAACACAAAGAGATAAGTCAGTCACAGCCCTTAAAACTGAGACCCGGTGCCTTCTCTTCAACAAGGCTATAATAAATGTTTTACATATGATGTGACATGTCCTGAGTGGATAAAAAGAAATATGTGTTAAATGTCTAACTAATTTGAATATAGAAAATTTCATAAGCACAATTGTCTTTTTCTTTGGACAGTTACAGTATGATAAAATCATTCCACAATTAATTATGTAAAAAGTTTACTTTTTGCAAATGGGGATTATGGTGTGTGTGTGTGTGTGTGTGTGTGTGTGTGTGTGTGTCTGTGTGTGTGTGTGATTGTGTGTAGAAGAGGTCACTTCAGTGCATGCCAGTGGAGGCCTGTCATAGTTAAGCACAGGTATCAACTTGACAGTTGAGGGTTTGAGCTCTGGGCACATTTATAGAGAATTAGTAGTTGAGTTAAGCCCAGAGCAAACCTGAATGAGATTGTCTAGCTGATGGGGAAGGGCCCAGCCTATGGTGGGTAGAATTGAGCCCTGGAATAAAATACAGACTACTGGCTGAGAAAGTTGGCATCCTTTTGTATACTTGACCAGACATACTGGTCTGGCAAGTAAGAATCATTCCTCTCTCAGCCATTACATAGAGATGGTGTGGCCAGTTCCCTCAGCTTTGGTGTTGCCATGAGCTCTTCTATCAAGCTGGACTGAGAACTGCATCCAGGAATCATTAGAGAGAGTAAACCCCTTGTTCCCTTTAAGCCGTCCGATGGTCATTTATCAGCAACCATGCAGTGGACTGCATCAAGGCCCAAGGATCAATCATCCTGATCATTCTAGATACTTTAGCTTATTTCTGTGGTTTCCTAGGCTCTGCCTTCCAGGACTGAAAATGCAGGCCACAACCATTTCCTATTTCTGGGGTTTCCTAGGCTCTGCCTTCCAGGACTGAAAATGCAGGCCACAACCATTTCCTCTTGTCATTTTTTACATGGGATCTGGAATCTGAACTCAAGCAAGGCTTTAACCTTGACCATCACTCCAGTCCAAATATGAAAATTTTAAGCGGCTTCCATTTATTTACTTCCTTCCTGTCTCTGTTAATGTCACTCAGATGACTCAGTTAAAGCAGATTATCTTACAAGGGCTCAAGAGGAGATTTGCTGTAGTACACTTTCCAATGATTTTAACATATTTCTGATATGTATGCGTATATATTGAAGGGGAAAATTATATATATTCAATCAAAGGCATTGCTGTCTGCTCTGTCACTTATATCAGGATATTTTCCACTTCCAATGATTTACAGTATACATGTCCTATTCTATTTTAATTGTCTATTTTAATTGTCTACAGACTATGAGATTTCTCCCAGACAAGCATCTATTTGTCATGATTTGACAAAATATCCTTTCCAACATGGTCATCATGAACAACTTGTAGTTTTTATATTTTTATAAATTATTAAAATTTTATTAAAGTCCACATTAGTTGTTGCACTGGTCAGGGAAGAAATCCTTTAAGTCAAGTAACTTCCTTAGTGAACAGTAAAGATTTAGAACTATATTCCATAATTTTTTATTTCCTTACTGGGGAGTTCAGCACTGCTTTTGAAAATATTAATAAGCATGAACTTAATCTCTTCGACTATTAGTCTTTGGAGGAGCAGAAGTGTCGTGTATTGTCCCTTCATGAGAAAAGGTAGACTATGGGGTAGCAACAAGGTTCTGCATTGTTGTTTGCATGGCAGGATGCTGCAGTTTGTATGCATGTTGCTGGTTAATTCATGACCAAATAGTTTGGGGGAACAAAGGATGCATATTCTTGCTTATGTTTCTCTGTTAAAATTCATAATCTAGCTTGACAAGAGAGTTCATACCAACACCAGAGGCCAAGAGTACTGACCATACCATGTCCACAAGGATTGTTGAGTGAGAGAAAAAAATCTTCCTTACTAAACTACAAATCTGGGAATGTATGCAAAGTACGAACCACTCCCTTCTTCTTATGCACCTGGCTATGGGATGGTCCAACTCACCAAAGGCTAGATCTTCTCACATCACTTAGATACTCTTCCACAGGTTTGCTCAGGATTTCCTTTAACTATTATTTTTTTCATGGATGTGCCTAGGGTTCCGCCCTCAGTTGTCAAGTTGATACCTATATCTAACACATAGGATCCTTGCTCTGCATCATCTACTTCCTAGACCAGAAAGAAAAAAAAGGTGATATCCCAGGGGCAGAATAGTTCTTCTGAATATAATTAGGCTTTCCATGAGATATCGTGTATTGAGGAACTTTTAGCAAATCACAGATCTCAATGACCAGTACTACAAAACTTTAGTAAGAAAATGGCCTACTATTTTTATTTGTATCATGGTAGCTTCTTTATAGCTTCTTTGAGTAAATGAGATATGAGGTAAAAGTTTTGAGTGATGTACAATAGCAAATGGATAATAGAAGCATAACTGTCAAATGAATATTTTTAAATTAAATCTCTTCTTAATTTTCACTTATTCTTGTTTTCAACTGTATCACACAAAGAAAACAACCCACTTAAAGTCTGTCATTTCATCTTTGGTCCACACTTCTTTCCTTAGATGTGGTGTGATTAACACAGCCGCAGTACACATTATTGTGTATTGTCCATATACTCCCAAATAGTAAAAGATAATTGCTTTTGTCATTGATGAAACCCAATCATTTAACATTGTCTTGGTATTGTTTTTTAGAAGCACACTGTTAAAAGAGAAAGACGAGTGAAATATTCCTTCGACATGTATTTGGTTGAAGTAGATCTGAAGGGAATCTATTAATCGCAGATTAAAGAACAAAACTTGCTGGAGTGAGGGCTCAGGGATTAAAACTTTTGCCTCACAGGCAAAAGGACCTGAGTTCAGATCCCAGATCCCATACAAAAATGCCAGGCAGAAATGGAGGCAGCTTGTACTTCCAGCCCTGTAAATCAGAGTCTGGGGAACACCAAAGAAAAGGAATAAGGAAGGAGAAAAATCAGGATGATTCCTGAAGTCATCCTTGGGTCTCCACATGCACATACACTGAATGCCCTCTTCTACACACACTTCATTTACATACATGCACACATGTGTGCACCAAAAAAAGAGGAGCACAAAAGGCACAGTTGAATTTAAAGGAAAATAAAACTGTGTACACACATTGATATTTATCCTAATATTAATTTTTAAACTAATAAAGCATTTTTGAGTCTAGAAGAAATTTGACAATAATGAAAAATGGAAGAAACCGAGGTTTTGAAGTCATTTAGTCACAATTTTGTTTGAATAAAAGGGGCAGAAAGTCTCCAGAATTTTCCATAAACCTCAGCCAGAGTTCAGTACTTGATTCTTCCAAGCGTACTGAGAAAAAAGGTTTTCAAATGTATTGTGTGTCACATATACCATTGAGAATTTATGAGTATATATGGAGAGAAGTTTTGTTCAAATATGAGATAAACATATTTGAACATATAAGCCCAAATACTTGAATTCATTCTCTCTTTCAAGGATACTTTCTTTGGCATCTTATCTCAGCAGAATAGAGGGACATATGACTTAAGAGAGTGTCTACTTCATCCTGTGTGGTTTGTTATAAAGTAACACTCATCAGACTTCAATAATATAGACAGCAATCAATCATCAATTTTTAAACTCTCCCCAAGAATATGTCTAGGAAGAACTGTTTTCAGAACAAATACTGGAGAGGATGTGGAGAGAGGGGAACTCTGCTACATTGCTGGTGCGAATGCAGGCTCATACAGCCACTCTGGTGAGCCGTCTGGAGATTCTTAAAGAAATTAAAGATTGAAATGCCATATGACCCTGCTATTCCACTTTTGGGAATAACCCCCCATACAGCAGAAGTTCACCTCAATAGCACAAGCACTAACCATGTTCATAGCAACACTGTTTACAATAGCAAAGTCATGGACTCAACCCAAATGTCCAACAGTTGATGAGTGGATAAGGAAACTGTGGTACATCTATACAATGGAGTACTACACAACCATCAAAAATGAATGAATTACTGGAATTTGCTGGGAAATGAATGCCATTAGAAACAATTATATTAAGTGAAGTATCCCAAACCCAGAAAATTAAGCGCCATATGTACTCCCTAATAGGTAGTTCCTAGTACCAAACCGACCCAGCCCACCTTGAGACACTCATAGGTAAATCTATATATTACCTACAGTAATTGCAAGGATGATGAATAGGAGGGATGAGGTTGGAGGGCCACACCAGAAACAAGGAGAGAAGTGACCATGTTATAGTAGAGAAAATAGGCCTCCATCAAGGACTGCAAGAGGTGACATACAGCGCCCATCAGGATGGAGTGAAGCGCATTGCCGGAGCAGCAAAACTGCAAAAGAAAATCAACAAACCGCAATCCAGAACTTCAGAGACTCTATATCAACCACCTAGAACTAGGCCAGCCTAATCTCTCCCCATCCTGAAGCTCAGGGAAATTTGCGGAAGAGGGGGCGGTAAGAGTGTAAGAGCAAAAGGATGGGAGGAGCAATGATTTGCAAGATACTCCACACAAGTTAGGGCCGAAGCAATCAGAATTGGACTTTGCATGCCCTGAGCGATGTCCAACATACTATTGACCTCACAAAGCCTAGCATATGCTAAAGGCACCAAGATCCTTGGAGGTAAGGGATTGGCAGCCACAGTAGTGTTCCTATGCTTAAGGGGAACAGGGGAAAGGGTTCAGGGAAATGCCACTGGGTCCTTGTACGTGGCCCAGAGGAGAGTCAGGGATGCATATTAAGGGACTCTCTGGGAATTGGGGCGGGAGGCACTGGGGGATGGGGAGGAACGGGTGAGGGAAGGGGGAGTAGAGGGGAGGGGGGAGGGGGAGGAAGGGAGGGAATTGGTGTACCTATTAAGTTTGTATGAGCGGAAATAATAATAAAAAATGTTAAAAAATAATAATAATAAAGTTAAAGCCTATGTTAAAAATATTAATATGTAAAAATATTAGCAGTGATTTAAGAAATAAATGCATCAATGTTAAAAAAAAGAAAATGTTTAGCCACCCAAGAAAGTTATTGATTATTCACACTTATGTTTGAAAATACCGGATGTTTATTTAGAGATAAATTTTAGTTGTATAATATGAAAATTCATTCATTGTCTCAAGCAATAAATATTATTAGATCAATACCTACTATTGAGTCAGTCACAGATGTTTGGGGTTCAGGATGAACAAAACAAGCTTCCTGCTTGTCAAGATTTACATTTGAGTAGAATTATGTAATTTTAAGATTGTATGTAAGTTTCATGTTTGTTAATATTTTGGCCAAATTTAAACATTCCTTCTTAGAAAGCCAAATTTAAACATTCCTTCTTAGAAGGCCAAATTTAAACATTCCTTCTTAGAAAGCCAAATTTAAACATTCCTTCTTAGAAGAAGGAGGAAAGTTCATAAGATTTCAGAAACTAAAGATTCAGGAAGCTAATGAGATCAGCAAAGCTCAGTTATTTGGAGGAGTCACAAGCTGCCTTTCCAAAATTACAGGATCAGTAAGCAATACCTGAGAAGAGATGACTACAGTCCACTGAGCTGCTTGGAGGCAATGAAGAGTACTCCAGTGATGCAACTTCTCAGTGTTGTCACTCACATCAGGGTAGGAATTTTTGGTGATACAGAGATCTTTGCATCATCCATATTTATGTAAGTGACCCTTCATCCATACTTTTCTAAGTAACCCTCATTCAGCTCACTGATTCACTAATAGTGAATAGATAGTTGTTCATATATCTCTAGGTAAAGGTAGAAAAAAACATACTATATGACCTATATGATGTGTCAGAAAATGATAAGTAGAAGGAATAAGTGAAGATGATGAATAGAAGGACAATATATTTGAATCAGATGAGCAGAGTTGGCCTTCATGTCTTCCAGACACTGCTTTGAGAGAGGGAATGTGGAAATTTTGAAGCCGACTTTGTGAAGTTTTAGTATCAAGCATAGCACATACCTGGTTTATGTGAAGAGAAGCAAAGAGACCAATGATACTGGGACATCAGAGCTAAGGTCACGGCAGTCATGGGTGTCAGGTCACAAAAGATCACTGTGAAGACTGTGACCTTACAATAAAAGGCCAGGCTCTGGTGGGTTGAAAACAGAGCAGCATCAACTGCTATGACTTGGCTGGCATTTCTGCCTGAATGTTGTTGGAAAAAATTGTTTACTTGTTCATCCAAAATAACAATAAATAAATAATAAATTGTTCTTATGTAAATTGATCTTTGTATATTTCTGGAGATTAGTTGGTACTTATATTGTTCATTCAACAACAGATTTTTTTCAGTCTCTTTCTATATGACCTAAAACATACTTCAAACAGAATATCAAACTGCTCTGTAATTAGCTGTTATTATACCCATAGATTGAAAGAACACTTAACATTCAGCCTAGAAATCTTGTTCTACAATATATGTAACCTAGGGCAGTAGAGGAGCAGTGAAGTGGACAGCAACTGCCAACCATACTGCAGAGTACCAGTGGCTCTCAAGCCTCATCCAGAATCAGGCCAACTTAATCTCTTTGCATCCTAAGACTTTGGGACCTTCGCAGAAAAGGGGGCAGTGAGATTGTAAGAACCTAAAGATGGGAAGGTTCACTCAAGGCAGGACTACTGCATTTAGGAACTCACTGCAGTAAGACTTGTTCTTCTCAGACTTGCATAATGACTGACACACCAATATGTCCCCAATAGACCGTAAAGGAACTCTAGAAAGATAAGAACATACAGTGGAAACCTTGGGGATTGAGTGAGATGAATGAAGGGAAATTCCCCTATTAGTGGGATGACTCAAAGAGAGGCAACTTGCTATGCCATGATGACCTGAACCTTCAGAAGAGTGGACAAACTAGAAGGAACTCTGGGGTCCATGGAAACACATAGGCAGGAGAATGGAAGAAAGTGGAAGGGATTGATGAAGGGAAAGAAGGGGATGGGAGGGAGGGGAATGGAGGAAAGCAGGGATGACTATTCAATATGTGTGTAAAAGTAGAAAAATTATAAGAAAGTATGTCAATGTAGAAAGATGTCATTCTATTTTTGATTGTTTACAAATGTCTCCAAGTTTAGATAACTCATATTTCCCTACTATTACCTTTCCACAGGAAGCTACTCAGAAGGAAACTGCAAGAATTACTGCGGGCTGGCTTTTCATGCTACCTTTGTGTTTATTCCAAGAGGAACAGAAGAAAAATAATCAGATGAAAAGATACCTTTAGGAAACATAGGTAAGGACAATGCTAAATCATTCTTGAGGGATCTATTTGCAATACTGGTTTGTATCATTTCTATGGAACACATGTTGGGGAAAATTATTCAGACAAAACCAAACCATCACCAAGAGAGCAATCTGACAAAATGAGCCTATTCTGAGATATCTACAGATTGTTTTCATCTTGAATTCTCTTTCAAACCAATCTAGGATAACTGGCTATTGTTAGCAAGACCACGTGCTTTGCAAAAAGGGAGAAACAATTTCTTGGGAAAGAAAAATGCATGCGGTGTTGTTGCATGTTTGCTGAATGCACTGCCCTTTCACAATGTGACTTGTGATAAAGTGCTATTTCATTCCTCTTTATTTCTTCTGGATTCACACAGTAGAATTATTTATCATTAAAAACTAGTTTTAACAACTTTCTAACTCCATTCTGTGTCGCTAGCACTCTGACTTTAAAATCAATGATTGTGTTTAAGTGTGGACACTGCCCTAGGCTATCTTGGGTCTGGGGAATGACAGGGAAACTTTTTTATCATGGAAAAATGTGAATTATCCAGAGCCTCTTATTTGGTGTATTGTAATGAAGATCTCATAAAAATGAATCTAATTATAGGAAAAATCACTGAATATTAGATTGATGGTAATATTAATTGCTAAATTTGCTCAGATCTTATTGTGCTATAGCTATGTACTTGGATGACCACATGCATTATTTCATCTTAGAAGCTCCTAAAGACTAGTATTGTAATTATCCTCTTGTACAGGGGAGAAGATAAAATAAAATTTTCCCTATGGAATGCACATAACTGTGGAATGCAACCCAGAGTGAGCCCTAAAGTCCATAGAAGCATGCAGGTGGAATGGTGGGATGGAATGGTGAAGGAAAGGGAGTGAATGGGAGGAAGGGGGGAGGGCAGGAAAACAGGATGAATACTCAATATACTTATAAAAGTAGAAAAAATTAATAAAAACATTGTGTCTGCTATTTCACTCCACTGTAGCACAATAAGGTCTGAGTGAATTTAACAGTTAATATTACCATCAATCTAATATTCAATAATTTTTCCTATAGTTAGATTTATTTTTTTTTAAATCTCATTATGATACACCAAATAAGAGGCCCTGGATAATTCATAATTTCCCATGATTAAAAAAAAAACTTTCCATTGACTGAAAATAAATTCCTTATGGGTAAGAATGTTTCTATTTTCTACAACAACCTATACTCCACTTGGATATATTTTAATTTTTTTCTTTTTAGCTTTTTTGATATTTGTTATTGTTGTTGCATGAGTGGGAGAGATACAGAGAAAGAGAAAAAGAAAGAGAGAGAAGAGAGAGAGAGGAGTCAGTTCTTATCTTCCACCAAGGGTTCTTTGGGGGATGAACTCAGGTTCTCAAGCTTTGTGCCAAATACCTTTATAAGATGAGTCATCTCAATAGCCTCACTTCCTTTCTTTAAAGTCTTCTTCAATCACATGAGTCTATCTCTTCCTAAAGTGGTCTGCGTCAGTGTACTTTACATAGTCCATCTTTTAAACACATGATCACACCTAAAATGCTTGCTTTTATTTTTTCATCAAATCTGAATACCATTCATCTTTGAGAGTTGATTTTAGATAAATCTCTTCTATGAAACAATGATTCTCCTTCTTTCTTAAATATTTACAGTGTCTCTCTTGCCTGTCTATTCATTCGTAGTGGATCACATGGTGTTACTGCTATTTCCATTGTTGTTCATTAATCCCTAGACACCCTGTTTTTCTGAGAAATGAAGGGTCATATTTCTCTGTTTATAATATAGAACTTGGCAGAGAATCAGACTAAAATTTTGATCAATGCATTTTTCTTACATACAATGATCCATGTAGTATGTACATTAAATTTAATCTCAGCAAAGTGATGAGTGAATTCTTCAGACGGCATTGCAGATCTGTGTCAGAATAAAAAGTAAGGACACTAAATCATTCAGGCATTGATAATGAAAGTCCTGGAAAAGATGTTTTATTAAAGAGATAGTAATCTTTATGAATACCATTTAGGTATTATGGCAGCAACTTTTTTTGACCAAGAAAGATACTGATAATCTGAAGTGATGATGACATTTTTGGATAAAAACTATCATTATGTTTGAAACTTGTTAAAGGTGTGTGTGTGTGTGTGCATGCACATGTGCGTAGGAGTGAGAGAGTGAGCGAGAGAGAAAGAGAGAGAAAAACATTGATAGAATGACGGAAATACTTAAATGAGTGATTCTTCATTACATACCTGGGACAACACGTACTTGTTAAACAGCATGTGAAAAGTTTAATAACTGTTTTCTGGAAGGAAATTTTGAAATGAAATTTACATTGTTAAAGGGGTTTGATTGAAAAACTTTTTGACTGGAGAGATGGCCTTAGTACCTGGAAATGTAGCTCCTCCAGAATTCATGTGATAAGAAGACAGCTGACTCTGGCAGCATTCCTGCTCTGCAGTGATACAGATAATAAATGCAGATGTCTTTTTAAACAGTCCCAAAGAACATATTTTTAAGCACATCTTAAAGGAAACAGTTTAAACTTCTAGAAACTCATGAAGATTTTATAAACTTCTTTAGGAGATTTGTCACCTGCTTCTCTGCATGTGCCTGAGGTCTAGCACTTCTCAGTGTCAGGGTCTCCCTAGTATTCAAACTAGACATCTCACACATTGTAGCTTGGGTTATAGAAAGTTCTACCACCAACACAGATACTGTTTGTGCAAGATCTTCAGTTGTGTCCTCGAAAGACGGTCTTTATTTTCTTTATTAAAATGAGAAAATAGTTGTAATGAAGACAGCTTTTACAAAAACCTTAGTTTTCACATTCTAGTAAAGAATGGAGGAACATGAGATGAGGTACATACTAATGAATCATGGGTCTGTTTTGAACCATCAAAAATACTTAGGGATCAGGAAGAGAATATTCATGTCTTTATTTTTCTCAGTATTTTTAACTGAGTTTTTTTCTTCCATGTTTTATTTTTTTCCTAATCATACAAGCTCAGTAGGTACCCCATCCTCTCCTTCCCTCCTCCCTTCCTCAGTCATTCCACCATGCATTCTCCCCCTCTTCCCCTCCCTTTCACCCTCTGCCTGTTTCCCTCTCCCTGTGCCTCCCCTTCCTCCCTCCCATTCCCTAGAGCATCCTTTTGTGTGAATGCCAAACTTCCTTCCGAGTCCTCCAACCTAATGAGGATTCAGGACTCAGTGACATAGCCCAGAGCCTCTTCTTGGGTTTCCTTTTAGTATGGAAACTCTATTATGACCTTTTAATCCCTTGCATCTAAGGATCCCACTGCCTGTAGCTTTCTCCCTTATGATCTATGCTAGACTTTGGAGGGTTGTTGACATGTCAGCTATTGTGCAGGTCAGGCAAAGTCCAATTCTGGCTGCTGCAGCCTTAACTTGTGCATATTGTTGACCCTTCCCATCTTTAGACTCTTACAATCTTGCCACCCCCTCTTCTGCAAGGTTTAGCCATGAGAAGTTTGGCTGGTCTGGTTCCAGGTGATTAGTGTAGGGTCTTTGGTGTTCTGAATTAGGTTTGTTGCTGTTTTTAGTTTTGCTTTTCCTGTAATGTCCTTGGCTGCATCCGGATTGGTATCGAAGGTCACCTCCTAACCAAAGTTAAAAGACTGTTTAAATTTAGGTAGATGGAAAAATAGGAGTAGGACAGAGCAGTAAGGAGGCAGGGGGAGGGGAGTCAGTGTCCCATTTACCACATGGTTACCATCTATCTGCCAGTCTCTCCCTAATTTATAAGAACAAACCTTGACATTTGCAGGTGACCAGGAAGGGGAGATGAGAATGAGCTGCATCAGATGTCTCACTAGTTACATGCAATACAAATGGCATCTTATGAAATTAAAGAGCTTCTGTTCAGATAAAGAGATTGTAAATCCAGCAAAAAGGCAACCCACAGAATGGGAGAAAATCTTCACTAACTACGTATCTGATAGAGCTCTATTATCTAGAGTGCACAAAGAACTTAAAAAATTAAATACCAGGAAGATAAATGCCCCAAATAAAAAATGGGCCTGGGAACTCAAAAGAAACTTGTCCAGGGATGAAATTGAAATGTTTGACAAATATCTTTAAAAATGCTCCACATCCTTAGCCATCAGGGAAATGCAAATCAAAACTACCCTGAAATATCATCTCATCCCTGTCAGGATGGCAAAAATCCATAACACAAACAATGCCAAATCCTGGAGAGGATGTGGAGAGAAGGGAATTCTCCTACATTGCTATTGGGAATGCAGACTTATACAACCACTCTGGCGGTCAGTCTGACCATTTTTTAAAAAAGTTAGATTGAAATGCTATATGACTCTGCTATACAATTTCTGGGAATAATCTCCCATAATGCAGAAATTCAATACAGTGATACAAGCACAACCATATATAGTGCAGCATGATGTACAATAGCGAAGTCATGGAATCAACCCAAATGCCCAACAATTGATGAATGGATAATGAATACTACTCAGCCATCAAAAAGATGAATTAATGAAATTTGCCAGCAAATGGATTGAATTAGAAAAAAAATATATTCTCTTTCCGCACTCCGCTGCCCACAACACGCGCGATCCAGCCGGGCCTCACCGCAACCTGGGTAAGCTCCATCCCGGCCCACCCCCAGAACCCCAGGCCAAATAATTCAGTTTAATGAAAAACGCACAGAAATTGAAAGAAGATCTTAAGAGTTAAAACGACAATGCCAAAGTCAAAGTGCAAATCCATGAGAAACAACACTCAAGTAAACAAATCTCCCACTGAAGGAATTAATCCCATAATGTTAGACTCCAACCAGAACAAACCCACGGAAAATGGCCAAGAAAGCCTGACCCAGGATAACGACTTTCAAAATATGATCATTACCATGTTCAATACTATGAAAGAGGGAATCTGGGAGGAATTAAATAATCGAATCAATCGCTTTAAAGAGGAACACAACACACATTTGGAGGAGTTGATAAAAACAGTGCAAGAAACAAAAACTGGCATAGAGCAGTTAAAACAGACTCAAGCAGAGTTTAAAACTGAACTAAAAGACAAGTTATCTTCAACCCAGAACTCCACAGAGAGTCTTATCAGCAGAACAAACGAAGCAGAAAACAGAATTTCAGACCTTGAAGATAAAGTGGGAGTATTAACCAGCTCAATGGAAGAGGTTGTTAAAGCCAAAATGATACTTGAGAGAAATATCCAGGAGATATGGGATACCCTGAAGAAGCCTAACATGTGTATTTATGGAATACCAGAGCAAGAATCTCAAAATACTACCCCTGAGGAAATTTTTCAAATGATCATCAAGGAAAACTTTCCTCATCTAAAAAAAGAGAGGCCCATCCATATAAAAGAGGCATTCCGCACCCCAAACAGATATGACCAAAACAGAAGCTCACCACGGCAAATAATAGTCAAAACACTCCACATTCAAGATAAAGAACTGGTGCTGAGAGCTTCAAGGGAGAAAAAACAAGTCACTTTTAAAGGTAAATCTATTAAAATAACAAATGACTTCTCAGTCGAAACAGTAAAAGCAAGAAGAGCTTGGAGAGATATACTTCAAGTACTGAATGAGCAAAAATGTCAACCCAGGCTGATTTACCCTGCAAAACTATCCGTCATGATCGAGGGAGAAAGAAAAATCTTCCAGCACAAAGACAACTTGAAGGGATACATGTCCACCAAACCATGCCTTCAAAAAAATGCTAGAAATGATATTCAAGCTTGAAGAAAAAAACAGGCATATCTGGGAGAACAGAAGGGAAGTATAACACCATTAAAAGCGAAGCAATATACTTATAAAACTACTAAACATAATAAATGTCTGGAATTAAAAATAGTTTCTCCATTATAACACTAAATGTTAATGGAATTAACTCAATGATCAAGAGACACAGATTATAAATTTGGATTAAAAATCACAAGCCATCAATCTGCTGCCTGCAGGAAACCCATCTCACCACAAAAGATAGGCACTCCCTAAAAATAAAAGGCTGGTCAACAATTCTACAAGCTAATGGAAGAAGAAAACAGGCAGGGGTAGCCATTATGCTATCGGACAAAGTGGACTTCAAACAGAAGAAAATCATAAGAGACACAGATAGATGCAACATTTTAGTCACAGGTACAATTCACCAGGAAGACTTCACAATACTGAACATATATGCATTCCATACGCCGCCTCCCACATTCATTAAGCAAACCCTACAACATCTAAAGCGAGAAATCAATCCCAAAACAATAATTTTTGGGGATTTCAATACTGCCTTCTCAACATGGCATAGATCTACAGGTAAAAAACTTAACAGAGACACTTTGGAGCTTAACCAAACCCTTACTGAAATGGACCTTATAGATCTCTATCGTACTTTTCATCCACGCATCAGCAACACAAGGAACTTTCTTGATCACATATTGGGCCACAAAACGAATCTCCACATATACAGGAATGTTGAAATTCTAGCCTGCACTTTATCAGACCACCATGGCTTAAAGCTTGACATCCACAACACAACAAGCAACAGAAAATACAATAACTCCTGGAAACTTAACACTATGATGCTGAATGAGAATTGGATTCAGGAAGAAATTACAAAGGAAATTCAAGATTTCCTGAAAGTGAACGATAATGAAAATACAACTTACCAAATCTCTGGGACACAATGAAAACTGTCCTAAGAGGTAAGTTCATAGCTCTTAATGCCTACATCAAAAAAATGGAAACATCAGAAATAAATAACTTAACAATGCAGCTTAAACTTTAGAGACACTAGAGCAATCTGATCCCAAAAGCAGTATAAGGGAAGAGATTAGCAAAATAAGGGGAGAAATATCTGAAATCGAGATTAGGAAAACGATAGAAAAACTCAACCAGTCAAAAAGATGGTTTTTTGAAAAAATCAGTACGATTGATACACACCTAGCTAAATTAACCAAAAGCAAGAGAGAGAAAACCCAAATTAACAAAATTAGAAATGAAAATGGAGATATCACTACTGATACCCAAGAAATCCAGAGAATTATAATGTTATATTTCAAAAACTTATACTCGGTGAAATTTGACAACACAAAAGAGATGGATGAATTTCTAAGTAAACACAACTTACCTAAATTGAATCAGGAAGTTGTGAATTATTTGAATAGTCCTATAACATATGAGAAAATTGAGGAATTAAGATCAAATCTTCCCACCAAAAAATGTCCTGGACCTGATGGATTCAGTACAGAATTCTACCAGACATTTTAGGAGCTAATAATACCAATACTCCTTAAACTGTTCCACCAAATAGCAAAGGAAGGAACACTACCAAATTCCTTCTATGAAGCTAATATTGTCTTAATCCCAAAATCTAATAAAGATACATTTAAAAAAGAAAACTATAGGCCAGTCTCTCTGATGAACACAGATGTAAAGATTCTCAACAAAATCTTAGCAAATCGGATTAAAACATATCAAAAAGATCATTCACGGGGATCAAGTAGGCTTTATCCCAGGCACACAAGGTTGCTTCAACATATGCAAATCAATAAATGTAATTCACCATATAAACCAGTCCAACGTTCAAGACCACATGATACTCTCGATAGATGCAGAAAAAGCTTTTGACAAGATCCAACAGCCCTTTATGATCAAAACCCTAGAGAAGGTTGGAATGGAAGGAACTTTTATCAATATAACAAAAGATGTATATAACAAGCCAACAGCAAGGATTATACTCAATGGAGAAAAACTTGAAGTATTCCCACTTCAATCAGGAACTAGACAAGGCTGTCCACTGTTACCACCTCTTTTCAATACTGTACTTGAAGTCTTAGCTGAAGCCATAAGACAAGAAAGGGACATAAAAGGGATTCAAATTGGCAAGGAAGAAGTCAAGTTATCTCTATTAGCAGATGATATGATCCTATACCTGAGTGATTCCAAAAACTCCATCACGAAGCTCCTGGAACTAATACAGAAGTTCAGCAGGGTAGCAGGATACAAAATAAATGTACAAAAATCAGTGGCCTTTCTATATGCACAGAATGAAAGAAATGAAAAAGCCCTGAGAGACACAATCCCATTTGCTATAGCCCCTAAAAAAATGAAATACCTTGGTATAAACCTAACCAAGGAGGTAAAAGACCTTTACAATGAAAACTTTAAAACCCTAAAGAAAGAAATTACAGAAGAAACCAGAAGGTGGAAAGACCTCCCATGTTCCTGGATTGGCAGAATCAACATCATAAATGACCATCATACCAAAAGCAATATACAAATTCAACGCTATACCAATTAAAATCCCAAAGCAATTCTTTAAAGAAGTTGACCAGGGCTGGAGAGGTGGCTCAGGGGTTAAGCCTCTGCCTTGCAGGCAGAAGGTCCTGAGGTCGGATCCCAGATCCCACGTATAGATGCAGAGGCGGCCTGCGCTTTCTGGTCCTGGTAGGGCAGAGCCTGTGAATCCCAGAGCAGAGTAAACAAGAAGGAGGTGGAGGTGGTTCATGGTGGGTCCCGAATTCGTTCGTGGTTCTACACATACACACGCACGCGCATCTGCGCATATACATACATGCACACACGCACAATTGAATAAACAATAATAATAATAAAAATATTAAAAAAAAAAAAAAGAAGTTGACCAAACAATCTCAACATTCATATGGAGGCACAAAAGACCCAGGATAGCAAAGACAATCCTGAGTAACAAAAACACCACTGAAGGTATCACCATACCAAACCTTAGTCTACACTACAAATCCATAGTTATAAAAACAGCCTGGTACTGGCTCCAAAATTGACATACAGATCAATGGATAAGGGTTGAAGTCCCAGATATAAGCCCACACAATTACAGCCATTTGATCTTTGACAAAGGGGCCCAAAATATCCAATGGAAAAAGAACAGTTTCTTCAACAAATGGTGCTGGCAAAACTGGATCTCCACATGCAGAAGATTAAAATTGGACCCGTACTTGTCACCATGTACAAGACTTAATTCCAAATGGATCAAGGACCTTGATATCAGGCCAGAGACTATAAAAACCATAGTTGAAAGGATAGGGAACTCCCTCAAGCTGATTGGGCTAGGCCAACAGTTCCTAAACAGATATCCAATAGCACAGCCACTGCTATCAATTCTCAGCAGTTGGGATCTGGTGAAATTAAAGAGCTTCTGTTCAGATAAAGAGATTGTAACATGAGCTCAAAGGCAACCCACAGAATGGGAGAAAATCTTCACTAACCACATATCTGATAGAGCCCTATTATCCAGAGTGCACAAAGAACTTAGAAAACTAAATACCAAGGAAACTAATGGCCCAATTAAAAAATGGGCTCTGGAGCTTAAAAGAAACTTTACCAGGGATGAAATTAAAATGTCTAACAAATATCTTAAAAAATGCTCCACTTCCTTAGCCATCAGGGAAATGCAAATCAAAACTTCCCTGAGATATCATCTCACCCTGGTCAGGGTGGCAAAAATCCACAATACAAACAACAACAAATGCTGGAGAGGATGTGGAGAGAGGGGAACTCTCCTACATTGCTGGTGGGAATCCAGGCTCATACAACCACTCTGGCGAGCCGTCTGGCGATTCTTAAAGAAATTAAAGATTGAAATGCCATTTGATCCTGCTATTCCACTTCTGGGAATAACCCCACATACAGCAAAAATTCAACTCGATAGCACAAGCACAACCATGTTCATAGCAGCACTGTTTACAATAGCAAAGTCATGGAATCGAGCCAAATGTCCAACAGTTGATGAATGGATACTGTGGTACATCTATACAATGGAGTACTACTCAGCCATCAAAAATGATGAATTACTGGAATTTGCCGGGAAATGGATGGTATTAGAAACAATTATATTAAGTGAAGTATCCCAGACCCAGAAAATTAAGCACCGTATGTACTCCCTAATAGGTGGCTCCTAGGACCAAACCCACCCAGCCTACCTAGAGACACTAGACAATAAATCTCTGTAATACCTACAGTAATTGCAAGGAGTATGAACAGGAGGGATGGGGTAGGAGGGCCCCACCAGAAACAAGGAGAGAGGGAGACCATGTTACAGCACAGAAAATAGGCCTCCATCAAGGACTGCAAGTAAATAATGAGACATCTGGTTAAGTTCACAGACTTTCCTTCCTGATCATTTACAACTGAGGGGGTATGATCTCACCAGAAGGGGAGGGCATATAGTCTGGCAGATAAAAAGTAACCATTTTGCAAATGGGTGGTTGACCCCTCCCTCACAGTGGTTTCCTACTTTTATTACATCTACCTTTGAATATACTCTTATAACAAGACTCTGGTTCAACAGCTTTTTATCTCTGGCCAGGGGGTGAAATACAATATCCATCAGGATGGAGTTAAGGGCATTACAGGAGCAGCAAAACTGCAAAAGAAAATCAACGAACCATAATCCAGAACTTCAGAGACTCTATATCAACCACCTAGAACTAGGCCTAATCTCTCCCCATCCTGAAGCTCAGGGAAATTTGTGGAAGAGGGGGTGGTAAAATTGTAAGAGCACAAGGATGGGAGGAGCAATGATATGCAAGATACTCCACACAAGTTAGTGCCGAAGTAATCATAATTGGACTTTGCATGGCTTGTGCAATGTCCCACACACTATTGACCCCATAAAGTCTAGCATTTGCTAAAGGCACCAAGATCCTTGGAGGCAAGGAATTGATAGCCATAGTAGTTTCCCTGAAAGGGTTCAGGGAAATGCCACTCGGTCCTTTTACGTCATCAGAGAGGAGGGTACAGAGGAGAGTCTGGCATGCACATTAAAGGATTCTCCGGGGATTGGGGGGAGGCACTGGGCGATGGGGAGGGAGAGGGGAGGATAGGGGGCAGGGGGGGTAGGGGGGAAGAAGAGGGAGGGAGGGAACTGGTGTACATATTAAGTTTGTATGAGCGGAAATAATAAAAAATGAAAAAAAAAATAAAAAAAGAAGGCAGTGGACCTTTGGAGGGAGAGGCCAGAGTGGGTTTTTGAAGGGTTGGGGGTCTCTGTGCACATCCTGCCTTGTCAGCAGCTGGCATGCATCCTTTTCAGGGCATACTTCTCCTTTGCTTCTATACACCACACACACACACACACACACGCACACACGCACACACACACACACACAAACACATCACACTGTTTCATTCCATACACATTATTCAGAAGTCCTACAGAATTTACAGCAGTTTTATTGTAATTTTTCTAAATCATTGGATACTAAAAATAAAATTACTTTTGTATGGAAAAAAAAAAGAAAAAAAATATATTGAGTGAAGTATCCCAGACACAGAAAATTAGACACTGTATGTACCTCCTAATAGGTAGATCTTTGTTCCAAAACCACTTAATGACATATTCAAAGGTAAATCTCTGTAATACCTACTATGATCACAAACGACTATAAACAGGAGGGAAGGGGAAGGAGGGCCTCAAAAAAAAAAGGGGGGTGGGGAGAGATAGGGGATCATGCTTCAGTAGAGAAAACAGGCCACAATTGAGATTTTTTTTCATATACGAACAGAATGAGTTTATGCCCTTACTTCATCCCCTCCCCTTCTCTCCCTCTTCTCTCCCACCTTTTACTCTCTTGACCATTCCAGTTCTGCTTTCCCAGGCCATACTGTGCCTCCAGTTGTGTAAAGTCACAGGGCTCCCTTTGGGGTTCCTATGCTAGTGAGGAACCAGGTCTCTGTGGTAGTATATGTGGCCCTGTAGAGGACAAAATCATAAGTGGGGAAACACTTCTCCTTTGTCTCGCACCTTCTCTAGAGATGCTTTCTAGATACAGTTGCTTTCTACTGGAAGCAGTGTGATTTAAAATAGATTTCAACATTAACCACTGAATGTTTGGCCCACAAGTTTTCACTGATTAACATGTTATCCCATTTGTCATCAAATAATTTAGTTGCTTTTATAATGTTGCAAATTCAAGAAATAGCTATTACATTATTGTTTGCTTAAAGTATATTCAGAAGTGGCTCAAGTTCACAGCTTTCCTTTCTATAAAATTTTATACGTTTCTAATTGTTATGGTAATTACCTTAATGCTCTTTAAAGTCAGCAACAAAATTGACACCCATCAGTCAGCTACTTTTTCCAGAGCTATTTTTCTTTTTTAGGCTTTATTTTGCTTTTCTAAAACATTATACATCTTGTGCTCTCTCACTAATTAATGTTAAATTCTTTAAATGTGGAATATGTGTACTATGCTAACAATATATTAACTAATATAAAAGTAATTAATTTAACATTTAAACAAATAAATGCCTAGGAAGTCTATCTTCCCAGCTGAGAATATATTCTCTACAAGCATTCACAGAAGTGTACTAAGATATAAGACTGAAGATATGAGCCACCATTTGGACGAGTTTTCCAATCATGTAACCAAATATTCAAAAGATTATTGTTAAATCTAGTACATTAATGTACATGAGTATATCCAGCAAATTAAAGAATAAAGCATCATTATAAATATATTAATAAAAATTAAGTAATTTATACATTCTAAATTTGAAAAACATTGCATACATAGATTTTGATTGAGTGTGTTTAATGATACTACAAATATTAATACGCAGGCTCTACTATGACATACAGAGATATTAAAAATATTCTCACACCATAGATGCAGCTGTAAGTAATTAATAATTAATGTATCTACTTTAATCAGTCTGTCTTGAGGACCCAGAATTAGACAGCTAAAACTCAGAAATAGGTTTGATTTTAATATCTATGTTAAATTCTATATTATTTGGATATTTTTGAAGAATAAATTGTTTTTTATTATTAGGTAGTATGAATATAATTTTATTTTCCTTTTTTACATTTTCTTTTAGATATAAGAGAAATCTGATAGGTGTGAAATAAATATCCTTACTTCAAAATATAAAATGGCAAGAATTGGACTCCAAAACTCTTATTGTCGGTAATAAGAATAAAAGGCAAATGCATTAAGATGTGAATTTTCTGTATTCACCATTCATAGAAAAGATTATGGTTGGCACTTTTTGACATTTTCATGAGATGAATGTAAAACTATGCAATCTCATAAATTTAGAATGACATTTTAAAATGTGCCCTGCTGTGTAATTCTGTAGCTTTGTTGTCCAACTGTCAGCTTTGATTGACACTTAATAATTAGGTGTGGAGACAGAAAGGATGGTGATTTTTTTTAAGTAGATAAGAGCATTGTCAATTTTCCTCTCAAATGCCTGAGTAGTACATCAAGATCATAAACTATCTTTTTTTCCAATTTCTTGGAGTAAAAGAAGAGGTCTCTACATTACAAAGGTAATTTATTAAAAAGTAGGATGACCAAATCCTTCTGAGTATAAATTAAGGGCACTCTGACCAAAACATTGGCTCATCTATGAGGGAGAGCAGGGGAAGCACAATTTTATATTTTAATCAAACTCTCTATATGACGTTTTTTTCAACTTTGAAAAAAATCCATAATATTTTTAAAAAATATGAGTTCTTCCACTTCATGAATGAAAAGGGAAAGAAATCAGAATAAAACCTTTAATAGGAATGTTTCAAATAACCAGTGTCTTTTCAGTTCACACTTAAGCACATTAACTTAATGATACTGAAAATTCTTGAACATAAGCCAAGGTATAGTTGATACATTTTTTTGGAACTCCATGATATGATTATGAGGAGAATTATACAGATGAATGCCACTTTTCATCTAAAATTGTAGTATTTTTATATCATTTTGCATGCTGAAAAGAGCACTTTTTGGAGTTACATCTAAAGATTCATCTACTTTATTATTTCAAGACACTTGTTAATTTTCTTCAATTCTTTGGCAAAGAAACTTCAAGACACTACTGCTTATTCTCAATAATTAATATGGTTTGGATGATAAATGTTAGAAGAAACTTTTTTTCTTTTTTAAAAATGTATTTATTTATTTTTCTGCTCATACAAACATAATAGGTACCCTCCCTCCCTCCACCCCTCCCTGGACCTCCCTGTTCCTTCCCCCCTTTACCCCTTCCTTTCCCCCCTCCCTCCCTTTCTCCCAGTGCCCCCTACCCCCATCTCTGAAGCATCCTTTAATATGTATATCAAACTTTCCTCTGGTCCTACACTCTGGTGAGGTGTAAGGACCCATAGACATTTCCTAGAACTCTTTCTTGTGTTCCCCTTAAGTATAGGAACACTATTGTGACTGTTAATCCCTTGCTTCTAAGGGTCCTAATGCCTTTAGTCCATGCTAGACTTTGAGGGGTCAATGATATGTTGGTCATTGTGCAGATCATGCAGAGACCTATTATAATTGCTTCGGTCCTAACTTGTGTGGAGTATCTTGCATATCATGACTCCTCCCATCCTTGTACTCTTATAATCTTACCACCCCCTCTTCTGCAAATTTCCCTGAACTTCAGGATGGAGAGAGATTAGGCAGGCCTGATTCCAGGTGATTGATATAGAGTCTCTGATGTTCTGAATTATGGTTTGTTGATTTTTTTTTCAGTTTTGTTGCTCCTGCAATGTCCTTGGCTCCATCTTGATGGGCATTGGATGTCACCCCCTGGGCCAGAGATAAAAAGCTGTTAAAATAGCGTCTTATTATGAGTAGATTCAAAAGTAGATGGAATAAGTGTAGGAGACCATGGGAGGGGGGTCAGTCTCCCATTTGCAAAATGGTTACCTTCTATCTGCCAGACTGTATGCCCTCCCTTTCTGGTAAGATCATACCCCATCAGTTGGAAGTCACCAGGAAGGACAATCTGTGAGCTTAACCAGATGTCTCATTACTTACTTGCAATCCTTGATGGTGGCCTATTATCTCTGCTGTAGCATGATCCCCTCTCTCCTTGTTTCTGGAAGGGCCCTCCTTCCCCTTCTCTCCTGTTTATAATCTTTGCAATGACTGTAGTTATTACAAAGATTTATCTTTGAATGTGTCTTTAAATGGGTTTGGTACTAGGATCCACCTATTAGGGAGTACATACGGCACTTAATTTTCTGGGTCTGGGATACTTCACTCAATATAATTGTTTCTAATTCCATCCATTTCCCGGAAAATTGCATTAATTCCATCATTTTTGATGGCTGAGTAGTATTCCATTGTATAAATGTACCACATTTTCCTTATCCACTTGTCAACTGTTGGATATTTGGGTTGATTCCATGACTTTGCTATTGTAAACAGTGCTGCTATGAACATGGTCGTGCTTGTGTTATCGAGGTGAGTTTTTGCTGTATGGGGAGTTATTCCCAAAAGTGGAATAGGTGGGTCATATGGCATTTCAATCTTTAACTTCTTTAAGAATTGCCAGACAGCTCAACAGAGTAGTTGTATAAGCCTGCATTCCCACCAGCAATGTAGGAGGGTTCCCCTCTCTCCACATCCTCTCCAGCATTTGTTGTTGTTTGTATTGTGGATTTTGCCATCCTGACTGGGGTGAGATTATATCTCAGAGAAGTTATAATTTTCATTTCCCTGATGAGTATGGATGTAGATCATTTTTTAAGATATTTGTTAGAGATTTTAATTTCGTCCTTGGTAAAGTTTCTTTTAAGTTCCAAGGCCCATTTTTTAATTGGGCCATTTGTTTCCTTGGTGTTTAGTTTTCCAAGTTCTTTGTGCACTCTAGATAATAGAGCTCTATCAGATATATGGTTAGTGAAGATTTTCACCCATTCTGTGAGTTGCTTTTGTGCTCAAGTTACAATCTCTTTACCTGAACAGAAGCTCTTTAATTTTCATAAGATCCCATCTGTTGAGCATTGGTTGTATTGACTACACTATTAGATTTCCGATTAGGAACTGTTGGCCTAGTCCAATCAGCTCCAGGAAGTTCCCTATCCTTTCAACTAAGGTTTTTATAGTCTCTGGCCTTATATTGAGGTCCTTGGTCCATGTGGAAGTCTTGTACCTGGTGACAAGTACGGGTCCAGTTTTAATCTTCTGCATGTGGAGATCCAGTTTTGCCAGCACCATTTGTTGAAGATGTTATTCTTTTTCCATTGGATTTTTTGGGCCCCTTTGTCAAAGATCAAATGGCTGTAATTTTGTGGGCTTATATCTGGGTCTTCAAGCCTTATCCATTGATCTGTATGTCTATTTTGGAGCCAGTACCAGGCTGTTTTTATAACAGTATAGACTAAGGTTTGGTATGATGATACCTCCATCAATGTTTTTGTTACTCAGGATTGTTTTTGCTATCCTGGGTCTTTTGTGCCTCCATAAGAACATTGAGATTGTTTGGTCAACTTTTTTAAAGAATTGCTTTGGGATTTTAATTGGTATAGCATTGAATTTGTATATTGCCTTTGGTAGGATGGTCATTTTTACGATGTTGATTCTGCCAATCCAGGAACATGGGAGATCTTTCAACCTTCTGGTGTCTTCTGCAATTTCTTTCTTTAGGGTTTTAAAGTTTTCATTGTAAAGGTCTTTTAGCTCCTTAGTTAGGTTTATACCAAGGTATTTCATTTATTTAGGGGCTATAGTAAATGGGACTGACTCTTTTAGGCCTTTTTCACTTCTTTCATTCTGTGCATATAGGAAGGCCACTGATTTTTGTACATTTATTTTGTATCCTGCCACCCTGCTGAACTTCTCAATTAGTTCCAGGAGCTTCCTGGTGGAGTTTTTGGGATCACCCAGGTATAAAATCATGTCATCAGCAAATAGAGATAACTTGACTTCTTCCTTGTCGATTTGAATCCCTTTTATGTCCCTTTCTTGTCTTATGGCTTCAGCTAAGACTTCAAATACAGTATTGAAGAGAAGTGGTGAAAGTGGACAGCCTTATCTAGTTCCTGATCAAAGCGGGAATGCTTCAAGTTATTCCCCATTGAGTATAATCCTTGCTGTGGGCTTGTTGTAGATAGCTTTTATTATATTGACAAAGGTTCCTTCCATTCCAACTGTCTCTGGGGTTTTGATTATAAAAGGCTGTTGGATCTTGTCAAAAGCTTTTTCTGCATCTATGGAGAGTAGCATGTTGTCCTGTATTTTAGACTGGTTTATGTGGTGGATTACGTTTATTGATTTGCATATGTTGAGCCAACCTTGTGTGCTTGGGATAAAGCCTACTTGATCCTCATGAAAAATCTTTTTGATATGTTTTTGAATCCGATTTGCTAAGAGTTTGTTGAGAATTTTTGCATCTGTGTTCATCAAATAGATTGGTCTATAGTTTTCTTTTTTAAGTGTATCTTTATTAAGTCTTGGGATTAAGACGATATTATCTTCATAGAAAGAATCTGGTAGTGTTCCTTCCTTTGCTATTTGATGGAGTTTAAGGAGTATTGGTGTTATTAGCTTCTTAAATGTCTGGTAGAATTCTATGCTGAATCCATCTGGCCCAGGACATTTCTTGGTGGGAAGATTCAAGATTACTTCATTGATTTCCTCATATGTTATAGGACTATTTAAATAATTCACAACTTCCTGAATCAATTTCGGTAAGTTGTGATTACTTAGGAATTCATCCATTTCTTTTGTGTTGTCAAATTTCACAAAGTATATGTTTTTGAAATATGACGTTATAATACTCTGAAGTTCTTGGGTATGCATAGTGATAACTCCATTTTCACTTCTAATTTTGTTAATTTGTGTTTTTTCTCTCTTGCTTTTGGTTAGTTTAGCTAGGGGTATATCAATCTTGTTGAATTTTTCAAAGAACAAGCTTTTTGACTGGTTGATTATCTATCATTTTCCTAATCTCAATTTCGGATATTTCTCCCCTCATTTTACTAATCTCTCTTCTACTGCTTTTGGGATCAGATTGCTCTAGTATCTCTAAAGCTTTAAGCTGCATGGTTAGGTTATTTATTTCTGATGTTTCCACTTTTTTGATGTAGGCATTAAGAGCTATGAACTTACCTCTTAGGACAGCTTTCATTGTGTCCCAAAGATTTTGATAAATTGTATTTTCATTATCGTTCACTTTCAGGAAATCTTGAATTTCCTTTGTAATTTCTTCCTGAATCCAATTCTCATTCAGCATCATAGTGTCAAGTTTCCAGGTGTTAGTGTATTTTCTGTTATTTATTGTGTTGTGAATGTCAAGCTTTAGACCATGGTGGTCTGATAGGGTACAGGCTAGAATTTCAACTTTCCTGTATATGTGCAGATTCGTTTTGTGGCCCAATATGTGATCTATTTGGGAGAAAGTTCCATGTGCTGCTGAGAAAAATGTGTATTCTTTGGTGTGTGGATGAAAAGTTCGATAGAAATCTGTAAGGTCCATTTCTTTAAAGGTTTGATTAAGTTCCAAAGTGTCTCTGTTAAGCTTTTGACCTCTTGATCTATCCCATGTTGAGAGGGCAGTGTTGAAATCCCCAAGAATTATCTTTTGGGGGTTGATTTCTCACTTTAGATACTGTAGGGTTTTCTTAATAAATGTGGAGGGGCCCATATTAGGTGTATATATGTTCAGTATTGTGAATTTTCTTGGTGAATTGTATCTGTGACTAAAATGTAGTATCCATCTGTGTCTCTTATGATTTTTTTTGACTTGAAGTCCACTTTGTCTGATAGCATAGTGGCTATCCCTGCCTGTTTCCTAGTTCCAATAGCTTGCAGAATTTTTGACCAGCCTTTTATTTTTAGGATGTGCCTATCTTTTGTGGTAAGATGAGTTTCCTGAAGGCAGCAGATTCACGGGTTGTGGTTTTTTTTTGTTTTTTTTTTTTTGTTTTTGTTTTGTTTTTTTAAAGGTTTATTGTTTTTTTGAATTAGGATTTCAATTTTTTTTTTTTTATTCAACTGTGTGTATGTGCGCGCGTGCGTCTGTGTGTGTGTGTGTGTGTGTGTGTGTGTGTGTGTGTGTGTGTGTGTATGTGTAGAACCACGGACGAATTCGCGAACCACCATGGACGCCTCCACCTCCTTCTGCCCCAGGATTCACAGGCTCCGCCCTACCAGGACCAGAAGCGCAGGCCACCCCCGCTTCCGTCTGGCGTCTATACGTGGGATCTGGCATCCGAACTCTGGACCTTCCGCCTGCAAGGCGGAGGCTTAACCCCTGAGCCACCTCTCCAGCCCACGGGTTGTGGTTTTTAATCCAAGTTTGTAATCTGTGTCTCTTGATCAGTGAGTTAATACCATTGACATTTAATATTATAATGGAGAAATTATTTTTAATTCTGGACATTTATTATGTTTAGTGGCTTTTGTAAGTGTATTGTTTGACATTTAGGTTTTGGTGGTATTATACTTCCCTTCTGTCCTCCTGGATACGCTTGTTTTTTTCTTCAAGCTTGAATATCATTTCTAGCATTTGTTGAAAGCCTGGTTTGGTAGACATGTAAGCTTTCAACTTGTCTTTGTGCTGGAAAACTTTTCTTTCTCTCTCCATCATGATGGATAGTTTTCCCAGATATATCAGTATGGGTTGACATTTTTGCTTATTCAATACTTGAAGTATGTCTGTCCAAGCTCTTCTTGCTTTTACTGTTTCCATTGAGAAGTCATTTGTTATTTTAATACATTTACCTTTAAAAGCGACTTTTTTTTTTCCTTGAAGCTCTCAGCACCTTTTTTTTGTCTTGAATGTGGAATGTTTTGACTATTATTTGCTTTGGCGATTTTCTATTTTGGTCATATCTGTTTGGGGTGTAGAATGCCTCTTGTATTAGGATGGGCGTCTCATTCTTAAGTTGAGGGAAATTTTCATTTATGATAATTTGAAAATTTTCCTCAGGTGTGGTATTTTGGGATTCTTGCTCTGGTATTCCATGAATGCACATGTTAGGCTTCTTCAGGGTGTCCCTTATCTTTTGAATATTCCTCTCAAGTATTTTTTGGCTTTAAGAACCTCTTCCATTGAGTTGGTTAATTCTCCCACTTGGTTTTCAAGATCTGATCTATTTTCTGCTTCATTAGTTCTGCTGATAAGACTCTCTGTTGAGTTTTGGGTTGAAGATAGCTTGTCTTTTAGTTCGATTTTAAACTCTGCCTGAGACTGTTTTAACTGCTCTATGCCTATTTTTGTTTCTTGAACTGCTTTTCTCAACTCCTCCAAGTGTCTGTTGTGTTCCTGTTCAAAGTGGTTGATGCAGTTGTTTAACTCCTCCCAGATTTCCTCTTTCATAGTATTAATCATGGTAATGATCATACTTTGAATGTCATTATCTTGGGTCTGGCTTTCTTGGCTATTATCTGTGAATTTGTTCTGGTTGGAATCTATCATTATGGGGTTAATTCTTTTGGTGGGAGATTTGTCTTCCTGGGTTTTATTTCTCATGGATCTACACTTTGACTTGGGCATTGTCGTTTTGACTCTTAAGACCTTTCAGTGTCTGTGTGGTTTTGACTGAACTGATTTAATTGGTATTACTACTCTTGGGCAGTTATTACTAGTGCTTGCCTTGTAGTTGGGTTTGTTTGTCTGTTGTTAGTATTATTTCCTAGATGAGGCTATTAGGCTGTTAGTACATCAGTTAAGTCAGGTTAAATAGGGGGTGTCTAGGGGGTGAATATTAATATGGTAGTACACTTTTACGATTTTAGTATCTTGGTGATATGTGAGGGTGAATGGTATAATCCCTGGAGTTGTATATATTTTGGGGGTGGCTGTATCCAAAAAATTTATAGTGATTAATACTAAAAAGGAGCAGTATCGTAAAAAAAAAAAAAAGAGGTTTACTTATCTTTGGGCTGGATGTGAAGAATCTCTCCCATGTGATAAGATGATTTTGGAGGACTTCAGATGTATGGCCTTTGTCCTTTAGAGCTTTTTTTGGGTTTTCTTTGGATTCTGTTGAAGTTTAAGTAGCAGTTTGTCCTCCGTGGACCATGAGGAAGGGTCCCCAGTGGGTCGGAGGGGCAGAGGAGCTGATGGTGATGGCAGAACTCTTCACCTGGGACCTGGGACTTGGCTTAGTGACCCACCCAGGCTCCAGGGATGGAGGAACCAGAGCAAGTCCTGTCCGGTCGGGCCGGCAGGTGGGTGGGATGAAAAAATGGGGCTGGGGCCCAGGCATGGGCCAGGCAAACTTGAGGCAGCCTGTGTGTTGCCCAGGTTGGCTGGTGGGAGGGGCTGGGACAAGGGGCAACTTGGAGGCTGGGTAACTCACCTGGAATGGAGGACAGACTGAGACAAAGTTCCATCTCGGGAGGGCAGGCGGACAGGCAAGAAACTTTTTAAATATGATTTTTACACTGTTGAAAAACCTCAAATTTATATATTCTAATATTTCTGGTTTCTCATTTTCCTTTCTTACCAATGTATTTTTGAATTCTTTTCATTATTTCAAATTGCTGTGGATGTCTTCCCTATTGTTTTCAAATAGTCTCTAGAAAATAATCAGTAAACAAATTTTGAGAATTATATGAATGAAAGTCATTTGTCATGTATAAAACATTTAACATACAGAATGTGATTTTTTTTCTCTTAAGATCAGAATTTAAGTGATTTATAAAATATTTGAAAATTAATTAGAGTTCATGTGAACTCTAATACTTATTTCTTATGAGAAATTACAATTAAAGGAATTTAAAGAGAAGAAAGAAAAATTCAATTAATCATATTACATAGTATTTCTAATATTTGTAGCTCATTGGTTGGTGAATCAGTATCTTTTTTTATTTCTTCCATTCATACAAAATTTTTAATGATTGATTCTTTTTTAAATTTTTTTTATTTATTCAATTGTGCGTGTGTGTGTATGTGTGTGTGTGTGTGTATGTATGTATATATGTGTAGAACCACAGATGAATTCGGGAACCACCATGGAAGCCTCCACCTCCTTCTGCCCCGAGATTCACAGGCTCCGCCCTACCAGGACCGGAAACGCATGCAGGCCGCCCCCGCTTCCACCTGGCATCTATACGTGGAGACTAGGATCTGAACTCAGAACCTTCCGCCTGCAAGGCAGAGGCTTAACCCCTCAGCCATCTCTCCAGCCCCACCATTCATACAAAATTGATAAGTACCCCGTTCCCTTGCCTCCCTCAACCCTTGCTCCCTTCCCCCTTTTCCTTATCCTTTACCCCTCCCTCTCTTTCTTCCAGTACCCCCCACCCTACCACACTCTCCCACCCCATTCCTGGAGCATCCTTAGTGTGCATGTCAAACTTCCCTCTGGGTCCTCCTTTCTGATGAGGTGTAAGGACTCAGTAGCATTGCCTATGCAGGACTCTGGGGCTACTGCAAGCAGTGCAGCTAGGGACGACCAGACCAGCTGGGTGACCCGTGGGGCTGAACAGGTGATGAGTGTTGCGGCCCAACAAACACAATGGAGCCGGGAGGTCTGTCAAAGCAGGAACTCAACTTTATTAAACAGGGGGGTGAATTATATAGAGTGTGCAGCGGAGGGGAAGGGTGAGGGGTGGTGTGATTATGGGGTAACCAATAGGAAGTGAATAAGTGACCAGAAGGTGATTGAATAGGTGTGAAATCATTCCAGGTAAACAAAAGAGATGAGATTCGAAACCTAAAGTCAGGTCCTGAAACTCTAGCCAGGCTCAGGCCTGGTAAAGAGGCCCAACACCCCCCCCTTCTGTTTTTTAAAAGATAATCCAGGGGCTACCTGTGATGGAGCAGGCCGTATGGCCTTGAGTGACTGTGCCTGTCTTAGGTGTGGACAGCTCCCCTCTGGAGTCTTACCCGTCATGGGAGCTTGCATCTTTGAGTGTTACAAGTCCTGTCTTAGGTTGATCTCCAGCTGGGCCCTCACTTACCCATCTCTGGCCACCAGCCCTCACTTAAGCGCCTGGCTAGGCCAGACTTGGTGTTTTCATGGTCACAGGGAGTCATCAAATGGCTCTAAGGCCAAATGTTCAGAGCTGGACTACTGAGCGGCAAGCATCTGATAGTTGATGTGGACCTGGTGAAGCTGGATAGATTCAATCTGTCTTTTAATAAAGCGAGTAAGAGCATTAATCACACAAGGCCCAACGGCTGCAAGGAGAAGTATCATGGACACAGGACCCAAGAGGGGAGTAAGGTATGGGAGGAGGCCACCAAAGGAGGACCAAAAGGGGTGTCCCTGGAGCTCTTTCCTTCACCGATCCAGGTCCTCCTGTAGTTTCTTTATCTTTTCATGTACGAATCCCATCTGTCATTCAATGATGATTTGGGCCACATGTGGATCTCCAAATCCTCCTCTCGATGGCTGGAAGATCACCATCAAGTAGAGTAAGATCAATGGAGCCTTCATGCTTCTCTGTGGAGAGAGAAGAAAGAAAATCCTCAGGGGGAAATGACTCCCTGGGAAGGTTTTGATCCTCTCCCTCCACCAATGGAGGAAGGTATTTGATGTCCCGAGCAGGGACCCAGATAGGCCTTTTTTCACTTTGGGGGAACACGCACCCAAATCCTCTCCCCACAGTGATGAGGGGGTCTGGACCCTTCCATCCCCCGGTAAGGGGGTCCTTCCAGCGAACTTGGATGGACTTGTATGAGATCTTATAAGTCCATTGCCTCTGGAATGGTGTTTCTAAATCTGTTTTAGTCAAATTTAAACTGTTAAGCGTTAACAAAGCCTTCTTCAGCTGATCATGGAGGGGGAGAGACTCCCCCTTTTGTTTTCGTAATTGGGCCTTAAGAGTTTGATTTTGACGTTCTATGATTGCCTGTCCCCGAGGGTTATGAGGGATGCCAGTGGAATGGGTAATATTCCAGGTCTGGAGAAACTTGGAAAAGGCCTTACTAATAAAGCAAGGGCCATTATCTGTTTTAAGTTGATCAGGCAAACCAAGGACGGCAAAGCATTGTAACATATGACTGACAGCATGTTTAGATTTTTCCCCTGTGTGTGCCATAGCCCAGCAGGCATGAAAGAATGTATCAATAGTGAGAAAGATATATTTAAGTTTACCAAATGGAGGGTAATGAGTAACATCTGTTTGCCATAGGTTGTTAGGTGGTAGTCCACGGGGGTTAACTCCCATCTTTTGTAAAGGAGGGAGTTGAAGAAAGGGTTGGCAGGACTTGCAAGTGCGGATGATCTTTTTAAGATCTTTGATGGGCACCAAAGGATATTTGTGATGGAGGCCTCTCCAGTTAATGTGGGTTAACTCATGTAAACTGGCCGCCTCTTGAAAAGTTAAAGCAGATGCCATCTTATCTACCAGGGCATTTCCTTCAGATAGAAACCCAGGCAGATTTTGGTGACCCTGAAGATGTTGGATGAAGATGGGATTAAGTCTTTGTTTGAGTAATAATTGTGCCTGTAGCATCAATGGAGTTATAGGGTTAGAATCTAATTTAATATAAGCATCAAGTAGATTAGGCATTAGGTTAACAACATAAAGGCTATCAGAAAACAAATTAAAAGGTTCAGGTATAGTGCTCAGTGCTAATACCACCATAAACAATTCTTTAAATTGTGCCGAACCCTCAACCTCATGGGTGACCCTCTTAAGGGGGAACAATGGTTGCCCCTTCTTATGAGGGGGAAAAGCCACCAAGGAGCTCCTAGGTGCCCCCCCATCGGTAAATACAGTAAGAAAATTAGGATCAGGTTGAGGGAGAAAGAGCCTAGGGGGTCCCCAATCTAGTCTTAAAAATGAGCTCATCCATTTATGAGGGCCATAATGGAAATCAATCTTTCCTAAGTATCCTTCAAGGGCTAAAGCAACCCTGTCATTATTTCTCTGAAGCCAGGTAAAGTCTGACAGTTTAAAAGGAACAACAAGAAGGTGAGGTTCCAGCCCAAATAACCGGGTACAAGCATCTCTGCCTTTGATAATACAGTCAGCAATTTGATCAGTCATAGAATAAACTCTAGGGGTTCCCCCAACTGAGAGGTGGATCCATTGAAGGGGATCACCTCCTTGTGCCAACATGGCAGTACATAACATCTCTCCAGAAAAAAGGTAAAGGACGATGAGAAGGCCAGGATCATATCTCTTTAAGACAGAATGATCTATTGCTTGTTGAATTTTGTGAAAAATTTGATGATGATAAGGAGTGAGGGTCACCTTGGAGGAGAGATACAAGCCCTTCAAAAAATCAAATAGGGGAGACAGTTCCTCTGTAGTGATGGGTATCCATGGCCTCATCCAATTAATTTCTCCCAGAATTTTTTGGAGTTCCCTTTCTACATCTCAGGCAGGGGGTCTGATGACCCTTCCACAGCGGGGCTTTAGCCTTAAGTGGTCACTCCCTTCTAAAGTGACCCTGTTGCCCACAGCCAAAGCAGTTTTGTTTCCCTTTTCCAGGAAGAACTTGTTGGAGGGCACACACCAGGGTGTCAATTGATTCCTGCCTGTCAGCTTCTCTGGCTGAGCGCAAAGCCATAGCCATGACCCTAGCATTGGCCCGGGCAGTGTGGGAAGTAGTTCCTATGTCCCTGGTGGCTACAATCCATCTAGCCATATTTTTATCCTTAAGGCCTACACAGACCAGCTTGTGATCCTGATTCATACCTTCCCAGACTAGAGATCTTTCAAACTGCTCTCATATAGGTCTTGCGGGCTAGGCTTTTCTCCACCCTCTCAATGAAAGAGGTGAGGTCCTCATTTGGTTTCTGGGACAATCCAGAAATGGGGGACTCAGTTGGGCCATCATCTAGCCTTTTCCAGGCATTAGTGCCTGCAGTATTCACTTAGTCTCTATAGGGGTCAGGGATAGCTGCCTGTTGAGCTCCGGTAGAATATTGGGCTTCAAACCCAGCAAGCATACCATAGGTGATGGGGATCACAGGGTTGCCTCCTGATTCCTCTGTCCCTGAGTTCTACATTCATCTTGAAAAAAAGCAGTCCACTTGATAAAGAGTGTCCCAGGGAGGACGGCTTTAGCTAAGTCCATCCAGTCTTGGGCTGTGCAGGGCTGATGAATAAGCCCTGGAAGGATGGTCTCTGCCCAAGGGGAGTTGGGCCCATCCTCAGCTACAGCTTTTTTCAAATTTTTGATCTCAGTAGCTGTCCAGGGGTACCATGCTGCAGGGAGATTTTCCCCCAGCGCTATGTTAACCGGGAAAAGCTCGGTCGGCCCTAAGGAAGGATATGGAGGAGAGGCAGAAGGGGATAGAAAGGGGTTTGTGGGAGGTGATCGAGAGGTCGCAAGAACAAAGGAATCAGGAGAGGAGTGATTGATGGCAGTCGGGTTAGCCAAGCTTGGGCTCTCACCAGGATGCGGTTTCACTTCATCTCCTGGTCTATTAACCCCCTCCGCCCCAATTTCCTTTTTCTCCTTAGGAGGCCGTGGGGGAAAACAACTCTTGAGGTTGCCTATGGTGGGTAGGACCCCCAAGGGGGGAATCTCCCCCTTCTGTTTTTGGGCCTTTAGAATCAACTTCTCTATCTGGTCCCAAGTGTCCCAATCAAATAAATTGCTCTCAGGTAGCCATGGAGCCACATTGAGCAAGCAGGTGCTTGGTTATCTGTGAGGTTTAAACCTCTGCTTTTTAAAAGCATTCATAGGGAGTCCAGGGCTGGATCAGCCCAGGATGAGGACTGCCCCATAATTTATGGGGGTACACTCACCCGAAGACCGACTTGACCGTCAGCGAATTGAGGTTTTCCTCACACACCGCACCAGTCTGCAGGACTCTGGGGCCACTGCAGGTAGTGCGGCTAGGGACCACCGGACCAGCCAGGCGACCTGTAGGGCTGAGCGGGTGATGAGTGTCGCGGTCCAACAAACACAATGGAGCCGGGAGGTCTGTCAAAGCAGGAACTCAACTTTATTAAACAGGGGGGTGAATTATATAGAGTGTGCAGCGGTGGGAAGGGTGACGGGTGGTGTGATTATGGGGTAGCCAATAGGAAGTGAATAAGTGACCAGAAGGTGATTGAATAGGTGTGACATCATTCCAGGTAAATAAAAGAGATGAGATTCGAAACCTAAAGTCAGGTCCTGAAACTCTAGCCAGGCTCAGGAAGTTCCAGCAGGTCTCAGGCCTGGTAAAGAGGCCCAACATGCCTAGAGCTCTTTTTTGTGTTCCCCTTTAGTATAAGAACACTATTGTGGCTAGTGGCAAGATCCCTTGCATCTAAGGATCCTAGTGCTAGACTTTGGGGGGGGGATCATTGATATGTTGGTCATTGCGTAGGTCATACAAAGTCCTATTATGATTACTTTGGCCCTAACTTGTGTGGAGTATCTTGCATATGGTTGCTCCTCCCCATCTTTAGGCTCTTACAGTCTTACCCTCCCCCTTCTGCAAATTTCCCTGAGCTTTAAGATGGGGAGAGATTAGGCTGGCCTGGTTCCAAGTAGTTGATGTAGAGTCTCTGATGTTCTGAATTATGGTTTGTTGATTATTTTTTTCAGTTTTGCTCTTCCTGCACCACCCTTAGCTCCATCCTGATGGGTATTGGATGTCACCGCCTGGTCAGAGATAAAAAGGCTGTTAAAATAGAGTCTTATTATAAGAGTAGGTGAATCAGTATTATATCTGAAGAACGATATTAAGCTAAAATCAAGTAAGTACTACAGTAAACTTCTGTCCATTTTGAATTTTCTTTTTAAAAAATAGTGTCAGTAGTATTATCTTTTTATTTTAGAAAGAGAAGGCATACACATGAGAATGAAAGAGGAGAAAGAGAGAGAGACAGACAGACAGAGAGAGACAGAGAGAGAGACAGACAGAGAGACAGAGAGAGAGAAGAGAATGCCAGGCCGTATGGGAGAAAAAGTATAGGTACAATGCTTGCCTTGGCTTGCATATGAAGTCCAAAGGACTTTTGGAACTTGAATCTTTTTTCTACATTATGAGCTCTGGGGGTTGAACTCAGATTTCCAGATTTTCTCTAAAGGACTTTTACTAACAAAGCAGTTTCAAAGAGTTGAAGAAAGAAACTTAAGAGAGGCAATTTGAAGAAAAATCACTCAGAACAGCATGCTGAACTTGATATACCTGATCATACATTTTGTGAGGCAATAAAAATGCCCATTTGAAGAATACACAGAAATGTGAGAACAACATTGGATGACTTGGCTATATGGCCATTCATGGGCCTAAAGTGAAAAATAGAAATCAGATTGCTATGAACTCTGACACCGAAGCATGCAGATGAAAACGGGGAACATTTCTGTAGTCTGTACTCCTACCATCAGACAATATCCATTATAGAGGAGGCAATACAAGTAGTTAAATAGACAAAATGACTTATCCTGGTAGTGCGCCCACCTCTATAATTGGACATTTCTGTACAAATATACATATATAATACAAATATACAAATATAATAGGCATGATGGCAGAAATGAAGACTATAAACATGTTTCCTCATTATAGTAAAAAATTACTTAACAAACACTACCACAGAAAAGAAGGATTTATTTTGAGGGTGCAGTCCATGATGGTAGGTAACTCATTGCTTAGAAGCTAATCACTTTGAATCCACAGTCAGGAAACAGAGAGTGATGAATGCTACTCATTCTCATTTGCCATTTTTATTGTATGGACCCACAGTCCATGAAATAGTACCACTAGCACTGAGGGTGGACTTTCTCATCCCCATAGCCTAATTTAGAAAATTCCTCACAGCCATGACAAAAGTTTGCATCTATAGCATTTTAAATCCCATCAAACTGACAATCAAGATTTACCTTCACACTATACATGGTCTCAAGTTTTTGCTTCATGCTCATCAAGACTGATGTTGCATTTTTTTTTTTGTGGTGAGCAAGAGTAAACTGTAAATACAATATCATTCCACAAGCAGATCAACCAGACCCTGTAGCAAATTGACTATGTTGGGTCCATTTCATCCTGATATGATAATGGATCTCTTTCCCAACACTATGCATATTTTCTAAGTTTTCTTTTTCCCATCTGCAAGATGTCAGCCAGCACCACCCACCAATTCTGAGTGGATGTTAGTTAATACAGTGTCAGATCAAGACAACATTTTATAGCAAAAGAGGTGTGGGAGATAAGACCCAGAGGCTGTCAGCTGAGCATGGAGTGCCTGGTGAAAGTCAGTGGAGCTGCCAGATGGAAAATGATCACTGAAAGGATGAGACATCATCCTTCAGAATATAGCATACACAAAATTAAAAAACTGCTTTTTTTTCTGCAAAAAGCCACATAATAAATATCTTACACTTTCAGCCATATGGTCTTTGTTGTCTTCAACAATATTTGAATGTGTGATGTGCCTGTGTTCCAATAATATACTATCTATATAACGAGCAGCAGAATGAATTTGGGTTAGAGTTCATTGTTTGTCAATATTGATGCATTAGTGGTATTTGTTGAGATTTGTGCCAATACCAGGTAGAAGTTTTGGGTTCAAGAATCATGGTTATGAGCCATTAATGTCCATGTTTATCTGCCCCTTTGCTTTTGTCCTTATATTTTTACTATTTACCAAAAATAGTTTTCTCAGAAATTTGAGAATTCTGTTCTCATACATCTAGGTTTTAACTGGTTTAAAAGTCCTGCTATCGGGGCTGGAGAGGTGGCTCAGGGGTTAAGCCTCCGCCTTGCAGGCGGAAGGTCCTGAGTTCGGATCCCAGATCCCACGTATAGACGCCAGGCGGAAGCGGGGGCGGCCTGCGCTTCTGGTCCTGGTAGGGCGGAGCCTGTGAATCCCGGGGCAGAAGGAGGTGGAGGCGTCCATGGTGGTTCCCAAATTCGTCCGTGGTTCTACACACACACACATACACACACACACATACATACACACACAATTGAATAAATAATAAAAAAAATTAAAAAAAAATAAAATAAAAGTCCTGCTATCCAAAGTGAAACACATTATACATAGGGCACAGAATGAGTCCTATTATTAAATAGAAGCTGCGACTGACATCAGAGCACTTAGAATTTTGGATCAAGGAACAAGCTTGCGAAATGAGTCACTGTCTAGAAGATAACTAATTTTGATAAAGCTGGTGTTGTCCAACAAAGAGTTCATCAATGTGTGAGCCCAGGAAAAATATTGAAGCAGTATAGTAACACTGCCCTCATCAACAGAAGAGCATTTTCTTTCAAACAAAAACACAATTTGCTACAAAGGACTCAATATCTCTTACAGATATAATAGTGAGGTGTATTGCTTGCATTTAAAGAATAGCTAAACACGGCAGCCATAGGTGCCAGATATGGACTCTTCTCCTCCAACGACTGTTTTACTGACTCCCTTCTAGTAACATAACTAATTAGAAAATGCCTGAAGTGTTGTATAGTCTTTTTAATTTTTCCTGCCTCAAAAAAGCATTTGTCCCATATTTTTCAACTCTTTAACCTAAAAAATGTCTATGCAATAATTATATCCCTTTGTGGTGTTGATTACATTGCCTTCATTAAAGAGACTTCTAAGGTATTTGCCCTCTCCAACCTTCCAGAGGATTGTTCATTGATGAGAACTCAGAGGTTATCATTTTTGTTTGTTAGTCTAATAGCTGGAATCGTTAATGACAGTTAGCTAAGTCATAGTCATAGTATAATTATTTTTATTGCTTTTATCATGCTGGCAAAAGGTTTAAGTCACAGGGAGCAGATATGTATTGTTTCTACTTTGAGATCCTAGATGGCTTGTTTATAACTGTTTCTTCTTCTTTTTATTTTCTTCACCTCTAAAAAAATGTTATTTTCTCAAGTTGTTGGGCTGTGACACTACCAATTTCCTGAAATGGTGGGAATATGATCTTCCCATTCAATGTACTCAAAAGGCTGAGCAGAGCTTAACAACTAGAGGAGAAAATATCAGCAAATTGTACTCTGACATTTATACTAGGCCTAATCATTAAAGCACCTCAAATTAGCATTTACCTGATCTAGAAAATTGGTATTAAAAACTATAAATACGCTTCACCTTGCCTCATTTGAACTTGGCGCATGTGTAGAAACAATATGTGAGAATGGGTTCGGGGTCCATATGTACATGTGACACGTGACAGAATCATTGGCAGCTGCTACTGTTTTAGGGGATTGTGGCACAGCACATTCTTTCAAATATTTGTTGGCATCTCACAGGAACTTTGCTACTAGCCAAGTGGAAAAATAAAAAGCAATTCTGTTTTTCTTGCTAAAATATTTTTTATTCCTTTCAAAAAGACATGTACAGAGATATTTGTATAAACCCTTTGATAGTTTTATTGAAAGAAAGACTAGGACAACTTGCATTTTCATAGTCTATAACAGAATACGAAATAGCTGTGGTCATTTCTGTTCCATATTGTACAATCAAAATGGAAATAATCATGTGGGATCATAAACATGAGAGAAAACTTAACAAGTGTTTATCTCACCCGAATACATTCAGAGCGTATGTGTCTTTCTATGATACCAACATTGCTAAAAAATGCTTATGAACACTTGGAAAATTTCCTCAGAGTCTATCACTTTCTAAATCGCTTTTATGATAGAATATTCATAGACATTGAAGTTTATTTGGGAATTGGAAACCATGGAATTTCAGTCAAGACTAGCCTGGTGTGCTCTGTGATTGTGGTTCATGGAAATTGTGGGTTTATTTTTTAGATTACTGTGTAATTCTAAAGTTAGAAATTGTTGAAGAATTTTCTGATACTTCCTAGAAAGTAAATATTTCTATAAAAAACTAATTGTGATAGTATTTATAGGTTGTTGTAACTAGGTACACAGCCTTTAACACCTAACACTGTTGTGTTCACAAAGAACACATATTTTCCAACCAAACATACTTAATTCCCTTCTAAACTCAATGAAGTATAAAATGATAGCATTTTCTTCTGATTTCTTTGGTTATTAGGAAGCCCAGAGACAAATCCATGAGTTTCCTACAAGTTTCTGTGAAATACGTAAATTATTTCAGATTTCTTTGAGAAAAGGGGGTATTTAAAATAAACATTTTTCTGTACCTTAATGTGCATTGTGTGTGTGTGTGTGTGTGTGTGTGTGTGTGTATTTGTATCAATCAAAAGGCACTCGAGTGTGTGCCTGTGTAGGCACAAGGTTGACCTCAGGAATATCTTGGATTGCTCCACCTCCTCATTGCTTTGCTCTGTTTTCCAGGGCTAATATTACAGCAGTCATTTCTGCCTAATATTTTAATGTGGGACCTGGGGATCCAAACTCAAGTCTATTTTCTTGCAAGGTGAAGGCTTTAACCTTCATCAATTTGTTTTTAATAGACATATCTTAATGTAACTTATTGAGGATTCCAGTGGTTTCCTTTAGTCAGATAACTTTGAAAGTTAGGATGATTGAGATATTGTTCTGTGGAAAGCTATATATTATATAAAATCTGACTTAATCATAAAAATGCTGTAATTCCTTTGAACTTTATAGCAGTTTCCTAAAAATCTGTTAAATGACAATCATTCATCCGTTGGGTTTTGGGGATCAGTAGTGAACAAGCTGGTTATATTCCACAGTTTTTATGTACATGACAGTACAGGGAAGACATGAACACTGGTCTATCTGCTATATGAGTGAGATAATACTTAATGAAATGCCTTTAATGTGAGAAGATGAACAATACATATTTTCTGTCTTTTCCTCCCACCCTGCACCCCTATCTTTAATTAAGAATTCATCAGCCAGTTTGGCATAATGAGATGGGGCTTGGCTACTTTGAACTTGGCTAAGTTTTTGAATATAGTGCTTGAATTAGTGAAGTAACTTGGTGTTTGGCAGTGGATGGTGATGGCAGTGCAATATTGGCAATAAATAAATTTCTAGTAAGCTACCTTGAGATTCAGAAGATCGATTTAAATTCTAACCAACACTTCTGAAGACCCATTGAAATCTGCTTATGAAGATACCATTGTATATTATTTATTTTACATATTCTCATCTCTTAACATTTTGAGCTCTGTGCAATGCAATTTTAAAAATTGGTACAACTACTGTGCTGCAGGAATATTAGGCATTCAGATGATTCCACATGGTGGTATAAGGATGGATTCTCCTTTTCCATTTTCCTCATTATGGTCTAAAACATGTACTTTGGAGTCATAAAGAACTCCATTCATTATTCAACAAATTACATGGTCTCTTTGTTCCTCATTTTATTTATAGTAAAAGGGATAATTACATTTATAATATATACTAGCTTGAAATTATGTACAAATCAATTATATAGCTCAGTAGGTCATCAATAAATATTAACTAATGTTGTTATTAATAGTACTCATAGTGGTAGAAGTAGTAGGAGAAATAGTGATACTTTATTTGAGGAATAGTTGATGATTGCATATTGCAAATTAAAATGCAAATATTAAACAGCGCTTCTCCTATGCAAGTGCTTTTAATCTTGTAGTTCTGTAAAGCATATTTAACAGTTTGCTTTGTAAGTTCAAAGTTTTAAGCACATTTATGCCAGACAGCAAAATGGACAGGCATTGGTTATGACTCATAATTTAGGAAGCTTCATTTTTCCCTGCACATATTTAGTCACAAAAACTATTTGAGAACATCTCACCCACCCACCCACCCTGACAATGTCTTTACTCTCTCTTCTCTTGTATCCTTCTTCACTTATGTAAACTGTGGCTAAGTCCAAAAAGGCGGACTTGAAAGACAGATGGATAGTGTGGGAGTGAAATTGCTCATTTATGTCAGTCTTACCTCCCTTTTTACATAAGTAGCAGCATAGACACCTATGTTGTTGATTTAACCAAGGACCTGATTCTGTCAAAGGCTTTGTCACTTTCTGGGTTTCTGGGATTTGTATCTAATACTCTCTTCCTTGTTTTTTTTTTTTTTTTTTAATCCTACAGGCTCAAGAGTTCCAATAAAGAAGCTTTAACAGTGTAAACTCTCTTTAAGAGTGGTGACTGGGATCCTATCAACAGACCTGAGACAAAAAGAATGTAATTTTTTTCATGTAAGACCACAAGATAATTTTGTTGTCACATATATGCAAAGGAACTATTTAGCTTTTATCTGTACCTCTCTCTCTACAATTCTTTGTTAATATGCTTAGTGTTTCCTATTTACAGAAAAGAAAGTTGAAAAATAATTCTCAACTAATATTAAAGAAATTCAGTTTTTCATTGTAAGTACAATGATACATGAAGAGAAATAATTAATAACTATATAAATGCTGTATGGAAACCTTGTATTCTTCTTCCAAACATGTTTCAGTTTCTTCATAAGACGTGCTTTAATAATAGCAAAGAGAGAGCTAAGTTCTAGGACATATTATAGATAATTTACTGCCTTCTTATTAGTCCCTGACCATTTAACATAAAAATAACAGGAGAATTCCTGAATGACTTGAAAAGCAAGGAGGTCTTCTATTTATGGAAAACTGAAAGTTATCCAGTAAAAGAAAGGGAAGATAATAAGTCAGTGGGGTTATAAACTTTCTGAAAAGAGATGTCTTCCAGTTCATAGCTCAAAAAAATTTTATGTTAGTTTACATGTTATTAGATTCTTCTGTTTCTTTTAAACTATTAGATTCTTCTGTTTTTTATAGTATATTGTGTATATACTCAAGAAATCTCCAAGGGAAAAGAAAGAGATTCCAAAAGAGGCCTGAGAAACGCTTAATATAATATATTCATGTCAGCCAAAACAATCTAATTATCAAAATTTTCAAAATATCTTTGAAAATAACAGGCTTTTTCAGTTTGGAACTTAAATGTTCCTCTATCATTCATATGCTAAAAAAACCTCGTTTGCATGAAAAAAATCCAGTTTCATATTTGCTAGTTGCAATAAAGTTATAGTTGATAGGAAAATATAATTTTAGTGTTTGTAAATTTTGTGTACACACATCTAACTATCTTCCATCATCATGGTAACACGGAATGAATGCAGTGTCATGCGCTGGTAATTCATCATTGGTTCTACCTTTTTTATACTTTATGATTGTATGTTCATCAGCATCCCATCATTATGAGAAATAATCTACAACAATAGATTTAAAGGGAGGAATGATCTCTTTAGACTTACAGTTTTCTAGTTTTTCAGCCCATAGCACTTGCTCCTATTGAATTTGGGTCTATAATCCTATCATAGACTGGGTATTAAGGAAATCAAGATGGACAGACATTTGAAAAAAATCCTTATTGGACATTTTTCTCCATCTTTTACCTCCAAGAAGAGCATAGTTTTTTTTTTTTTAATGTAAACTAATCTGAAAATCTCCTGCCACATGACTTCATATGTTAACAGGTGGACTGATACAGGGAAGATGGTGTCCTCTGCACCAAAGCCTCAGACTCTAATAATCCACATGAGCCTAGACTCTTCCTTCATCCTGGACCCCTCGACAGTCTCTATTCTATCCCAGATCTAGCTAATACCTTTGACAGAAGTTATATCATAGAGATAACCAATTAAACCTGAATGTGTTTTTAACTACTATGCAGCAAAAGAGACTGGATCACTGACAAAATGAAGGACAAGCAGGTGTCGCAGATATTCACAAGAATAAAATAATAGTTGTGTGTATATTTGAATGCAAACAAACAAGTGTTCTTATGTAGCAGTTTTGTATTCCAGAGGAACTAGTGATGTATTCTTGAGATTCTACGACCCAGAAATGTAAGATATTGTATCATTTACTCTTTCCTGCTGCTGTGAGATAGTATCCAAACTCAAGCAACTTAAAGGAAGATTTACTTTTGCATACAAGTCCAGAGGGGAAATATTGCCCACTATAGCAGAAAAGACATGCCTGACTGGCAGAAGCTAGAGATTTAAGTCATGTCCATCATGGGGGTCAAGATCTAGCTGTAAAACTGCAAACTGACCATAGCAAGAGCAGACTAACTGAAGCAGGGTTAGTTTAACCTGCACGGGGGAAGGGGCAGATGCCTTTTTCCTGCAAGGTTTTATGTCTTAAAGGTGCTGTGACATTCCCAAACAACTAGAGATTCAAACGCATGAGCTATGGGGGAAAACTTATATTCAAACAATGACAGATGTTTAAATAAAAAAAAGAACATGGGAACACATGTAAAGCATCTCCTCTAAAGATGGAGAAAGTTTAATTTTAGTGCTATTTATCACACAAAGAGGAGTGACTGAAATCCTGAAGAAAACAATCCTGCAGACATGATAAGGGAAGGAGTGACAGGCAAGCCATGCTGGTGCAGAGTGGAGCAGGGGTGTAGGACGATTGTAAGTGTCTTCATTTACCCATGTCCTTTATGCCCTCTCTCTCTCTCTCTCTCTCTCTCTCTCTCTCTCTCTCTCTCTCTCTCTCTCTCTCTGTGCTGCTTTTAAAAGTTCGTTGCTCCCAATACTGTGGTAAATTTTGAAGGGCTTAAACAGAGTGTGACCATAATTGAGTGAGAATCTTTCATAAAATCTATCTCTCATGTTGAACACATTGATTTTGTCCCGTGATGTCTTTCTCCTATGACACAGGAAACATTCATTGTGTTTGATTTCAAATGAAAGACACTATCAATAGTTTCCTTGCTACACTGTATCTTCGGTAAGATTTTTCTGGCAAACTTGAGTTCAGTTCTTCTGAGGACCTGCTGAGGAGGACAGGAGCAACTCCCTTTTACCACCATGTGCATTTGGGGTAATTCATAGTGGGGTTACCATTCCTTTGATCTGTCTTCATTTCCATACCTACAGGCTATAATGTCTAATTTTGCTGGATCCCTCTAGGTTGTGTCTACTCTTACCCTCCCAAGTTTATGAACTGAATTACTGTACTTATCACCTTGTTGGTCCTGACTTTCATATTCAATTGAAACTCTCTACCTAGTTCTTGGGAGCCATTGAATGGCTTACTCTTGTGGACTTGCTATGAGAGACTACTACCAACATTCCCCAGTTGTGATTCACTTAGTAGCCACAGAAGGGAAGCAGATCTTCTCATTTGCTGAGACGTTCCCACACAGCCTTTTTTATACTCCAAGTGGAGATATTTGCTCTTTGAGTCCCACAGTTCTGATACCTAGTAAAATGAGTCAGTTCAAATAAATTCAAGGGCTCCAGTTCCCTCAGGTCTTCTGATGCAGCCTGCTGACACCAACCAAGCTATTGTGCTTCCCACTTTCTGTCAAATAATCATAGACCTCGTTGGATGCAAGTTAGGAAATAATAGTATCTGAGTTATATTTTCTCACAATCTGTTAAAAGATCCAGCTTTTATATTTCTAAATGCTAAAGCTTTTATATTTTAAATACTTTATATTTCCCTATATAAAGAATAAGCTCATAACCCCTAATAGTTGTTCAATGCTTATTTTGGAAATATAGTTTTATGCTAATTTTCCCTCTATGACACTTGGGTGAATGGTAGATCTCAGTGAATACTGTTCGGGGCTACAGTTCCACCATAGAACTGACATATAATAATTGAATCTATGATTTGCCAAGATTTTTTTTTTTTTTGCAAAACATTTTGCCCTTTGCTGTTACCACTGACAAATGCATCTAATGCATTACCATCCCTGAGATTCCTCATGAGACTTCTTCAGCATAACACCAGTGTCCCAGACTATGTCAGATGTGACATGGTGTATACATGTTCACATAAACTGTTATAATCACATGAGGTTGAAATATTCTATTTGTAGCTGAACTTTAAAATGAACTGGATAATTTTATGACCAGCAATAAAGTTAGCAGTTAAGTGATCTAAAATAAAAAAGCTAATCAGACATAAACTTGATACCATGAACATCAAGCAACCCCCCATCTCAGCCCTTAACTTGAAAAGATTTTAAATAATCTGTGTCATCTGTTTGTTCCTGGGTGAGTTCAATTCAGCATATATGTACTAAGTGCCTACTGTACACAAAAAGGCATCCTAGCCCAGGGCTCTATGGAGTTAATATACTTGCCAAGTAGGTTTAGACATTAGAATCTAATTGTAGAGAGAGGTGGACAAGCAAACGTGCCTAAGGTACTCTCAGGTTTTGAGTCACCAGACTCAGGTTTGAGTCGCAAGAAGGTACATAGTACTTCTCAGCGCAAGAGGAAAGCAGACACTGTGACGAAGAGTTGGTTGTTTTTTCTCTCAAATTAACATCCCATACAAACTGAGATGAAGTGTTTCCATGAACACTAGGAGACAGTTCCCCTGTGACAACGCTGAAGGTTGGGGACCACCTAAGGAATTAAATTTTTAATGAGATTTTTATAATATTTTTTAATGTTTGGTGTGTGTGTGTGTGTGTGTACAAGAGGACAGTGGGTATGTACACAGAGGCCAAAGGGTGACATTAGGAAACATCTAGGATTGCTCTGGCTCCTTATTGCTTTACTGTGGGATTTTTCAGGTTCTACCCTCTAGGGGCAGAAGTGCAGGTGGCTACTGTTTTTCTTTCTATTTTTTATAAGCATATCGAGTATCCTAGCTTCCTTCCCTCCTCCCTCCCTCTCATTCCCTCCCACTTTTCTACCTCTATGCTTCTATAGACTCCAGGGTTCACTCTGGCTGGTCTGCTGCAGTGGGGGCTCAGGCGTCCGTAGTACATCATTATCTCTCTTCGGGCCACCTCACCGATATGTGCATTTCCCTTTACTCGTCCAGCTTTAGACCCAAAGGTTTCCACTGTGAGTTCCGATTCTATAACAACTACCTACAGAGCTGTTTGATGTACTATCTTCCTTCCTTTAGGTTTATTGACTGTCTTCTCTATTGATCTATTTTCTTCCTTTTTTTAATTCCTGTTTTTTTAGATTCTTGTTCTAGTTTACAGTAACGGGCATGTGTACCATTCTGACAAGGGGTTTTTACATGATATCTGCAATCTGAATTGAGGTCTTTTTGTTTGTGAGGCAAGGGCTTAACCCCTGAACCATATCTCTAGGCCCTATATTAAGTTTTTAATAGTAGGTAACTTCAAATCTAAAACAGCAAATATCTTTCTGGGAAAACTTTTAAAAATCCATAACTGTCAAGGGCACGTCTATCTGTGAATGTCCCCCCATGTGCAACTAAAGATGCTGCCACCCTAGGTAAGAATTCATTATAGTATCACACAGGCAATATCGCAGAGAGGCAAGGTGATATCAGGGAGTAAGACCCTGTGAAGGACAGGAGAAAATAATGCAGCTAAGATTGATTTCTGCAGTCTCCAGGGCAGTCCAGATAGTGAGGAACATCTTGCATATTCTATTCCTTGTTACCTAGAGGGAAACAGAGACAGAAGGGGAACAGTCTCACTGTTCCACAGGTACAGACAGGCAGCTCATGGAAAAGATGCCCAACTGGACTCTGAGATTAGTAAATCTTCAAGGACAAGTTGGGTCCTCCATGTGGGTGCCTAGCTAGGTTTTGCCTGTGAACAAAAGAGCTTTCATATAAAACAGAACAAAGCAGGTGCTAGATAATGGAGTAGGAAGAATAGGCTGCAAATTTTTTTTTTTTAAAAATTAGCCTTTAATTCTGCACAGAAGTGCTTGGGCAAGCTTTTCGAGCAAGTTGTTTGTTTGCTAGAGATTTAGAGGATAAGGAGGAATCCGACTCAAAGAGAAGGCATTTCTGTGTCTGGTTTCCAGTTCAAGTGGATAGCACAAGGCACAAAAGAAAATAATGTATCTGTTTCTGTTGTCCAGCAGATTCTAGAGTGAGAAGCAGCTACAGTCTCTTTGCTGGAGAAGATGAAGCTGAAATTAAATCTCAGGTTTGTAATCTCTTCAAGAGACAATGGAGACTCTATATACAAAGAACTGTGATGGTCTGAAGTATTCTAATTACAGAATTAATATAATTCTGTAAGCTCTATGGCTGGTACTGTAAATCACAGAATAGGTTGCTGTTCCTGCCTAAAATTCATTCACTGTCTTTTTGCTGAATGAGGAAAAGAGCCCATCACTTTACCCTGGATCACACGCTCATTTATTCCTGGAAGCCTTACTGATGCTTAGATCTTCAGTGCCACCACATTGTAATTATCAATGTGTTGTCAACATTGGCATTAGAAGATAAACAAAGATGTATTTTGATATGTTAATAATGTAAGAGGTTTCTACCCAACACAAAATTACAAACTTATGGGGCTGGAGAGGTGGCTCAGGGGTTAAGCCTCTGCCTTGCAGGCAGAAGGTCCTGATTTTGGATCCTAGACCCCGTGTGTAGACTCCGGGCAGAAGCGTGGGCGGCCTGACCTTCTGGCCCCAGTAGGGCAGAGCCTGTGAATCCTGGGGCAGAGTAAACAAGGAGGAGGTGGAGGCGGTCCATGGTGATTCCCGAATTCGCCCGTGGTTGTACACACACACACATACACACACATATACACACACGCACACCCACACTTATTGAATAAATAAAAAAATATAAACTTACTTTAAATATTTTGAGATCTTTTATATAACTTGATTGCAAATTTCTTGAGCGTGAACTTTGTAGGGCACAATTGCATGTTGCAATGGGAATAGGTTGCATGATGATGAATGAGACCATGAACCATGACCACCTTTGATCACAACTGCCTTGTACACTCTTTCCTTCATCTATGCTGGAAGTTTAATCCATAATTTATTGGAAAATTAATGAAAAATTTATGATTGCTTAGAATAAACTAATTTTATGCAAGATCATAAAAATAAAAACACAAGAATGAAAGCTGGAAGAAATGTGCAGAATAATCTCAAAAGGATGGGAAATTTGATATGTGGAAAAGAAGTGGATTTAATAGACCTGAAGAGAGCGTTGCTTCAGAGATGATCTCAGTACAGCCTGGCTTCACTCTCACACAGAATAGTTGGTCTTCATAAAAGAAGTTTTGAATGAGGTGTTTGTTGGAGATCACATGTTAATTTTAGAAATGTGGCAGGGATCTAAACACAAACGTACACATGCATGCATGCAGACACATACCACACACTTGCAGGTTGATTCTTAAGGTGGGTAAGTGAGAGTGAGAGATCCTAGTGTCAAATATTAAGCTCTGAGATTCTTGCTTGCAACTCCTTAGCATCCCATAGTTCAGGTGGTAAAAGAAAACAAACATAAAGTTTACAAGTTATAATCTAGGCATATTTTAGCCAAGAAACACTGTTACTGGATTAATTTGATGTGTTTGAGAAATGTATCTTTAAAAAGGAAAGTAAATATTGAATTTTTCCCGAGTGTAAAATAGTTCCTCTGTGAATCCATAATATTGAAACTGTATTTAAAGTAAGTTTATAAGTTTTTTTATTTATTCAATTGAGCGTGTGTGTGCGTGTGTGTATATGTGTGTGTGTGTGTGTGTGTGTGTGTGTGTGTGTGTGTGTGTGTGTAGAACCACGGGCGAATTCGGGAACCACCATGGACGCCTCCACCTCCTCCTTGTTTAGTCTGTCCGGGGATTCACAGGCTCCGCCCTACCGGGACCAGAAGCTCAAGCCCGCCACGCTTCTGCCCGGCGTCTACACGTGGGGTCTAGGATCCAAAATCAGGACCTTCCGCCTGCAAGGCAGAAGCTTAACCCCTGAGCCACCTCTCCAGCCCCATAAGTTTATAATTTTGTATTGGGTAGAAACCTCTTACATTATTAACATATCAAAATACATATCAAAATACATTTTTGTTTATCTTCTAATGCCAATCCACAGAAAATGACAGTCTTTGAAATGTGGAGGTGGCTAAGCTGTACATAGGTTTTGAGCTTACATATAGTGCTTAGGAAGAAGTTAATCCTCCATATGAAGATATCTGCTTCTGAGAAGACAAAATAAATGGATTTTTGAATAATTAGACACATTTAAATATGTTTTTATAACTGACATTCATTCTTTCAAGAAAAGAGTAAAGATCTAAGTATTAGATCCCAATTTTTTTTAAAAAAATGCCTAACTCCAAATATTAGAGGGAAAAGAAAAAAACTTTTAGAGCTGTGATTCAAAACTTGAAATAATTAAATTCTTAATTTAGAATGGAATTATTATAGCTGGTCATATCTTTCTGCACATTAATCTAACAGAATTTTGAATTTGGATGATTCTGTCTTGTGTACCCAAGCACTTGGCGATTCAGCGATTGAATATGCACCTGCTTCTCAGATTGGCAAGGCAGCAATTTACTGTGAAGAATCAGTTGTTTTGAATGGCTAAGTGGTTACAGGTGCAATGAATTAACCATCTGCCTTAGAGACTAGCTCAACTAAGAGGGAAGGAAAATCTCTTTTCTTTCTGTCACTTGGGAGCACATCCATACCAAGCTTCGATGGCATGTGATCCTTCCTTGGATCAGTCGATCCTGTGGAAGGTGGAGTGAAATGATGGAAGGAAGGCACAGATTGCTGACCATCCCAAAAGACAATATTCAGGCTGTTATATTAATTTTTTAGCAATGATACACTGAAATATCCAATTAATGTACACTTCTAAACATTTCAAAGTTAAAAAAGAAAATCAGAATGCTTCAGAAAGCAGTGTAAAACATCAGCAGATTTATACCAGAGCACTTGTTGTGCTTCTCTATTAGGTTTCTATTTTACAGATCTTCTTAAATTTTAGGCATTTTCTGAAGGATGCTGACATAAATTAATCAATGCATCACAATACTGAAAACCGGACCATTTACTTGCTAGGAAGATCTCGTTGCCTAGATGAGTCAAAATTTATTTAAATGGACAACAGAAGTAATTTTCCTCTTGTCTATAATTCCTCCAAGAAGTTTCAACAACCTCTTATTAACTGGTAAATGGCAGCATGCTTTGCCTGAGACTAGGTGGGAAGTGATTTTTTAAGTTCATGGTTTAACAATTCTTTGCTTTCATGTGCTTCTCTCTTGTGGGAACATCTGTGCTTTCTTTTGCTCTGTTTTCCTTCTTCATATCTAAATGAATTCATGTTTTGTATGGTATTGAGTTTACCATACCTACCTTTTTTAATAAGTCATAAATATTTAAGAACTCTGGTTGACTTAGCATGTTTTCCTCTGCTAATATAAACAATGACTGTTCAATCACTGTCTGAGATTCACAGAAACCTGTAATCAGTTCTGATGAAGGGTTGTTCTTTAAACTCCACAGCCTATCCACATTTATCCCAAGAGATTGGTAAAGTAATAAGTAGTTTTTCTTCAAAGCAATGTTTTACAGAATTTCTAAGAACCCAGATACATCATTTCCTATCTAGTAAATATTTTTAAACGTCTGTGATTTGAGTTGAGTTAGTTAAAGAAACTAAACTTTTGCTCTTTTGATTTTCATTGTTCTGTTAATCATTTTTTCTTTGGTTTGAGTTGCGTTCTAGAACTACAACATTTGTTTGGTGAAACTGATCCATTTGCCAATGTGATTTTGTCCAGTTATCATTGATGCATTAAAATAAATAATTAAGACAACACTGCATACATTTTGAATGCCCAGCTCACTTCCTTGTTTACCTACTTTTGCTATGAATAAAAGTAATTTTTGTGCAATTGAGATATTTAGAGCCTGTCTCTGTTTATTGCTGAACCCAAAACATTTCAGGTTATAGTGGTCTCTATAGAGAAAAGGGGAGGCTGGGGACGGAGCTCATGGCACTAGAGTGCCATGAGGGGCTAGGGAGCCCATGAGAACTCACAGTGCCTAGGCATGGAATTCATGAGGAGCAAGGAACAAGAAACAGACTCATGACACTGGAGTGCCATGAGGGGCTAGATTGCCTCCAAGAGAACTAGGCAGCTGGAAATGGACTCATGGCACTAGAGGGCCATGAGGGGCTAGATTGCCAAAGATGGTTGCTAGGGCTAGGTATATTTATACACCTAAACAAGCCCGGGAAACTGGCTTTTTCCCATTGGTTAATTCCCATGGGCACCTAACCCAGTTGCTCTTGGGCCCATGTGGGATAGATAGAGATCAAGTCATTTGATATGGAGAGCTCATCTCCATAATCACTTCATGAGGAAGTTGGCCATCTTATCTCAGGAGGATTGGAGTCAGTTCCTCAGCAGGAGTGTTCCCTCAAGGTGATTCGAGCAATGGGGGATGACTTTCAGGAATTCCAAAGACCTTGAGGGACCCATCCCAGCATGGCTGCTCTAATCCTGCCTCAAAATGATATGCAGGTTGTGTGAGTGTTAAGGTACTGGAGGTAGAAATTGTGAAGTGAGTTCTTGAGTGCAGAGGCCCTGCCCTGCCCAGGATATACTGTCTGTCAGTACCACTCCCCATTTTCAAGCTCTTACATTATCCCCCCCCCCCCCCGGGGGGATTTCCTGAGCCTTGGAATGGAAAGTATTTAAGATATTCTGTTTTGCTACTCAATCAATAGTCACTTCTCTATAAAATGGTCATTCCAGGGCTGGAGAGGTGGCTCAGGGGTTAAGCCTCTGCCTTGCAGGCAGAAAGTCCTGAGTTTGGATCCTGAGTTTAGACCCCATGTATAGACGCAGGGTAGAAGCAGGGGCGGCCTGTGTTTGTGGTTCTGGTAGGGCGGAGCCTGGAATCCTTGGGCAGAGTAAACAAGGAGGACTCTTGGAGGAGGTCCATGGTGGTTCCCCAATTCGCCGGTGGTTCTACACACACATACACACACAGACACACACATGCACAATTGAATAAATAAATAATATTTTAAAAAATAAAAAATAAAACAGTCATTCCTTCCATTGCAAAAGAATGCTTCTTGGTGGATGACTGAGAATTGTACGAATCTATGGTTATGATAAGTGTTTATATGGCAGTTTGCTATTTGATAACTTATAGTTAACTTATAGTTAAACCTCTGTAATTTGTTCTCATCCAGAACTGGAGTCTCCCCTTCTGAGAGTTCTTGTTCTGGCTTACTATACCAGACGAATGTTCCCTGTCATAAAGCCAATCTGAAAGCAGGTGGTCACCCCCAGACCACTCATGACACTATTTTACCAGTGGCCACTTCTTGCCAGGGTGGTTATTATTGTAGTTTAAAGCATTCATACCTGATACTGCTGGTTGTCTCTGTACCTTTTGCCCTTTTTAATTTTATTCTGTGAAATATATTTCTTTATGTGATTGCTCTGGTAGAACCTCATGAACTCTTCCAATGCTAATAACAATCAAAAGTGCTAAGCATGAAGTCCTCTTCTAAATCTTTTTACGTACTGATGGTTTTTCATAATCAGTGGAAATGTTAGGTATAACCTTTTCTATTTTTGCATTTTTCATTTTTCTAAAATTGTTTTCTAATGTTTCAGTGATTCCTATTTTTAGTGCATGGGAAATAATTATCAATAGTTATGTGTTTTTAAAGCACTTTCCTTCATATGATAGTTATGAACACATTAGGAACAATATAATATTTTTTCTAGTATGCTAAAATAAAATCTTTGAATAAAGTGTTTCAGGTAAATGTTTAATTTTATTCTACCCATTTTGAAAAACCAAAATTTGTGATTTTCAGATTTATTGCTCAAGATATATATATAATTTCATTGTAATGACAGTTAAAAGTAACACAACACACTAATTTCAAGCATAATTTAGTAAAGCAATATTCATTGTTTTAAAAATTAATCCCAGAATTTCCTAAGATCATTGTAAATGTCACAGTTTATTTAAATCTAAGAAACAATCATAAAAATACTTAAGTTACTAGTCAAAGGAAATTGTCTTTACTACTAATATAGCTTTCTTTGGTATTATATTCAGTGAAGTTACTCACTTGCCAAATTACTCTCAGGAAGATGTGTCCATACTGATTTTCTCTTAACAAAGTTCAGACTTTTCATAGACTATCCTCACTATATTCCTTTTTCTTCATTATTATTTTGTGATTATCATTTCTTCTTATTAATTGATGTTGAGAAAAGTCCTTGTGCTTTAAGTCCTATATGTACAAAAGTTTTTTGTGTTACAATTGAGAATGATCTATATAATTCCCATGCTGTCAGTAAATTTTGAAGTCGTTTGAGAAACCTTACTTAGATTATGTAGTTTTTTAAATGTCTTTGTAGTAGTTGGGCCCCTTCAAGTGAAAAATAGAAGCTGTAGTAGAAAACAGCACTGTGGTATCACTGCGGGGTGATATGCGCAGATAGGTCTCTCACAGTTTCTTTATTGTGTTCTGGACTATCTCATGTTCTAAGTAGGAGTGTAGATGCTGCTGCTGTTTCACAAACATATTTCATCAAAGAAAGTTGAGGTATAGAAAAAATGATCTGGCCCATCTGAAATTTTGTTGCTACAATCAAAGGAAAACTAAACTGTTGTAAATTCTATTGACACTATTTTTTCTAGTGTCAAGATATTTTAAACTTCATATTGGAATCATTCATATGTTTTTTTTCTATTGTGTAAAACTTGATATTATTTCAATTAACCTACCTATGCTGATGAAAACAGTTTCAGACCCTTACTAACTGCCTACTTCAGTGACACGATGATAATCTTAAATTCCAGTACCTAGGACTTTCAATCTCATAGATAGTCGATTATGCCACATGTTTAGCACAAAATCGCTAGCTGGCTGCAGGCTACTGATGATTTCATTAAATCTTTGCCAATCTATTTATTTACACAATTTCAACTGGGAAAAATGCATTGAAATGAAACATCTCATTTCCATTACTGTCCTGAGGCAAAAAGAGACAATGATGCATATCCTCAATTTAGACTAGATGAAACAAGCCACATTTCAACTAGAGAAGTCACGTTATGAGTTTAAAACCACATTTAACTTAAAAGGAGTCATTTTCTCTATATATGTACATAACTTTCATTGATTGCACTATATGATCTGTGTATATGGACCAGAGGACATGGTCTTAAAGAACCTTTAGAAGCCAGCCTAATGTCCCTTAGGACTTTTCCCCAACTATTGTCTGTCCTATAGTGTACCCTATAAAACTGTATCTTATTGAATTAGCTTGATTGCTATATTGATTAGTTTCTTGTGCTTTTGTTTTAAAGCACAGCAGAGAATCAAGCAGGCAAGCAAGGCTTCATTCAGCAAACAAAAAAAAGTAGATTTCAGGACAAAGAAGATCTTTTTCAGGTTAAGAAACACTTAAGGTAAAATTTCAATTTAAAAGGATATATATATGTAATGGAGACTTTGCCAGTTAGTCACAAATGAGCTTGAGCACATCTTCTTGCTAATCACAGAGCATGATAACTGGAGGGACAAACCACAGTCCTGGCTCTATTTTTTGCCTGCTATGCTTCTAATAATGACAAATGTTGCATTGTGAATAACTAATTAACATTTTTTCTTTCATGCATGTGCATATGGAGTTTACACGTTTGTGTGTGTGTGTGTGTGTGTGTGCGCGTGTGCGTGTGTGTGTGTGTCTGTGTGACCTTTATATATACAATTGCACTTGAATGTGTGGCCTGTGATGCGCAAGAGTGATGTCAGATACTTTATTGATCTTCTCATCCTGGGTCTCTAATGAAACTGAGAACGTGCCGTTGGTTCAAGCCTGGCTAGCCAGATCACTCTGCAGATTCCCAGCCTATGCTTATTGGGACTAGCATCAAAATTGTGAACTCAAAACCAGACATTTTTACAGAGGGTTTCTGAGAACTAAGAAACTTTTGCTTGTGGAGCACTGGCATTAACCACTGAACCATCTCTCCAGCCCCATGATTGACATTTTAAAAGTGGATTTTACAAGAAATGTAATTAGATTTCACAACTGAGTTTTAACTAATGCGTGCTTCTACAAAAATGCAGGTGTTCACATTACATTCATTTACAATTGCCATCTGCAAATATTCTTCTCCTGTCACTTCAATATCCTGATCAAATATTCAAACTTATAAAGTTTCATTCATTTTTCAAGACTCATCCTCAACCTCAAAAACAAGGCTTGTTTCTAACCTTCCAAGTTCTCCATGTCTCCTTACATTCTGTAAGTAAATTGACTTTTTATTTATTGTGCTCAATGACATCAAGATTACTGTGTTATATTCTTGCAGTTAACAGCACACACTTTTATAACATTTCATTGGAAATATTTATGCTCTGGAACATTACTTTGTGGACTGTTAAATATAAATCATTCACACAGCTATGTTATATGGGTGAGGCACATGCTGAATTGTAATGATGTTTAATTTTGAAAATCAAGATAGTGAACAAGTATCTACAGACCGGTGATAGGCCAGTGGAAAAAAATCCCATCAATGGTAAGATTGCTACATGAAATCAAGAGATTCTGAATTCTCACATGTTGTGGAAAGTGTAGAAGGAAAGCAATAGCTTTGAATCATCAGGCTGGATTTGCAGAATTTTAAGAATTATGGTATCATTTAGCTACCTGAAAATGGATAGCATCTGATACCTGACTAGTGGCAATTTGGCATGAAAGGTCCTCCAAGGCTTTTAATAAAAGCCTATCCCAAAAGGCAATGAATCAAATACAGATTCTCAATCCAGAAAGCAAGTTTATCTGTTCTTAGTGCCAGACAGTCTTGGTATGGATTTGAGTCTAGGTTTTCACTTTATAGAAAAGAATTTTAGCTCAAAGTAGAGGTCCCCTTGCCAAACTGTCTAGGTTTAAATCCTGAGCCTGCTACTTGGTAATTATGTAATTTTATAACCATTAATTTAACTTCGGTATTCTTTTCTTGTGCTTCATGAGGATATTCTGAACAATGCCTCATTAATATGAACAAAGATATTATTATAGTGTTGTACATTATACACATTATATGTATATTGTCAATTCACCCCTGAAAATAATAACATTGCGGCTTTCTATTTGACTAATTATATGGAAAAGAAAAGGTATAAAGCAGATGTTGACCTTTGTACCAAACTCAAGCTTGGCAAAGCTAGGAAGCTAAAAACTATCTGACTGTTTTACTAGGTTAGGAATTGTTTACATCACAGCAAGTCATCTTTCCTTAAAATAAAGTCAAAGCTTTAAAAATCATGCCCCTGATATAATATTAATGGTATTTAGCCCAAAATTTTCACTTAGTATCTGGGTTCAGTAGTGTTGTCTGGTTTTACTCTTTAAAGCCAGGCAATGAGAGAACATGCATATAGACTAGGAGGAGAATATAATACTTAAAGTAAGGAAAGTGATTCTTGTTGCAAAACCCATAGTTAATCCTTATACTTCATCTTCTCTAAATGTGAACACTTCTTGGGAGCATTTAGCAATATAGTCATTTTAAATTCACTTTGAAGCTATTGTTGATAACTATGTTTCCTGGGCCTACACATTTGAAGTCCATGTATAAATTTGTTGGTATTTAGCATGTTTGTTTCATGTTTATTTCTACAATTAGTATCATATTGAATTCTTGATATTAAATTATCCACTAAACCTGCTTTTGTTTTATTGAAAGTCAAGTCAGTATATAAATAACTATAAATCTCTAGAAACTGAAAAGAATTCTGGATTCATTACTAATTATATATAATTGTATATACAAATTTGTATATACAAAAATATATATAATATATACATACTAATTGTATATAATAGACAATTACTATTATCCATTGCTTGACAAAATTATTAGGGAATTATGTGGATTCTATCTGAAAATAATATTGATTCTTATCCTTTCCTAACTTACCACTAGCACTTCATGTATTCACTATCAATCACTTGCTTCAACTTTAAAGATGCCTAAGTTTTTTCCTCTTGCCTATATTTCAGTATAGTAGTCAAGATAATCTTTTTTAAACTTTTTTTATTCAATTGTGTGTGTGTGCGTGTGTGCGTATGTGTGTATGTGTGTAGAACTACAGGCGAATTGAACCACCATGGACTGCCTCCACCTCCTCCTTGTTTACTCTGCCCCAGGATTCACATGCTCCACCCTACCAGGACCAGAAGCTCAGGCCACTCCTGCTTCTGCCCAGTGTCTATACATGGGATCTGGGATCCGAACTCAGGACCTTCTGCCCACAAGGCAGAGGCTTAACCCCTGAGCCACCTCTCCAGCCCCAAGATAATCTTTTTTAAAAAAGATAAGTCATATCATTCTTCTGTTCAAATTTTCATAAATATTCCATTGTCAATTTCTTAGTAAATCTCAAACTTTTAACATCAATTGTACCAATCATATATAGGTATCAACTTGACAATTGAGAATTTAACCTTTAAGCACTCCTATGAAGAATTATTTAGTTAAGGCAAATCACAAATAAGCTTGTGAATTCAAAAGATTCTGCCTTAAAGTAACTGTCAATAAAATAAAGAGATAGCTCGTGTCACACTCTATCCTTATTCTAGAGCAATGGGATTACCTCCAAAGCATAAGGTTGGCTTTCATTATTTGTATCTACTTCATGTTTTGTGTCCTGGTAGAAAATAGAAAGAAATCAAGGTAAATTAAAATGAATAAATTAATGTGAACAACTGAAACAATCCTAAGACTTCTCAGAAAGAGTGTTCAGAAGAGAAAAAATAAATTCCACAGGGCAAGTTGGAAGGGGCATTAAGTGCAAATAAGGGAAACTAGAACCACCCTTAGCTATGTCCTTTGACTTTAACTCTTAAGTTAATGGTCACTGTATGTTAAAAAGCTAGTTTTAAATAGAACATTGCCCATTACTGTTAATTTGAGGGCTAAAGTTCCTCTATTCACCTTCATTCTTAAGTAGAGTGATTATTGCTTTTGCTTATGCTAATATTTATTTCTTTGTCTGTTCCCCAACAGTGGCTGTTTTTCCATCATTATTGATATTTCTTGAATTTTATTGTAAGTACTTGTTGACAAACATTCTCTTTTTTTGACAGTGATATATAAAAAAATTCTTTTCTTTTTTCATTTTAAGTAATCTCAAAAATTGTAGCAGTCTCAGGGGCCCACGGAGACCCTTGGGGGCGGGGGTAAGTAGGTGTGAAGTCAACGTCACAGACTCCGGAAGTCAGGCAAGTGGTAAAGCAGGCTCTCAGGCTTGCAGGCTCATTTATTGTAAAATATGGGGCTGCTTATATACCCCACCCAACATCCCATAAATCCCAGCATAAGTTTTTGCTACGTTGTCCTGTTTGGATTGGTCCTCTCAACCAGGTGGTTTGAGGTCAGCACCAGGCATGGCAGCAGGTTCTAGCTTGGGGAAGTTGTATTCTTGCATGCAGCCCATACAGACAATACAGGCCTGCCTGGTCCATTCCTCCTACTTATCCATCCTTTTTATTTATTTTGACAACCAGCAGGAGCCAGAATTCTTTGCTCTGACCTTGTTGACCCTACCTCAGAGGGCATCCAGCATAATGGACTATGACTGTCTTAGGTTGTCCTGTCTCACAGGATCTTACCTGTCATTGATTACTGGCCCTTGAAAGACCTCACCTCTGGAAGGCATGTCAGGATATGTGGGTAGTAGATTAGACCAAGGCCTCATGAATCTCTGCAATCGAAGCTCAAACCACATCTCTGGGGAGGTGGCATGACTTGGATGCTCAAGGGCCATAAGGGCCAGTAGGGTGGTCTTGTTGATGGAGCACTGCTGAGAGATGTGCTGATGGAAACACTTAAGCAATATAATTAATAAAAGAACAATTCCTTCTATGATAGCATAGGAGGGACCCCAAGAGGGATCAAACAGCCTTTTAAAGTTGTTCCATATTCTGGTTACAAACCCAGTACCTATAAGCAGGGGAGCTGCATCCATCATGTTAATATGTTCTGTTGCCTCAAAGTCAAAGAGTAATTAAGGAAGACCTGAGACCAAGGACCCTTGATGTATTGAGAAAGTTGTTCATGAGCCTTGGAAATGTTGGAGACCTTATAAGTTGTTAAGCATGTAGAGGCATATCGAGGGTCATATGAGGCAAGAGCGAACCTCTGAGCAGTTGTAGTCTCCTCAGCTAATATATCTACTTGTTGCTATAAGGTCATGATGGCATTATACCTGGTTAAAGAGTTAATTAAGCAAAGATCTCTATTTAAGTGAGCCCAGGGTGAAATGGCTTTTCCTATACTAAGGGTTGGCTCACCTTGGTGCTCAACCCAGTTGATCTTGGGCCCAGATGGGGCTAGAGATCAAGCTGTTTGTTTGATATAAAGAGCTCATCTCCATAATCCCTTCATAAGGAAGTTGGCTATCTTATCTCTGGGAAGATTCAAATCAGTTCCTCAGTAGGAGTGTTCCCTCAGGGTGATTACAACAGTGAAGGATGACCTTCAGGAATTCCAAAGACCTTCAAAGACCTTGAGAGACCTATCCCAGCATGGCTGCTCTAATTCCCCCATAAACCTATTTGAGGACTCAGACTAATGGGGATTAAGGGTGATGACTGCTCTGGCTGTTTTCTTCTGAGTTGGGGCAAGGGAAGTAAGAGCAGTCTGATGTCCTCATCTATGAAATGCTGGGATAGTCTAGAGGTCTTACATAGATGGTTTTATTACTTCAAGGTCCATCTAAAAGAGACAAAATGGATAAATTAAGTCTAAAAGATCTACCTGCTATCTTGCCTGAAATAGGCACTACCTTTGGTGTAAAAGCCAAGAGCTGTAATAAGCTACAAACATTGAATTTTTGTGCAAGGATTCTGGAAATATTGCTTTAATAGGATCTCTGTGAGAAAAGTATTAGAGAACCAAAGCATTTTAGCCAAAAAGAAAAAAGGAAAATGGTAGTAAGCAAAGTCCATAAATCTAAATCAAAACAAAAATGAAGATAAGTATTAAGCTGGAAATGTAAATTTTAAACACTCCATGATAGAAAACATGATATAAAGACAGAAAAAAAGCCAAATATTTGAGGATTTTAAATCTTCATAACACATTATTATTATACCATTATTTCTAACAAATGTACCTTACAAATTCTAGATACTAATAAAAGTGGTGCTCTTGTACCACCCAGCCACTGCCTATTGAATTGTACTTAATAAAGTAGTAGTAATAATAAATATAATGATTGAGGGGACTACATGTGGGGATCATTGGAACAGCCCGTAATAGCAAAGTTTGCTGTGTATCAATAAATGCTTAATTAATAAAATGTAATGTGCATTTTTCAAAATTTTCAATTCAGTGAAGATTACTAATGTGTATAACAAAAAAACAAGAATACATATTCATGTTTATTTACATAAAGAAACTAACAAAACTGGACAAAAATTCTTGTCCATAGCTCATGGTCAATTTCATATCAGGCAGGCAGGGCTATGAGATGACCAACTAGCTGTTGGACCTGCTTTCTGAATGTGTACTTGGTTGCTTTTAGAAGATATCACTGAATAGGAGACTAAGAAAAGATCAGCCCTACTGAAACATGCATGGGAATCATCCAGTCTACTGAGGACCTTAACAGAAAGACTGAGCAAGGTGAAGTGGCTGTTTGAGCTGGAAGATCTGTCTCGTCTCTTCTTACTCTTACTATACAATTGTGCTCTTTGTTTTGACCCTTTATACTCAGACTAGAGCCTGTACCACTGATTCCCCCTTGAATGGTTGAATTCTAATTGAGTTTGAATCCTGCTTTTACTGCTTGTAAACAGCCACTCATAGGATTCACAATCATATGAGGCCACTCCAATTATGTCTTCTTCCTCTTTCCCTGTCCCACTTACACACACACACGCATGCACACACACCTATATATTATTACTTCTTGCTTCTGTTTCTCTGAAGACCCCTAATGTAATTTTTGTGAGAGCAGGTTCAGGATAAATACCTCATTGAGTCTGAAATAAACCCTTCAAAGAGCTTGTCTTTTATATATACTTTTAAATTTTTGAAATGGGAATGCATTATCAATTCAAAACTAATATGCACATAAAGTGGAAGTTATTAGAAATAATTTAGTAATCTCCTGTTAAACTGGCTAAGGGTTACTTAACCTAGTGAAAGTCACATCAATTCCAAAATCACAGATTGTCAAAGGATATATTTCCACACTCTGCCTGTCTGGTCAGCAGCCTGGCCAAGGCATGGGGCTTGACAGTAGTATTTCTCATGTACTCCATGAACACACATCTTTACATTTTGCTGAGTGATTTTACATGTATGATCTCATTATCTCCCAAATTTATTTACATTTCTGTGAACACAAGTCTCTAAATTTGACTAAGTACTTTAAAATGCATTATTTCATTATCTCATCTATTTGCCTTTTTAAAAAATTTATATATTCTTTTATTGTGTGTGTGTAGGGGGTGCATGTGTGTGTGTGTGCATGTGTGTGTGAGAAGGCATTGTGTGTCTATGTGGAGGACAAAGGGTGACTTTGGAAATCATTTTGGATTGCTCCTACTTCCTTTTTGCTCCCCTTCTGATATTTCCCAGGCTCTGCCCATGACGGCTGAAAGTGCAGGCCTTTTCTGTTTGGTGTTTTAACATGGGTCCTGGGATTTGAACTTAGACTTTCTGCTTGCAAGGCAGAGTCTTAACCCCTGACCCATCTTTCCAGCTCTTATCTGCCTTTTTGAACAAAGAAAACTGTCTAATTAACTGGATTTTCTTTCATTTCTTAGAAAGAATGAATGTTAGAAAGTGAAGTGACTTCTTTTAGTGTAGAAGTGGAGGAGGAGGTAAGAAACGGCGCAGTCAAATATCTCTGGTTCCTTGCTCATTGCTTTCCACCTGTACTTTGCTATTTATGTGAAAATGTGGTCATTCCTATGGTCATAGAGATTATTGTATGCTGCACATTTATGGGAGAGAAGATGTTTATATAGTCTGCCTATAGTCTAAAAATGTGTTAAATAACATCCCTGTGCATTGCGAGCTCATAACAGTGAAATAATAATTTTCAGATGAGGTGGTCTAGATTTGAATTGTGCATGCACACGCGTACATCTATAATATGTTTGCCAGCCCTGACAGCCATCTGGCACTTAATACAGCCTAAGTATTTCCCCTGCTGATTTTCTCCAATCATGAAAAAGTTCCAGATAAACTTTCAAATAAGCCACAATCAGTACATTTCCATCACCAGTTTCCCCAGGGAGAATGTGACAGAGAATCATCGCTTCAAGGGTAGGAAAATCACAGAATGATATGATGTGAAGTTTCATCCGCAAGCTGCCCTCCTTGCTTTACAATACTCTAAATGATTATCATTACTTTCATTTTTTCAGAGTATGTCCTAAAGTATTTGATAAAATTCTAATTTCCAGTTATTCATATATAATATTTCATCCAATTTAGAAAAACATCCTATATTTAGAATTATTTATATTTTGATATATTTCATTTGATTTTAATTTTCCTCTCCTTTGATGCTTTCTCAGTCATTACTATTTCGTTGTCCAACCATTGGAGAAATGTCTTTCAAGTTCATCTTTCAACTATTATCTAAATTTGCATGATTCATTCATAATCAGTATTGAACACCAGGACAGGAACACCATGAGAACAAAATACTTGCAAAATCTCAGAAACAAATACCATGTTGATGTTCTGGGAACAAGGTGCAAGGGTGAATAAAATAAAGGCTGAATCCCATGCAGCTTCCATATTACAGAAAAAAAGAAAACAGCAGACAGTGTGTCAGTGAATATGTATATATCATTGCAAGTGAGATGATGAAAGATTTTGTGGAATAAAAGCTAAAACCAGAATGAAGTTGAAATAGACTCCTGGTTAGTGGTAAGTAAGTGTGAGCCTGAGCCCATGAGACACAGGAGAGAAAGCTTCAGGAAGAGCTGCTACCATGACAGGAGTCTGGAAGATCAAGCAACCAAAGCAAAGTCGGACATCCCCTAAGGCTGATTTCTATTAGAGGAAAAAATGCTTCTTTTCTAATACTGCTTAGCAGCTTCACAAGCGAGCTGAACTTCACTCCTGGTAATGGATTATCAGGGTTTGTTGAGTTAGATTATATTCTACTGCAAAAGGAAAGTCTTAAGTGGGCCTAAAGATTGCAGTGTGATTGAACTTGTATTTCTGAAACACATACCTAAGCTGCTCAGTGGAGAGTGACTGCGAAGGACTGTGTGAATAGCAGCAACTTGGCTATTGCTTACTTGTAAGATAAAAGATGACATTTTCCCTTTTGCTGCAGTTCATTGTATGACAGTCAGCAGGAAACATCACTAGTGATTTTTGCTAGTTCTCTGGGGTCTGCAGCAGGGCTTGCCTGGAGCACTCGATGCATGCATGTTCTATGCAAGTCCTCTTTCTCATGGCAATGGAAACTTCCCTCCATGTTTTTAAACAGTGACTAGAAGTACAGAAACCTAGGTTTCATTACTAAACCACATATAACTACTTATGTTCTACTAGCTGAAGAAAATCACAAATCTAAGACAACATGAGTATGGAAATAGCTGTTTAAATGTCATATGGAAAAATCCTACCAAAGAATGTGTGTGTATAGTGCAATAGCTGAGTATGAGGAAGAATCCAATACTGATTCATTACAGCAAGTTGAATATATGATACATATTTGCATGTGTTATTGTATTTTTGACTTGGGTATGTAGAACAAGAGCTGGTACTATAAATGATGATTTTGTATTTTTACATAAACATCTGGATAAATAGAGGTATCATTTGTCTTTGTAAAGACATGTGGATCTACACAGTGGAAAAGGCTCCAGTTAGTAGGATCCTTAAAGACAAGGGATTAAACAGTCATAATAGAGTTCCCATACCAATGAGGAGCCCAAGAAGGGTTCCGGGCTATGCCACTGAGTCCTGACCCATCACTAAGGTGGAGGACTCAGAGGGAGGTTTTGCATTAACATAAAAGGACTCTCTAGGGGATGGGAGGGAGGAAGGGGGAGGTACTGGGAAAGGGGGAGGGAGCGAGGGGGGTGAAAGGAAGGGGGAAGGGGGAGAGTGGAATGGGGAACTACTGGGGAGGGGGGAGAGGAAGAAGAGGACAGGGGTACCTATTGAGCCTGTATGGTTAGGAAAAAAATAAAATGTGGGAAAAAAATTTAGTAAAGAGACACCTGGATCTAAATTCTGGATGTAAAGGAATATTCCACTTAGAATGAATGAAACAAAAAAATGTAAAGATAAAGAAGGAGAAAAGATAATAATTGTGTTTGGAGTAAAAACTGTGTTGCAATGTGATTTACCGATTTTTTCATATCAATTCATTTCTAAATCTCTGAGACGGATGAGACCTGCTAGGAAAGTAGCTGAGACAGGGGAAGATAGTGACTACCCAACCGTTAAGAAGCAGATCACGGTGTTGGTGAAGACAGTCATGGCAGTTTGCCTATATGTTGCCAATAAATTCACCACCAAAGAGCTCAGGGGAGCAAGGCGCTTTTATTCTTTCTTACAATTCTCTGTTGTAGATCTTAGTTTAGTTTGACACTAGGAGCTGAAGAAACTGGCTACTCATTTCCACTGCTACACTGCAAGTCTGCCAAAGTTTGCTGAAGAAATACTGAATCAGTTCTCTCCATCTTAACTGCCCGGGATATGGTCCCACCTACTATCAGCTGGCTTTTCCCACATCAGTTCCATACTCTTCTTCAGGCTTGCTTAGGGCTTGCCTTAACTATGAGTTCTTCACTGATGTATCCAGAGATCAGCTTTCAGTTGCCAAGTTGACACCTGTATCTAGCCAGCACAAGGGTTTTGAAAATGACTGAGATGTTGATATCAGAGACACAAAGGAAAAGCAGTAAGATGTAACCACAGAAACAAGGAAAGGGAGAAAAAAAAGGGGAGCCTACTGAATAATCCTGAGTTCTATTGAACTGTGTCATGAGAACTGAAGAGTGCATGTTAAGTTTAACAAGCTCAAATTAATTGTTGATTTCACAAAAGTAGCTTCTTACAGCTACTGGTAAGACCAAAGCAAAGCAGATGTGGCTGAAGAGTATGTTTCTGTAGTTCATTGATTCATGGAGGGAGGTAGAAGAAGGTAGCTGGAACACTATCCAGGGCTGGTATTTCATCCAAATCTATGAGTAGAAGAAAATAGTAAGGGAAAATGGAGGTAATTTCAAGGCCAATTTTAAAAAGGATGACCTTATGATTCATGTTAAATGAGGAAAATTAAAAGAAGAAAGGAATGATGGGTAATGAGGGAGTCCTACCATTCTCAAATTGGAGGAAATACTTTGGGTGATGGCAAAACAGTTGAACTCGAAGAACTAAAAATGATCAGAAATCAAATCCTATGAGTGCGTGTGTGTGTCTGTGTCTGTATGTGTATGTGTGATATTCCAGATATGGTTTAGCAGTACACAGCTGAGTAGATTTTGAAAGGGTTTTGAAAACAATTTAAGAATATGCTTATCCATCCAGACCTTTTTGTGTGGTGAAGAATGGAAAAGGTGGCAAGAGTTTCGTGTAATCCCTAGGCTGTGCTAGTAGGAGAGGAGACAGGAAGATGTAATTGGACTTGGTAAAGCAGAAAGGGCTTTGTGTTTAATTGATGAGCCAAATAAGATGGAGAGGAAGGAATTCAAGAAAGTTCTTGAATTTTGTTGAAAAAGAAAGAATATATCTGGCTCAGTACCAGAACCAACTTTCTAGGGAGACAAAAGTTCAATTTCAATCGTGTTGAGTTCGTGCTGCTGCCAAATGCCCTGGTTGAGCTGTTTGATTGTCAGCTGGGTAGATGTGCCTGAGGTTCAGGGCTGAGTCCTGGTTCGTAATAAAAGCTTTTCCTTTTAAGAAGTCTTTAACATTTGTATTTTTTGTTTTGCATTGGAATAAGTTCTATGAAAGCATATTTGCATTAGATTTACATTAGAAAGATACAACTTTAAAATTTTTATCTTATGATTGATAACTTGAAAGAATGTCACAACATACAGTTATTTGAAAAAAAAAAATAAGATTTATCTCTAGTTGGACAGATGGCTCAGGGGTTAAGACTCTACCTCCCAAGAAGAAAATCCTGAGTTTGGATCCCAGGTCCCATGTAAAAAAATGACAGGCGGAAATGGCAGTGATTGCGCTTCTGACCCTGGTGGGCAGAGCCTGGAGAATTCCAGAGTGAGGCAAAAAGGAGGTAGATGCAATCCAGGATGATTCCTGATGTCACCTTTGGTCCTCCACAGGGACACACAATGCTCTCTGATACACACACATACACCACACACACACACACACACACACACACACACACACACACACACGCGCACACACACACACACACACACAAAGTAAATGAACAACTAAAAAAAGATTCGTCTTAATGTCAGACTTTTTTACTTGTGTAACAGAATAGGTATTATTTCAAAATAATTTTATGTTTTGATATATTGACTATTTTTGTCCTCTGGTTACCACTTGCACATTTGCCTATGCAAATGAGCAGCCAATGATCTGGGACTTACTTGCTGTGTACCTGTCCTCATTCATTAGAAATGACATTTTGTAGCTTGAAATAGAAAATGCATGAGGCACATTCTCTGCCTTCAGTGGCAGAGAAACAGTAATAGATTAAAATAATATTGTTCTTCCACCACTAGAGAAGGACATCCGTGTTGATATGAAAACATCTTCAGGGACAAGTGATTCACACTGGAACCATTTGTGACAGACAAGGAAATAGCATTGAGGGGAAAGTTGAGGATATTTTGAGAGTGAATCAGGTCAAAGGCAAAAAGCAGAGTGGATAATAGACAACTGTTTCACTATGAAATAGGCATTGAGTGTGAATGGGAAAAAGCAGAAATGATGCAAAAAAATGCACAGGTCAGATTACAAAGCCAACTGTCTGGTAAATTGGAATTTCCTCATCTAACTTGGTATGTCTATTTCAGAAACACTGTTGTATTTTATATAGAAACCATGTTTATGGCTTATTTTCATAGAATGGAATTGGTATAAGACATTGTGTCTTCTGCTTGTTTTGATCCATTTGATGGAAGTCATCAATGGAATAAAGATGCCATTGCTCAGAATACAGGTAAAAATGAAACACTGAAGCTGGTTTCTATTCTAATCTATTTGTATTTCAGTCTTTCATTTCTCACTCTCAGAGTTAACTCCTTAATGTGAGTTTTCACTGATTTTTTAAATGTTTTGTGTAGACTAGCTTTGTGTAGACATAATTTATAACTGCATATTTAGATAGGCTTACACATATTTGTAATTATATGTGACTAAAGTTAAAATCTTTATGAAATAACTATTTATAGATATAGAAATATAGAATTTGAAACAACAAATGGACCACTGTTTGTATCGCATATTTTCAGATTGCCTTCATTTTCCTGTGTAGGCACTGATCGTAAATTTCAGGTTGAAATTACTCACCACTAAGCCAAATCAAATGTAAACCGGACCAAAAAACTCACTTTTTGTTACCCTAATGATTACATGTTTCTTATTTAATTATTATATTTGTTTAGTTTATACTTAATTTCATTTGGAGGCAATAGTAATATAAAAGTCATCAATGTAAGCCAGAGAGTACACTTTACAAGTCTGAATGTAAATTCTTAACAATTTAATAGACAATTATAGTTTAGGGTGATCTTTTGTGGCAGTGTGATGTGTGCATAACATAAATAAAACATTCTAAATTGATGAAAATATTTTGATTTAAACTTTAAAATTTGTGAGTTTGCCCATAAATTTAGAAAACATAGAGTCATGACTTTTCAGACATGAATGAGTTAAAGATTTTCCTGTTCTAAAGAAAAAACTGTTCATACCAACTAAGTCTACTACTCATTTTAGAAATAATTATTTAACTTGAAAATCACTAAAGTACAGATTCTGGTTATTTGTAAAAGATGACAGAAACAAATGATTAAATATTTCCATGTACTGTTCCTGAGATTCCTGCTAATAGATAATTCAGGTATAAACTTTTTTTTTTTTGCCTTTCTGTTATGATTTTGATGAGATCATCCTTCGTGCAATAGGGAAGCTAGTCAAGTACACTTTAGATACTGATCATAGGATCGTATTCCTATTATCTGGTTTACCTTTTTATGATAAAGTAATAACAAAAGTCCCAAGTAAGACGGAATCTAAAATCCCAGTTTCCTGTTTCAATCACACAAGATATAGAAAAGCCCAGAGATTTCAAATTAAAATGATGTAGAAATATCCCAGTATAAAATAAGAGCCAACCCAAGGACTTTCACTTCAACCACAATTGCAAAGATAGTTTTCTTCATTGTTATCTGGAAAATACGTATATGAATGTGTGCCATTGCTTAGTATGTGTCTGTACACAATGATATAAAATCATATCTGGGTAATATGAGGGAGCAAGGTGCAGAGGAGCACCCTAGTGACCTCTTATAATTTTGGGGTTGTCCATGCTTAAAGTTGAGATGAAGACAGTAAGAACCTCATAATTCTGAAACTCCAATTCTAGGTTAGTTAGAGATAAGGCTGATCATGCAAAATGAGATTGAACTAGAAGCAAGCAAGAATGTAGAATAGTTTCAGAATATTTGTAGTAGCCTCCCATTTAAAAGTTATTTTAATATTAACATTTAAAACTGTAGTTCCTATCTCCATAATTGTACTAGCTATGGTCTGTATATTTTGACATGTTTTATTTCTATTTAATTCCACTCAAAATACTTTCCATTTCATCTTGATATTTCTCTGTTCTGTGATTTCTTAAAAGATTATTGTGTAAATTCTAAAAATTTGAAGCACTTTTTACCAGATCGCTTCTGGTTAATGATATTTGATTGCTATTTTTTGTCATTGCATAATGTCTTCATAAGCCTTATTATTTAAAGTATGGTAAAGCATTTCACTTGTACGATGGACAAGCATAATGTCTTAGTTATAGAAAGGGGATGAGGCCTGGCAGTGAATGTTATGTAATAACAATAATCACTATTAGAAATGTTGGTGCAGTTGAAAATTAAATTTGTAAATTTTAACATTGCTGTTACATCTGAAATAAACTTATGTGATGTTCTGATAAAAAAAACAAAGAAAAGAAAAGAAAAAAAAAGAAAAGAAAAGGAAAAAGAAGAAAAGAAACCATTGCTAGTCAGCAAGCACTGATTGTATTGGGAATTAGACAGCATTTGGCTTATGTTTTTTCTATTAATTGTAGTCAGAAGCCTATGATTACAGACTATTAAGACATAAGCATTATTGAGAATATTCTAGAGCCATGTGTAATCTGAAATTCTGTCTCCATTTCTATGACGTCTTCTTTCTATGATCAATCACTCCTTCCATTCCTTTGTGATCTGAAGACTACTATAAATGCTATATGATCTCATGAGCTGCTTCACTCATTATACTTTCTGATTAAAAAAAAAACCAGAGCACTTCATGAATTTGTGTGTCATCCTTGTGCAGGGGGGCCAAGCTAATCTTCTCTATCATTCCAATTTTAGTGAATGTGCTGCTGAAGCAAGCACCACTTACAGTTTCAAAACTACTATTTCCAGATGAAGTCTCACTTGTAAGTGCCATATTCTGGGCATATGAGGGAGGGGCAGTGAATGCCCTATTAAGCCCCACTAAAGTGCTAAATGTAGACTATAAATAGTAATAATTTTGTTTCAAAACAATAATAGAAATTAATTAGTTAGGAAAAAATCAAAAGTTTGGGGGCTGCGAAGAAAGCTCACTCTGAGAAGAGCTTGTCTTGAAAGCATGAGGCCTAGTTCTGATCCTCAATCCTTGTTAAAAAATGTCCAGGCATGGTGTTGCTTGCTTCCTTATAATTCGGTTCTGGGGAGATGATTCATGGTAATTCTTGGAGCCCTTTGTATATCCAATTTAGCATATTTGGGAAATTCCAGCCTAGTAACAGACTTGAACCAAGTAAAAACAAAAATTAGAGTTGTCCTCTGCCTTCCACATGCATTTGTACAGTCTTGTACATTCCCCCTCACACATATACACACAAAACACATAGATAGATAGATAGATAGATAGATAGATAGATAGATAGATAGATAGATGATAGGTAGATAGAGAAATGATAGAAAATAGAAAGAGAGATGATGAATAGAGAGATAGAGAGATAATAGATAGATAGATACTCAGATAATGGACAGAGATGAAAGATCCATAGATAGAGATAGAGAAATGATAGAAATTGATAATAGATAGAGAGATGTTAGGTAGATAGATACACAGACAAATAGATAGAAAATTGATAGATAGATAGATAGATAGATAGATAGATAGATAGATAGATAACAGAGAGATGAGAGAACCATAGAGATAGAAAATGATGGTAGAGAGAGTTATAATAGATAGATGATAGATAGATAGATAGATAGATAGATAGATAGATAGATAGATAGATAGATAGATAGATAGACAGACAGACAGATAGAATGTTATTATCAAGTATTGTGCTGCAGGTGACAGGGCAGGGCTACTTAAGCCTACTGAAACGCAAATGATTCCATGACAAACCCTAGATAGAGAGCTAAGGAATTTCATATTTGTCCTGCTGGATTTAATCATGTTTTACTGTGCTCTTTCCTGCCAGAGAAATAGTCATGCTCACTCTGTGTCATTGTATGTTGGAAACAGATAGCTTGATTTTTGATGTTATAGGGGCTCACAGTTAAGAGATTGGATTGGGTATCAAAAGAGAATCTACAAACTGGAATTTTGAATAGTACTTGAACAGTTTGAAATTTGATAGTTGAAGGCTATGGGACTTTGGAAATTGAACCAAATACAATTTGAATCGTAAGAAGGGCATGTGACTATGATGCTACAAGTGAAATGTGGTTTGAATATGAAAATGTCTTTCATAGGGTCATGTGTGTGGAGATTTGATCTACAACTCCAGTTGCTTTTGAGGAAAGTTGTGGAAACTTCAGGAGGTAGAGCCTTCCTGGAGAAAGTGGGTCATCAATGTCAAGCCTTTAGTTTTATAGCCTGGCCCTACTTTCTGTTCACTGTCCACTTCCTTACTACTGATGCAAAGTAACCAGTTTCCCTTCTTCTAGCTCCTGTCACCATGTCATTCCCTCCACAATGGACTGTGTATCCTCAAAATCTAGTTCAGAATAAACCCCTTCTTCCTTAAGATGCTACTTTCAGGTGTTTTGTAAAAACAGAGAAGTAGTTAATGTGCCAAGCATAACTGAGTTAATGAGAAAATAAAATTTACATATGAAACTATGTGCCATTCACTACAGCTTTCATCAGTACCCTGGGTATTTTCATTACTCTCAAGTCAAAAGTAGGTGAATTAAATTGGAATTTTAAAGTAATAAATACTACAAACCATTTCATAGTCTTTTCATTGAAGTTCATGTTAGAGTAATAGTTCCCTATTATATTTTTGATGGGCTTAAATAAGTGTCTGCATTGTTTAAGGAAGTAAAAGTGGAATTTTCAGTTTATAAGAAATAGATTTAAATGTCATGTTACCATTGTTGAGCTATGTGGTTAGAAAAAAAGGAAGTTAGTATGTACTGTTTTTTTATCACTAAGAGAGACTTGACAATGTCAGCTTCCTACAACGGAATTTCATTTTTTAGAATAAAATGAGGGGTTACAGAAAAGTGTCCTGACACAGAAATGCTCAGTAATGCATACTTCTCCGCCCTGAACTTATTTGTTCAAATGACTCTATCAGGCACAAAACAAACAAACAAAAGCAAAAGGCATTTTATTCTGACTTTTTTTTTTTTGAAACTTTAACATTTTTTATTATCTCCGCTCATACAAACTTAATAGGTACACCGGTTCCCTCCCTCCCTCCCCACCCCCCAATGCCTGCCCTCCCCCAATCCCCGGAAAATCCCTTAGTGTGCATGCCTGACTGTCCTCTGGGTCCTCCTCTCCGATAACATACAAGGATTCAGCGGCATTTCCCTGAACCCTTTCCTGTGTTCCCCTTAAGCATAGGAACACTATTTTGGCTGTCAGTCCCTTGCCTCCAAGGATCTTGGTGCCTTTAGCAAATGCTAGACTTTGTGGGGACAAGAGTGTGTTGGGACATTGCGCAGGGCATGTAAAGTCCAATTATGATTGCTTCGGCCCTAACTTATGTGGAGTATCTTGCATATCATTGCTCCTCCCATCTTTGTGCTCTTACAATCTTAGTGCCCCCTCTTCCGCAAATTTCCCTGAACTTCAGGATGGGGAGAGATTAGGCTGGCCTAGTTCTAGGTGGTTGATATAGAGTCTCTGAAGTTCTGGATTATGGTTTGTTGATTTTCTTTTGCGGTTTTGCCGCTTCTGCAATGCCCTTCATTCCATCCTGATGGGTATTGGATGTCACCCCCTAGCCACAGATAAAAAACTGTTAAACTAGAGTCTTGTTATAAGAGTATATTCAAAGGTAGGAAACCACAGTGAGGGAGGGGTCAACCACCCATTTGCAAAATGGTTACTTATTATCTGCCAGACTATATGCCCTCCCCTTCTGGTGAGATCACAACCCCTCAGTTGTAGATGATCAGGAATGAAAAGTCTGTGAACTTAAGCAGATGTCTCATTGCTTACTCACAGTCCTTGATGGAGGCCTATTTTCTCTGCCGTTACATGATCCCCTCTCTCCTTGTTTCTGCTGCGGCCCTCCTACCCCATCCCATTCAAACTCCTTACAATTACTGTATTACAGAGATTTATTGTCAAGTGTCTCTAGGTGGGCTGGGTGGGTTTGGTACTAGGAGCCACTATTTAGGGAGTACATACGGTGCTTAATTTTCTGGGTTTGGCATACTACACTTAAAATAATTGTCTCTAATGACATCCATTTCCCAGCAAATTCCAGTACTCCATCATTTTTGATGGCTGAATAGTACTCCATTGTATGGATGTACCAGAGTTTCCTTATCCACTTGTCAACTGTTGGACATTTGGGTTGATTCCATGACTTTGCTATTGTAAACAGTGCTGCTATGAACATGGTCTCACTTGTGCTATCGAGGTGGACCTCTGCTGCATGGGGGGTTATTTCCAAAAGTGGAATCACAGGGTCATATGGCATTTCAATCTTTAATTTCTTTAAGAATCTCCAGACGGCTCGCCAGAGTGGCTGTATGAGCCTGCATTCCCACCAGCAATGTAGGAGAATTCCCCTCTCTCCACATCATCTCCAGCATTTGTCGTTGTTTGTATTGTGGATTTTTGCTATCCTGATCGGGGTGAGATGATATCTCAGGGAAGTTCTGATTTGCATTTGCTCCATTTCCAGGAAGGCTAAGGAAGTGGAGCATTTTTTCAGATATTTGTTAGACATTTTAATTTCATCCCTAGTAAAGTTTCTTTTAAGTTCCAGGGCCCATTTTTTAATTGGGCCATTAGTTTCCTTGGTGTTTAGTTTTCTAAGTTCTTTGTGCACTCTGGATAATAGAGCTCTATCAGATATGTGATTAGTGAAGATTTTCTCCCATTCTGTGGGTTGCTTTTGAGCTCCTGTTACAATCTCTTTATCTGAACAGAAGCTCTTTAGTTTCACAAGATCCCAACTGTTGAGAGTTGAGCTAATATTGTTTGAATTCCAAAACCTAATAAAGATACACTTAAAAAAAACTATAGGGCAATCTCTCTGATGAACACAGATGCAAAAATTCTCAACAAAGTCTTAGCAAATTGGATTCAAAAACATATCAAAAAGATCATTCACAGGGACCAAGTAGGCTTTATCCCCGGCACACAAGGTTGGTTCAAGATATGCAAATCAATAAATGTAATTCATAATATAAACCAGTCCAAAGTCCAAGACCACATGATACTCTCGATAGATGCAGAAAAAGCTTTTGACAAGATCCAACAGCCTTTTATGATCAAAACGCTAGAGACAGTAGGAATATAAGGAACCTTATCAATATAATAAAAGCAAGGATTATACTTAATGGGGAAAAACTGGAAGCATTCCCACTTCGATCAGGAACTAGACAAGGCTGTCCGCTCTTACCACTTTTATTCAATATTGTACTTGAAGTGTTAGCTGAAGCCATAAGACAAGAAAGGGACATAAAAGGGATTAGAATCGGCAAGGAAGAAGTCAAGCTATCCTAATTTGCATATGACCGATCTTATACCTGAGTGATCCCAAAAAATTCACCAGGAAGCTCCCGGAAGTAATATAGAAGTTCAGCAGGGTAGCAGGATACAAAATAAATGTACAAAAATCAGTGGCCTTCCTATATGCCCAGAATGAAAGAAGTGAAAAAGCCTTGAGAGAAACAATCCCATTTACTATAGCCCCTAAAAAAATGAAATACCTTGGTATAAACCTAACCAAGGAGGTAAACAATCTTTACAATGAAAACTTTAAAACCCTCAAGAAAGAAATTGCAGAAGACACCAGAAGGTGGAAAAACCTCCCGTGTTCTTGGATTGGTAGAATCAACATCATAAAAATGACCATCCTACCAAAGGCAATATACAGATTCAATGCTATACCAATTAAAATCCCAAAGCAATTCTTTAAAGAAGTTGACTAAAAAATCTCAAAATTCATATGGAGGCACAAAAGACCCAGGATAGCAAAGACAATCCTGAGTAACAAAAACACTGCTGGAGGTATCACCATACCAAATCTTAGTCTATACTACAAATCCATAGTTGTAAAAACAGCCTGGTACTGGCTCCAAAATAGATGCACAGATCAATGGATAAGGCTTGAAGACCCAGATATAAGCCCACAAAACTACAGCCATTTGGTGTTTGACAAAGAGGCCCAAAGAATCCAATGGAAAAAGAACAGTATCTTTAATAAATAGTGCTGGCAAAACTGGATCTCCACATGTAAAAGATTAAAACTGGACCCGTACTTGTCACCATGTACAAGACTTAATTCCAAATGGATCAAGGACCTCGATATAAGGCCAGAGACTATAAAAACCATAGTTGAAAGGATAGGGAACTCCCTCGAGCTGATTGGGCTAGGCCAACAGTTCCTAAACAGACATCCAATGGCACAGTCACTGCTACCAACTCTCAACAGTTGGGATCTTATTCTGACTTTTAAAATATCTCTCCCCAGGAAATTTGGAATGATAGTTTATAACGGGCTGCCGTTAATTTTTTCCAGTATCTATAATTGTTGGATAAGAGATTCAGCATTCTCTCTCTCTCTCTCTCTCTCTCTCATTTTCTTTTTCATATGATACCTGTCTATGATAATTCTCTTCTAAAAAAGTGAAGCTCAATCCAGACACTTTCACTTCTACTGATTATTCTGTTTTTATAAATGAAAAAAAATAGAGACATTCTGAAGTGATATTCTGAAGGACTTGCATCTTATTTTCAAGTTAGTATAAATATTAACCCTTTTCTATCCATTCTCACAGTGCTGACAGACTAAGTTCCCATAAATATGTGATAATGACTGGCAAGAAGACTTGTGTTTGTGTTGGAGATTAAGAGAAATGTAGTCCTTATGCTTCCAGATATATTAAAAAAAGATTTTTGTTTGTGTATGAGTGTGTGAGTTTGTGTGTGAGAGTGTGTGTGTGTGTGTGTGTGTGTGTGCAAGTGCACACATGCACTCTGCCATAGAGCTATACCCACACTCCAAGCACCAAAAAAATCTTAGACTTGTTCTAGGAATTAAACTCGGAGACCATGACTCACCAATTTCTAAAAAAAAAATTAAAAATAACATTCATTTAATTATTAAGATATTGATTTTTGTAAGCATTTCATCAAGATTTGGAGATAAAGACAGTGATAAAGCACTTTTTAAGCATGTATAGGGCCAGTATTATGAATAAAATAAAGCAAAACCAACAACAAAAACACAGAATGATGGACATTTCCATTAAGAAATGTAGATATGAATACTTCCACAAGAATTGCATTGCACAGGAAATGTCTTATCAACATCTCACCATAACATCAGAATGATCTTAAGAAGCTCCACACCTCTCTGAGAGACTGATAAGGACTAAAGCTGATGGGAAAGTAAAAGATGCTTTCCTCAGTGGTATATACACTGATATAGGATGTTTACTGGAACATGAATCATGTCAGGCATATGCAATCAAAGACAGACAGATGAAAACAATGGCTTGCACAAGTTAAAGGTTTAAAAATAGAAGGGAGTCTGTCAGGGAAGATGAAGTGTTATAAGGGAAAAAGAAGGCAGATGGGATTTGGGACTAAGGGGGAAAATACTACAAATTTACTATATTTACAAATACAACATTAAATTAAAAAAATTAGAAGAATAGAAATGTAGTGTGAGAATTTCACATGATCAACTCTTTTATATTTTATAATTAGTTAAATACATGTAAAAAATAAATGTAAAACATTTGCTATTCATATTTTAAAAGTATTTATCATAAGTAAACCATATCCATACTTACATGTAATATCTTTTGATCATTTGTTTCATTGCAAAATGCTCATGGTTATATGCAGGTAAAAGAACATTATGTCCCATAGTGCCAATCAGTCCGTATCTTACAAACTGGGAACTCTAACACATTTGGGCCTAAGAAATAACTTTGTGAATGGCAGAAGAGAAGATTTTTTTAATTACCTCAATTTATTCACAAGACAGCAGAACTAAAGAGAGACTAATTGCCTAAAGTCATATGCTTTTTATACTCCAAAATCATCTTCAGGGGAGGAGGTGATTGGAAGCTGGTTTGAAGTTGACCATACAGGATGAGCTCTCCTTATATCTTGAGGAATTGCCGGATCTCTAGCATGCATTCTAAGTCTTTTTTCCTGAAGAACACCAAAACCTGAAACTTAAGCACACATTATTACTTTTCTTATATGTCCTATGATGTTTACCTTTATTATGCATGTTGAGTACATTACAGATAAGGAGCTAAAAATGCCAGCCTTCACTGGTTTATGCAACCCAAAGACAAAATGCCCCGTAGAGTTAAAGACTTGATAGTCGTTCTTTCTCTAGGGCAGAATGGACCAAATGATTAGCAATAGCAGCCAATATCTTCCTTATCAGAGAATATTGTATCCCAGTATATGATGTATATATTATCGACAACTACAGGTGAGCAAGGACGGAGTACAGATCAGTTAAAGGACATGTGGAGGAACATCTTGGAACACAGTTACATGCATATATTTACACATCACATGCAGCACACGCACTCAGACATATTCCCCCATTTTAAATTAGTAAAAATACCCTTTGAAAAGCCACATTTTTTGCATGCTTCTTTTTAGTGCAGAGGTTAAACGAAGGCATATTAAAGTTTATTGTGTTGACATCTGAACATAGTATGTGTAACAATTACCTGATCTGCCAACAATTTTGCTTCTTTGAAATATTAGATGGGGTGGGAAGGAGAGAAAGAGAGAGAGAGACAGAGACAAAGTCAGAGATAGAGAACTATTTTGTACTTGTAATGGTCAAAGGACAGCTTTTGAACTTTATTTTGTGCATGCGAGTGTGTGTGTGTGTGTATGTGTGTATCAGAGAGCACTTATGGAAGACTAAGGATGACTTTGGGAATCATTCTGGATTGCTTCTACCTCCTTTTTGATTGACACTGCTATTTTCCAGACTCTGCCCACTAGGCTAGAAGTACAGGCTCACAGGCTCACAGTTGTTTCCTCATGGTGGTTTTTTTTTTTTTTTTTTTTTTTTACTTGGGACTTTCTGCTTGTGAGGCAGAGTATTAACTCCTGAGCCCCTTCTCCAGTCTGAAAGGGCAACTTTTGGAAATCAGTTCTCTCCTTTCCCTATTTGGGCCCCAGGACTCAAAGTCTTGTTGCCGGGATTGTAAGTGAGGTGAGCCATCTCATTGGCCTCATTTTTCACTGCTTTAAACAGAGAAAACAGGCTCAATTCTCAACAGATCTGAGAAAACAGAGGATAACCTCTAACAAAAGGAAAAATCACAAAACTATTTGTTGTTTGCCCAGTTTCCCAACCACCTCACAACATGACTGATGTTCTCTAACTTTCAGCTAAATCTTTGTCTCTTTAAAGTGCCTGTTGAAAATATTGTGGAGTGTGGTAGGTTTGTGAAGAGTGAAGGGGTATCATTAAAACTGATGGCCACCGTGCTTACACACGCTGGCCCATTAACTTCTAATAGAAAGAGGACATGAAGAGAGTTTAGGACTAATAGAGGGGTTCGATGGAAATGGGGTGAAGAGGAAAGGTCGAGAAACATTCTCACAGCACGCAAGCCTGTGCAGACCTCTGGGGAGCTGAGGAAGGCTGGCAGGAGCACCTGCTGGGGAACCCACTGCAGAGACGAAGCTTTAGAAAGAGCACCGAAGAGGATGGAGACCAACTTCACTTGCCTTATAATTTTGCTCTCTGCCCCCTGTTGTGTAAACGCCACCTTTCAGTCACACTCACATTATCTCCTCTGTGGAAGGAAACAGTGCAGGCTGCCCTAAGTGGCTCTTGACAGAAACTGGAGGAATCCCCGAGGAGAAGAGAGAGTTATAAGAGAGCAGGAGAATCTAATTAACTTTTTTCTGATGAACTTTGTCACAGTTCTTTATCAGAGAGGTGACAGAAGACTTGGGTAAGGATCTAGACCCAAACTCGGCTGCTGAGAGAATAGGCTGCTTATGACTCCTTGCCTCCACACCTTCTATGATGAAAAGAGAATGGCATTGAAGGGGTTATAACGTTTGAAGAATAATACTATTTTCATAGAGGAAATAATTTTCAATGGTGACATTATTGTGCCCAAGCGTTCTACCAAACAAAACATGTGTGAAATATTACTGTCCAGTAAAGTGAACTCAGTTTAAGAAATTCTAGAATACTCATAATGCCCCCCTTTGTTTAGATTTAGTTTACAATGGTTTTGATAGGCTTCACCCTTTGAAATATACTCTTCTTTAATTGTCTTAAAGTGAGAAGTGACGGGTCAGGGCAGATTTTTCTTTTGACTTATTCCCTCAATGAATAAGTGTTGATTTTTTAATTAATAATTGACAGCAAGAGTCAAAGATAATTATTCTTGCAGATTTGGGTGAATCAGTACCATCTTTAGGGATAAACACTCCAACAAATATCCTCTTCTCAAACATAGACTAGCCTAAGGAGGAATGTGACAAATGTGTGAGGTTCCTTCTATTTTTTTTCAGGAATAGAACAAAAGATGGAAGGCAGCATTCCTTCTTTCTGAATCTTCTTTGAGTCTGTCTGCATAGGATGCCACATCCACAATGCTAGTGTTGACTCAACAAAGGAGCATTTCCTAGGAGTGCAGATCCTAGTCTGGAACAATATTTCCTTTTTTTTTTCAAAATTCTATTGCTTAAATATTTAAAATATGAATGCACTTTATAAAAAGTTGTGTAGGAAATAAAATTCCTAAATCACAAATAGAAATGTAAATGTGTTTTATAACATACAAAGACAGAAATATAAAGGGACTATATACCATATAAAAGCTTAAACAAATTTACAGTTCCTGGTTATGAGGACCATATTGCTATACAAATCTTTCAAAACAGTAGGTAGTATATGCAGATGCTAACATTAAACTCTTGACTGAAATATTTGGCTTGGAATTCTGATATGATTATGGAACTTGCTATACACATTCAATTTATTATAACTGCTTTTAGGAATGAACTGTGTGAATCAGCTGACAAATTCTATAGTGTAAAATTCAGAAATTAGGTTAGTCATATTGATGTTACCACAGTGGAAATTTAGTAGAAGATGATATCATGCATAGTTAATTGGAAAATAATTACTGTTTCAATAGGAATTGCTGGTATAACCTTGTATCTCCACAGCATCTTGATGACTTAGATCAGTCAAATATATATGAAATGTACACTTTAAAAAACATAGATCACCACACATTGACCAGATAATTTCTATATGACCTCTTATCCTACATAAATTGTGTACAAGACTATGAGGGATGTAAAGATAGGGTACTAAAGGAGGACAAAGATGAATTTTCAAAATTAAAGTGGAAAAAGAATTCTATATAACATATTGTCCAGATATTGTAGGAGAGAATACAGATTGTCGTTTCAAAAACAACTTTACTGCCACCAAGAACACACATTTCTGAATGCATTTGTTTAAAATGGGACTTCATTTTTCTGGCATAATTGAACCAGTGTCATGATGTGATATGAAATGATGCTTAGCACAACCACCTGATGTAGTTTAGTGTGGTTCTTTCTTATAAGTAAAGTACATAATCCAAAAACTTTGCAATGTCCTTAAGGACATATCCAAGGTTCTCTGAAATTGTCTATTTAGGAAGAAACAAACTTTGAAATTTTGGGATCTCATCCTTATTGTTGATAAAAAGCTCAAAAGACATAACATGACCTCACCAGATCTTCTATTTAACATACACTTAATTTATTATATCACTCTGGTCTTGTTTCACAGTACATAATCTCAAAATTCGTAATTTAAGCATGAACCCAATGCTAAGATCAACTCCAGTGATGTATGAGAGATTCGCCACGATTGCTTTCTTGGTCTCTTTTGTATCTGCATCCAGTTGTCAGGGGGGCTCATGACAATTTGTTTTGGGATGGCTTCAACTGTAAGAATTGCTTTGCTCTACATGGTCTCTTATTTTCCTAAAGCTTAATCTAGCCTAGTCTCAAAAGAGGAATAAAGATATTTCTACTGTTGGGTCAAACAAGTCACTATGCCATTCTTGTTTCAAGAGATGCTTCAAAGGCTAAACCTCTCTAGACAAAGAGCTAAGATATTTCTAATCTCAAGATTCCAGGAAAGAAATCAATTAAAGCTTTGTTGCCAATCCTTTATGCACTCGGTTCTAGACTACACACTTGTAGTCCTCTGTGTGAATCATCTACTTTCTTATCTCCACTATGTCTATGCTTTCTTATACATCATTGTTGGTCATCTCTATTGACTTCATTTAACAGCAAGATTAGGAAAACATTATTTCCCTCAAGATGACATCTCAGATCACTTGAAATTTTCAAAATCCTTGGCTTTGACATCCTTAGGAAAAAAATCACAGTGTTTTTATCCTAGTACTTAAATGGCTCCCGTATTCAAGAACAATGAAAGAATTCTTGACTATTTATTCCTATTCTAGAGCTGTTCTCATCTATATGAGATACACACAAATTCCTTTTCCCCACTGGGATTGTGTTGAAAATTCATGTACAATTACCAGCAGTAGTGATCAGAATATATTTTCTAGATAACAAATTGAAATGCTATCTCTCTCTCAGCCAAGCCTAAAAAAATGAGAGTTCATAAAATTAGTCCAAATAGTCATTGCTTTAAAAAAATTCAGAGCAACTGAACTATTCCATCTAATAACTTTTTCTTCAAAAGATAAAATTGGATCCTTAATGCTATCAACTAATTCAGACACCATAACTTATACAGTGTGTTAAAAAGTAATGGTGCTGGCGATCACTTCTGAAGGACCCCATTTGTCACCTCTCCATTAGGATTTGCTACAATTCACTACTATCCTATATATTTTTAGTCTACAATCAGTTTTCTGGCTAGGCTGGCACTTCGACTGAAGTCTGACATTTTCCTCATTAACTTTTTGTATGATAGACTGTCAAAAGTCCCCTCTGAACTCCTGCTAAATTACATCTACTTCTGCACCCTAATATAATTACTTGGTTATTGCCACCAAGAGCTATAAATTGTCTGATAAGACCCAATTTTCCTTTTAGTTACCTAAGATACAATCTGATACTTTGTTCTTTAAATGAACCAAGTGGTCTTTTTTTTATATAAAGGATTTTAAAATCTGGATGTTTTAATTCAGACACAAAGCCTCTTATTGTGTGTGTGTGTGTGTGCGTGTGTGTGTGTGAGAGAGAGAGAGAGAGAGAGAGAGAGAGAGACTGCATGATAATTTTACTTTCCTGACAAAGTTTTTTTTGTCATCCATTTACTAATAATTTCATAACATTAATCAAAGTCCAGCAAAATCCAAATAAATTCATCTTTCTTTCAAGTCTCTGAGCAAGTAAAATACTTTATATCATCACATGTGATGCATGGGATTTCTAAACCAATATTTAACATGATGTAATAACCTTTCTTACTTTCTTACTTACTCATAAAATCCACTCAGCTTGAATGAAAAATGGAAGAATTAACATCTATGGAAATATTTTATAGCTTCTCTTTTTGTTAAATGAAATATTCCTGCATTGAAAGTATTTGAGGGTGGTAATATTTTAGTTGAGCTGATCATAAGTTAGTTTTACTGATGACTTTTTAATGTTCTGCCATGGTGTTTGTTCATTCAATTCTTGTTTTTGACTATTTCATATGCTTTCAGTGTGAACCTGGTAATTACAGGAGACATGAGTAAAAGTCACCTGTGCATGCTGTCTACTGCATAGCACAGGTGATACATGCGGTCAGCACTCAGTCTATCATAAGTTCTTTGGGAAATTATTAATCATGATTTATATTAGGTCTTGCTTCATAAGAATCTTACGATTTTGATTTATCATATTTGTCAATATTTCTCTTTGTAAATTTTTATAAAAAATTTACATATTTACAGGTTGCCATGATCTTTAGAATTACAGGAATTCTCAAATCAGTTTGAATACACATCTCCTCCTACTTTTATTTATTTGTGGTAGAAATTTTCAAATTCCAAGCTTCTAGCTTTTTTCTTTTATCATCTCTTTGTGTATGTGTTTGCTCCCCTTACTTTTATTTATTTGTGGTAGAAATTTTCAAAATCCAAGCTTCTAGCTTTTCTTTTTTCTTTTATCATCTCTTTGTGTATGTGTTTGTGGGGGGAGGTGATGCACAGGTAAATGTGTGTCCACTTCTCTGTGACCACAGGTATGTGGGGTTTACATGCACTTGTGTGTGGAAACCTGAGTTTCTTGCCAGAAACCATGTGATTGTCCTCCACCTTAGTCTGTTGAAGCTGGGTCTCTAATTAAACCCATGATTCACCCATCTGATCAGCTTGCTCTGGAAGATTTTCAATCTCATCCCATCCTTTTAAAGCTGAAACTAAAGGTGATCTGCCATTCAAGCCAAATATTTTATGTGAGCTTTGGGAATCCAAGCTTCTGTCCTCTTGTTTGTGTCAAGCACTTTAGACACTGGACCATTTCCTAGCCCCATCTTCTTTTTCAATGAACAGTACACTGTTGTTACTTGTCATCACTCCATCTCCCCAAACTTTGGTAACCATTTATACTCTCAATATCAAGTATTTTTCTCTCTGTTTTGGCATGGGTAGGTGTGCATGTACACATGGGGGATGGTGGAAGAGGCTACTACATATCCTGTGTGACTGTAGATGCCCAAGAGTGACATTGGGGATTATCCTAGATTGCTCTACCTCTTTATTGTTTTGCTCCAATACTATGAGCTACAGGACTGAAAGGGGAGGCCTCCACCATTTCTGCCTGGTACTTTTACTTGGAATCTGGGATCCATACTTAGTTCCTTTTGCTTGTGAAGCAAAAGCTTAAACTCCTGAGCCATCTATAAAGCCTTAAGATGAATATTTTAGATTTCATGTATGAGCAACATCATGTGAGACATCTCTCTCTGCTTTGCTTACTTCATTTACAGTGACTCCAGTTCCATCTTTATTGTATAAAGTGATATTCCATTTTACACAATTCTATTCTTTCTTTAAATATTAATTCCATTTGTCCTTTTCAATGGAATACAACTACGTTGTGTATGTGTACTAAATGTATCTTTTGTGTACTAAGTGTATCTTTTAATTTTTCACAAGCATTTAAATTGTTTCCAGTTCTTGGATTAGTTCATATTTGATTTTGCAAAAATGATCTTCACGAAATCCTTGAGAAATGTTGCTCTGTGGTCCCCTGACTTCAGAGACTGTAGCAAGATCAGGAAGCAAAGATCAGCTTGGGATACGTCCTAAGATGTTGTGTTCAAATAAATGATTACTTTTGCAATCATTTTCATGAACTTCAAGTCCAAATATTTTATCCTTTTGGAAAAAATGCTTCTTATTATTAAATTTCTCTACATATTCTACATGCATTGTAGAACTGAACCCTACCATATTCATGGGGAAAGGCCAGATTTCTATCTCTTAGACCTACATTATTTATTTCATCCTGAAGATGGCTTTGAGCTGAAACTGAGCATTCTCATACATGTCAAACATGTGTAAAGAGCATAGACTTTTGAGTTAAGTGAGGTTTGAAACCCAGTATGCTATTTTTAGCTGTGTGACCCTGGACAATTTACACAACATTTCAGATATTCCTTCTTCTCATTGATACAATGGATGGCTAGTGATCTTAAAGAGGGCAATAACTGTGCTGCTGTGTGGAAAACATAACTCACTGAGTTTCGTTAAAGAGCAAATAAAATGCCAGAAATTAAAATAATGGTTACAAATATTTCATAAGCTTCATTGAAAGAAAGTTTATACAGGCATCACATGTTTGCAGTTCTGTACATGTATGGTCAATACATATATGGTAGAGAGTTTTCTCTCAGTTGACAATACAGTGAGTTTATTCATATCCATATTCATAAACATATATATGCATAGCTATGTACATGTATATTTAGAGTTTATGTGTAGTTGGAACAAAACCTATTAAGATGAAAGAATAGGAAATCCCCCAAGTAAATAAGGACACATTCATATACATATATAAATTCAAACATGTATGTGGAGATCATGTGTATATATACCCATGAGAAACATTAGGGACAATCTTTCTTTGTGCTTAAATAAAAGGTTAACCTCAAATACACGTTTTCAAATGAATTATAACTATTTTGGGATAAATATTTGAAGCAATTTTTAAATTAAAATTTGCAACAGAGCTTGGGGGTAGGTTGATGAGAATTTTAATATTACGGTGTACTTCCCTGCATCATTAAACACATGGAAGAAAGGTATAATTGCTTTGGGACATCAGTTGCCACCACACAGCTTTCCTGTGCCTGCAGAAATGGCTTACAAGGCCTGTGCCTTGGATGTTTCAGTGATGTCCTGCTCCTTTCTGTAGGTCATGAATCCTCTTCAAGCAACTTGTGTGTATCTCACTTGATCACACTGCCCAAGGACAAATGCGTACTGAGCCTACTTCACCCATACGTGGGGTTGTGTTAATGTTTACATAGGGCTTGCGTTAGCTTCCTGTTACTATATAACTGTAGTATCATCACACACAGCTTTAGACGTTCAGATACTTAACATCAACTTATGTATGGTATTGCAGTTTATAGGTCCAAAATCTATTTAAAAGCTCAGCTGAGTTCCCTGTTTATGGTTTGTAGAGGTTGATATCAAGATGTGGGATATGACTAGGTTTGAAACTGAGGGTCGGATCTGGCCAGCTTTTTAACAGAACTCATTTATCTTGACTGTAAGTTCACACTCCTCCTTTCTTCTTGGTTGTTGACTATATGCTCCTGTAAGTTCCCTGCTCTTATCTGATCTGTGTCTTTCTCTACATCAGGTCATTTGCCTCTACTATGCCTTCTGTCTCTCAGCTAATTCCTCTTTAAAAAGGGTACACCAGAACAGGTCAGGCCCCACTGGTACTCAAAAGAAAGGAGTCTAACGGAAAGTATGTAGGAATTCAGAGATTTGCTTAGAGCTGAGTGGGTCTTGGTTTCCATCTAAATGCTCAGTGAAGGAAGAGGAAGTTAAAGAAGTAGCTGTGTTACAAAGAGAAAAGAAAGGCTCTCTCCCCCAGACGCCAGGTGTCATAAGAGATGCAACCACATTCAGATGAGTGTAGTCCACAGATTTCTCAGGAAACCACACTGGGCCAGGGACACACTGCAAGGAACCAAACCCATCTCTTCCTATCCAGTGCAGTAGTCATTATATGTGAGTTAGAAATATGGCTAGTGAATTGAGTTTCTGATTTTTAATATTTGACTTAGTCTTAAGTACTTTAAGTCTAAACAGCAGCTAGTCTCTAGCAGCTACTGTATTGGAACAGAGCTAGAGAAGAAGATCGAAACTCCACCCCTGCTGCAGTAAAAGACATCTCCAGAATGTGAACTGCTTCATTTGGTGTTTCTATTATGTTTTTATTTCCCACCTGTGCCTAGAGTTTTGGTTTAAATCCCAGGTGTTATCTTATATTTGTATTCCATTCCTGTTGTCTGTCAAATTCACAGTTTTAGATAGTAATCCAGTTTCTATGTAAATTCTAGTACTACCCAGCCTGATGTCCTAAATCAGGTTAAAATCTCTTCATCCTCTTAGCCTTGGTCACACATGTGCGCATCAGGACAGTGATTGCTATCCTTGTGAGGGTCATTCTCAGGACGCCATATGTACGATCCTCTTTAGTCTTTGCACAACTCGCTGGGATATAGTTATTCCTTCTTTCAGATGAAGAACCTTAGGCTTGGAGAAGTTAAATCATGTCCTAGAGTCTCATAGTTATATATTTCTGAAACAAACTAATCTAATACATTATTTATTTGCGGCATCCTTGATTTTAGACTCTAAACTACATTACTATTTTCTTTTTAATGTATTAGTTTGTGTGTGTGTGTGTGTGTGTGTGCATACCACCATGACGTGTCAGAGCACAATTCTCAAAACCAGTTCTTTCCTGATGCCTTGTGAGTGTTGGGGATCAACAGGACTCCAAGCATTTTTACCTGCTGAGTCATCTTGCAGCTCATCATTTATAACTCAGGCTCTTGGAGAGTTCAATCAAGCCTATGTCTAATACTATTAATAGCAAAGAGCCCATAATTCTGAGACATGGTGCTTTCTATTTGATGAAAGCTTTAGGAGAACTTTGGTTTCTCCGCAATCTCTCAGAATTTCCTCAGACAGCAGAGGGATGCTGTCTGCTTACTTGGGTTTATTTCCTTTGGTTTCATGCAGGTTTTCAATGTTGTTCTCTAAAGTACAAACTATAAAAATGATCTGTGTTCTCGTCTTGAGCTCAAATCTTTCTGCCAACATTTGCTAGTCATTTTTCTCAATTTGCCTCTTTCAAAAAATGGATGTTCTAAAAAATGGATGGCTTCAGCCTATAGGGCAGACACTAGGAGTCAAGGCTTAGAATTCAGGCAGATCCCAGTTTGCTTTCTGCCATTACATCTTACAGACAACACACGCTTATGACTTTGTGTCATGCCTGAAGCTAAATTAGATAAATCAAGTGTCCCTGCAGTTGGGGCTGTGAGAACCAGGAACCTTTAAAGGAAATCATAAAAGAAGATGCACCTTGTGATAAGAGAAGCAATGATTAGATCCTGACATGCTACTTAGTCAACTCTACCATGGAAGCTTTAACTATGCAGAATGCCAGGCCCAGCTCCACATGCATATGTAATGCTGCATGTCCAAAATGAGAGAAAAACACACTGTTAGACATATGCTTACAGGCAATGCCTTTTTCTTTCCTTTGCAGTTTCTCTGGATTATTTAGTTTCATATATTTGCTATGCAATGTTAGTCTAAATGAAGGAAAAGAGCTTCTTAATTGTACCATCTTTAACTGTTTATACCTATATTATGCAATGCCAATTCTGGAAAAAAAACATGAAAGCATTTTAATCTATCTAGAATCACCAAACTTACAGGACATATACTTAGCCACTTACATTTGCATGCAATTTTCTCTTATGTGCACAATGGGAATGCTGCAGTAACTGAACTCTTTTTACTTCACTTTCTACCCCGGGGAATCTCTGCCACCATCTGCTTGCTGAGGGAATTAAGGTAAACAGAAAGGTCTCCAGGACTTTCCCTGTCTTTTCTTTCTGTGCTGCCATTGGATCATCATGGTATTAACTTGACCACTTGCTGAAAATTATGTGTCTAAGATCTCGTCACTGAAATTTCACTGTTGCAATTTGCCTGCATGGTTGCTGATAAATGACTATCAAGTGGCTTAAGAGAACAAAGGATTTATATTCTCTTACAATTGCTGTTTACAGTTCTTAGTCCAGCTTGATAAGAGATCATGCACCAACACCAGGCCAAGAGAACTGGCCATACCATCTCTACACAATGGCTGAGAGAAGGATGATCCTTACTTGCCAGACCAGCATGTCTGGCCAAGTGTACACAAGGATGCTAACTTCCTCAACAAACTCTCAATATTTTATTCATCTATTCAGGGCCTAGTCCCACCCACCATAGGCTGGACCTTCCCTATCAGATAGAAAACATCTTGCAGATTTCCTCTGGGCTCAACTCAATCACGAATTCTCTACAAATGTGCCCAGAGCTCAAACCCTCAATTGTCAAGTCAACACCTGTGCCTGACTGACTATGACTGTCACCTAACCTTCATTGAAATTGGAAAGGAGATACCTTGAAACTACAAAACTGTGCTATTTCTCACAGAAACATATTAGTTTCTGTGCCTATGGTGAGTCTCTGTGTCCTCATAAAATTCATGCCACAGCCTAGGAAGGATGATTCCAAAGTGATGATTTTTTTCCCCAATCTGGATAAATGGCTCAGGGTTAAGCCTTTAACTCATGAGCAAAAGGACATGAATTCAAATGCCAAATCTCACATTAAAAAAAAAAAAAGAAGAATAGTCAACCCTTCTGGCCCTGGAATATAGAGCCTGGAAAAATCCAGAACAAAACAATAAAGAGGTAGAGCAAACCAGAATGATTCCTGAAGTCATGCTTGGGCCTCAACAGACACACACAGTGACCTTTTTAATACACACACACACACACACACACACACACACACACACACCTATACATGAAAAAAAGAGAAACAAATTTTTTTTCATATTTGCCCTTCTTCCTACAGTTATTATTTAGCCTTTTACTGTGAGCATAGCATTTCTTTAAAACTCTTCCCATGTGAATAAATGGACCTATCTTACTATTCTATAAATTGTATTCCAATATGTTTAATTTTATTGTCTATTTTTCATAAATGTGATCACTGGAAAGCCCTCCAAGTTAACTCCATCATATTCAAGAAAATTGTTCATTCTCGACCTTAGTGCTTCAGTCTAAGTGGAGTATAATGGATAGAAAAAAATTATATCAATGACTCATTCAATAAAATTTTCAATTTATTAAAACTGAAAAAATTACTGATCTTCATCCTTTTTGTTTTCATGCTAAGATTGTACTCAAAGTAGTGTATTTGAAAGTTCCTTTAGATAACTTTTTATTTATCCACATTCAATGCATTTTTATTTTAATTAAAACCAGATTTAGGGAATAACTTTCTCTCATCTGTGTAAATTTCACAAATTTTCAAATATGTAAAATATTGCTATGGCACCAAAATTGAAAGAGGTGCAGAAGATGTGCCCAGGGATGCCCAATCTCTCAACCCCTACTTTTTCCTACTGCTTCTATCTACCTGCTACATGCCAATGTCATTATGTATACCCTTCTAGTTTTGCATTTTTAAAAATAGCAAACACATATCTATTTTCATATTCCCTCTCCCTTTTACTACAGAGCATTACACTTGGTAAACAATGTAATCACAGCCAAGAAAATTGCTTGGTAAGTAATCAGTATCACTTATCACAACCACGTGCTTCACTCACTTTCTTGACATCAATACTCTTCTTATATTGGTAAAATCACAAATAATCCTTCCTATCTCCCAGTCTCTTTCCTCTTCTCCTACTTCCACTTTCAGTCATTTTAATGCTTCTTGAGTTATGCAGATTTTCACATTCAACTGAATTAGCCTCATGGAAAGCTGTGAATCTTTATCATTTTTGCATTAAATATTATATCTTCCCTTTGAGACTTTGATCCCTACAGAGAGATTCATATGTCTTGATCTCAGAATGATAAACATTAATCATAAACCTATAAGGTTCAAAAACATGTCCAAAATCCTGTTACTCCACCAGTATCCAAAAGATGCATTTGTCTATCTAAGGAGAAAAGGGCTTATTTCAGCTTAGAGTTCAAGGTGTAGTCTACATGGTGGAGAAGTCAAGGTAGGAGGAACTTAAAGCAGTTGACTACTTTGCATCCACACTTGCACAAAATTGTACAGAATCATTTCAGTTCGTCTTCAAAATACCTAAAGAACTATGTGCAATGAAAGCTGCAGATCTGAGAGTCATGGTTCTGTGAAGACATATGGATTACCTTAGGTAGTTGCCCAGTGTGTATGGACCCACCCATTATAGTAGTTGCAAAGGTCACATCCAAATAATTAATATGTGAGCCATGATTAAATCTCTCTTTCTCCTTTCAGAACTGTAGCATGAGTTTTCATTAGCATTTCTCACCAAAAGATGCATAACATTACACTATTAGGACAATCCCATTTCAGTTCAAACACTTTAAAAATGTGTCAACTTCTCTCCTGTGTGCAAAAGGAGACAAAGGTCCTGGAAATAATGTGGGCATAGTTGTAGAACTGTAGATTTCTTATGTTCATAAGAATATTTTATTCTGTTGTGTGTCTTCAAACCATCACAGTCTTGATTGGAAATTGAAGCAGCACAGCAAGAACAATTGCATAATTAGAAGATAATCATTTACTCTGGCAACATCTTGAAAGCAAGAGTTTTAAAGAACAATTAAAATTTCTATGTGTTTGATTGGAATGTGTTTATCCTGATTAACAATTTACAAACATTTCTTTCTATGAACCTTCTCTGAGAAGATCTGAAAAACATTTTAGCTTCCAAAGGCTTTGCAGAGACATGTATTTTTAATTCTAAAATAATCCAAGGTTTGTAATGAACTTAATAACTCATTCCACTTATTTCTCTGATGGCAGGAGAATTGCTTTAAATAAGGCATTCTGCTCTAGCTGCACTTCTTCAGAGAAATGCTGAAAGTCAAAATAATCAAGCTAGGAGACCAAAGTTGAATAATCTTCAAATACTGAACTTAAGAAAAAAACTTTCAAGTTACTTTATTAATACTGAGAAAATCAAGTCCATATTAACTTATTGGAAAGATCACTACAGAGGTTATAATCACACACTATAGAGAACATCTGAATCAGGGGATAATTTCATATCTAGAATTCACAAGAGAAAGTCATTTTAGAAGAATGTCATGATATAAAGTGAAAGCCTGGCAAGACCTGTAAGAGAAGTTAAAATAAAATGCTTGTGGATTGCACTAGTGATAATGTTTCTAGAATTAGAGATCTTTAGAAAATCTTTGATTTTTATGGAATCCATATTAATAGTAATATTCATAATGTTAACAATTTTATTGACTGAGACTTATCATTTTTGAAGTGCTTTGAAGTGCACGAAAAATAATCCTGTGTAGCAGATCATGTCTTTATTTTATACATTAAGAATAAGGTATACATTAAGAATGAGAATTAAGGTCAGGATTCTGCTTAAAATCACACAGAGCTTTTGTTAATAATGTGGAAATAAACTCTCATCTTCTGTTCCTTTCTTACCTTCTAGGTCTCCCATAGAGAACTACATTTAATATCAATAGATCATTCTAATTAGATTTTCTAGTCAGTCTTCATTGGAGAATATACTCCCTTTCTTCAATGTAAAGACTAGATGCTGCATTTGGAAGACTGAGTCTTATCAACAGAACTAACGAAGCAGAAAACAGAATTTCAGACCTTGAAGATAAAGTGGGAGTACTAACCAGCTCAATGGAAGAGGTTGTTAAAGCCAAAAAGATACTTGAGAGAAATATCCAAGAGATATGGGACACCATGAAGAAGCCTAACATGCGTATTCATGGAATACCAGAGCAAGAATCTCAAAATACCACCCCTGAGGAAATTTTTCAAACGATCATCAAGGAAAACTTTCCTCATTTAAAAAAAGAGAGGCCCATCCATATACAAGAGGCATTCCGCACCCCAAACAGATACGACCAACAGAAGCACGCCACGGCAAATAATAGTTAAAACACTCCACATTCAAGATAAAGAACTGGTGCTGGGAGCTTCAAGGGAGAAAAAACAAGTCACTTTTAAAGGTAAACATATTAAAATAACAAATGACTTCTTAGTTGAAACAGTAAAAGCAAGAAGAGCTTGGAGAGACATACTTCAAGTATTGAATGAGCAAAACTGTCAACCTAGGCTGATTTACCCTGCTAAACTATCAGTCGTGATTGAGGGAGAAAGAAAAAATTTCCAGCACAAAGACAACTTGAAGGGATACATGTCCACCAAACCACGCCTCCAAAAAATGCTAGAAATGATATTCAAGCTTTAAGAAAAAAACAGGCATATCCAGGAGAACAGAAGGCAAATATAACACCATTAAAAGCAAAGCAATATACTTATGAAAACTACTAAAATAATAAATGTCTGGAATTAAAAATAGTTTCTCCATTATAACACTAAATATTAATGGAATTAGTTCACTGATCAAGAGACACAGATTACAAACTTGGATTAAAAATCACAATCCATCAATCTGCTGCCTGCAGGAAACCCATCTCACCACAAAAGATAGGCACGCTCTAAAAATAAAAGGCTGGTCAACAATTCTACAAGCAAATGGAAGCAGAAGACAGGCAGGGGTAGCCATTATGCTATCAGACAAAGTGGACTTCAAACCAAAGAAAATTTTAAGAGACACGGATGGACACTACATTTTAGTCACAGGTACAATTCGCCAGGAAGACTTCACAATACTGAACATATATGCACCCAATACGGGCCCCTCCACATTCATTAAGAAAACCCTACAGTGTCTAAAGCAAGAAATCAACCCCCAAACGATAATTCTTGGGGACTTCAACACCACCCTCTCAACATGGGATAGATCAACAGGTCAAAAGCTTAACAGAGACACTTTGGAACTTAAAAGAAATGGACCCTGAAAGAAATGGACCTTACAGATCTCTATGTAACTTTTTACCCACACACCAAAGAATACACATTTTTCTCAGCAGCACACGGAACTTTCTCCAAAATAGATCACATATTGGGCCACAAAACGAATCTACACATATACAAGAAAGTTGAAATTCTAACCTGTGCCCTATCAGACCACCACGGCCTAAAGCTGGACATCCACAACACATCAAACAAGAGAAAATACACTAACTCCTGGAAACTTAACAATATGATGCTGAATGAGAACTGGATTCAGGAAGAAATTAAAAAGGAAATTCAAGATTTCCTGAAAGGAAATGATAATGAAAATACAACTTACCAAAATCTCTGGGACACAATGAAAGCTGTTCTAAGAGGTAAGTTCATAGCTCTTAATGCCTACATCAACAAAATGGAAACATCAGAAATAAACAACTTAACAATGCAGCTTAAAGCTTTAGAGAAACTAGAGCAATCTGATCCCAAAAGTAGTAGAAGAGAGATTAGCAAAATAAAGGGAGAAATATCTGAAATCGAGATTAAGAAAACGATAGAAAAAATCAACCAGTCAAAAAGCTGGTTCTTTGAAAAAATCAATAAGATTGATACACCCCTAGCTAAATTAACCAAAAGCAGGAGAGAGAAAACCCAAATTAACAAAATCAGAAGTTAACATGGAGTTATCACTACTGATACCCAAGAAATCCAGAGAATTATAACATCATATTTCAAAAACTTATAATCTGTGAAGTTTGACAACACAAAAGAGATGGATGAATTTCTAAGTAAACACAACTTACCTAAATTGAATCAGGAAGTTGTGAATTATTTAAATAGTCCTATAACATATAAGGAAATTGAAGAAGTAATCTCAAATCTTCCCACCAAAAAATGTCCTGGACCAGATGGATTCAGCACAGAGTTCTACCAGACATTTAAGGAGTTAATAATACCAATACTCCTTGAACTGTTCCATCAAATAGCAAAGGAAGGAACACTACCAAATTCCTTCTATGAAGCTAATATCGTTTTAATCCCAAAACCTAATAAAGATTCACTTAAAAAAGAAAACTATAGGCCGATCTCCCTGATGAACACAGACGCAAAGATTCTCAACAAAGTCTTAGCAAATCGGATTCAAAAACATATTAAAAAGATCATTCATGGGGACCAAGTAGGCTTCATCCCCGGCACACAAGGTTGGTTCAACATGCGCAAATCAATAAGTGTAATTCATCATGTAAACCAGTCCAAAGTCCAAGACCACATGATACTCTCGATAGATGCAGAAAAAGCTTTTGACAAGATCAAACAGCCTTTTATAATCAAAATGCTAGAGACAGTAGGAATGGAAGGACCTTTATCAATATAATAAAAGCTGTATACAACAAGCCCACAGCAAGGATTATGCTCAATGGGGAACAATTGGAAGCATTCCCACTTCGATCAGGAACTAGACAAGGCTGTCCACTCTCATCACTTCTATTCAATATTGTACTTGAAGTCTTAGCTGAAGCCATAAGACAAGAAAGGGATATAAGAGGGATTCAAATTGGCAAGGAAGAAGTCAAGCTATCCCTATTTGCAGATGACATGATCTTATACCTGAGTGATCCCAAAAACTCCACCAGGAAGCTCCTGGAACTAATTGAGAAGTTCAACAGGGTGGCAGGATACAAAATAAATGTGCAAAAATCAGAGGCCTTCCTATATGCCCAGAATGAAAGAAGTGAAAAAACCTTGAGAGAAACAATCCCATTTACTATAGCCCCTAACAAAATGAAATACCTTGGTATAAACCTAACTAAGGAGGTAAAAGACCTTTACAATGAAAACTTTAAAACTCTAAAGAAAGAAATAGCAGAAAACACCAGAAGGTGGAAAAACCTCCTTTGTTCCTGGATTGGCAGAATCAACATCATAAAAATGACCATCCTACCAAAGGCAATATACAGATTCAATGCTATACCAATCAAAATCCCAAAGCAATTCTTCAAAGAAGTTGACCAAACAATCTCAAAGTTCATATGGAGGCACAAAAGACCCAGGATAGCAAAAACAATCCTGAGTAACAAAAACACTGCTGGAGGTATTGCCATACCAAATCTAAGTCTATACTACAAATTCATAGTTATAAAGACAGCCTGGTACTGGCTCCAAAATAGACACACAAATCAATGGATAAGGATTGAAGACCCAGATATAAGCCCACAAAGTTACAGCCATTTGGTCTTTGACAAAGGGGCCCAAAGAATCCAATGGAAAAAGAACAGCATCTTCAACAAATGGTGCTGGCAAAACTGGATCTCCACATGCAGAAGATTAAAGCTGAACCCGTACTTGTCACCATGTACAAGACTTAATTCCAAATGGATCAAGGACCTTGATATCAGGCCAGAGACTATAAAAACCATAGTTGAAAGGATAGGGAACTCCCTCTAGCTGATTGGGCTAGGCCAACATTTCCTAAACAGACATCCAATGGCACAGTCACTGCTACCAACTCTCAACAATTGGGATCTTGTGAAATTAAAGAGCTTCTGTTCAGATAAAGAGATTGTAACACGAGCTCAAAGACAACCCACAGAATGGGAGAAAATCTTTACTAACCACACATTTGATAGAACTCTGCTGTCCAGAGTGCACAAAGAACTTAGAAAACTAAACACCAAGGAAACCAATGGCCCAATTAAAAAATGGGCCCTGGAACTTAAAAGAAACTTTACCAGGGATGAAATTAAAATGTCTAACAAATATCTGAAAAAATGCTCCACTTCCTTAGCCATCAGGGAAATGCAAATCAAAACTTCCCTGAGATATCATCTCACCCCCGGTCAGGATGGCAAAAATCCACAATACAAACAACAACAAATGTTGGAGAGGATGTGGAGAGAGGGGAACTCTCCTACATTGCTGGTGGGAATGCAGGCTCATACAGCCACTCTGGCGAGCTGTCTGGAGATTCTTAAAGAAATTAAAGATTGAAATGCCATATGACCCTGCGATTCCACTTTTGGGTATAACCCCCCATACAGCAGAGGTTCACCTCGATAGCACAAGCACGACCATGTTCATAGCACACTGTTTACAATAGCAAAGTCATGGAATCAGCCCAAATGTCCAACAGTTGACGAGTGGATAAGGAAACTGTGCTACATCTATACAATGGAGTACTACTCAGCCATCAAAAATGATGAATTACTGGAATTTGCCGGGAAATGGATGTCATTAGAAACAATTATATTAAGTGAAGTATCCCAGACCCAGAAAATTAAGTGCCGTATGTACTCCCTAATAGGTGGCTCCTAGTACCCAGCCCACCTAGAGACAGTAATTGCAAGGATTATGAACAGGAGGGATGGGGTAGGAGGGGCACACCAGAAACAAGGAAAGAAGGGACCATGTTACAGCAGAGAAAATAGGCCTCCATCAAGGACCCAAATATGTAATGAGACATCTGATTAAGTTCACAGACTTTTGTTCCTGATCATTTACTACTGAGGGGGTATGATCTCACCAGAAGAGGAGGCCATATAGTCTGGCAGATAAAAAGTAACAATTTTGCAAATGGGTGATAGACCCCTCCCTCACTGTGGTTTCCCACTTTTATTACATCTACCTTTGAATGTGCTTTTATCACAAGACTCTAGTTTAACAGCTTTTTGTCTCTGGCCAGGGGGTAACATACAATGCCCACCAGGATGGAGTGAAGGGCATTGCAGGAGCAGCAAAACTGCAAAAGAAAATCAACAAACCACAATCCAGAACTTCAGAGACTCTATATCAACCACCTAGAACTAGGCCAGACTAATCTCTCCCCATCTTGAAGCTCAGGGAAATTTGCAGAAGAGGGGGCGGTAAGAGTGTACGAGCAAAAGGATGGGAGGAGCAATGATATGTAAGATACTCCATACTAGTTAGGGCTGAAGCAATCATAATTGGACTTTGCATGCCCTGCGCATTGTCCAACACATGTTGACCTCACAAAGTCTAGCATCTGCTAAAGGCACCAAGATCCTTGGAGGCAAAGGATTGGCAGCCACAGCAGTGTTCCTATACCTAAGGGGACCACGGGAAAGGGTTCAGGGAAAGGCCACTGGGTCCTTGTACGTCATCGGAGAGGAGGGCCCAGAGGAAAATCAGGCATGCACAAGAAAGGACTCTCTGGGAATTGGGGTGGGAGGCACTGGGGGATTGGGGGGGAGGGGGGAGGAGGAGCAGGTGGTAACGGGGGGGGGGGGGGGAGGGAGGGAGGGAACTGGTGTACCTATTAAGTTTGTATGAGCTGAAATAATAATAAAAAATGTATTAATAATAATAAAAAACATTGGTAGATCCAGTCATTAAAAATCTAAAACAGAACAAAACAAAAACAATGCCTTTCATAAGCATACCTTCAGAGTTCCACTGCTGAAAGGTTAAAGTTGAAGGAAATTTGCTTTCTGCTTGCCTATTCCCATGAATATCATGTCTAGTGATAAAGCATTTGGTTTTTCAAATCTACTTATTCAGACTAACACATCACCTAAATTTTTCAGTGAAAATTTGAATGAGGAGTCTTGCTTAAGTAGCAGGAAAATCAAATCAGGTATCTGTTAATTGAATCACCTTTAGTATTTCATGATCTTTCATTTTGGTTATGAAGAAATGAGTTTCACTTTTTAAATTGCTAATAGACCTAGTGTTCAACAAATATAAACATATGGCATCCAGTGAAATTGAGTTCTTAGATAAGGACAAATAATTTTTAATATTAATGTCTCCTTAAGATTTCATGAGGCACAACTGTTCTAAAATAAGCATGCACTGATCATATGTAATCAAATTTAATGAGACTTTCTGTATTTATTTTCAATAAAATCACTGAAAAATAGTTGGTCATTGGATTGTGTTGTGAACAGCCAGAAGTAGAGAGCTACTGAGACAAGAATAAATTTCCCTGAATCCAATTGAGAATACCTTAATGAGAGAGAGACTTTCCCCATCTGATTGAAAGTTGAAATAAGACAGGCCTCAGGTGCAGTGTGGTCAGCAATTCGGCAATGCCTTCATGGATCTGGCTCCTTGTGTCTCACTGCTTGGCGGCGCTCAAGCATCGTTTCCTGAGTGCAAGTTGTTACATCAGTTCTGGGATTACATCAAGAGGTGGCAATGTCCAGAACTAAAAGATAAATTACTTCCTTCATTGCTATTTTCTTTGCAGAATGGAAACTTCCCAGAAGCATGGGAAGACTCTGCCCTAGGACGACAAGCTCTCTCTTTCTCCTCTATTTCAAATCAATCATTGTCCAAACAAACTACATCGTGAGTTTAATCTAATCATGATGCACCTGCTGATGCAGACATTGAGTCAGTTTCCCACGAGGCACATGGTGCAAACACAGCCTGGAACAAAAATCTTAGATTTTCTTAGGAAGACAATGGCAAAAAGATACTTAGAAAAATGATATGCTTGGTTAGTTTCCTCTGGCATGCAAAATTCATGTGCCTTCATTTACATGGGAGAGCTTTAGGGTTCCTAGGAAATTGATCTGGCAACACATGAAACCACCAGGCATACAACAAAACTTGGATGTTTCAACTTCTCCAACTTTAGGATATTCCAAAGATGGAGCATATAGTGAAAAGAGGAACTCATCACAACTATACTTGTGTAGAAAGAATATGATTATAGGGAAATCCAGAAAAAAATCTTTCCTCTAGTTATATGTCTTAAGAGATATCTCATATTCATCAGAGTAGAACCAAGTCAGCTGTTTCTGACCTTATTTCAAAGACAGAGTTACATTTGACTCCACTTAGCTCAATTTTAAGAAAACAGTGTTGTTTTCAGGAAAATTTTAATTCATGTTTGCTCAAGATGTTTATTTTGTGATTATAAAATATGATTTTTGTATCATTAACAATTATCTCAACATAAATTAGTCTATAAATTGAAATATGGTAGATTTATGAAAAAGTTGACAAAAAGGCAGAAATAAAATACCAATAAATACTTGAAAAGTGCTCAATATCATCACTAGTCATCAAGAAGTGCAAATTAAACCTGCTTTGCAATTCCATCTCACTTTCGTCCCATCAACAAAACAAGATGTGACAAATGGTGAGGTGAGGATGGGACAGAGGAACTCTGGGAATTGTGGGAATGCACACTAATACAAACATATTGGAAATAAGTATGGAGGTGCCTTGTATATCTATCTCTCTGTATAATATTTTTCATATACATGTGTATAAATACATATATGAAAGTCTGTAATCTACATAGCACAGACATATTTCACATCCATGTTTATAGCTGTATTATTTACAACAGCCAGAACGTGAAACAAACCTAGATATCAATCATCAGATGAATGATTAAAAAATATAATTCATATACATAATGAAATTTTTGCAACAGTAAGGAAAAAAGAAATTATTGAACTTGCAGAAATATGAGTGCAATTGAAAATCATTATGTTAAATGAAATAAACCAAATTCAGCAAGTCAAATACTACATGTCTTCTCTCATCTGTGAAACCTAGATTTAAAATAATATACACATGTACACATACACGCATACACACACACACACCACACACACACACACACACACACCACACACACACATGGGAGACATACAATTGGCACTATTCTTATGTTTTTCTTTCTTGGTAAAGTTTAATATTCAAATTCTTTACACTGAAAAGTTATAGTAATCCCATACAAGAAAATATTCTTGAAAACATGGGCTGTATTAGTAGCCTGATAGTTTAAAGGTGAATAGTGACTTAAAAAAAGTGTGCAGAACCCTTTCCTGTGTTCCTGTTAAGCATAGGAACACTACTGTGGCTGTCAATCCCTTTCCTCCCAGGATCCGTCCTTGCACCTCATCGGAGAGGAGGACCCAGAGGAGAGTTTGGCATGCACATTAAAGGATGCTGCGGGGATGGGAGGGGGAGGCACTGGGGATTGGGGAGGGATGGGGAAGGGGAGGGGGGCACAGGGTGATAGGGGGTTGGAGGGAGGGAGGACTGCTGTACCTGTTAAGTTTGTATGAGTGGAAATAAAGAAAATAAATAAAAAAGTGTGCGAATATCAGTCTATAATGCACATTCCTAGAACTCCTTTGCATACCCATCAGAAATGCACCCACTCATGGCCAGTTAGAGGAAAAACTCTTGCAATTGTTGCCCTTAGAACAGGCTCTTCTGTCCTCTTCTCTACTGAGACAATGATGAATTCCTAGGAGACACTGGGATATGAATTAATTTAGTAAAAAAAATAAAAGTAGTAGATGGAATGTCAGAGACCGAATCAACTTTAAAAATGGCACCATTTAAGATTGTTTTTCAATAAGTATCAGGAAAATCACATTCTTAGATGATTAAAGGAAACAATACAACTCAAGTTATGTACAGTACCATCAAAGAAGTCGGCACTGGTAAGGGCAGAGCTGAAAGCACATCACCAATAACTCATCGTCTTCCTAAATACACTTTATCCCTATTTTTATACAAGTCTGCATGTAAGGTTTTGCATCTTTATTGTTTTTAAGTTCTTGTTCTTTGTAATATGGACTGTACATTGTGAGTTCCTGTCAGCTATACTTCTCAGTGTAAATCAACAGCTTTATTAGGCTTCTATTATGTTTGGACAATATTCAAGACATTAGGAGTTTAACAAAAAATGTGCAGATACAAAGACAAAAATGTGAAGTGATGAATCAGTGCCATTATTTTACAAGAATTGGTTTTAATATCAGGGACCTTCTTTAATTACAAAAGGAACAGATTGCATGCCAATACTTGAAAGAGAATGAAAGTGTGAACAAATTAAATATAAAAAAGCATATTATAAAATACAACAAAGGAGTATGTGGGTAAGAAACCTAAATAAAAGTTTCAAAACTTGATATGTCTGTGGAAGAAATCAGGTATTCAGATAGAGAAGATAACAGAGACAGTTGAGAAAAAAATCATGAATATGTGAAAAAATTAACCGATCTGTAATTCATATGCTATATCTGAGTTATAAGGTCTGTCTCAAATTTCAGAGTTCTGGTTAAAGATTCTACAGCCCAGCTGAATGCTGATGAGATAATGAACTAATTTTAAAAATGGATGGAGTGGCTGGAGAGGTGGCTCAGGGGTTAAGCCTCTGCCTTGCAGGCGGAAGGTCCTGAGTTCGGATCCTAGACCCCACGTATAGACACCGGGAAGAAGCAGGGGGCGGCCTGAGTTTCTGGTCCTGGTAGGGCGGAGCCTGTGAATCCCGGGGCAGACAGGAGGAGGGGGTGGAGGCAGTCCATGTTGGTTCTCGAATTCGCCCGTGGTTCCACACACATGCGCGCGCGCGCGTGCGCAATCACTCACACATGCACAATTGAATAAAAAATTTTTTTAAAAATGGATGGAAAGTGAAACTGACACATGACATCAGGGAAGAGAACTTGGTCACCAAATAAATGTGAATAGAGAAAACCCATTTGCCATTAAAGACTTAATAATTCTTCATTCTTACTCCAGGCACTGCCTTATTCTCCTGCACGAGATATGATATCTTTGCTTGTTTGGCCCATAAATGTGAGAAGGCATGACATGTGCCGTTCCCATGAGAATGGATATTAAGCATCTTGATGTGAGGTTTTCCTTCTGATTATGGTAATCGTGGAAATGTGTGTTGAGACAGACTGCAATACAGAATATCAAACAGAAAGCTCATATAGACAATTTGCTTATAAAACTTTCGACTCTTAAGTCCTGGAAACTTGTTAGAACACAGACTACCCTGAGCCTTGAACATGCTATTTGATATTCCAGTTTACACAATTCTCTAAGACCTGTTTGGCCTGGCTGAACTCTGAACTTATTACTTAGACTTGCCCCCATGCCTATATTCAGAATGTGAAGAAGATCTGTATTTCAAGTGTTGCAGATTGGTTGCATATTGATTACTCTTAGAATATAAAGGCCATTTTTGTAATTATAGAGCAGAGAGTGGCAACAGCAGCCATGGGGAAGAGACTGTGTAGACCACAGCAGTAATACCACTCATTGGAGTCCACAAGACCAGTTAAAGAAGTACTGAATTCTTTCTAGGAAACAGCAGAAATAAAGGTTCATTGTGATTAGAAAATGCTAGTCATTGAGCTACATACAGTTAGCAAATACTTGTGTCTATAGAATTAAATTATCTTCTGTGCATGCTATTCAAGAAACAGTACAAACAACATTGTTGTGAATTATATTGCAGTTAACACTTCTTTCTGCTCTGACTCTGTCACTTGTTCCTTTCTTAGCTTTGTAGGGCTGGACCTGAGTGTTAAGGGAGAGCAGGAGCACTTCCCAGGGTTGAAGGCTGCCTGAAGACAACTCCCCTTGAACTTCAGGAAATCCATTATCTGCCCCCTAAGCACCTGGAGGGCAATTCCTGGCCACATTTACCACTGACTAATTTGCCTTTATTATTATTGTTACATTGACTCTTCCTTGGTTGGTTGCAAAGCATACGCCTCCACTGTTTCAGAATATTATTGTTAAATCTTTATTTTTTTTATGAAGCTGGAAAGAATAAGGAAAATCAATGGGATGGAAAACACAGTTTAGCTATTAGTTGAAGTTAATTCCTCTGGTTCTCTTGGCAGATACTGAAACAAATTTTCACCACTATTGCACATAGTAAAAAAGTAGACTTTACTAAGTAATACCTATGTTTAACTCACGTTATTCACTTTAAAATTGTGTTGCCACTCAGTCATAGGGACTTCTGCTCCACTGATTGTCATGTTATATTGCAGGGAAGGGGTGAACCAGGGTAAACTCCTGACTCGTACCATGCTCTTGCTTTCTAAATCTGTTTGATATATCTGAAATCATGGGAAAACATCCTAAGTTTTCCTTCTATATAACCTTACACAGACTATCAGAATCTTCCATTGCTCAATTTTCTTAGAACACAGGAATTCAGACAAAGCAATATGTTCATGTTGCTTATTGTCATTACTATCATAATGGGAAAATTTCATTATCCATAAGAATCCTTGAGAATAAACTCTCATAGTTGTTATTCTTAGAACATAGAGGTTCCGGGGCTGGAAAGGTGGCTCAGGGGTTAAGCCTCCGCCTTGCAGGCGGAAGGTCCTGAGTTCGGATCCCAGATCCCACGTATAGACGCCAGGCGGAAGCGGGGGCGGCCTGCGCTTCTGGTCCTGGTAGGGCGGAGCCTGTGAATCCCTGGGCAGAAGGAGGTGGAGGCGTCCATGGTGGTTCGCGAATTCGTCCGTGGTTCTACACACACACACACACAGACACACGCACGCGCGCACATACACACGCATATGCACACAGTTGAATAAATAATAATAATAAAAAAAAAAAAAAAAGAACATAGAGGTTCCATCCTCATTTCTGTTGAGACAGTGAGGCAGTCAGTCCAAGGAAATATTAGGATGTGAGCAAACAAACTGGAGCCACACGATTTCTCAAATGCCAAGGGTGGTGTGCAGCACCCCACTTCTCTTATTCCAGTAATCTCCATAGTCCAAGCCATGTTTTAAGACCTGCTCTTCAAAATGCAGGTCAAGAATCACAAATGAGAAAAAATTTGGGTGGGTACTGAATATAATTTTATTATGGAAATAGAAAAGAATCAAATAGAATTTCACTTTGTATCATAAAGTAATTACATGATAATGTTTATAATATGTATGAGCATAAATATACTTGCATATCACAATGAAAAAATGAACTATTATATAAACAGTCAAAATTAAGAGAAATTTAAATTTTTCTATTAAATATGTGATCTATTTTTCAAAGTAGCTATAGATCAGGTTATTTAATTTGATATTATTTTTCCTCTTACACACTGATGCATGGGAAAGTTGGGTGATTTGAATGACATAATGGAGCTAAAGATTGTGGGACAGCTTTGCTCCAGAAACTATTTTCAGCCCTACCCCATCCCCAAAACTCTCTCAGAGCAGTTCAGCACCAGCCTAGGGAGACACAAGCATAAATTAGTAAGGAAAATGTTGTGACTAACAGGAAATGTGGAGAATGAGTCATTTGGAAAAGATGGGAATATTCATTACACACCAAACATGTTTGAAGAAACAGGAGACAGAAAAGGTAGAAACTATAGTATAGTTAGAGTGAATTATGGAAAAATGGTAAATTGGAGTTCATTTACTGAATTTAGTTCTTGGAAGTCAGAACATCCTAGATATTCATATTACCTACTCCAGCCAAGAATTTTGCCCATGAGGATTCCTACTTTCACTTTTCATTCTTCCTGGAAACACAAATTTCAGGATGGAAATATTTCCAAAGAGTCCTTCCACATATCAATTCAATTTCCTCCTTCTTTGTTGCTTACAGGACTTACAGCTCTGTTTCACATATTCACTGACTTATTGCTTTTTTTCTGGCCAAACTAAACAAATTCAGATTTCAGTTTCTGAGTCATCTGCCACTGACACTGCTCAATGCTTCTGGGAACTCACTCCCAGCATCCCCTGCTTTCTCAGCACCGATGCATTTGGGGTCAATGCTCCTGGAATCTGCACAGCCCCTTGAAGCACACCTTAGGTCAATATAGAAAGAATACTGTGTATGCTTGCCACAGAGAGGAGCATTCCATACTCCATCCCTCATGTCTCCTAAGACTTCAGAAAGATCTATCACCTTTCAAATATTGCACCCTTTAGCTACCTTCCTCGGACAGGGAATCACCAACTTCTGTAATCAGAGTTATTTCAAACAGATGGCTGTCTCGTGATAAGTTTTTGAAAAATAATTTATTTACCTCTGGGCCAAAAAGACTATTTCCATAGATTTCAGTGACTGGATTAATTTATCCCACTAATAAAAACAGGTCACATTCTCATTTGCCTAAAGACACATTTAAAACTCACACATGACCAGATATAATGAATGGGTCCTCAAAAACTTGTTAGAATTATCCTTACTTAAATATGGAAGCAGGCTTATATGTTTTAGTTGTTTTTATTGTTATTTCTAATCTCCAGCCGTTGAAGAGTGGAATTGCATTTCACTGTATATCTAAAGCTAACTAGGAGGTAAATATCACCTGATCTGAAAGAAAGGCAGCGTTTCTGTTTCCAGAGGACATAAGTGAAGGGCTAAATCTGGTTATTGGAATGTAGAGGAAGCCAACTGCATTTCTTCAGAACAAAGACTCCAGCAGCTGCATCAGCAAACCCAGCTGCATGCTGTTTCCTAAGCCCTAGCTTATTGCAAACACTAGGGGGCACTGCTGAATTGCTCAACTCCTCATTTCCTGGGATTTTAAAAAATTCAGTGTATTGCTAGCAACTTTTTTCAACTTTCAATGGGCAGGAATGGAGTGGAAAACGACTGTTCGAAAACTTTGTGTCTAGAAAGAGAGGGAGAGAGGTTAAAAATATTCACTGCAAGATCCGGCAGGTAAAGAAGTGACTAATCTTCCCCATTCTGGTTTACAATCTCAAGCTGAAGTTGTACTGTGTTCAGTCTTGATGATTTGTTAATTAAGCTTGACCTCAGACTGAAGTTTGTAAAACAAGAGATTGCTGCTTGAAATCTTCCGTTTGGATGTCTTACTCCCTCCCCATTCCCTGACTCTTTTTTTACTGTTACATGACGACACTGATTCCTAGACATCTGAAAGACATTGTGGCCACTAAGAACGGAGGAAACGGGACCTGTTCATTCCGACCTAATGAGGTGCGACAAAAGAGGATTTAAAAACCAAGGGCAGTGAGAACGCACACGACCTTCATAAATGGAGTTGGAAATTTAAAAGAGGAAACCCTAATTATCTCTGTGATCTCTGCTCTGGTTGCCTTGAGACTGTGAGAAAAAAATAAACAGCAAAGGCGGTGGAGCTGAAGTGAATGCAAAGAGACTCAGAGGTTTGACGTGAAGCCATGAAATACAGAACGTGACCAATTAGCAGCATTGCCAGGAAATGCTCCAGGTGTGAGGAGGATGCTCAAAGCAACAATACAGAGGCCACAGCGCAATCTGCTTGTCTGTAATTATTTATTTCATCATAGGTTGTTTCTAAAATTCTATTCCACACGCCTCCAAAGCTTAGCGCTAGAGGATTTAAAGGAGAGAAACCTGTTGTCTTTTCGTCTCTCTTTCTCCCCCCTCTCTCCTTCAGAATTTTATTTGCTCGAATACACTTGTGTGTGCCAAGCACCTGAATCCATGAGGGAGGTGGAAGGACTGCATGTTCTAAAGGCTCATCCAGAAATAGGATTTCAAAGTGGCCATAGTCATTTATTTGCTTCTGTGACCTAAAAAACATGGGCTACAGTAGTCCTGCATGGCTGTATGATCCCTACCATAGCCACTCAGAAATCCCCAGCAAGTCATTAACTAGCTGAACTTCTCAGATACATCACCTTTGCAGTGTGAAGAGTAATGTTTATTAGTGGGCAGATTCACAGAGCATCACTGAGAAGAGGACGTGAGTGGATAGTAGCTACTAATTGAAACTTGTCTCCACCTAAAGCCAATGTCACCCTCTTGTTCTCTGTTGCATGAGTTTCTCATAATCCCAAAAAGTTTCCTAGAGGCATTCTTGTTGTGGCCCAGTTTCTACTTCCCAGATAGATGATGAGATTGCTTGGTGACTTCTGTCCCTCATTTTCACTAAGCAGAAAGCTGTTGTTCTGAATTCTACCACTTGGGGAGCTAGATGAAGTATGGAAAAGCTTACACAAACAAAATGTACCTTTCTAGTTGCAAACAAATAATCCCCTCAAGACTGGCTGATAAACACTATAGAATTATTAAATTATGCTGGAAATAAATCTGAGTTGTGTTATTGCTACCTCTGAGCCATTTTCTTTGAGTAAGTTTAGGGTGTTCAAAAACATTAAAACCTTGAAGCAAAAAGATCAATTTAGGATAAAAAGGTTAATGTAGGTGTGGAGGGGACTGGGATTGCTACACTTTATAATTTTGTGTTTCATATTTCCTTTGTATAATGAAGCTCCTCAAAATTTCTTTTTCAACCTCTGCATATTATTTTAATTTTTTATGCTCAAACACTCATATATGTATATATTATGTATGCATGTATGTATATATCCATGCACACAAGGCTAATTATGAAAAATATTAAGATAGAAATCATTGCTTTTAACATGAAAGAGTAAGGTTTTCTTCCTTTAACACAGGTAAAAGTGATAGATATTTCTTCCTATTACCTCTTTTTAAAAATGGAAGTGAAAGTCAAACATGAAGATTTACAAAATCATTGGATTTTGTTGCAAAGCTAATAAATAAGTTTAACAATATTGTGAAATATTAAGTAAATATACATAAGTGTAATTCATATTCATAAGTTAGAAATTAATTTGAAATAAATTTTAAAGTATTATGTTTAATATTATCAATGATGTGTAATACTTAGATCCAGACTTCAAAAAGTATCTGTGGGGTTGAAAACTGTGACTACTGTTGATAAATATCCTCAAACTATTATTATCTAATAGAAGACTCCAGTTGTTTTCTGTCAACAGTGAATCATTAAATCATTTTCTCATTTGAGGAAATCAAGAGCTTCTATCATATGTCATATCAGATACTTTTTGAAGTTAAAGATAACAGAGAACAAAACAGAAAATTATGATGGCTACATCCTAAAAATCATTTTCTATATTAAAGAAAATGCTATAATAGCCAAGACAACATCTTAGCAATTCACTACTTGGCAATAAGTATTGAGGGAAAATGAGGAAAGACAGTGTAAAGGCTGTGTAGGTGCACAATATTGTATTTAGGGCAATCAGCATGACTTCAATTAAGAATTTGACATTTGAGCAAGCTGTGATAGGTCTTAGCCTTGAAAATATCTGACAGAAGAAAACAAATGAATAATAGTAATAGTATTAGCAATAATAGTCTTAGTAGTAGGAATGAAAAACAACCCCGAAGCAAGAGAGACCTGAATTCCAAGAGGCACAAGAACAGGACAATTGTAGCTGGATCCAATAGTGTGTGGTGTTAGAGAGGTCAGAAAACTTTCATATATTTGACATGTAAAACACAGAAGTTTTGATTCCTTTTTACTCTAAGTGTTAGGAGATGCCTTCGGAGATTTTTGAACGGAAGAGAGTCATGATTTAACTTTCATTTTTTTAAAGGATGTCTCTGGTGCTGTGTTGAAAGAGACCAAAAGAATAAGAACGAAACTGGAAAGAACAATTAAGATCGCTTATTGCTGGGCTGGAGAGATGGCTCAGGGTTTATTTCTCTGCCTCGCAAGCAGAAGGTTCTGATTTGGATCCCAGGTCCCACATAAAAATGCCAGGAGAAACAGTGGCAGTCTGCAATCCTGAAGGGAAGCAAGAAAGAGGTAGACGTGATCCAGGATGACTCCCAAGTCACCCTTGTTTCCTCACAAGGACACACAGTGCCCTCTGACACACACACACACACACACACACACACACACACACACACACACACACACACACATTTCCTTCTAGACACACAGAGTAAATAAAAAGATCTAGAAGGAAATGATGTGTGTGTGTGTGTGTGTGTGTGTGTGTGTGCGCGCGCGTGTGTGCGTGAGTGCGTGCGTGCGTGTGTGTGGGTGTGTCTTAACCCTTGAGCCATCTCTCCAGCTCCTGATGATTTCTTAAAACTTGCTAAGAAAGGGGATTTCATTTAACACATAAAAATACAGGTACTAAGTTAAGTCCTGTGTTAACTACCTCAATTTAGTCATTCCATGACACATGCTTATGGAAAAGCAGCATATTTTAGGTGACAGAAAAATGCAAATTTGTCAATTAAAAATAAGTAAAGAAGAAAGGAATTATGTCTTAGTAGCACTAGAAGGAGTTAAAATATGGAAACTTTCTAGATTTTTGATATTGTGATCACACCTTTAGATGATATTTTGATAATGACTTTTAGTCAAATATAGCGTGTAAAACAGAGTATAATTTGAGAGACAATAGCAAATAAACAATACCATCAGCTTTGACTTGTACAATTGGGAAAATATACATCTATTCCCTAAGAGTGCTGAGCAATGCATGAGAAGTTAGAGGCTTAAACTTGAGTCTGTTAAGTTTAAGATGATGCTAAAACATTGATGTAGACATAGTGGTTAGGACTGCACAAATTTATATTTCAGGGAATAAGTTTAGAGAGAAAAATGTGGAAGTCATTGGTGTCTACTCTGTCTTTAAAGTCCTGTGAGATGAAAATGAAAGATTAAGTGTGAACCATTCAAGAAAAAAAACCACAGAAATATTTCATGAAGGGGCAGAATGGAGACATAACTAATGAGAGAAAAATGCAGCATCACAGTTAAAGAACTGATGTCTTAAAAGTTTTTCCATTTTATAACCTTGAGTGATTTCAAGGTTATTTCTACGGTGATTTGACTCCAATAATTTGTATCTGATGTGTTTTCTGAATGGAAACAATGATAGAACTATAGCTAGCAGGATGAAGTTGTGTACTAACATCATGTATACACCTTATTACATGGATGCTCTGTATCAATACAGATAAATGACTAACAAGTGTAGCAAACAAGAAAAAGTTAGTTTCTGGTTCTTTTATACTTCCTTCAACTTCACATCCCAGTTCTTTGCAAAAATTAGTGGCAACATCTCTATCATGTTATGTTCGTGAGCTGCATGTCTAAGTAGGAGAAACATTTGGGAATTTGGATAGCTATATGGATGAATGTCTCTACCCACATCTCGTTTTAGTTTCTCAGACACAGTCACATGTGTAACATGCATAACTTCTCAACATATTAAGGATTTTGCTTATTACAATAGTGTTATTAGTAATAAGCTCTCTGTTTCATTATTTTTTTCCAATGGTACTACAAAGGGAGCATAGATTAGATTTTGTGGCTCTGTAATGAAAGTTCTGAATTTGTGTGTTTAATAACAAGTGATTTTCTAAGGCAATTGGCTCATAATTAAAGCCGATGGTCATACACTTAATATTTATTTATTGATTGATTGATTGATTTTACTCACTTATTTGAGAGAAAAACTTATTTGAAAGAGAGAGAAAGAGAGAGAGAGAAAACACATGATACGAAAGATGACTGGCTTTTGGTCAGTTTGCTCCTTCCACCACATGTGCTTTCGGGATCACCCTCAACGTCACCAGTTTACAATCAGGCTCCTTAGTGGCCACCCAGCTCTCTGTTGAGCTATCTCATGAATCCTGTCAGTCACTGATGATAAACTTGGTATCAAATCCTAGGATTGTTAAACTGATAAAAAACACAGAAGCCAAGGCAACTTTTCCAGTTACACTTCAGCTAAGGTACTGTGCATTTTTTCATAATACATAATAAATAATACTTTCATAATACTTTCAATAATTAGCTACTACAATACTTATTGAAGGTACAGGCTAATCTGATACATATATGTCTTACTTCGTGGACCATATTAACACATGCAATTAGAGCAAATTAACAATACTGGAATAGACATTTTTATGTTGTAGCACACAATTAAATTTGCTAGCTCTCTCATTATGCTAAAACATAATGAAATCTCACTCAGAAAAAAAACTAATAGTAAAACTAAAACTACTTCCATGAGCAAATACAATGCTGCCTGATCCTACTTGGTTCCTCACTTGATTTTGGACTTTATCAAGTTTGGGTCTTTAGTTTTGCATTTAAACTTAATCTTCAACAAGTGCTTTGCTGTGCTTGCTGATATTTGAGCTTTTCAGTTGTTAATGTCTTTGCTCCCTGGGTTGTCTTGTGGTGGTGTTAGTCACATGAATTAGTCACTTGGTCAATGCTTAGTTCACATTTCTGCTCTGACCACTGCTGACTGTGCAAAACTATGTGCCCTATTTTTGCTCCATGCCAGAAGCATAAAGAAAATTAAAATATATACTACCAAATTTTTGCATTGCATTCATGTATACATGTGTACTGTCTTTAGAACACTCAGCCCATTATCTTAATGGTTTTAGTCTTTCTTGTTGCATCCATCTGATTCCACTTTAACTATAAAAGTGTCTAACTTAATTGCTTTTAGTCCATATTTTTTTATCATCCTTCTGCCAGTTTAACCACCCACATGCATACTGATTCGTCTTTCTGTTTTTTTTTTTACCTGTCAACAATGTCAATGTCTTTATGAAAAGATACATTCAATTAGTTTCATTTTAATGACAATGTTTACTGCCCAATTGGCCTTCTATAGACAGAGTTTTCTCAAGTATATTGGATATTTGAGTTTCAGTCAACTTTCCCCAAACAAGGAATTAGAGTCATTTTTGGTTTTGAGTCTCAAAGCAATGTAATCCAGATGATTTAGCAAACAACCAATGGTAGTTTATCATTTTGTTCTGAATTATAAATTTTTTTTCTCAGTGTGGTCTTCCAGACACTGTCTCTCATGTATAGTTATGAACACCAGCAGTAACTGAGACCACAGGAATGAGTCTTTGTCTACTTTTCTGAAATATCAGCTCCTACCAATCTATAACATATTTATAGTTTTTCTTCTCTTTTAATTCAGTCAGATGGTTTCACACGTGTCATGAACCAAGAGATTCAATCAGAGTGATCCAATGAACTAATTTAAACTTGCACTTGGCTTGAAGGATAAAATTAGTAATTGTTAATCTAAGTTATTCACAGTCTTTTTATGCACCCTTAATTCACTCATTTACCTTAAGTCACCTGAGATAAATGGAGTACTATAGAACTTGGAGCAATATTGTGATTATATATTGTAAAGAACACATAATAGCAAAAGTATGCGATAGACTATGTGGGCATTCAGTGATGTCTACTTTTGGCCTTAACCATTCAGATCTCTTTGGTTCTCATCTGAAATTTTTAGTTGTCTACTTTTGCATTTCCTTGTACCAAGTATTCAATTTTTTTCTCTCAATGCTCAGTGGGATTACGTGCGTCACATGCCACCTTTCAACTTATTGCTTGAAAACAGATGTAAACGTCACGCCTGGCTGAGTCCTCACAGTCACCTGGGAGAGGGGGATGCTGAATGAAATCAATAGAATTAATTCAGTCAGAGCAGACTGCTCAGGGACTAATCAGCAGGATCTGCCACAGCATGGAAGGAACATCAGCTACTCCTTCCCATACTTTATTCCACAGGCAGGAAATTCCGCATAGCGGTCACCTTCAGTTAATTTAAAAGATAACATTTTATCTTTCTTAAATGTTACTCAGAATAACTAAGAGTCGTATTGGGCCATTTGTTAATTTCAAAACAAAAAGATTAGATTGGTCACCTATAATAAAGTTATTTCCTTCAGACTATTATCTACTTCATAAATTTTTGTGATTTTTCTCCATCCTCAAGTAGCATTTTAATTTATTGTTCTTTAAATACTATATATACTTTACATTTCTCAACAGCAGAAAGGTTAAATATCACCATCATTAGTTTTATTATGATATAATTTAAAGGTGTAGGAAACTGTAAGAACGAAATCATACACCAATGAAACTTGTTAAGATGAGACCTGCAGAGGATAGGCTTTAGCAAGAAATGTTTGCTCCCAAGACATATACCTTCATTTCTTCCTAACTAGCAATTTACATTCATTTTGGAACACTAGTAAAAAATTATTTTCCAATTTTTTAAGCATTTTATGTAGTTCAAGGGCCATACTCTGTATGACCGCCTAAAGGCATTTATATTTTAAATAGTGAAGCATTTGAGACTATTACTTGGGGAAATAAATAAAAGAATAGAGAAGAAAGAGAGGGAGTATCACAGTGATGTAATCAAAGATTGTTTTACAACAATGTTAGTGTAAGTTTGTCAAATAAGCTTTTGTGATTTTTATTATTTTAGTAATTTTCCATAGTTTGTATTTTAAAAGTTTCCAGGAAAGTCTCATGCCAAAGGATTCACAGTTAAGCACTATTGGAGGATGATGGAAAACTAAAGAGATGAGGCAGGGGTATGGACTCTCATGAATTGAGAACGTGCTCTGGAAGGGCATATTGTCCCAAATTCCTCTCTTCTCCCTTGTTTTCCTCCACCTCCTCTTTCTTCCTTCCTTTCTTTCTCTTTCTCTCTCTCTTTTTCTCTCTCATTCCATTACACACTTTCAAAATCATGAACCACTACAGGCCTAAGCAATACTGTCAAGCAGTCATGGACAGAAGAAACTCAGGGAGTAGAAGCCAAAGTAATTTCTTCCTCCTTTTACATTGATTACTTTGGCTATTTTATTATAGCAACATTAAGAGAATTAATGTAGATAATATGGTGAAAGAAATAACTGGTAAAGCAATAGAAAGTTTGGGGTCTTTTTAGATATGTCATATAGATTTTCATGTACTCAATTTATGTCCACCCCCATTTGATCCTTCTATATGAAATATACACATGCAACCTCATTACATTTATTATTTATTATTACATTTATTATTATACACTTATTATTATATTATTTTTATTATTTTATTGTGTTATATATTAATATATTAATATATACTGTTTTATTATACATTTAGTATGTATTATTACATTATTTATTTTATATTTATATATAAATATAGATTTATATAGATTATATAGATTTATATTTATATTATTTATTATATATTTTATATATTTATATTTATATTATTTATTATTTATATCTATTATTACATTATTATTTATTATTACATTTGTTATTCAGAAGTATTCATTTGGTTTTCCTCTTGTACAGAAATGATTTCACATTTCACTCTAGCGGTGTACATATCTCAATAACATAACACTTACTAAAATAGTTTAAAAAATGATTATGTAATAAAAGATGTGTCTGGAATTTATAGTAACTACTACACTTAAAACATTATATCTAGTATTTTCTAACTTGTAGTTTCATCTAAATCCATGCAGAAATTGTTTAAACAAAAGAGAGCTGATTTTAGCACATTGATTCAAAAATATGCTCAAAGCACTTAACATAAGCTTACCCAAAATATGCTTGGCAGATATCTGGTATTATTAAAAAAATATTTCCCAAGCTGTCAAGGCTAGTGTGAAATGAAGCTGTATTTCAGATAAAGTCCAAGTAGAGAATAAAACTCTTTGATTTCAGTATTCTGAGACCCAAATGCTTCCTAAAATTATTCCTTGTTAGTGGACTATTTTCTCTCCTTTTAGCATTCTACTCACCAAGCAGACTCTGAATGACTGCACATGGAAATCAACGTAAAATATTTGCATAATAGCTCTTCTGTGTTAGTGTGACAAGGGCTGAAAACACAGTCAGCATGAATTAAAATGTGCTGAGACCAGTAGTTTCTCTGGTAGTACTAGATTCAGTGTTCTCTAAGGATGTGCTTGTTCTTTCCACACTTTTGGTTATCTGAGGTTCCTTGTAAATGCCAAGTGAACATGCTATATCTAGAAGTAGCATTCAACACACTAAATTACTTCTACTACATGACCCATATTTTACAGAATGTTTGTTGCTTTATATGAACTAATTTTACAGTGTTATTTCTTCTGTTAGAGCGACTGATGACCAAGAACTCTGGCCACTGGCTTTTGATGGTTCATTATTTATATAGAATTCTTCTTTTAAGAAACAAAATTACTTTATTTTTTCTACAAAGTAATAAAATACAATACAACAATAACAGTACTAAGATACTGATACATGGATTTCTGCTTGTCTGATCTCAGCTATGCTATCCACCATCATTCATGAGATCTACTGTTTAAAGAGGCCTATGGAATGAAGAGAAAAGGAAGAAGTGTCATGTTCTCAAAGAGATTTGTGAAGTTTTGAGAGAGCAATTAGTTTAGCAATATGTTAATGCCACAGGGACAGTGGCTATTACTGTCAATATCCGTGCTTTGGAAATTTTGGACTCTTGGGTATCCACTCATCAAATTGAGGAAAGATCACTAGGTCTAGTTTCCCTGTATGCTGTATACTTGGAAAAAACAATAATTAGAGAAGAATAAAGTTATACTTGGGTGTATCTAAAATGCATTCTTTCTGAAAGCTCTATAGGTAGGATTTTGAGGGTCATCACATGAAATGCATTCTCCCCTTCTGTGTTATCCTTCAGCTTCATCTAACTCTTTGGTAAACTCTGCTAGAAGGACCTTAAGAGAGATCATTTTGAGAAACAGGAGGTGGAGTAATACAAGCAAATTTGGTTTTAACACATATCCTCTTCTCTGCAGATGCATCTGCATAGTAAGTGACTCATTTCTCAGAACATCCAGAAACATTAGTTATTAATACAACACAGAAATAAAGTGATTGGATCAAAGAGGCACATGATACTAAGGTGTAGGAAGACAACCACACAAATTAAGAGGACCCATGATTGCTGTCTTCCTCTACCCAGTGAATGCTGGTATGACATTTCACAAAATATGGTCAGCAGGCTTCTCATGTCACAGTAATCTAAGACTCTATATAAGGTTGTTGTCTCTGGTTGTATTGCACTAGTATGTTGAGGTGGGATGATCCTTAGGTTCTGGCTGGATCACATTCTTCCATGATCAACATAGTAATAATGGTTTATTTCAAGTTATAACTAGAAGTAGTGGGTTGGGATGTTCCTCTGTTGACAGAGCGCTTGCCTGACATAACCATGAAGCAGTGGATCTGTGAGTCAGGTGTTTTTAGACACCTATAACACCAGCAGTTGGGAAGTAGAAACAGGGAGATCAGAAGTTCAGCATCGTCCTCAGTTGTAGAAAGAAGCTTACCTGGACTAGGAAAGATCTTCTATGAAAAACAAAATGAAAAGATGAAAAATAAATAAGACATCTTCTGGGGAGCAAGCATCTGGCAGGCAATTAAAAATGTGAGTGTGGTGGACAAGCATGTTTTAACCTTTATCTTAGGCTATATTTTTGCCTAGTCTTCTGAGATTCTGTCTTTAATGTTTTGCTCACACTTGAGAATAAATGTGCATGTGCATGGCTAGTGCTTTTCAGTCTTTTATGCAACATAACTGAATTCCTAGCAAGGAGCATGGCTCCAGAAATGCTTGACTGGTTATAATCTGAGACTTCAATGACCTCGGCTTGCCATTTCATGTCACATGAGACTTTGAAGTGGTGCTGCTCAAGGGGATAGAAACAATGTGACCATCCGCATCAGCCACTGCTACAGTAATGCTGTGTCAGAACTCATCTTTTTCTTCTGACTTCACAACTTCAAGCAATTGGATAACTTCAGTGGGACTTAGGACTCTATACAACAGCAACATGGCCACCGAAATAATTAGGATTCACAGTTAAGGCACAGCTTTCTTGGTTGAAAACTTTTCTTGCTATACATCTCACTTTAACTGAAGGATTTCTCATCGATTAGCTAGGGCATTTGAGTATGATGTGTTTCATAAGTAACATATTTTATTACAGAAGTTAGTAGATTAAAATTCCTGGGACAACACTGGTATAACACTATGTCCTTGTTAAAAAAAAAAGATCTAAAGCCATAACCTTGTGTAATATTCATGTAAAGAAAAAAGTTGTAATAATTTTTACAATACAGCTAACAACTGCAAGTATATTAAAGGACACAGAATGTCTTAGAAGACATAGAATTTGTCATCATCTCTACATCATTTCTAATGATACTTTTTCCTTTTACTATTTTTAGTTTTTAGGTCAAATAGTCTTGCTACAGCAGTACAGCAAGTCTGTGCTTCCAGAAGTTACAGCTTTAATTGCAGCAACTGGCATTTCTCTTATTGGGCGACCCTATTCCATGTAGCTGCTGATGGAAATGAGTTCACATGGTAAACCACTGACTCCATTTTAGCAAACTTTGAATGTTAATATGAGCAAAAGGCGATACTGAACGTCTTTCTGTGTTCACTGATTAAAATAATAACAAAAATAACAAAGAAGCATATTTTTATTAAGGATATCAGCTCTTCCACCATTAACAGAACCTCAAAGTGTTGAAATTTAAACTAATAGAAAATAAACACTTTACTTCTTTGAATGAACTTAATTTTTATTAGTATTTACTTTGTTCATTTAAATCAAGTCTATTCCTCTATTTGGCAAAATGCAATGGGAATATGCGACTTTTCTACAAATGTATGAGTTCTTAATTCTTTCCCCAACATCCTTGGTTTTGCTTGTTTATTTCTTATTTCATTTAAGTTAATTTACTACATGGTATCCTTCTTTCATGATGATGGGGACTGAAGAATCTTCAGCTATATTAGAGGAAAAAACTGAGCTACTTGCCTGGATTCTGGTAGGTTGTTTCTTCCCCAGTCATTCTTAAAATTTGTGGCCTTTTATTATGTAACAATCCTTAATATTTGATACTAGACAAACTAATTAACCAGTTTTGGAGAAAGATTCCCAAACACGTATACAAATATGTAACTGCATGTACACACACACACACACACACACACATACACACACATACACACACACACACACACACACACACACATTGCAATCATCCTTTTGATGCAAGGTCTCTAATTCATAAATTCAATCAAACATAGATGTGAAATCAATGGAAAATTCTTAGGAAAATTTTCTGTACTGAATATGTACAGTCTTACAATGTGAAATAACTACCTATATTGTGTTTGTTATTACAAGTGATATAGACATGAATAAAAATGCACAGAAGTGTTTTGAATGTTATATGCAAATCTATTTGAGGTGTTTGCTTTCTTTTGAGAAGTGCTGGGCATGGAACTCAGAGCCTTGCACAAGATCAGCAGATGCTGACATGTTTCCCCAGCATGCAATCTCTTACTGGTTTGTTCTGTCTGGGGTGTCAGTTTCTCCTGCTACTTCTTTCCACTTGGAAAACATTTTCCATTTACATGTATTTTGTACCAGTCATTGTACAGTATAGACAATTTGTGACAATAATAGTGGTAAGAACTCTGATGGAGATACCCAAAGTATGTAGAAATATAGAGGAAGGCATCTAAGTGAGAGGAAAGCTCAGAGATACATAGCAACACGGGCTTCCTAACAGGTGTCACTGAATTTCTTCACAATCTAGTGGAGCCTCTAGACTTTGTCTTTGAACAATTTTAAGGGAGTCAGGAATAAGAAAACACAGTTGTCAAAATATTTTTCAAAATACATTTGTGCTGCTTTATTAAAGCAATAAATAACAGGCTTCAAAGGCAGACATAACAACTACTATAATTTTGGAGACTAATGTATGTACACAATATTTAGATATATAAACATGACAGTGTTAAGGTGGCAGAAAAATAACCATGATTTCCTCACTGTCAAATTTTTAGGGAGCTGAGGTACATGGGTAGATGTTGGCTGATATCTATAATTGGAGAACTATCAAAATTAAATTTGACTTTGATTAAAGTAAAAAGTAAACTATCCCATACAACTTTCTCTATAGAATGATGTTTTGGGAGACCACACTATGAATCCTGCTGTGGAATTCATTATTACCTAAAAGAATTACAAACTCATAGAAACAGAAAGCAGAATCATAGAGATTGTGTTGGAAGAATGAAAGGAAAGAAGTGTTCAAAGGAACAACAGGTCAGACAGTTAGAAGGATTAATCTATGTCTGCCACATAGCAGGCATAATATTGTAATTAACTGCAATTCATTTATTTCAAAATTGCTACAGGAATAGATTTGAAACAGTCTCATTACTAAAAATAAGGCATAAAATAATAGATACATTAAAGAGTCTGATTTAACCATTATCCAATGTAAACATACGTATGAATCACATTGTATTTCATAGACAAATACAATTATTGTTAATGAATAAATTCATGTCAGTGCAGCTCAGGTGGAGAAGGGAATAGACGTGCTCTGCATAGACGTTTCACATCATTCATAGAGCCTCGGGATTCCAAGCATCCTGAAGGGCTTTTGCTTCTTTCATCCACATTCTTTTACTCTTCGTCTCTTTCATTTAAAGATTTGCTCTGTGTTAGACAAGGTGGAATCATCCCTATTAATTATTCTTTGTGATATCAAATATGATATAGAATTTTGCATTATAAACACATATTTTTGCTTTTGAACCATGGTTTTTCTTTGGAAATTTCACCTATAATAAACCTAAGGGTCAGCAAACTTTTGAAATACTATGGTTTAGATCTGGACTGTACCTAACAGGTCCATGTACTGAACTTGGCTTCTAAATTGTCACTCTTGGGAAGTGCTAGAAAGACTAAAAGGTGAGACCCACTGAGTGTCATTAGGTCAATGAGTATGTTATTCAAGAGGACCCTGAGAACCAAATCTCTTTCTTTCTCTTTGTTCTGTGACCATGAGGTGAATGGCTTTGCTCCATAGGATGATCACCCACTGATACATTGTCTTGCTTCAGCCATGAAGCTATAAGGGCAATTAATCACAGAGGAGACCCTCCAGAAATGTGAAGTGGTAAAAGCCTTTTCTCGGCACATGTTGAATACCTCAGGTGCTTTTCCTTTGTCAAGTAAAGCTAAACAGTTAATACCAGTCATCCTTCATTATTTAATTATATATTCCAGAGCTGAATTTTTCTAGTTGGCTTCATTTTAAATTGCTTACATAATTTACATTTATTTCAAGACGTAATTCATACACATAAATTATGTTTATACATAAATTGTATATATCATGAAAATCATTACAACATCAAACATTATGCTATCATTCTACAGAAAGTCAAAGCCTTACTGAAATTTTGTGTATTCTTTTAGATTTATATAGTTTACATATGTGTATATATAAGTATATATTAAATATGAAATATATATAAATGCATGTAATATATAATTTGATGTTTTCAAAATAATATATACAAAAATTGATTCAATAAGCTGAATACAGTGTTTGTTTTTATGTTTTGACATCTGTAGCATTCATTTTATCAGTGAATAAATTGAGAATTTATTATTTTAGCTGATTTATAATTTGATAAGATTTCTGGGGTTATAGAATCAGCTCAGTAGCAGAGATGCATTCCTACATGTATGAGACCAAAATTTTAATACCCAATATTGAAAAAGCAATTATTGTGTAACAATTGTTTGGTATTCTTCAAATTTTTCAAAATAAATACATCCTGAAATAAAAGAGAGTGAGTCTGAAGTGGTAACCTGCTCTAGAGGTGCATGGGGCAATGAAAGATAAGTGGTTAAATATCAGGAAGATAAAATTAGTGGGAAGGAGGTGGGTAAGTGTGTATCTCTCTGCTTGACTTGCTGCCTGATACAGCACAGTGACATGTCAGAGGAGAGATGGGCTGTCAGGGGCTGGGCAATCAGCTTCCTTCCTCATAAGCCACAGCCTGTTAATTTCCAGGTGTCTCACCATTTCCTTGTTTCTTCTCTTCATTGCTCATGTGTTACATTTGCTCTCCAGCAGTGGAAAGGGAACTAGGAAACAAACACAGGCATGAGCCCACAGTCAACTACTTGACTGTCCCTGTTGCCAATGACTGAGCGCCCTTCAGTGAGCTGTGAAGGTTAGTGGCTTCTGAATTATGTTACTGCTCACTTTTATTTCAAGTGACATTCCTGAGGCTATTTTAGGACACAACGGAGGACATGCTCAAGGTCAGGCAGATTACTGAAGTAAAATACAAAAAAAGTGAGGAGTCTATAAGGAGTCATGTTGTAAACCCATTTAGGTGGAGAAGGCACTTAGTCAAAATGGCCATACCAAGTGTGAATACGCCCTTCTCAGGTGGAGGCCTGGGATTTCATAGGTCTCACAGACAGACCCATGACCGACAGCCTTGTCCTCAGTGACAAGCAGCCTACCATCTTGGGAATTCAAGACTGAGCATCTGTTTGTTCATGGGAACCTACAGTGTCTGTTGTGGATTTCTTAATACATTGGATTACATTCTGTCTCCAAATACTTAATCATGAAAAATTTTGAAAAAATAAAACTTTTTTTTTCCAGTTGGAAACTTATCTACAAATAAACTTAAGGAAATTTCTAATTGGGAATAAAAAACTTTAAAACATAGGGTGACAATTACAAAATGAATAAGAAGGAAGTTTAGTGACTTTCTGGCTTTATTCTACTAGCAATGTCTTCTCATTAACAACAATTGAACTTTGTTCACCGCTCAGTGTGGAGTCCTGTAGGAGATCACTGAGCACTGCTTGCTTTGAAAATAATATGTATTATAAAGGAGGGGAGGATCTTTCAGGAGCTCACTAAGCACTGCTTGATTTAGTGTAATGTAGAGGCTTGCAGGAGATCCCTGAGCAGTGCCTGCTTTGGTGTAACATGGGGATGGGCTTGTATGTATTCATGTGCTCTCCATCTTCACTGACTTTTCCAGAGGATGGTAGACATTCACCTTTCATCACCATAGCCTGCAGTCCCTTGCATTTCTCTTTCAGTGAAACAAAAAGATGAAGAGGCTTGTAAGGTCTCAAGAATTATCATCTGATTTCTATAGCTAAAAAGGCTGAAAATGACCATCTTCAAGAAAGAGACATTAGGGGGCTGGAGAGGTGGCTCAGGGGTTAAGCCTCTGCCTTCCAGGCGGAAGGTCCTGAGTTCGGATCCCAGACCCCACGTATAGACCCCGGGCAGACCCGGGCAGAAGCCGGGGAGGCCTGCGTTTCTGGTCCTGGTAGGGCGGAGCCTGTGAATCCCGGAGCAGAGTAAACAAGGAGGTGGAGGCGTCCGTGGTGGTTCCCGAGTTCATCCGTGGTTCTACATACACACGCATGCGCACACATGCACAATTGAATAAATAATAAAAAAATAAAAAATTATTTTAAAAAAAGAGACATTAAAGATTCTTGTTAATAAGCCTTGGATTATAAGGGAGACTTATGCTTCCTTTTTAGCACAGGAATCACATCTCTCAAGGTAATTTCTGATCAACATGATATGTTACTTCAAAATCTCTTTATTTAGGAGTTAGAAATATTTGTTAGAAACAAACACGGTCCCAATAAATATGATGGATATGTTTTTATATCTCATACTCTATGCTATTTAAATTTTATGATCAGAGACAATCATTTCCATTACCCTTAGAGTCTTTTTGAAAACCACACCTGCAGAGTGGTTGACTATTGTGACCATTAGATATGTTGTGGTGATTGATTCACACATGAGAAGAGCAGAAACTAACAGACTCTGATGTCCACATAATGTAGCATGCTAAAGCACCTATTTCTTTTTCCACAAAAGTCTAAGGAATTCCTAAACTCAGGTCAGGTTTGAATATTCATGTAGATGTCATTCATTAAGGTATATTTTCCTCTATTCTCATCCCTCTGCTAGCTCCTCACTCCTTTTTTAATTTCCATTTTTAAAAACAGAGGTAATCATGACTGTGAGGTATGTACAGCAATATAACATCAACCACTAAAAATGGATCAAATAAGAAAAGTAGACTTGAGGCTTTAGGGCCAGATTTGATTATTTCTTGCCATATAACCTTAAGCAATTTTTATATTTTATTCATTTTATGTTCTACATTTATAAAGTGGGAACTTTAGGCACTTGTGTTCTGCTTACTGATGGGATTGTTGTTGTAAAATCCAAATAAATGGACGTTCCTAAAGGCTCAGTGAACTTGAAATCATTAAACTCATGTTGCAGTCCCCTGCATGTTTGCTGATAAATGACCATCACACAGCTTAAGGGAACAAGTTTACTTTCTTACGACAGTCCGGTTACAGTTCATAGTCCAGCTTGACAGGAGAGCACGCACCAACACCAGGGCTGATGGAACTGGCCACCATAATGGCTGAAAGATGGACAATCCTTACTAACCAGACCAGCATGTCTAGCTAAGTATACAGAAGAATGCCCACTCTCTCAACCAGCTCTCTGTGACTTATCCAGGGCCTAATCCCACCCACCATGGGCTGGGTCTTCCCCACCAGCTGGACAATCTCCTACAGGTTTGCTCTGGGCTTAACCATCAACTCTCTACAACTGTTCCCAGAGCTCAAACCCTTAACAGTCAAGTTGACACCTGTGTTTAACTATGACAACTCATATTAGTTTAAGTGGTCAGAATAGATATGGTTTATTCCTGCTATATATGAGAACAATGATGAGGATACTGGAAATTCATTAACTCCTTTATAACTGAGATATACTCATTTTAAGTATCCAAGTTACTTCATTCATTTATTTAGTTTCTTATATTTGAGACATATATTCCAGGTTGAACTCAAACTCTTTTGTGTGGCTGAGGATAACCTTGAACTCTTAATTCTCCTGCTTCTATTCTCTAAATTCTGAGATTACCAATGTGTACTACCATGTTCACTTTATATGATATCGAAGGGCCACATCTGGACCCAGGACCTCCTTCCTGTAGACAAGGACTCTGTCAACTGAACTGCATTTTGGTGATTGATACACACTTGAGAAGAACAGAAACTAACAGACTCTGATATCTATATAATGTAGCATGCTAAAACACATACTTCTCTTTCTATGAAACTCAAAGTAAGGGAATCCTAAACTCAGGTCAGGTTTGAATATTCATGCAGACTAGAAATAAGCTAGAAATAAGCTTCTAAGGATTTTATAAGAATGTACAATGGATCTGAAGCATAAACAGTTGACTTTACTCAGTGTCTAGTAGTATCATACTGAAGGACACTAAGAGTAGAGCATTGGAGGTATGAGAAACATGTCAGATGACGACAAGGGACATCGAGTTGCAAAGATAATAAGACAGAAATAGCAACAACTGTACATGACCATTATTACACATTCTTATATTATGCAGACCACTGGTTAGTTAACATACGATTATTGCTCATTTACTCCTCTTAAAACCGCATTAGTGCTATAATTGTTAATTCCCTTCATGGATGAAAAAACTAAGGCATTAAGAGGGTAACTTACTTTTTAGTGCTACTCAAGAGAAAGAGAAGGGGCTCGTTTTCAGACTGTAACAGCCTGAGTCTTAAGTTACCATTCTGTATGCTCTCCTAATAAGGCAGGATAACTGTATCAATCATAGACTGCCCCTACTAGCTTTTGTCAATTTATTTCAGTCTTTGTTGGGCTGATCTGTAATGCATGCTACTTTGTCCTGTTTTTGTCCCGTTTATATTTATTTTTAATAAGCATTCTGAATATCTTTGCATATGGTCAATACCCTTTACCTTTGGTCTTTTGTAAGCTACATAGTATCATTTGTACACATTTTTCACTGAAACATTTAACTTTATTTTTTATTTTGGTAGCTTTCCAAACACAGAACGGTCACTATTTTTTCCATGTGTTTTGCAACTTTTTCCTTATGTTTATCTGTCTTTTGTGAATTTTTTTTCTATAGAACACTTTAAAGTTTTCATTTGCCTATGTGTATCAATCCTTATAAAATTCTGAGATTATTAACTTTCAAATCATGACCAGAATAGTTTCCTCCACTTCAACACGGTTTCTTTCAACTTATATTACTTATGGCATATTCATGTACTTAAACTTAACGTGGAAGTACTTATATTTCTGGCACACTTGGACATTTTATTTGTGATGCTAAAGAGATTATATCCTCTCTTGTTCCATAAGACAGACTCTTAATGGAACTATCTACTTGGTCCAAAACCATATATTATATAATCCACTTTTTTGTCATCCATTTAAAATTTTGCTTTGATTACAGACTCCCTTCCTACAAACACTACTTTCTAGGATCACTGTAATTTGTGTTTAATAGTCTCATATTAAACCTGTATTATATTACTTATTTGAGATAGTCGTGTTTTCTCTCCTACACAACATACAATCTCTACCTTACTGTAAGACATTTCCTGTTCCTAGTCCCTTCTCTACTCCCATTTCTGCTTTACAGACTCCAATGCAAGGTCTACTTACTCATCTTTTCAGTCCCAGACTCTGATGAAGTCAGTCTACACTTTTGCAGTCTGCATGCTCTCAACATTATCTCAGGACTGTTTCCAAACAGTGCAAAAATTTCACTGACATCTCTAGAGAATAAATGTCTGCTTAGAAATTCATTCTGGCTTGAGAATTGAATCAGTAATAAATTATCAGGGTTACCAAGATAGCTCTGCAGGTAAGGCACCTGCATGCAAACCTGACAATCTGAGTTTGATCCTGGGAGCCTACATGGTGGAAGGAGAGAACTGATTGCTGAAAGTTATTCTTTGGTCTTCATCTGCATTCTATGACAAGCAGCATTGTTATCTATCTATCTATCTATCTATCTATCTATCTATCTATCTATCTGTCTGTCTGTCTGTCTGTCTGTCTGTCTGTCTGTCTGTCTGTCTATCTATCTATCTACCTATCTATCTATCCATCCATCCATCCATCCATCCATCCATCCATCCATCTTTGCTTTGTATTCTGCTACCGAGGAAGAGTTATTTATTTTTTATTTATTATATTTATGTGAATTTGGGATCAAGGGTAGCTCCAAGTGGACGAGCTGACCACAGTGGCATAACCGTTGAAGTATCTATGCTCCTTACAGGACAGCAAGCTTAGGCAGCAACCACCAGCACTGCATCAGCATCTCAAGCATGCCGAGGTTTTTGATTTGGGGGCTTTGACACAGCATCTTAAAATATACCACCATATGGGTAATTTTATCCCAGGCATGAAGAAAGAGAACGGAATGAAAAATATGCACCTCTTTTGAAGATCTTTTTCCTCAAGGCATACCTAACAATTTTTGTAGCAGCTCATTAGGCAGAGTGGTATAACCTGGCTACATACTTGTTGAAAGCAAAGTTGATAAATGAGAGAGGTTTTGAAGCTGTATTCAGTGTTGACCCTGAAAGAACCAGCATTCTGTTCGGAAAAAAGAATGGTAAAAAGATACTGGTAGCCAACTAAATACCTTACTTGACTAGCCTCTAACTGGCTTCACAGACCTGTTAATGCAGGCTAGGAGGGAGGAGAGACTCTGAAGACAAGGCATTGACAACTCTTTCTGCTCCCCATTCCCTTTCAATACATCCCACACAGACAGTGACAATTCATTAGTCCTGGGACATAGTGGAAGAGGATTATATCATAGTTTATGGTGCACACTGATCTAATTAGATAGGTTAAGCTTACCATGTGTATGTGTGTTATACTACTCTGTCTAATGAGCTGCTACAGAAATTGTTAGGTATGCCTTGAGGAAAAAGATCTTCAAAAGAGGTGCATATTTTTCATTCCGTTCTCTTTCTTCATATGTGTGTGTGTGTGCGCGCACGTGTGTGTGCATGTGTGTTACTTATTTATAGAACAAGAATCTATCTAATAATATTTCTCCAACACTCCCTATTATCAAATACTTTTGCTGTGTAATTCAGACTTGCCTAGAATTCTCTGTAAGCCAAGCTAATCTTGGATTTACTGTTTACCATAATTAGTTCTCAAGTACTGGAATTACAATTGTGGGACACCATGAGCATTTCTTATACTTTTACATTTGACAAATCAAGATTCCAAGACCATTGCACTATGCTAAATTGGCTCAGTTTAAAGTGATGTCCTTTACTTGTATTCTTCTTACCATTTTTTGAGTGGATGTTAAAATATCTGTTCTTATCTAAAATGCTAATAATACAAAGTGGCAATCTTTTCCTTTGTCATATATGAATGTTCTCGGTTAAGGGAAAATAATGTTTAATATTCTTAAAAAAATGTTCTGCCATATGCAATCTAAAAATCTGAGAACTACAGGTAGTTAGTTATTCATGTTGGTAGGTGTTTGAGATAAACATCTATAAATATTTATATTTTAGTATTGATACGACCCTGTCTTTAAACAAAAAAACCATAATACCCTGGTTTTCTTGGATTCTCTCTTTAGCTTGGCATCAATGTGGATTCTATCTGAATACTATGGCAACCAACAGATAGGGGTGTGGTGAACACTGAAATGCATAGAGCAGAACACTTTAGCTGAACATAGAATAACAAACTTTATTTACTTTTTTCTTTATTGTCTCTTTCAAAGGTGCATTGCACTGCTTTCATCCACACTAGAGAGTTTGAGTGACTTGCTGTTGTCTCAAAGAAGAAAAGAGAAAAATCAGGATTCAAACAACTTTTTTCTCCTTCAGTAGGCTGTGCTGTGAATTGGCTCAGAGAAAAAAATCTATTCCTTTAACCCCTATAAGTAAAGCTGAAGTTCTGCCTTTGTTCCTTGTCAGCTTATTTTATGATCCAGGAAAGACCGTCTCCAACACTTGTGACACATTCCCACTGAAGAAACTGATCAGTTTCCTATGCTTTTCTACACTTGTGTTGAGGTAGAAAATAAGTAGTACATTGCTAATATTTAGTCCTAAGCTATGTTTAATATTTATGTAAAATATACATATATGTCTGCTTCTCTAAATTTTCAGAGTTTGTGAAATGAGTTTCGGGTCTTTCACCTCAAAACAGTTAAAGTAACTGAAAGACCTTGTATATCTATGGATGATGGTAGACTAATGCTAGGCTTCTTTCCAGGAGCAACCACAAGAGGGTGTGGCAAGGTAGTGTGTTCGAGGGTTCAGGACCACCTGTGGTGAGCAGCCAATGACAGCAGCCTTAATACACCAATAATATGTGAGAACAGGCCATTTATGTGCAATCTCTCTGCTTTGAAATATAAAATGTGTAAAAGCGAAAAACATTTTATGTGTGGAAGACTGTGCTCAAGTGAGGATCAGCACTAGAATTAATAGAATTTAAAAGCTTTGACTTAGCATTTCTTCCTCACTATTATATGTAATCATCATGTTGTTGAATTTGAAATGATTAACCAGCAACATGTTAAACTATTGTCTCAGAGACAACAAACTGCTTCAAATTCATCAAATTCAATGTTACTGGAAGCAGTAGAGGACTTTAGAATTAATCTCATGACCAAGCACATGGGCAAGGGAGATGCTTTTCCACAAGTATAGAAACTAATTCAAAGTATAACTCCACCAGATCCACACTGTAATTAAATGTCACTTTAGAATTACTAGTGGTCTAGCGCAGGCAAAAAGCATGCAGAGTCTTTGATAATATGAGGGGACAGTAAGGAATGCACGACAGGGAATGCAGTTATGATGTGGCAAAATGTTTCCTTAACAAAGTTTCTTCTTGCTCAGGAGCAGGAGGCCCTGTGCCTTGTAAATCAGGTTCACTATATCAATTATTTTTAGCACTTCAGAAATACCAAATTGCTGTTATTAATGCTCTTAGTGGTATGGTAGTATTCTGAGAAAGCCTTAACAGAGAGCTTACATCCTCTAACAAACAAAGAAATCGAAGTAACTAATGTGATTTGAGATAGTGATGAATCCTCTAAAAATGAATAAGGAAGTCGGAATGACAGCTCAAGAATGAGTGAGAAGGCTTCGGGTTCCTTGGAGTGAGGTGGGAGTGTTGTACCCATAAGCCTCCTGCCTTAAGGTGAAATGAGAAAAGTGTGAAGACGCCCAGGACTTCATCAGTGGATGGATAAGGAATCTCAGTCTATCTCTCTGTCTTCCACTTAGGTGAAATTAGTTTGTTCATGGAAAAATAATGCCTCTTTAAACAAAACAATAGAGGCATAGCCAATCACTACTTTTTGTTCAGGGCTTTCTCTAATAAATTCTTCATGGCTGTCATTTTAATGATGGAGAAACCAGTCCTGGAGTGGGATGCATTCTAAAGAGAACACAGAGCCTCTGAGGAGACTGCATGTGGCGAGGAAGGCAGGAAACATCTGTGAGCCGCAGGAGAGCCATGGTGCTGTGGTGGAGCAGTGCTGCCAACTTGCCACGTTGTGTCATTTACCACAGCTGGAAGAAGGTTGCTTAACACATACTGTGCCATATGGCTTGGGTAGAAGAGCGTCTTCCTCACCTGGCCAAATGCCCAGCCTCCATACTTCTGCCACATTTTCTAGGCAGCTCCTAATGACTAGTCTTATCCAGTTCATCTACGGTTCTAACCAGAAACTTGAGGATGTTGAAGGCTAAGCATCCCTACTCTGCACAACCAACTCATATTACTGGACTTCCTCCTCCTGTTAACCTACCTATTAGATTCTCAGAATTTCATTATCATTCTTTATACCCACGAAGAGAGACGAAAGTGAATATCCAAGAAAAGATTTGTTAAATTCATCTACACTGAAAAATAAAGTACTGCTTTCTTAAAATGTTGCTCTCACTGATTTTTCTCAGGAAACTTTGGATTTTATCTAATTCAAGAGAATGTTCGGGAAAACAAAGAAACAAAATCTGCACAGCAACAATACCTGGGCTATCTCACTCTCCAGCTCCCAGGTACTTACATATACATGGAAAGCAGGTTAATTTAGTCATTTACACAGCACCAGCAAGGCAAAAGCAAATTCAAGTGCACATTCCTAAGACTTAAATATTTCCAATCTGAGACACTTGTTGTTACTCCAAGTTATAGGAAATATTCATATATACATACCAGAACATTTTTCTGTACCATCATAAATCTCCTCATAAATTTCTCCCTCCTTCTCTCCATTTTTGCTTCTTTTATTTCTTCTATACTTCCTTCATTCACTCCCTTTCTTTCTTCCTTCACTCCCTTTCTTTCTTCCTTCATTCCCTTTCTTTCTTCCTTCATTCCCTTTCTTTCTTCCTTCCTTCCTTTCTTTCTTTCTTTCTTTCTTTCTTTCTTTCTTTCTTTCTTTCTTTCTTTCTCTCTCTCTCTCTCTCTCTCTCTTTCTTTCTTTCTTTTTCTTCTCTCCCTTCTGCACTTTCCTTTTCTCTCCCTCACATCCCTTCCTCTCATCCTTCCTCTCTTTATCTTCTCTCCTTCCTTTCTACCCACTTTACCTACTTCCCTCCTGCCCTTCCTTCTTTCCTGCCATCCATCTCTCTTTCCTTTCTTTTCTCTTTCTCATCCTTCCTCTATCCATCCGTCCATCCCTTCCTGTCTTCCTCTTTTCTTTTCCCTGTTCTACTTCCCCACTTGCTCTCTCTTGGGCATATGCTTTTTTATATACATTGAAATAGATGGTAAAGATAAATGAGAAAGGTAAAGATTCTGACTTTCAGAAACTGGCAGCTAGATGACTATATTGAGAAACAGATAAAACTAATAAGAGCAAAATTGCAACATAGATATACAGGCAAAAGGTTCAAGGAGAAAGCAGCTCATTCTTTTTTTTTTTTAATTTTTTTTTATTATTATTTATTATTCAACTGTGCGATGTGCGTGTGTATGTGTGTGCGCGTGTGTGTCTGTGTGTGTTGTGTGTGTGTCGTGTATATGTAGAACCACGGATGAATTCGCGAACCCCATGGACGCCTCCACCTCCTTCTGCCCCGGGATTCACAGGCTCCGCCCTACCAGGACCAGAAGCGCAGGCCGCCCCCGCTTCCGCCTGGCGTCTATACGTGGGATCTGGGATCCGAACTCAGGACCTTCCGCCTGCAAGGCGGAGGCTTAACCCCTGAGCCACCTCTCCAGCCCGAAAGCAGCTCATTCTATGTGAGAGAATTAACAGTACATTACAAAGAAGATGCAGCTTTTTAGTTGCTATTGGAAATTAGAATACTTCAGATAACAGGCAACTTGAGTACAAAATATTGTCATCCTGAAAAACATAGTAAAATCTGAAACAAATATGAGGCCCCTGGGACCAAGGTAGACTCTGTGAGCACTGGGTGAGGCAAAGACAGAAAAATCAGACCACACATTTTTAGTGCTCTATCATTCATCACAACACTCTTTCTAATGAGTTTCTTGCAAACAATTCCCTTTCTGAACTTTCTTAGGGTCTGGTTTCTGCCCACTTCTGTTTTGTCTCTTGGTTTGTTGAATCTGTCAGTGTTGATTTCTCTAAGGCCTGGGTCTTTCCCCACATTCCCTGATTCTGTCTCTTCTCTGTGGACAGGCTCCTTCTGAAATGCCATGAGCTTTGGTACAAGTGCTAAACTGCCTGGTGTAACTTACAATTTCTTCTCTCTTTGCTTGTGTGAGTCTGTTCTTCTGTTTCCTCACTTGAAATAGGACCTACTTGAGAAGGGTGTGTGAGTCATAACAAATAATTTAAGACACGTGTGCTGAAAAGAGTTAGCATGACACAGTATTTTATCCTTATAAGTATGAACTTGGGTTGATATCTGAGAACTTGGATTTTGGGAGGGTGTCTACCCACTGTCTTGATTAGCAAGCTTATGTTGTTATGCCATCTATGAAAAGAGTGTGGTTTGTGCTGCCATCATTCAGATACTGGAACTCATGCCATCATTTAGACACTGTAATTTGAGGCTGCTTGTGCAACCAGTTCCCCAAATAAAACTTCTCAATACTAGGCATCTAGTGATTAATTGTCGGAGAGCAGCATTTCACTTGCTAATGCAATTCACTGTTGAAAGAATTTGATATATTTCTTCTTCCACTGGAAAATGCTGACTATTGAATTTGAATGCTTTTGTGTCATGGTTTGAATGCATGTTATCTCCCCTGCCCTCTCCCTGCATGTTCAAGCATTTGCATCCTTAGCTGTTGTTCATGTCTGGGAAGGTCATTTCAAATTTAGGACCCTTCCTGGAGGAAGGGTCCGACCTTGAGGTTTGGTGACCCAACCCTACCTGACAGTTTGCTCTTGCTCTCTTTGCCTCGGTGGTGTTGGCAGAGAACTAAAGCAGTCTCCTCTGGCTCCTGCTGCCCCCTCCATGTCTTTTCCAATTTAATAAGCTCTGTTTTCCTTCTGCAACCATAAATAAAATAAATCTCCCTTCCTTCAAGTTATGTTTGAGTGTTGTCCTCATAGCAACAGAGAAGAGTAACTATAACACCCAGTTTTCAATATTTTAGAAGAGGTGAAGAAGGATTTACAGACATTCTCATCAAATATTTAGTAGAAGTCATATAGAAAAGTCTATAGTTCTGGGTTTTTTAAAAATTTTTTTATTATTTATTCATTTGTGTGTGTATGTGTGTGTGCACGAGTGTGTATGTATGTATGTGTATGTGTGTGTGTGTAGAACCACAGATGAATTCAGGAACCACCATGGACGCCTCCACCTCCTCCTTGTATACTCTGCCCCGGGATTCACAAGCTCCGCCCTACCAGGACAGGAAACGCAGGCTGCCCCCGCTTCCGCCCGCGTCTATAAGTGGGGTCTAGGATCCGAACTCAGGACCTTATCTGCAAGACAGAGGCTTAACCCCTGAGCCACCTCTCCAGCCCCAGTTCTGGGTTTTTTAATGAGACAATTTTTATTACTGATTCCGTCTCCTTACTCATCATTAGTTTGTCCAGACATTTTAGAAAACTTATATAGTACTGTCATGGGTTGAAATGTGAGTTGTCCCCCACAGGCTCATATGTTTGAATCCATAGCCATTGTCAGTGTTTTTGAAAGTCATGGCATCTCCATGAAGTGGAGCCTTGCTGGAGAAAGGCAGTCCCCGAGGGTGGGCCTTGAGGTTAGTTAGTACCACTCTGTGTGAGTGAGGGAGTCTGCTCTGGAACTCGCAACAGCACTCAGCCTCCATGATGTCCACGCTGACCTAATCCTGCTCCAGCTTCTGCCAGCCAAGCCAGGCCTTTTCCCATAATGAACTGTATTTCCACTGTGGAACTATAAGCTCAATGAATCTCCCTTTTGCCCATTAAGTTGTTTAAACCTCAGTGGTGTTTCACAACAACAGAAAATAACTGGTAATGGTACAAGTATATACATTTTGTACTATATAAGAGAACCCATACAAGTATGGGAGTAGACCCACATAATGACAATCATTACTTTAATAAATAATCATACTAAGTAACATGAACAAAGGCTTTGAATAACTTTTTATCAGTTCTTCAGAAGTTCATAGCAATGTTCCAATTTTTATTGCCTAATTTTCTGAACATTTTGGACACTGTAACTAGATACATTACATGACCATTACATAAAGAAAGTTTGATAACTTGGACAGGTAACTTTCTTTTTCTTTCTATTATTTTTGTTTTTATAAGACATAAACTACATTTTAAGTTTTCTACTATGAAACTTATTAGCTTTGAAGATCATTTGCTGCAAAATAAATCACATTTATTATTGCTTTAATTCAGAATTTATCTTTATTTGAATTTAACTCTAGTATGGCAACATCACAGCAAGAGATTAATATGGTAAATGGTTAATGTAAGTAGCTTGAGGACTAACAAATTTCTTTAGCTTGAGATTTTCCTTTAGCTTTCATATCTTTTTAGTGCACTTACCCATCTGAATTTGGGTGGATGAATAACAATTTGAAACACACACACACACACACACACACACACACACACACACAGAGATGTGTGTGTGTATATATATATATATGCAATATGATTCATGGTTAATCTCAGACTCTAATGTTAGTATAGATGTTTTTGCTTAATATCAATTCTATTTCTTACACAGGCTGGGAAAATTGCTCAGATACTTTAAGACCCAGTCCTCCCATTTGGTAAAAAAAGATGATTACATTAATTGTAATTTATATGTTACCCTAAGGTAAACTTGAAGCAAGATTTATAAAGTGTTTAATAGTTTCTAATAGGGCCTTTGACACATTTTACTGTTTCTGTTGCAACTATAATAGCCACCTAATCTAGTTGAGGTATATTTATACATGAAAAATATGCATGGGTATTTAGGAATGCTGGATATTTATGTGTAGAGTTGCCTATCTTTTTTTTTTTTTTTTTACAAAGTATAACATTTTGGTTCAAAACTTCTCTTTGCCAACTAAATCAGAACTAGCGTTTGAGTATGAAAGTAATTATTACAGTGTACTATGCATACCCCAATATTCTAACAGTATAAAAATCTAGGATAGATAAAACAACTATCATTCGCTGCATTCACAATTGTCATTTGTTGCATTCACCTATAGCAAATGTAATAGTTTAGAAGAAATCCTTTCATCTCTCTTACATTGTGGATGCTGCACTTTGAGCTGTGCTCATCTATGTGGTTCTTCTGACCTCAACTGGACTCATATGATATCAGTCAGTCCTGCTGAGGACCAACAGGTTTATAAGGGCTGGAGTTGCAACCACTCATCTTTGTTTCACTTTATTTGGGATTTTACAGCAAGCAAACCTGAGCTTTGTAAAACGGCAGTTTAAAGCAAGAGGAGGCATACGAGACTACATGAATTTGTGACAGAATAATATGCTACTGGTGAAAAGAAAGAGAATTCCAACTCAGATTGAGCTGTAAAGAAATGTATAAAATTAAGAAAAGTGAGCACAATGTTTAATCTGATCCAGCAGAAATGGCAGTCCAGTGCACATGTACTGATGAAATTTCTGAATGGTGAAAAGTTCTCAGCAATTGATTAAAATATGGGAAAACTCAATTTTTTTGTAAACTGTGTTTTTATAATTGTTTATACTTTGATCATTATGTATACCAACTAATCATGCACATTTGTGATGTTAATTTTGCATTGTAAGTAATTTTAAGTTTAAACACTTTAACTTCTTAACCAGAAAGAGAATTTCCCAAGAATAATTTCCCAAGAATAAAATTGAAATGAAACAAAAGATATTATATTCTCTTTGCTGATGCTGATTTAACATCTGCTTGCTTTTTGCATCTTTCAGCTCCTAGGTATAGCTTACTTTGCATAAGATCAGGTATGACATATACATAAAACACAGACTTAACTATACACATATTTCAGTTTGAAGACTGAAGAAAGACACTGGCTTGACCATGAACGGGTCTGCCTTTTATTTCTATCTGTCCAAGATTGCAATAGGCCTGTTCGTGTGATAGAGACAAAATTCTTTATTCGAAGAACCTATATAAATGTTCATTTTGCCTCAATATTATTACAGAAAAATAACCCAAATCCAAAAATATCATACAGAACCATTTTTTAAACACATTTTGTGTGTGTGTTGTGTGTGTGTGTGAGTGTGTGTGTCTGAATATATGTCAGAGGGCTCTGTGTCCCTGTGAAAGACCAAGGGTGACTTCAGGAATCATCCTGAATTAATTCTACCTCCTTTGTGCTTAGTTCTGGAATTTGCCAGGCTTGGCCCAGCAGGGGTCAGAACTACAGGGTGCCACCACCTGGTATTTTCACGTGGGACTTAGGATGTAAACTCAGGACCTTCTGCTTGCGAGGCAGCGTCTTAGCTCCTGAGCCATCTCTCCAGCCCATCCAGAACCATTTTTTGGATGAAATATCTGGTTCAACTGTCACATGGCCTACTAGCGGAAACATGAAATTTACTGTCATAGATCTCATTTATTTTAGGAGCATATTCTGCTTTCTAATATTCCACAAACCGATCAGATTAGTAATGCTATTGAACTACATTTTCATCTTGATATATACTTTGGCAAGTATATTTAGAACTAGAAACCTCAGCTTATCTGCCAATCTCACAAGAGCAGACTTGTCTAAACATAGAATTGTAACATAAGGAACATGCCAGTGACATCAGCAATCTCGGGACCAATCAGCAGTATCTCTCTCTCATTGTTCCCTTTGTAGGAAGATGTGTTTACTTGCATATCTCACTTCCTCACAAAGGAGATTTTCGATATGTATCAATAGAAAAAAAATAAAACAGATGCTTGTTATCTTCTTTAAGATACCAAATATTTTCACCCAATTTTATTTGTTTATTGCTAATAACAAAAGCACAGCAAGTAATTATCAATTTAGAGCTCTGACTCACGATTATAATACAGCTTACAACTGAAGAACTATATCTGTGAAGTTAGCGTGCTGAATGACAGCAAAAAGGAAGGACTGAGTTTTATGTGAAACATTCCTGGAATGCTGATCTAGCAGTGCTCGGGAGTCAGATCTCCAGGAGGATCATTAGTGCTCTCTGGCCAGCCTGCCTAGCTTAATTTGTGAGCTCCAGGCCAGTGAGAAAACTTCTCTCACAGGAGGTAGAAGGCATTCCTAGGATGGTAACCAAAGTTGTCTCCTGGCATGCATGCACAAACACACACACACACACACACACACACGCACACATGCACACACACATACATACATACACACATACACATACACACACTCATACATACGCACTCATACACATACATACACACACGCACACATACACACATATACACACATACACAATACACTCACACATACACACACATATACACTCACCCACACATACACACACATACATACACACTCACACACATACATACACATATACACACACTCACACACACATATATGCATACACACATACACACACACACATCTGTTGGTAGGGTATGCTAGAACTGAAAGAATGACTTCTTTTTTTAAAAAAATATTTATTTATTATTATTTTTCCCACTCATACAAACTTAATAGGTACCCCAGTCCCTTCCCTCCCTCCAACCCTCCCCGGACCCCCTTTTGACCTTAAATGTTCCTCAGAATCCATTATGACAGCAGAAAAGAGAAACAGAGTCCAGGTTGCTAAGGTGCAGGCCGAAATAGGTAATAAATTTGCAGATAGCTATTAACGGACAAAGTCTGCTCCTGTGACTAATTAGCTCCCATGAACTCCCTCCTGTATATACTTCAACTCCCACCAACAAGAAAAGCAATGCAGTTAGGGCACCCTGAAAAAGAAGTAACCTTATTGTTTCCATGGCTTGTTAAAAATTTCATTTCTTTCTCATAAAAATAAGAAGTCATATTTTTTTAATTAATGATTGAAAATAAAATTTGCTTCCTAATCCTATTTACTTTCTTATTTGGAGCAGATTACAGCATAATCCTTCAAGAACTAGGACCTTGAGCTACTTCCTCTGAGAAAGCTCTATTTGATCTAGTATCTATGTTACAGTAAGGGAGCATCACAACACATTTGACTGACTTGTGCAGTTTTTGCCTCTAATTGTGGAAAGAGGTTAAGGAAGCAGGAGGGCTGTAGGCATTCCATTCACTTTTAAATGTTCTTCATCCATAGCTAGCATTTGACCCCGCCTAGCAGTTTTGGGCTTAGTGTATGAAGATATCTGGTGATCAACAGTAGCATATTTCATACTGGTCAACTATATGAAAAATAAATTACCTTTGCTGCCTCTCAAATGGAGTGAGAATTAGCAGCATTATTGAAAAGGTACACACTTATAATTCTTCTTGGGGGTTTTAGTTCCCTTAGGTTTTTATTTATTACAAGCTATCTCTCCTATGCATATTATTAAATGGAGGTTTTATCGCTAGTTTACAAGAAAAAATAGCTTTTTTCATTTTTTTGATGAAACAGGTGACAAGGAAATGATTTCTAACTTGCTAAAAGAAAAAATAATTATGAATTTATTTAGCTATATCTTTATGTATTACAAATTATTTTTATGTACTATCTCTTTATGTACTGGAAATTATTTTTGACAAAGACACTTGCAGACAAGGAGTAGCTAATAATAACTAAGTTCAAACAAAATAAAGTAATATATCTGTATTTCCTGAGTTTGCATACAGTATTTCCAAAGTACATTTCGCGCTGACATTTTTTACTCGTTTGTGTTTTCAGACAGGGGTCTCTTGATGTAGCTTAGTCCTCCTGCCTCATTCTCTCAAGTATACAAAGTATATGTGTACACCACCAGGCCTGCCTTCCATAGCATTTCGCCATTCGGATTAATCAATGCACATTTTGATGCTTTGTGAAAGGAATGCTGAGCACGCTAAGTCAACTTTTTCTCAGTGGCATAAATACAAAGATTCAGGTTTTAATGTTTCTAAAGTATCTATGTTATAGTAAGTGAACATCAGAAGATATTTGACTGAAGAATCTGAAAGAGATAAGGATAAATAATGCTAATATGATAAATTTTCCTGGAAAAATAGTTTATATATGTAAACTATATATATTATATATATAGACACACATACACACACCAGATATTAATACTGATTATACTAAGAATGACAAACTTATGTTTGATGGGTTTTTGATACTTGCTTGGACATACATTTTTTAACATATTTGCATTTTCTTTCATTTTTGCATTTTTATAGAGTATTATTTTGTAATTAGAAAAAGTTGTTATATTGATATGTGTTTTATATGTCATTATGGCTTTAAGCACTAAGAAATCTAAGGTCAGAAAATACAAATATATATATATATATATGTGTGTATATGCACATGCAATGGAGTGGGCAACTGTTAGAAATGTTTATAATACTCATTCCTAAATATAGAAACTCTCTCCACTCATACCATTTGCATATCCCATTAAAGCTTTAAAGTACTCTATAAATTTCCTCTTTGAGAAATATTTCCTTATAATTCCAAAACTTCTCATATTCTTAGATCATTGTAATCGAGGTACTTTATAAGTAATACTATTATACTTTCAAGTTAGATGTTCTTGATATAATAAATGCTAAACACTTGTGTAGACCTAGCTTACATCATGCAAACTTACTAAACTCAATTACTATTTCCAAGATTTATCTGCACATTCTCCCGGATTCTCCTTGTAAGTAGGCATGCATTGGATATAATGATAATCTGTCTTATTTTTTCTGTTCTTTATCTCTTTATTTCTTCTTGTGTCATTGTGTTGCCAGCTTTTCCAGTAAAATATGAACACAGAGCCCATTATGCATCTATGACCTCCTATTTTCTCAGGATGCCTTTATACTCTGGTCATATAAAATTTTGTGGGGTCTTGGTCATTACTTTATTAAGTTAAATATTTACCATTAATTTCAGGTTTGCTAAGAGTTTTTATAATGGATGCTCTTCTTTTTGGCATTTTTGATATATTCATGTGATTTCACAATCTATTGTCTACATCCCTGAGACATTCTTAAGCTTGGCTGTGTTCTATTCCTTTTCTATTCCTATCCAATTTTGATGTAAATGTGATTGACATTAAAGAACTTTTAATCTTCCCTTTTTTTCCTTTATGTGACAGACTTTACTTTGGAATTATCCATGATTTCAGGAATGGCAATATCTTATTATTATTATCATCATCATCATTATTTTGTTTGTTTTGCTTTTATATTTTTACACATTCTTTTTTATTGTGTGTGTGTGAATTTTTATCAGAGGGCATTGTGTGTCCTTGTGGAGGAACAAGAGTGACCACAGGAGTCATCCCGGATTGCTTCTACATCCTTTTTGCCTTCCAAAGCCTGAAATGTGGGTGGCAGCCATTTCCACCTGGAATTTTTATGTGAGACCTGGGATCTGAAGTCAGGTTCCTCAACTTTCTAGACAGAGACTTAACCCTTCAACTATCTCTACAGCCCAAGGCAAACTCATTTTTAAATAGCTTGGAGATAAAACTTGTAAATACTCTTGAGTCTTGGATCAATACTTGTAAAAAGCCATTGTCTATTCACCCGGTAATTCATCCAAATATAGTATACTCCCTTGTCTTCTAAGTAACTTTGTTAGAAGAAGGTAAGGGGACCAAAGGCATATTTTAGTCCATTGCTGTGGCTGCTTGCATATTGCTATGACGAAAGTGAACAACTGGGATGAAAATTACTTTGGTCTAAAAAATTTCATAACTTATTTGTGAAATTTTTTGTCCCACATAATTGTACTATTAATTAGAATTTCAAATGCAGTAGAATAATGTTATACTCTTTTATAACATATATGATACAAAGCTTCTCAAGAATTCCTCATATTATACAACTATTATTTAGCTATTTAATCTATTTTGTTTTATCTTTATATGACTTTCTTGGAAGATTGGTTTGTTTTGTAATTCAAAATTTTGGAGATGTCCAAACCTGTTAATAGGGCAACTAAAATCTTATGAAATATTAGTTTTGCTATTTCTATCTCTAATATTAAAACTGATTGATACCCTAACATGAGGCAATAAAAAACATACATGTACCTGAATTTTTAAAAAGACATTTTATTTATAGTGTGATTTCGATTAAATCGGTTTACTTCTGATTTCTAGCATTCTCTGTGTTAAAAGAAACATAAACATGGCCTCAGTTTTTTAGGGTATGAAAATCTGCTTTATTTCCAAATTGTTTAGAAGTCTCAAGGTGACTAAGTTTCTCTCAGATGTACAAAAAGCAAGGGGAGAGACTTTTCCTCTTTTTCCTTGACCTATCATTTATGTATCCTGAAATCTTTCCTTTACAAAAGGGGATGGCAGAAATAGGAAAGTGTACTTTGATGATCGTGAAAAGGTCTTAAGGAAGTCAGATAATTACAAAATTATAAAGAGACTCTGAAGGACACAAATGTTCTGACCTTGTAGCTAGTATCATGCATACTGACACCAAGTCACAATTTCAATGAAAGTTCATTACAAATAACCACTGATTTTTTTCTAAGCCCTGGAATATGTGTCTCTTTGCAAATGTTTAGTGAACCCCAAATATTTTGTGAACATTTTTTGTTATTGTTCTGTAGTGCCTCCAACGGTGGAATGGATGGAGCACTTACAGGAGAGTTAGCGGCTCCTACTTGGTAACTCTACTCCTTTCCACATGCTTCCTCCTTACCTGCTCCCCAATCCTAGTGTGAATCAACTCTATTGCTTTCGTAATAACTTCTCCATCATCTTGCTATTCTTTTTTATTTAGAGTCCATGCATGCATATGATTCTGTGTCATGTGTCATATTTGCCTAATCTAATTAGATTTAATGAGTTGCTCCCATTCCCTTAAGATTTAGTTGTTTGAAATCCAAACCCTAAGAATTAGCTTTTCAGTGGTAATGAGAGAGGAAATTTTTTCAGGTGGTTTAAGCAGAATAGAAAAGCTATGCTGTGAAGTTCTTTGAATGTCCTAAAGGTCATCCTCCAGGCTGGGATTACTCTGAAGAACACACTTTACTAATCTGAAGGAACTGATTATAATCTTCCACAAAATTAAGGTCACCAACTTCCCCCAGCTTTTGAAAGGGTATGAAGAAGAGTTCTGAATTGCAGATAAACTTAAATTCCTCAAAACAAACAGCCACAAGATTACCTGGACTGGAACTTATATGAATAGATCAATGAGATATAAGAGACCAAGACTTCCAATCAAGTTTGCAGGACCTGGAGCTAACCAACAGGGAAAAACTACTTTTCCAGGACAAGCCCAACCCTGTAAATACCCCTGACCCTGCCAGCCTTAGAGGGCTTTCTTGTCCTTTGCTGATTCAAAGTCCATAAGTTTCATTCTTTCTCTTTTCTAATAATCTCTGTCTTGATCCTCTGTTCATGTTCTGGTTTCAGTCTTCAACTCCTAAACACAAGAACCTGGACATAAAACTCCAGAGAACCCTCATCAGTAAGAGTTAAAGACCCTGGAAGAGGGCTGATGCCAAACAAGTACTTCTGAATATGACCAAGTAACTGCACCCATGAACTCACTGCATATGGAGCTAATTCCACAGTACTTGTGCAAGATTTGACCTGTTCATAAAAATTCACCATGGAGAGGATATTATCTTAGGAGGCATCACAACTCCCTGAGAGACTACTAAGAGTTAATGCAGGATACAATGGTGGGGAGAACTTCCCTTATGGGTACACCCACTAATATATAAACCATATTCTAACAAGTGCTCAGATATAGGTTAGCGAATGCCAGACATGAAACTCAGTTAACTACATAGGCAAAAGGACAAGAAAGTGGGAGACTGGTTAGGAAAATATTTACAGTTGGGGGGACAGACTGGATTTGGTGATAAGTGAAAAGGACTTAAATTCATTGTTTTTGTGTATGACATTCCAAAAAAATAAAACATTATATCTAACATGTGAATAAATCTTTGATAAAAGCCAATAGTAGCAGTAATAACTTTTTAATCAGTCTTTCCTTTATCAGGAAGCATCATCAGTGAGCACTTAGTCATCTGAAGAAGGAATTACTGAGAAACCAAACTTCAGGAATTGAAACTCTGAAAGCATAGTCCACCATGATAATTAAATGAATGTACATGTACTGTTTAGCAAGCACTTATCCCACTGATTGGTTCAATGTAACTGATGCCTTTCTCTTGGTGAGGAAGCCAAGGGAGTAAGAACTAGGATCATGGTTTCTGTACCTTTCCTGATGACTCTACTTCATTCATTTTATCTTCATTTAGTGATTATTCCTGTGTCTCTGTACCTAAACCTGATATTCTTTTCTTCAATCCCATTCTGTCTTCAATTCAATTCTGTTTTTGAAATCAACTTCAATTTTAATCTAAAAGAAAGTAAATAAATGTGGTAATGCAAGAGCAGAATGCAATAATCTGGGGACTATTTTCCTAATATTAAGTGGATGATTCATCATAGATTTTTTTTTGTTTGTTTGGGATGATACATTGTATAGGTAACAGTTCTTGGGAAAGCTTCATTTGGGTTGGAAACAGGAATCAAGGAAATTTTTTTTTTAAAACCATATCAGAATCCTGAATTGATAGGGTTTTGCTCTCTGCTTGTTTGTATTACTTTTATTAAACTAAAATGTTCTTATATACTTTCCCCTTTATGTTTCTTTTGTTTGCCCGCTTACCAAATGTTCTCATATAGTTTATTTAGAGCAATTTAAATTAGACTGAACCTTGGTGTAGATTTTTTTCTTTGGTTTAAGTATTAAGTTAACTTAGGTAGATTTGTACTTCTAGAATTAAGAAATGCTGGTTATACTTCACTAGGTTATTTCTGTGGTCTCCTCACATTACTTGCATATATGCTAATCTTTGTGGCCATCACACACCTCAGATTTTCCTCAATCCTTTCCTTTGAATCTTTTTATCTTCTCTAACTGATGGATATGTTTCTTACTTTATTAATCTGTTATTTTGGAACATACAGTTTGCCATTAACAGTTTATTTGTTGTATTTTCCATCTCAGATGCTGTAGTTTTAATCTATATAGTTTTGACATTGACCTTTTTGGGTATCTTTCATGTATCTGTGTAATTTTCCAAAAATGTAGAATGAATAATTATTTCAATACCTGTATCTTTAATTCTAATTCCTGTACCTGTTATGGATCATTTTCACTGTGTGATGGTCTCTTTAGTGAGAGTCTCATTTTGATGTTTCTTGGAACGTTTGATAACATTTTGTGTGTGTGTGTGTGTGTGTGTGTGTGTGTGTGTGAGTGTGTATGTGTTTGTGTGTGTACAAGAGGACACTGGAATTTGTGTGGAAACCTAAGGGTGAATTTTAGAATAATCTCAGATTGATAAATGTCTTTAGTGCTTTGCTCTGGGGTTTCCTAGATTCCACCTTTGTTTCTGAATCCTCTGCTGGGCCAGCAGAGGTGGGGGGCAGCTTGAGGCAAACGGGTGAGCCCATGATGGGGTCACCATCCAGACCCTGGGAGTCAGGCGAGAAGCAGAAGCAGAGGACGAGTTGGCTGCAGACTTAGCTTTATTCTGGAAGTGTTTGGGCTTATATAGGGTCAGGGGTCCAATCAGGTGTGGCCACCCCTCCGCTGGGGAACAGCCACCAATCATTTAACTGTTTATTAGGTGTCCATCTCAGGGGCAGGTTAGATGGCCACTTCCCATATGGTTCTTTATCCTCCTTCCCACTGGTTGTTCATCCCTCCTTCCCTATGAGCAACCAATGAGAAGGAGAGATGAACCTTCTGCCTGTATGGTTCCTTTACTGGGACATGTCAGTACTTGTCCGCGTTTCTACTTGGGTGGGAAGCAGGGCTAGGGCTTCCCTGAATCAGTAGTGCCACACACCTTCTGGGGCTGGAAGTACAAGCCACCACCAGCATTGTTATGTGGGATCTGGGGATCTGAATTCAGGTCCTTTTACTTGGGAGATAAAGACTTTAACCCTGAGCCATTTCATAAGTCCATGATTGATAACTTTTGACTGGTTAACAATTCTTCAAAACCCTTAACTTACCCTTAATTACTAAATTGAAACCTATATCTAACTGGCAAAATGTATTTGCTCTAAAGAAAATATTTTTAGCAATAAACTATTCCTCCTATTGGGGCTTGAGAGAGAGCTCAGGAGTCAAGCCTTTGCTTTGCAAGCAGAAGAACCTGAGTCAGGATCCCAATATCATATGAAAAAGCATAGATGGAAATGCCGGTGATGGCCCTGCCCACCCAGTCCTGGAAGCAGAACCTGGGAAATCCCAGAGTAAAACAATCCGGGATGATTTCTAAAGTCACCTTTGGGCACCCACAGTGCTCTCTTCTACACACACACACACACACATGCACACATACACATACACGTACACATGTGCACTACACACATGCCAAAAAAAGAAATATATTCCCACTTTTCAAATTGCAGTAAAACATTTCTTTTCCCCTTCAAAGTAAGTTATCTACATAGGATACTTGTTTATTATTTATTTTAGTGTGAGGAGGTAGACTGGAAAGTTTCTCTGGATAGACTATAAGAACAAATGGTGATGATTCTTAGCATTTAGACTAATTTGAAAATTCGAAGCAATATTTTGCCCTTTTCCAAAAGCATTGCCTAATGAAATCCAGTGTTTATAGAGCTTGCTGCACTTTTTAGCTCACATTCACATTCATTTGATCTTCATTTCCTGATGCTTGAGAAATGGAAAAGCTGATTATCATAAGCATTCTATTATACATAAATAAAACCAAACATCCCCACTGAAAATTCACTTAGCTACTAAATGTTCAAGGTATCAGTGATATGAAATCACCCCAATTCCCATTTATTTTGTCACAGAGAGCTCATTGCTTAATATATTAAAAAGCACTGAGCCTTAAAAACTTATCTAATTCTTTAGCGCCTGAACAATGTGATGTTGTTCCTAGTTTATTTATTATGTCATATTTATTTAACAAAAATGCATAGTGTGGAAGCTCTCTCAGGTCTCCTTGAAAATGAAGGTATTGCACAAATCCTGAATACAAACTAAGATACAGATTATAATGGCAATTAAAGACCTCCTTTTTCTTTCAGTAGCCACAAACTGATTTTCTATTCTCCTTTTAATGTAATTTCATGAAGTCTTAAAAATAATTCATTTGTCTGAATTTTCTTCATTGTTCCTTTTTTTCTTTTGGTTTGTTTTTAGTTTCATTTGATAATATTTATCATTATCCCAATACTCTTGTAAGAGGATTTGTGATTTAGATACATTTTTTTCTTTCATTGGTTAAAAAAAGAGAAAGAATCCTCAGTGAAACTCATCTCATATCCGACTTAAGAGCTGAAAATCACAGACACATTGAGACTCTCATTCTGGTAATTAAAAGTGTATGGCTAGTTTAATACATATAAACTCTGAATAAATAAATTGAGACTATAAATAGACACATTTGAAACTTATGGACAAGCTGAAGAGAGATTGTAATCTGGGCAAGCTCCTTTCTTTTGTGTAAAAATGTTATCCCCAGGCAAGGTCGTTCCTTGAAAGTCACAGAAAGGAATTTTTAAAAATGCAAATTCAAAAATGATAGAGAAGGAAAGTTTGATCATTGGTATTTCTGAGGGTGAAGGGAAATGATTGACAGATTCTGCAGTTTCCATAAGGAGCTAGAGGTAAAGCTTCCCACCTCTAGTTATGTTGTACCCTCACCTGCCAAAATATGGCATCTTCTAATTGCTCCATTGAGAACAGCAGGGTTGAATCTGCTGTGATGGGTTTTACTGTGATTTGCATTTTTGTGCATAGTAATTCTTGGCTTTAATAAAACATTGATTTACATGCTGTTACAAAGCACATCATCTTTCAGGCTTTAAATTAAACATTTCACAGCCTGTGTGTTGGTGGAGGTTGAGGATGGAGTATATATATTAGCTTGATTCTCTGCCCTAGGGAAAAAAGTCTTTCCTCCCCCATCTGGCTTCTTTAAATGCAAAATCTTGGCTGAGCATATTATATTTGTGAGTAGTTTGTCACTCTCTAATTTCTGCTAAATTTCATACAAAATTTGCATTTACAGGGCTGTTAGATAATGTTCAGCATGTTTCATCTTCAAAGTGCTTTACAAATATTAAGTAATCAGAGCAGTCAGCACATACCCATGAGACAAAAGAGTGTTGGGTTTTTCTTTTATCTGATTTGATTTACCTTATTTGTGAGACTATTGATGCTGTGTAGCACACACACACACTCACAAACACACACACACACACATTGTATCCAGTTTTAGACAGCTTTTCTGTATTAATAATAAGAGTCTTTTCTGTTTTCTGTTCTGCAATCTGTACACAGATGTTTGTGAGTCACTTCTTGCTGTTTAAATAGTCTTAAACAGTCACCTGAATTTATGCCACATATATTGTTTTCTTGTAGCATCATCTAAGAGCCATTGTTTATAGTTGTTTTATTAAGCTGGTACTATTTCCATTTATAAATTCATGTATTCCAAGACTGCTGAAGGTGTACTGCAAGGTTGATGGAAATTTCCCATCTCATCTCTGAAAGTGTGCCTAACTGAGCTGACAGTGGACAGGTAATCAGGAAAAAAGACAAACAATTGTGTTATTTTGCATCAGTTTAGAAGTCATGCAAAATGTACAATTCTAAAATCATGGCTGACAGTTAAGACTTAAACACATCTTTGTGTGGAAGAGTTCAGGAAGGTCTTCAGGAAGGGGTAGTAAGTGATCTGGAAACTACTGAATGGGACCTAAGAGTTTATCAAAGTTCTCTTGGATGCTGAAGAACAGATAATATATTGTGACAAACTAAATTATAATTAAATTTCTTATCTACAAATGAGAGTAATATTTCCTGCTTAGTGAAACTTAGGGGAATGGATCCCAGACACTTGCATGTCTTTTGGAAGATCTTCCTTCAGCCAGATTTGGAACTTGAGAAGTTTTTCTTGCATTCAGGGGCAAAAATATGGTGATATTAGGTTTTGAGACAGTTGCTCTATCTCAGAATAAGAAAGTGCCACATTTTAGAATACCATATTCTGAGGGCCAATAGTACATACTTTTACAGGCATTGTATTAAAGGCTCCAAAAGTAATAAATGAATGTTTAAGTTATTATTTTTGAGAATAGACCAGCAGAATTGAAGAAGTGATGGTTTGTCCTCTCAGAAGTGTTTGACTGTAGTCATATGTCTAGAGTTAGGAACACTATCCATCATTGCTGAAGACTCAGGAACCAGAAACAAGAGAAGATATTTTCTTATCTCAATGGTATAGATAAGAACTTCTGAGATGACAAAGGATCCACCAACAAGCAATATGACATAGGAAGAATGAAAGCATCCCCAGAGCCATGACAAAGTAAAAAGGGAGGTGAAGAAAGACATGTTTCTGACCTTTAAAGGTCCAATCACACCATGAGAGTATCCAACAAGTGACACAAGTTATTCATTGAGTTAGGCAAACTTGTGTATACATGTTTTCTTGTCTAGATGTGGAAAAAAAGCACAAGAGCATTTGTCTGTGTATGTTGCAAGAGGAAGACATTCTTTTATCTTGGTTATCAAGAAGGCATTGAAGAACAGGTGAGTTTTGTCTGATAAATGCATTGTGAAACATAAGCAGCAATATACTATTGGGACTATGAGGAAATAGATTTAACTGTTCTTATCACAGACAAGTATGTGAGGTGATCTATATGTTCATTAGCTTGACTGAGCCTTTCCACAACATACATAACTCAAAATATCATGTAATGAATAGATTTTATCAGTCAATTGGAAATAGGTAAGCAATAAGAAAGAGTAGAATGGTAATGTGCACTTAATGTAAGTGTTGGAGTTGACAGTTGGATGGAATCAGTTTCCATAATGAAGCCTCATCTTAGTTTGGCTAGTTTGGAAATGTATAAATGAAAGGAAAATTTCCCTTTTCTTGTGGTTTTCTTTAATGTTCAGTGCCTAGTGTTTCAGATACTTCACATCACTTAAAATTGATATTTCACATCACTTAATCCAGATGACTTTTCTGACTATCTACTAAGCTGTTGAATTTTTAAATATCTAATAATAAGTAAAACTATTTGCCTTGGGGTGTTGTTTTTTTGACCACTGAAATTTCCCATTAACTACTCCAGCATTATATCAATAAATCAAGGTGACGCAGAAGGCAAATGTATTATTACATTTGGCCTGAAAGTATTACCAGTGATCCCACACCTGAAAGAAGCCAATGCTTTCTTACCTCATTTCCATTGAACTCAGTGAAAAAACTCACTGGAGATGCGTCAAACTCATTTAATTCAAACGAGAGGGTTCTGCCAAAAGTATTGACTTCTTCATAGTTCTTAACCATGACACATTTTGATATACGTCCAGATTCTGTTTATAATTGCGATCATATGCACTTCTCTAAGTACTACAAAGATTTTGTTTTCTATTTTCTCCAAAACCAGAAATAGGAATGAAGTCTATTTCTCAAATTGTCTCACTTATTCTTAATCTTTAAGTCATGTATCCACTACATAAGAAGACTGATAATGCTTAGTGTGCTATGCTGACTCAAACAAACAAACAAACAAACAAACAAACAAACAATGAAGTAAATTCAGAGATCTCTGTGTTCCAAGTGCTCCTTTAACGACCTGCAGATTTACTTCACCTGTTATCCAAATGCAATTCCAAGAGTTTTGCTTTTTTTTGAAACTAGGTTTTCTGCTGGATAGCAAGAAAATTGTTTGCCAAACAGCAATTACAATTTGAACTATTGACCTTTAATGTCCACAGTTCCTCTCAGTTCTGATGATGTTGCTTTACATCATTCTATGCAATACTTCCTGTACGAGGCAGGACAGCACAGAGAGCAAGAAGCCACGCGGAGATGCCATTCTCTGCTCTATACTTCCTTGCATTGCCTCTAGACCTGAATCCTATTTATAGTGCTTATTTCCAGGTATATTTTCAAAGACTCTGAAATTTACTTTTTATGACCTAGCAGCTGCCCTAATCTAAACCATGTTTAAAAATGCTATGTGAAATCAAGGGATTCCATCCCTTTACATGCTTGGTAAATTGAAAAATGGAAATATTCAAAGTATAGTCTCATTCACTGAGAAACATTTTATTGTCACTCAGAGAAGTCAAAACAAATGCAAAGACCTATTTGAAAGACTATTTTTGTAAATGAATTATGCTACCTAGGAAACATTCATAAATACGTTTAGCTTTGCTGATTGGACAGGACTGTCACATGACTAATAAATATGTCTCCCATGCTACCTTGACTCCTACTGAAATATGGACCTTAATATCAATTTCTTAAATAAATGACTATTTTTAGTAAAGATATTTTATTTCTTTTAGTAAAGATATTTTATTTCTTTTTTATCTTTAGTAGTTTATCTTTGAGGCACAATAGTAAATGATATAGCCTGTATCTCATTTAATAATATCCAATGATGTTATTTCTTTTTTCTGAATGTTATTGCTAATAACATAGTAGTGAATATATTTGTGAGTACATGTATGTACATGTAAACTTTTTACCTATATATACATAATGTAAATAATTTGCACCAAAATGATTCTAATAATGCGCCCACTTTACATGAGTATTGTTAACATTGCAATTTGTACTACAGATGCATATAAATCCTTACTTCGTCCATGTGTTCAAGTTTTTAATCAGACCTTTTAATCACCATGCAAGAACCTGAATATGACATGTTGCATTCATTTTGATTCATGTTTTTTTTCATTTTAGCAGAATTGTGTCATTCATTCACAAAGAAATTACAGTAATATAACTTATATGTCTCATATGACTATAAACATTTCTCTCTTATTTTAAATTCTGATTTGATATTGCTAATCCTTAAGTGTTAGAGACAATATTTTCCAGATGTTTTTTAGATGACAACAAGAAGAAATCATTTTTTCTTTTTTGTCATTGAAGCAGACTTTTGTGTTATTTCTATTAAAATACAGTGATAAAAAATAAAACTAGGGTGTAATTGAATGTTTATATCCCCTATTCTACTTACTATGTGAATTAGGCTAATTACTACATATTCCTTTGCAAATGATATGTTAGTAGATTTAGCTTAGAGTATTGTTATAAGAAGTGGAATGATGGGTAAGAAAAGAAGTGTATGTTATAGTCTTTCTCATAAGTATTGTTAACAAAAGGGAATGATTGAATAAGACTTAAGTTTAAGAAATTCTTCTCTGCCGTTGGCTGAACAGGAGTGGTAGTGAGAGAGAAAAGTAAACATCTTAAGAAAGGCTCTCAAAAGCATCCAGTCTGCCTGAGTGGTTAGAACGCAAATAGATATTCCATGATAATGTCCTGATACTGTCAACAGAAACATGCTTTACAGTTTAGGCTTGTTTATTACAACACTGATTGGTGAGACAAACTGAGCAGTTTTCAATGACAAAATTAATAATGAAAAAAGGCTGGTCATTATGCTGAGTATCCTATACCTTTATGGTTTTTAGAACAGTTCTTTATACTCTTTGATAAAAAGCAGCAAATTCTCTGTGTACAAAATCATGTCTATGTCTATTCAGTCAAGCTGGCCCTTTCCAATCTGACAGTGAATTTTATCCTTGCTAACTCCTACCTTTTATTCTGTACTCTCTTCTTAAATATGTTCAAGAAGAGACATTGGAAGTATGTTGATTCTGAATATTATTCTTAACACTTGACAATAATTCTATCTGTTTTGGAAGTCTAAGCAACTCTATATTTTCATATTATTAATTATAACTCAGCTATTTTACTGGTCGGTGTCATATCGAATTTTTTTGCCAAAGGAGCATCTAATACTGATGCATTATCTTTTGATAATAAAGTTAGATTCAAGCCTTATAACCTCAGCTGAAGAGATTGAATTTCTGCAATTGCATCAGCTTTCCCTGAAGCAGGTTAATTGAACCGCTGTGTACTGTTTTGTCAAGATTTATCCCCTGTATAAATCTAGTTGTGTCAGCTCTGCAGACCAATGTTCTGAAGAAAACTACCCGCCTCTGGAAAAATCCAAACAAGGCTCAGTAATTAAATAGAATGGAGAGATAGATCCTCCCAGTGCTAGGTCTGAGGGAAGTGTCACACTACAGTCAGAATGGTTGCAAGTCACATAGGCAATGGTAGCTTCTTATTGAGAGGTCCAAGGTTTGATGGAGAAAAGGCATCCCTGTGAAATCTTTTCCCTCTTTGCCTCATGAAGGATAATGATTTTGAAGGAGTGAGCACTGTAATCATACAAAATGTCTGTATTTCAAGACTCAAAATCTAGGCTAGTCTTTTTCTGTGACAGTGGTAGATATTTCTTTTCTGTTATGATTTGGCCCATTCTAAGTTAGTTTATACATAATATATATATATATATATATATATATATACACAAATTTATTGTGCAACTCATTCATAAAACTTATAAAATATTGCAGTAAAATCACAAAAGTTATGCAACTCAGATGCTTTCAGTGGCTGTAAGCAACTTTGTCTTAAAAGGAGTGATTGAAAGTGACACCTTAATAAATAATGAGGGATAAAAAAGAATTCCTAGGTTCACTTTGATAAAGATAAAAATATTATTAAAACATGGCCCTCCAAAGCTAATATGATTTTATGAACAAGAAAAATGAGGAGTGGAGATGGGGCTGAGCAGGAGAATCTGAGCATGTACTTAGAAGAGCAGGGGTCATCAAAATTCCCACTCGATGAAAGTCAGTCACTATTTTATAACTGCGAAGGATTTCATGATTTTGTTATTACTACTAACCAAATGGTGCAGCTAATTATGATTTAAAAGTTCTGAGACAAGAGGTCACTTTGAAGCGTAATGTACCGAAAGGGTTTTGTGAGGGAAATTTGAACTGGACCAATGGAGAAATGAAGTGATATTTGACAAGGCATCATAAAAGGCTAGAAGGAGCAAAGGTGCACCAAGGGCAGCTGATCTGGAGCACTGGAGTGTTAAGTTGAACTCACAGGACAGACTTTGCTGCTTGATGCTGGATCTAAGTTTGGTTTAATCTTCCTGAGTATTGGGAGCCTTGGAAAACTGGTCAGCATGGTGACCGAAGGGATCAAGGATTTTTTTTTCTTTTTTCTCTCTGGGGTGTGTGTGTGTGTGTGTGTGTGTAGGAGGGAGAGTATGTGTGTATACTTGCTTATGTGTGTGCAGAGGCACCGATGTGCATATTTGTGGAGACCAGAGGCCAGTCTCCAGTAAGTTTTTGCAGGAGCTGTCCACTTTGTTAATTTTAGTCCGAGTTGATCATTGGCCTGGAGCTTCACAAGTAGGCTGGCCATCAAGCCCCAGGCATCCTCTTGACCTGACTTTTCATGTGAGTCCTGGAGAAAGAATGCAAATCCTCCTACTTTCAAGGTAAGCATTTTTCTGTCTGAGCCATATCTTGAAGCCATTAAGCATATTTTATAGTCATTAATATGGAAAGATTATAGAATGGACAAAAATTGTTCATAGATTTTCAGAAAGCCTAATACTTTTGTCTTGTACAGATCAAAGACAGTGGCACAATAAAATCTTGAATGCAGCGTGTTAGACTTTCACTGTCCTGGAGACTAATAAGCCAAGGATTAGGCAATGTGATACTGGCACGGAAGATGGGAGAGTAAACAAATCATTTTGCCCAAATTACAGATCACAAAGGCTGATGGAAGAAATCTTGCTGTAGCCAGGCAGTGCCCGTGGGAATCTGTGTGGCTTTACAACAGCATTCTAGAATATTCTAAAGAGATGGCTGTTGGACACTGCATGGCTGCATGCAGTTTTATCATTCTCCACCACAAATACACGTCTCAGGTAAAAATGCATCAAGTAAATCATTCAGCAAATCATCACCAACTGTGGTCAGTATTTTAGGGATTGACTTTGTCCATCACATGGACTCCATTTCTGCTCAAGATGTACTTGCATTACTTTTAAGACAACACAATTGTGCAATTGTAGGAGAAGAGAGCCATAAAAGAAATCTGTAGGTTTTGAATCTTTGGTTTCAATGATTTCAGAAAACTGTTGTCTTTACGAAGGATTGTTTGAAAGGGAGATGCAGAGAGTAAGTTCTGGAACATTCTGGCATACTTGGGGTGGGGGAGGTATTTTCTGAAGGTCCCCTGACTTTTTGAAAGTTCATGTTATTTTCCTTTATGATTTCTCAGCTGCTGGTCACTTTTCTGATTACTTTAAAGGACAAACATGCGTACTGCAGATCTTACCTATTCAGGAAGAATTAGATTCTGTTTTTCTTTGCTGAGCCCCCCTCCCCCCGTCTGAACATTGCTTATTGTAACCTTGCACTACTTTGGGAAGACCTGGAGGGGGAAAGTGGAAGACTTTACCAATTTATATCTCAAGCACCAAACAGAGAAAGGTATGCAGTAAGCACTTAATGATTGTCAGCCAAATGAAAGGATATATCTCCAAATCAATGTCAAGGCCCTGTATAGCTATTTGTATTCTGTAGAATGAATGGAAAAATGTATAGTTATTGTTTTATAATATCTGACTGCAAGGTACTTGAACATTAGCTTGCCAGCTGAGATTCTGCTATAAAGATCAATTAGGCATATTACATTCTATTACTGTGCTCCCAGCCTTCCTGTGACCTCATTTATTTTCTGATTTCACTTTTGCCTTCACTGCTGGGTAGTCTAAGGACAGCAGCAGAGACCTGTCTGTCAGATACGGTACTTTGAACTTTCTCAGTCTTCTGGGTCATTTATTTAACACTGAGTACTAAAGAATCCAGTCTAGTCTTTTGAGATTCTCTTTCCTATTTGTTCCTAAAACTGCCCTGATTCTGACCTCATTCTGCTTCCACCCACATTCAGCTGTGTCAGTCACTAGTCCATATAGCCCTACTGCCTTGAGGGATCAGCATTCTCACCAATATAGGCAAGTTATCTCTCTCTCTCTCTTTCTCTTTCTCTCTCTCTCCTTTCTTCTTTGCTGTTTTATTGTTTTTTAGACTATTTATACTATTTATCCTTTTGTGAATATTCTAGAGTAATACCACCATTTGTCCTGTCACTAGATATCACTAAATAAGTGTATCCTGCCACTCCCATGCACTTAAATACCATATGATCATCTCAGATTTGTTGTTTGCACTGCTTTACATTTTCTTTTCTGAAATCACACTCACAGTCCCAACCTCTCTTGTCCTCCTTCTTATTCTTCACCTGAATCGCTGCTACTCACAGCAGGGGCATGGAAGTCGCTCTGCATTGGTGCAGTGACTAGCAATTCACCAGGTCTAGATGCTTCTTCCTTGAATTCTATGCTTTGCTCCCTTAAGTCTCATACATGTTTTCTCTTGCTCAAATTCCTTTCATGATGTCTGTTGAATTTACCTGGGATATGCTACCCCGTGTGATACAACTGAGCTCTGCCCTCACAGATGCAGTGATTACATAGCAATACACTAGTTAGCATTTTTGATTCTGCTATTATCTTTTACAGGTGATTTAAAATTTACTGAGTATCTGTGTTCTAGCCTCATACGAAAGTTCAGTTAGGAATGGCAATATAGTTTAGATGTAGAACATGGGACATGATTATTATATGTGAAACTTTGGCTTCATCCCCTGCACTGGAAAGTAATCTAACTAAAGATTTAGGGTTGTCCTTAGCTTAGTTCATGGAAGTTTTCTGTATTTTTTTCTTATATTGAACACGATGACATTTTTATTGGTACATAGAAAAGTTTCATTTAAATATGAATTATGCCACAGAAAATTATTTTCTTTTCCATTTCCTTTATGTTTTCTAAAATTATCAATGCTAGGTTCAACTTTAGCACAAATTTGTGTTTAATGTCATTTTAAAATCTGTTAATCTCTCTTTTAATCTCCGAGGCAGTGGAAATAGAATTGAAATTCCACATTAACTAGTTATAAATAAATAATATTATTTTATTAACTCCATTTAAGTTGCCTTCTTCTGTTGTAAGGATCTTAGTTTACCTTTTGGTCGATGGTTTTAAATTTTATCTAATGATGTTTTAATTAGAAATACAGAAAAAATTCCGAGTATATAATATGTACATATGTAATGGAAAAGGTGTGTGTATATACATATGTGTGCATAAACATGTGTATGGACAGCATACATGTTCATGTCAGAGAATAAACTTAGCATGACAGTTCTTGTCTTTCCTTGTTTGAGATTTGGGACTTTGAGAACTACTGTGTAAGCAGGTTGGTTGACCTGAAAGATTCCAAAGGTTCTCTGGATGTTACCTCCATTTCCCATATCCATAGTAGTATTATAGTGGCTTTATGCCACTGTGTCTGGCTTTGACGTGGGAGCTGGAGATTAGAACTAACATTGTCAGGTTACTAAAGCTGAAGCTTTACCATTAAGCCATCTCCCCATCCTTCTAAGTAGTAACAGAGAGTCCTGATATTAAACCAGAAGAGTAGACCCAAGTCATGCCTTAATCCTGGATGCCCTCATTTTGAGGAACTTTTCTTTTGGTACTTTTCTCTAAAACTAATTTGCCCTTTTTGAACTGTGAAAGTTATTTTCAACCATATAAGTATTTCAGAGAAATGATATGCTTAGTTCAAAATCAAATTTGTGACTTGCACTAACAACTTAGAAAATACTATAATCCAATTTCCATCATCTGTATAATGAGAATTTTAATATATAAGGATTTTACAGATTTTATTAAGAGAGTAAGTGATAAGAATCAGTGGCTAAGGGTACTTATTCCTGGAACCCAAATGATGGAAAGGTACTCCTTCAAGTTGTCCTCTGACCTCTATATGCATGTCATAGGACACTCATTCACACACACACACACACACACACACACACACACACACACACACCCATGCACACACCAAATAAACTCAAAGAAAGTAAAAAAGCAAGTTGACAAAGAACCTGTCTCACAGTTAAAGCTCAATAAATGATTCTTCTTTTATCATTTTTCTTTCTTCTGTGTTTTGTTAATTTTCTCTCTTGGCATTTACTAGGACATTTGACATGTGACAGATATCAAGGTCAGGAAATTTCTATTCTCATGATGAAATGTCTGGAGCACTGTCTAGGGGTACTGGTAATAGGATTGCCCCCAGTGTGTCCAATCTTGTGCTTCACTGTGCATCTCTCCTCTGCAACCCAGCTCCTTTAATGAGCTTGAGAAAGAGTTCAAATGAAGTGATAGTATTTAAAATAATGTCATAAGTGGCCACTATCCACTAAGTCACATGTGTATTCATTGATTCAGACTTTGGTAGGATGGATTTAACTGCTACCCAGAAACCAGACAACAGACAAGGGCAAAATGTGCTGTGCCTCTGGTCTCTCAAATAGCGCCTTTATGTAATCCACATTTGGATTCCTTTGGCAACACTCTATGCTTGTAAGAGAAGGGGTAACCTTCTCATATCATGTCAATGGTTTAACTAACCATTGATAAATATCCCCCCACACCTGAAAAAAGATAATTTAAATTTCTAAGAATTTAATACTATTTTGCAATGGTCTTCTTTCTTTTCCTTCTCTCTTTTACACTTTCCTTTCTTTTTTTCTTGATTTTGGTATTATTCCTCCTCATCTCCAGGAGATGTACTTGGAGGTGAGTGCTAGCAATCAGCCTATCTATGCAGTGTTGGAGGATCACTGACAACTTACAACTTTTCTTTATGGTTTCTTTATGGTTTCCTTTCATTCCTATTTCAAAGACAATGTTTATGTTTTCTTATATGTAGTGTCTAACTTTTCATTTCCATTAAATGAAGGTACTAATCAAGTTTTACCTTGCATATTCACTTATTCATAAAACTAGACAGCATTGTAGCAAAAAAACTCATTAGTAATCCCAATTGGAATACTGATGATATCTACCATAGGAATTCATAAGACTTCATCAGTAGAGAAATAACTTAGCAAAGGAATGAAGAAAAAGAAGCAATCAAAGCAGGATGACTTCTGCTGATGGATCAAGAATGGATGCCAGAAAAATTATTTTCTATGGACACTGTTTCCCAGGACAAGAAACCACCAAATATTTTTAAGGTGGCAATGCTTATGGATAATTATTTTGGAAGATGATTGGAATGGTTGAAGGAGAACAATTTCTGAGGCCTTCTTGTGTGTTTTAAGTCAGGAAACATTTTGAAAGTTGGGAAGGAAATAAAACATTCCATTTATTCTATAACATTGGTCATTACATTACAGTAGTGATGATTTTAATTCATTACTTAATAACAAAATCATCCAGTCAAATAAAAACAAGTGTACATTGAATTTAGCAAAATCAACCAATAAACATTCTGTGAAGAAATTCTCTTTAATTAGGTAGTGCTTTTAATTAAACCTCTGATTTTTGCTCTTGTGAATAACAAATAAATAAGATAAATGAAATTCATTCTGTTATTATACTGGCCTCCATAGTACATTCACTGAGTTCATCTGTTCATTATCAGTACTAGATAGTTATTCAATAAACTAATAAGATGTGAAAGTAAGTAATGGTATTAATGAAAAATGTACCTTATATTGTAGTGATACCTTTGTACATATTCATGTGCCTTTTCTTTAAATAGCTTATGAAAATTAGAAATTACTAATGCCACTGCATTTTATCTTATACTTTAACTAAAAATTATACATATATATATATAAATCACACAAACATAATATTTTAAACATGTATACATAAGTAATGGCTAAATTGAGCTAATATATGAAGTGCTAATATATCTAGATTATGAAAGCACTTACTGTATGAGCTAAGGAATACCAAGAGCTTAGTATATTGTTAATTGTAAGCATCATGCTTGTTCAATAGAACCCCAGATTTAGTTAATCCAATTAAATTCTGTATTTTTTGATCAACTACTTCTCCATCAGTTGATGGTATCCATTATTCTACACTCTCCTCATATGAGTTTGACTTCTGCGGATTCTACATGTAAGTGAAACCATGCAGAATTTTACATTAAATACCTGGCTTATTTTACATAATAAACATATGGCATTCAATTTTGTCCATGTCATTACAAATGTTGAGATCTCTATTTTGTATATATCCATTGTACATATTCCATTGTATATATCCATTGTACATATCTATCACATTTTCTTCATACATTGATCAATTGAGATAAATTTATGTGTATTTCCTATCTTGGCTATCTGCAGGAAATGTTGCAATAAACATGGAGGTGTGCGTGTGTGTATGTGTACAAATATTTCATCAACCACTGTTCAGTTTCTTTTAACACTAATATGCATAGGAACACAGATATTTGTTCAACTTCCTGATTCTATTTCCTTTAGATGTGGAATCAAAAGTGGCATTGGATCATATAGTAACTCTAATTCTTGAGGTACTTTGCATAATGGTTGTAATAATTTACCTTTCCACCAATAGCAAGTTTCCTTTCCGCATTTACCTTTCCACCAATAGCAAGTTTCCTTTCCACATTCTCACAAGCACGTGTCATATTTCATCTCCTTATCAAAGCCATTTAAATAGGTCAGAAGCAGTAACTCATTATGTTTTCAGTTTTCACATTCCCAATAATTAGTGTTGTTAAGCATATTTTCATAAGCATGCTGGTCATTTGTCTAATTTTAAGAAATGCTTATTTGTTCATGTTTAATTGAGTTTTTCTTACTTCGTGATAGAAATTATTATCACATCTCAGAAATTCAGTCAAAACAAAGGCTTTTGCTTTTTGAAAGCTACAATTTACCAATACCAACAGGCATTATTAGCTGTGCTTATTTCATTATTTCATTTATAAGGGGTGATAATTTGTCAAGAAGTCTATGTTGGGATACCATTCTTTTACTGTTTTACAGATTACGAAACAAAAGAAACAATAAGTTAGACAATGTTCCCATTTTTTTTTTTTTTTTTGCCACAGAACAAAGCTTTATAAACCCTGGTAATTGGCTTGGAACAGTTGTATTCTTAACCTCGATATAGTTCCACACAAGACAAAACGCATCCAGCTTTAGTTCAATAACTTTGAGCATGATCTTTTGTGCTTCTAGTGCTCATCTCTCTCCTTCCCTCAGGAGGAAGAATTTCCTTCTGACAGGAAGTTAAAGTTTCTAGTAATCATCGATGAGTAGTTGTCATATATTTATTTCCATTTCTACAGACAAGTTGAAAAACTTTTCTTTCCAACACTTCAGCTTTTAAAACTCAAAGAATGCACAGTCTATTGCCAGTTAACTTCAGGTTCAATAACAAACAGGCAAAACACCAGTCTCCGCATGAATAACTTTTATAGTTTGTCCATTAGAAAGTCCAGGATCGTGATGACCAAGCACAATTTGCATCTGCTTCCTCAGCAGACTGCCTGGTAGATGAACAGCCCTCGGCAGTTCAAGTGAAATATTTAGTAACTAAGCAGGGAGTAGTATGAAAGCAAATTATATGCACTGGAGAAATGCATCACAGCAAATGTTATGGTTGGGCTTGATAGTACAATGTGTTATACTTACATTTGCCTTTTCAACTCCCCCCAAAAACTGAAAAAGGAAAACAATAAGATGAATTTTGTGCAACTGCAGTATACTGGTTTTATAATTGTTATAAAACATAGCATGACTTGAGAGTTTTATCCCTACCAGACACATGATATACATATAAAGACATATGATTTATATATATATGATTACAACATATACGATATATGATAAACAACAAAGAATGAAAAAATATAAATTTGCTTATAAATTACCTGGAATTGCTATTTAGATATGCACATGACAACAGTTATGTCATTTCTTTCGAAATGATAATATCTTGTCATTCTTGATGTAACATACATGTGAAAAGACTATGGCCAAAAATTTAAATCTGGCTCATGGTCTGTTTTAACATGGTCCACAAGTCAAGAATGGTTTCATATTTTTAAAAGCTCATAAAAACAATAAAAGGAAAAAGAATTTCACAGAAACTGCATGTGACTTCATGAATTTTAAAATAGTGACAACTTGGCTTATACAGAAAGTTTGGCCAGTTGCTAATCAACTGGCCAAAATTTCCAGATTTTATTTTCTTATGTAATTGATTTTTCTTAAGAGATCATTATTAAAACCCCAGTGTCTGCTGTACTTTCTCATATGCAGTTCTAGTATTGCAATATAGGACCAATTAGTAAATTCATTTTACAGTTTACCTGCACCAGTGTTTAAGTGTTAAGGCTGTACACTTAAAGAAGTCATCCCAAGAAACTGTATTCAGATATTTTTAATGCATTTGAATATCAGTTATAAACTTGATACTATTTCATGCTGAATTTAGATGGCAGGAACCTGTTTATATGCAGGTTTCTCATAAATTCTTGAACAAACAACTCAGAGATGAATGGTTTTATTTCAGCTTATTATTCTGATTATAATTCATAATCTAGCTTGGAAAGAGTTCATACCAACATACCAGAAATTGAGGCAACTGGCCATATCACATCCACAAAAATTTCTGAGAGAAGGTTCAACCTCCTCACTTGCCAGACTGTGAGTTTGCCAAAGTGTGCTGAAGGATACCTTGCTACTTTACTAGCTCTCTGCAATTTATCCACATGCTCAAAGAATGATCTCATCTACTATGGACTGATTTTCCAATTATCAATTAAACAGTCTCACATAAGCTTGGTTAGGGTTTGTCTTAACAACTAATACTTTGCAAATGTGTTAGAAAGTCTAACCCTCTATTGTCAAGCTGGCAATCTAACTTTTACAGGCATTGTAGATAAGCATATTTTATCTATGGAAGAAAAATGTTCATTGGACAAGCCAAAGGTCAGAGTGTGGCATCTAGAATCCAAAAATGCCTGTGGACCTTGATTCCCAGTATCCATATACCAGCTTTGTCCTTGCTAACCCATGGAGTTCAGTGAAAGTGACGGCACATTAACTCCAATATGTATCATAAGAAATCTTGTAGTTTCTGCCTGGTGCTCTTTTTATTCTTTTCCTTTGAATGCCTCATTTTAAAATCAAGGAACAATCCCATAAGAAGCTCATACCACATGTAAACACAACTGTGGGTATTCAGCTCAAGCTGAGTTCTTCCACAAGAACAAACATCTATTTTAGATTTTCAGAACATTCCAGCACCAGCCACATTTTGTTAATTTTCACTTGCAATTCCCAACAATTAACCACCTAGTAGATCCTAGAGAACTCACAGCACCAGGAAAAATAATAATAAATTGTTTCAAACTTTAATGTTTCCAGAAGATTGATATGTACCATAGATACTTAAATCAACATTTTATTATTCATCAAACATTTCACTTTCATATTAATCACAGAGTTCCTTTCCATAGTCCCTAAATCAATCTTTTGTCTAAGGAGTCTTTGTTTCTATTACTGACAAATTAATGTCTAGAATCTAATATTTGGGTGCTAGAACACATGACTCTGCCAAGTCTCCAAGGTCTTCTCTGTTGGGCATAGCTAAGATATTTAACATAAGATATTTATTTACAAGTATCTAACCACAAGTTCATAATGAAGAACATAAATTCTAAATCACCCTTGTAGGGATAATTATGGCCAATAATCTTAATATTCTTATGAATCCTATTCCTGGAATCATGTCTAGTTATGCCATCAGTCTTCTGATTCTACATCTGATTACTATCTCCCTCTATATGGATACATCAATTATCCTGTTTCTAATTAATTTCATGCCCTAGGAAGACATCTGTGCTATACCCATTTCACATATGAACTTCTGTTTATTTTTATTAAATAAAGATAGAAGGAAAAAGAAAGAACAAATGAAAGAAAGAAAGAAAGAAAGAAAAAAAGAAAGAAAGAAAGAAAAAAGGAAGAAAAAAGAAAGAAAGAAAGAAAGAAAGAAAGAAAGAAAGAAAGAAAGAAAGAAAGAAAGAAAGAAAGAAAGAAAGAAAGAAAGAAAGATAAAGGTAGGGCAAAGAAGATCCAAAGAGAATGAAGACAAAAGAAGACAGTTCAATTGCGAAATAAGGCCACCATCAAGAAAGACCCAACTGATCACAGTGAGTCTCCTTCATCTCTGGTACTTGGAGAGATTTTAAAACACTAACATGTGTTCTCCATCATGGTAGAGAGGGTTCTTGATTAGTATACAGCCAGATGATGTCCTGGAGGTTGACCCCACCCACTACTGTGCCCTACTCCTGACCTCCATCTCTTTCAAGCCTTCTCTTATATAATGGAGTCTCCTTAACAGTTTCTGAATTGTTGGATAGGAAAGCATGTTAAAACCCAGATGTGATGCAGCCTTGTGCAGTGCAAGAAGAGCAAAATGAACAACGAACAACCTGAATAGAGAACAGTGGCAACCCTACAATGTTCACCTGGAGCCAGGCCAGCCAAATATCTCCCCATCTAGAAGTTCAGGGGGCAGTAAGACTGTAAGAGACTAAAAATGGAGAGTTCTGTTGTTGGACAGGTCACTCTACTCAAGATAGGGCAGCCGTAGCCAGGACCTTGTGACAATGAGACTTGAATTCATCATTCCTGCACAGTAGTGAACATGTCAGCATTCCTCCATGGACTGACACAGATCTCAGGAGAAATAGTTTCAGGCAGTGGAATCCTTAGGGGTGAGGGAATAAGACAAAGGTAGGGGAGGATCCATATCAATGGGCTACCCAAGGAAGGGCCTCTCTGTCTGCCACAAAAGCGTGAATCCCCATGAGAACAGATGATACAGAGGGGACCCCAGGACCCACAGAACCAAAGGACAGGAGAATAGGAGGGAGTAGAGTGAGCCCCTTATGGGCATGGGTTGGGAGAGGAGGGAGGAACAAGGGAGGTAAGGAATATATGTATAAAAATGTAAGCAATAAATTTGTTTTAAAAAAGAGGAAATAAAGGAGGGAGAGATGAAAAGAATGAAAATAGAATATTTTTGAATATGGTTTAGAATAAAATACTTGACATACATTCATTTAAACAGGAAGTGATGTGTGAAAGAAGTGAAAGACTGGCAAGAGGGGAGGGGAGGAACAGGCAGAATAGAGGGACAAAATAGATAAATAATTTTGATAATTTTGACTGAGATGAAGAGTAGATTCCATGTAAGAGACAATACAGAAGAGTAAGGAAAATCTATTTCAAAGTTCAAGGGTTTTTGTTGGAGTATGGAGAATAGAACAAAGAAAAATTAGTCTACTGATTTTCTTAGATTTGAATAATAATTAATCATAAAATTCATATGTGGCAATTGTACATTTGGTATAAATATGTAGGAATAAACTGAACAATGTTTAATTTGATAACACAATATGTCTCATATATAGTAACTACAACACTATGAGTCAGTTTTTCACGCATATAACAGAATAAGAAGATATGTTGCACTGACCATGTCATGAATAGACTAGTTAATTCAGCAAATTAAATCAAAAAAATTTGAAAACTAATTAACCTTTTTAAAATGTGTGCTGTGATTGTATCATATAGCAAAAAGTTGTCATGCATGCTGTGAAATTCTGTAATGAAATGCTATGAGGTATTAATATCTCATTGATTAATGATACAAAAAGAAGTCAGAGCTGAGAGAAAGGCAGATAAATGAGAACAAAGTTCTCAATTCTTACTTTTGGGCTACGATTACTCTTTTTACTTTAACAAATTAAAGGTTAAAGTAAGACTTACCCTTTAATCATTCATCCAAACTTTCTAAAATAACATACTTTAAATTTAGCTTTGTACTGTCTTGGAAACCAGTCATTCAATACTGGTGTGAACTGCTTCATTGTTAAGATACTAGAGACACTTACTGATCATAAATTTTGGCTAGCATTTTCTCAAATTATTACAAGTTTAATAAGTCAAGTAATGAACTACCATTGCAATGTGATTCTCATCATTTTTGCTAATTTTAAACAAATAACTTTTTTTACTGTAAATTTTACTAACTAGATATTTTCTTTCATAGAGAAAAAAGTTTCCTCTTAATTTACTTCATAATGTATTGATGGTGTTATACTTCATATATTGTCATGAATAGAATACAGCTTTGTTAGAATACAGCTTTGTGTGTTTGTGTGTGTATGTGCACATACACATGTACACATATATATTCCCATGTGATTGTACATACATATGTACACATATGAATTTTTTGTATTTGTGTCCACATACAGGAAATCAAAACAGGAGATCAAAAACAGACTGGTAAACAACAGAAAGAAGAGAAATAGAATGTCTGTGACATGAAAACTGGAGAGAGTACCGGCAGAGGAAGGCACCCAGCGAGAGTAGGAAAAAGGATAGCAGCAATGGGCAAGTAAGTAAACACATCAAAATACACATTCAGAGGCTGGGGACATGGCTCAGTCGAAAAAGTGCTTTCTGCCCAAGTAATGATCTGAATTGATTCATCTTTACCATACATGCAAAAAGCTGTTCATGGTAGTGTGTATTTATCATTGCAGTGCTGGATGATATCGACAGTCAACTCAACCTAACCAAATCAGTGAGCTCTAAGTTTAACAAGAGATTCTTTACCAAAACTATAGCGAAAAGTCATGATAAAACTCCTAAATGATGGTTGTTGATCTTTGACCTCCATAATATGCACACACGTACGTGAATATCTATACCCAATTGCAAACACACTTGCATGTAAAGACTATTAAAGAAGGAGCCTGGAGAGGAAGCCTACATGAATAGAATGGGGGTGAGAATGGTAAAGTACTTAATAGGCATGTACGAAAACATCACGGCAAAGCCTATTAATTCAGAGAATTAATAAACTAATAAAAGATTGCATGTTATAATATTTAGGTTGCCTAGAAGAATGTACAATTATCAATCTATTATAAAATAGAAAAATGAAATAAGGTTTCATGAAAATAACATTTTAAATAAGAAGAGGAACATAAAAATTACAGGTCATGCATTTGTGATAGGAATACTATATCAAACATGCCAACAATTACATTAACATTAAACAAACCAAGAACTTAAAAGTCTAGAATTATATGATTTAGTTTGATAAATTGCATGATGACACCTGATATTAATACATTTTAAATGTAGGATACCATACTGGGATAGTTAGTCTCATCTGTCAGCATGACATCTAAAAGGTAGGCCTCTCAACATACCTGTCAGAAACTGCCTTGATTGATTTATGTAAAGTAGGATGACACCCTCATCATAAGTGGCATCCATAACCTAGACAGCTGATGTGTATCAACATAGAGACTGAATTCACTGTTGCTTCTGAGCTTGACCGTGGGTGTGATATGGTCATGCAAAGAAAGAAAACTTGAACTAGAGTCACCCTGCTCCTGAAAGGTGACTATCTGGCAAAATGTTTCTCCAGTCTCAGCACACAGAAGTTGATAAAACTTTGGTCAAAGTGTGCCAAAGGTGATAGTGGTTGGGAAGAAAGAGCAAAACTGAGAGCCTCGAGGAGAACATCTGTAGCTTCATCATAATGTGTGGTATTGCTGCAGCAACGGTAGCTGTGGCGGTGGCTGGCGGAGCTGCTGGTGGTCACCGCGCCAGCGGGGAGCGACGCGCGGGGAGTGACAGGGGTGAGGACGACGGTGCAGAGGGAACGACAGGCACCAGAGACACCATGCGGGGGAAATGTGTTCGCTTTATTGTGCAAGAACAATGTATATGGGGAGCTGTTCAACCCAGCCGCGGGCATGTCCACGGGAGGGCACATGTACCAGCAGAAAGAGGGACACTCTGTAGAAGCTCTTTGGGGGCCAATCAGACAAGTTCCGACTACCATTCTATGCAGTGATTAAGACACAGAGAAGCAGGGGGTTTGCGCAGGCCTGTGGGGCGTCTGGCCGAGGCCCGGTTGAGTCACCAGGAGGGGTGCTCCACGGGCTTGTAACAGGGCGGCTGTTGCGCACACCTGTGCCCCAGCCACTGCTGCCAGTCCGGCCTGGGCTGCGTGCTCACCTACATGGTGTGGTTGAGAAGTCCTAATGTCGTAGGGTCTTTATGTTTGGGTTCTTGTGCTAGGGAGTCAGAACACATGTAGAGGAGTAACGCAGATGTGGAGAGAAAGAACAGAACTCACAGATACGGAGCCCATAAGTGGCAAGGAAGCTGGAAGGAACTTACGGACTCCATACATGGAATCCACGAGGGGAAAAGGAGCAAAAACGAATTCACAGACATGGAATCTGTGAGGAGTAAGATACCAGAAGGAACTCACGGACCCCAGACATAGAATCCATGAGGGGCAAGGAAATTAAGAGGAAATCACCACTCCGGAGTCCATGAAGGGCAACAGAGCCTGCAAAGAATTCACAGACATGGAGCCCGTGAGGGGCAAGAGAGCCAAAGATGACTGGCAGGCTCAGAGGTATTTATAGGGTTAGGCAGGGCTGGGAAAGGTGACTTCCTTATTTGGTCGACACCAGTTTCTCCAAATCTGAGTGGGACTTTTGGTCCCCTACCTCCCATTTGTCTATTCATATTGAGAGCCCAGTCCGCTTGACTTTGTGCTTGATCTCAGGGAACAGCTGTTTCTTTGGAGGAATTTAGCTTATCTGCAACGGAGGGTTCATCTTCACATCCTTTCATAAATAGGTTTGTAGGAAGTTGGTGACCTTATCTCTGTGGAGTATTAAAACCTGTTCCTCCAGAACTAGTAGGGTGTGTTCTTGTAGGATAATCCCAGCTGGCAGGAGATGCCCTTCAAAGACATTCAAAGACCTTCCCAGCATGGCCCTATTCTGAAACTGCCTGACAGAGACCTTTGAAAGTCAAGGTCTAAAGCGTCTACAAAGGTCCCAGAATATAGAGGATGCCAGAATCACTGGATATGTGCTGAGAAAAGTTGGAGGTGAGGAATGGAATTGACCTAATAATCTGTGTGTGCGACAAGCAAAAAAGGGTCTGGCCGGACTTTTGAATCTGGTTGTCTTGATTGATCTCTTTGAAGTGAAAAATCCTGCTGATCTTATGTGTAACCACACCTTTGCCATGCAGTGGTTATAAAGACATACACTGTAAAAAGATGGAAAGAGCATGCCAAGGGCAAAATTTTAAAAATGTAATTTAAGGATGTTAAAACAAGAGCAAAAAAAAATGTAAATATCCTAAACATAGCAAGTAAATGAAATGTACTTTTAAATTCCTTTTGAAATAGGACCTCATAAGTTCAAGCACAGCTATCTCCATTGGTTAATTTTTCCAAGACTTGGGGAAGAAACACTTAAAAAAATGAGCTAACTATTCCCCCAATGGTTTTCTTAATTTAGCTTCATAATATAATCAATAAGTGACTTTATTAGGTTAACAGAAACCATGTTCTATATATCAGAATAATAAAGTATCATACCATTCACTTTAGTATAAAAGTAAATATCTAAAAACTAATCTAGTTAAAGATATATAAAACTTGTATATACAAAATATAGAATAAGTGACTACTGAAGACCACATAAACAAGTGGAGGACAATATTGTACTTATAGACTGCTAAGCAAAATGGTAAATATATTGACTTTTCCAAAAGCACTCTACAGATTCAATGAAAAATTACCAGTATTTGAAGAAAATTAGCTATACATTCAGTAGTATAATGGTGTTGCTAATTTTTAGTATAATAAAATGTAAAATGAACTAAGAAAGAAGAATAAGAAAAAATTAAAATGCTTAGCTGTGCTATAGTCAAAGACATTGAAAATGAAAACAAAGTCTCAGAGGCATCCAAAGACAGAAGTAACCAAATCCAGGAGAAAAATATAAATTAAAACTGTGCAAAAAAAGTGTTTACAAACAAGTGTTTACAATGAAATGTGAATACTAAAAGATAAAAAGAGTGTGAAGAGATGGTCCAGGGTTAAGACTCTGCCTCCCAAGCAGAAGCTCCTGAGTTCAGATCCTAGGACACATGTGCCCTCTGATACACACACACAAACACATTAAACAAATGAATTTTTAAAAAGAGAGAAAAAGGAAACTATTAAATGAAAATTTTATACCCAATGAAAATATTCTTCAAAATTGATAGTGAGTACTTTATTTTATATAAGGAAAAGGTAAAACAATTTAAAATAGAAATTAATTTCAATATAACAAGAAATTTTTAAAAATTCAGGCAGAATAAATATAACATCATCTTGAAATCTGAATTTAAGCAAAGTAATGAATCTTCATACAAATATTAAAGTGAAGATAGATTAAAAAGATTTTTAATAATTTATTTACATTCAATGTTGCTTAACTGCCTGTAGCAAAAATATTGATAGGATATGCTATGGCCCTAATCTCTCCCCATCCCAAAGCTCAGGGAAATTTGTGGAAGAGGGGGCTGTAAGATTGTAAGAGCCTAAAGATGGGGAGGAGCAACGATATGCAAGATACTCCACATTAGAGCCAAAGTAACCATAATAGGACTTTGCATGACCTGTGCAATGACCAACATGTCATTGGCCCCCCAAAGTTTAGCATGAATCACAGGTACTAGGATCCTTAGAGGCAAGGGATTAACAGCCACAATAGTGTTCCTATACTATAGGGAAACACAAAAAAGAGCTCTAGGCAATGCTACTGAGTCCTTACACCATCAGAGAGGAGGACCCAAAGGGAAGTCTGACAAGCACACTAAAGGATGCTCCAGGAATGGGGGGGGTGCACTGGGAGAAAGGGAGGGGGGAAAGGAAGAGGATAAGGCGGGAGGGAGCAAGGGGATCCAGGGAGGGGTGGAGGGAGGGAGGGGAATGGGGTACCTATCAAGTTTGTATGAGTGGAAAAAATAATTTTTTTTAAAGAAAAGATATACTATGGCTTGTGAACCAAGGGATATTAGGTAGGAAATGTGCGTAATATATAAGTTGCTTATGCAACTTATTTGAGATTTCATTTAATCAACTGAAAATGAATATTGTAAGCTTTCCCACTCACTAAAAATAAAGTCCTATAAAGGCTAAATTTGTTTTACTTGTTAATATAAATATATATTTTAAATTACTGTTAGCAAACTGAATCCAAGACTATATTTTTTCTCCCACATTTTATTTTTTTCCTAATCATACAAGCTCAGTAGGTACCCCATCCTCTCCCTCCCTAATCCTCTTTTCCCCTCTTGTAATCTCCCCCTTCCCCCTTCCTTTCACAGCCCTCCCCTTATTCTCCTCTCTCAGAGCCATATCCTTCCTCCTTCCCATACCCTGGAGCATCCTTTTCTGTGAATGCCAAACTTCCTTCTGAGTCCTCCACCCTAGTGAGGAGTAAAGATTCGGTGGCATAGCCCGGAGCTGTTTCTTGGGCTTCCCTTTAGTATGGGAACTATATTATGATTCTTAATCCCTTGTCTCTAAGGATCTTACTTCCTGGAGTGTGGAGTATCTTGCATTTCCTTGGTACTCCCCATATTTAGGCTCTTACAATCTTGCTGTTCCCTCTTCTACAAGGTTTCCTGAGCTTTAGGATAGAGAGAGATTTGGCTGGTCTGGTTCCAAGTGATTAATGTAGGGTCTTTGGAGTTCTGAATTATGGTTTGTTGTTGTTTTCAGTTTTGCTTTTCCTGTACCACTCTTGGCTGCATTCTGATTGGTATTGAAGGTCACCTCCTAACCAGAGATAAAAAACTGTTTAAATGAAGATCTTAAAATAAGACTCAAAGGTAGGTGGAAGAATAGGAGTAGGACACATCAATGAGAAGTGTCCCATTTGTAAAATGGTTACTGTTCATCTGCCATAGGACTATATTTTTTAATACTTTATTTATTGTGTGTGTGTGTGTGTGTGTGTGTGTGTGTGTGTGTGTCTCAGAGGGCACTATGTGTCCCTGTGGAGGACCAAGGGTAGCTTTGGCAGTCATCTAGATTGCTTGTATCTCCTTCTTGCTTTGCTCTGGGATTTCCCAAGCTCTACCCACCAACGCAGGAAGTGTAGGCCCCTACCATTTCCATCTGGCATTTTTACATGGTACCTGGGATCTGAACTCATGAATTTCTACTTGCAAGACAGAGTTTCAACCCCTGAAACATCTCTCCAGCCCCAGGACTATATTTTTAAAATGTACTATTGAAAGACAATAAAAAATAAAATATTTGCTCAGTTGTCGAATATCCTCATATAAATAACCATAAATAAATTCTTTGCATACATGCATATGAGCTATCAGGCAAGGAGCTTAGAAGCCCCCAAAATTATATAGGCTTTTATCAATGCTCTTGGTTGTTCACCAGAACCTGATAATAAGGCTCACATTGCTGAAAAGCCCAGATTCTTTGATCATAGTCCTATGGAAAAACTCAACCTAGACCTGACCTGGAAGCTTTCTCCCTGCCAGCTAGCTTTCATAGTACCTACTATGATTTGCATGCTAGTTACCCTCCAAATGCATATGTGCTTGCATCTTTAGCTGACATCAATGTTTGGAATGGTTGTACATGACAAATCACAGGGGACAGGAGATGGAGTTTGGTAGCCTGGCCCTGATTGCCTAGTTGATTCTTGTTCTGTCTGCCCCCATGATGTATGCAGTAACATAAACCGGACTTTCTGCTATGAAATTTCTGCTATCATGCACTAAATCCATTCCTTCTAGAATGATCAGACAAATAAAATTCCCTTAATTTTTTTGTGCATGTTTGCACGTGGGTAAGTGTACATATGTGTGCAGATATGCACAAGATAGTTCTTGAGTGTGTGTGCCTATGAAGACTCAAGGGAAACAGGGAATCATCCTGGATTGTTCTTCTACCTTATGACTTTGTTCTGGGTTTTCCCAGGTTGTGCCTTCCATAGTTGCAATTACATGCCATTGACATATCCACCTGATTTTTTTTTTTTCCATGGGACCTGGGGATCTGAACTCAGGTCCTTTGAGAAGACTTTGTGAGGCAAAGGCTTTAATCACTGAACCACTTCCCCAGCCCTCTCTTGAGTTTTGCATGAGTATTGTCACACAGCAGAGGAAAGAATATTATAAGAGTATCAGAAAGAACTGTGCAGGCTGCTGAGGGGAAGCCATCAATTGTCTTGCACAGTTGTGAATTTCGTGAACTACAATAATATCCACCTTGGCAACATGTGTCCATTGATCCAATAGTGGCATGAATGTTAAGGGGTAAGTATAGCCTTCTGATTAGAATTAAGCCGTACTTTTTAGGAGGAGTCATGCCTGGTAATAAAATCAAAACTGTCCAGAATGTAAGAATAAATGATTCTGGTGTGCTAGTCCCTAAACAGGGTACTTATATCATGTACCTTGCCCAGGCCTCAAGGTACATCATGAAAGGGATGACAGAAAGGATTTAAGTCAGAGGGTAGAGAAGAGTACAGCCAAACAAAGTCTCCTGGATATGACATGGCCATAGCATGAGCCCAATACAACTGTATCAAGCTAGACAGTGTTGGGCCTATCACCATTTCACTATGAAAGCAGGAACACCTCATGAGTCACCACCCCTCCTATCTATTGGTAGTGGCTATCTATCTACTACTGCCTGTGGGAAGGACAAGCTGCTTCTGCTTGTTTCAGTTGTGTACCCACTGATATGTCACCCACTCTCTTACAAGTGCCCTAGCACATGCTGATCCAACTAACCTTTACCACGATCCAAAAAAAAAAGCATGTAATTGGGAGGAAGACTGGTCAGGGATAAGAAGCATATCAGTGGGAGGGAAGGGGATGGGATTGGAAAATATGGGATGAAAATGTCTCAAATTCATTTTATTCATGCATGTCCTAAACTGTCAAAGAATAAGAAATAAATTGGATAAAATATTGAGCATTTGGACTGCAGAAATGGCTCCAGGATTAAATCTCTGCCTTGTAAGCAGAAGGATTTGACTTTAGATCCCAGATCCCACATAAAAGTGCCAGTTGGAAGTGGTGGCATCCTTCACTTCTGGAAGGTGGACCCTGGGAAATCCCAGAGAAAAACAATAAGGAGGTAAAGCAATTCAGAATGATTCTAGAAGTCTCTCTTGGGCCTCCACAGGCACACATAGTGCCCTGTTCTGTACACACATATTTACACACACATACACACACACACACAGACACCTGTACAAGCATACACATACATGCAAAAATTGAGTATTTGCTAAAATACTCAGATATTAAAATAAGTAGCAAAGTTAAAGTGCATTTTAAATGGTATGTTATATGAAAAATAGAAGATGAGCACTCTAAAAATGTTTAAAAAACTCATAAACTAGCAATTCAAGCTGTTAAATAAATTATTTTCATATACAGTTGTTATAACTTAGTATAGTTCTGTTGGGCATGACGATTTGTTTTTCAAAAAACTCAAATGCATTATCTTTATATCTAAGTAATCTATCTGTGGCTCCTCTCTATCTTTATACCTTATGTGCATGTATGTGGTGTGCATGTATGTGTGTATGTATATGTGTGGTGTGTGTGTGTGTGTGTGTTTTATGTTTTGGGTGTGGAGGCTAGAGTAGAGTATTGATGTCTCCTTCCACCAATCTCCGTATCACTGCCTTGTGATAGATTATCTCACTGAACTGGAAACTCATCATTTGATTATGCTGATAGTGAGGAAATTCTTGGGATCTGCTTGGGATAGAGGCACACAGTCATATTTTTTAAACTCATATCTGAGGATTAGAACTTGGGTCCTCTCACTTGCAGAGCAAGCACTGTCTCCCACTGAGCCATTTTATCTGGCCCTGTAATGCATGCAAAAAATTAAGCATAGCACTATAGCTAGGACATTTTTAAGTAGAAGAAATGTTTATTTCAAAACTCTGTTTCTTTCTATCTCATTTAATGATGTATCATTCAAGAACATAGAGCAAGATCATCTGTGCATAGATTCCTGAACTTCCCAATGGCCCTGTTATCAAAGTGCTCTGCTTGAACACTGCAATATGAAGAGACATGCGAGCATGAGTCAGCCTGCCATCATTTCATGGATATGAACAACATTAACTGGTATTGATTCTTCATTAACTTCCTTTCAGCCAAAATGTCTCCTACCAAATGCAGCCACAACTCAAAGTGTTCTTCCCAAGGAGAAGGCTGTTTTGCCTCTATCAGTCCCCTCAGCATTCCTTTCTCTTTGCAGTCTTCTTTTACATGTGTCATTGTTTTGAAGGTACATTATATTTGTATCTTTTTCATTTTATATCATAAGTATTCCAGAAGAAACATCACAGGGGAATTTAGTGATGTCAGATTGTCCACCTCCGTACAATTGATGTCCAGTGTGCAGTAAGATAAATCAAAGTCCTAGCAGACATTTTGATCTGCTGTAAGGATATCCGGGGTTACTATGATATGGCTTTAGAAAAATCACTTTAACAATGTCCTTGACTCTCAGTGCCTTATCACAAGAAGATAAATTTAATTTGTAATAGAAGGCTGTTGTAAGCACTCTTTTCATCCAAAATTAAGTCCAGGGTAACACACAGTCTTTGGATCAGATAGACCTTTATTAGGATCTAAGTTTAGGGGCTGCATAACTTAGAGAAACTTAATTAACTTCAATAACTTATCTTGGAAGTGAAAACAATAATAGAAGCCAACTTACAGGCATGTTAGAAGAATTCATGTATATATTTAACCCAGTGTCTGACAGTTGTAGTAATTACTTATCTTTCATTTTCCAGAATCTATACTGTCTTTTTGTATTTGCGAAATGCCCTAGTCTTGTAATTCACCCAACACCTCTCACCAAAGAAACCATCTGCCTGTTTTAAAAGTCTTACTAGTAGTTATGCTTCAGTATGCAAAGTAGATGTTATCATTCATAATATTGAAGCTAGTTGCTTGTAAGACAAAGTTCATATCAGATTTGTTTGGTTAGAGCTGAGGCATTGGTGAAAACTATACTAAACACCAGCAGGAGTTAGGAAATTTCACTGAAATTCTAGGCAGTGTCTCTGTATATTTTATTTTGAGATCTTTCGATATGAGTTTGTTTTTACTAAGTAGTAAAAGTTAACCAACTTCTTTCTGCTGCTTATATCCAAGTACTTGGATACAACAGTAGTTGTGGTAGTGAGGTGTGAACTTGGCAGTTGCAAGCTGTTTGAGCACAGCTGTGAAAAATTGATAGCCCCTTGAACAAGCCTACAGGTGATTTTTTAATTGATATGGAAACGCAGCCTGTAGAGATCGGTGCTTTCCAGCAGTGGAACAGAGAAAAGGAAGTGCAAGAAGGAAAGATTCGCCCTGTGTTGACTATATTGAGTCCACTATGGGTCTTCTGCTGAATTTCTCCACTGTTGCTGCTGTACTGCTGGCTGTTCTTGACTGACTTTGAAGTCCAGTCTCCTTGGCCTTGCTGTGTTCATCCTTGAGGTCAGAGCCCAGCCTCTTTGGATCTCCAGGGTAACTGAGGTTTGAAACTTTCCAGGGATTCTGAGATATTTAGCTCAAGAACTGAATTTCTACTAGCAACTACTGTTGGACTACTTTCATTTTTATTTTTTAAGGTAACTGAATTATTTATATATATATGTGTGTGCGCAAACACACACACACACACACACACACACACACAAACACACACACATATTTCGTCCTATTGGTTTTGTCCTCTAGAGAACACTGACTAATATACTAGTTTTCAACTGGTAGCAACAGTCATATCTAAACATTGTAATGTACTAAATTTGATTGTCTATATACTGATAATTGGTGAAACTAAGTAATGAGCATTATACTATTGCCCCTTCTTTGGGACATCTTAATATTTTTGGTCATAATATGCAAATTTACATAAGCATGTATACATAGCACATTAGATAACTTAAGGAAGTTTTAAAGTATGATACAGCTTATGTTTGAAGCCAAGGGAAAGTTATCTACAAGAACTGGCAACTTCTATACATAAAGCTTCATTTGGTTTAATTATTTTTTATTAATTTTGTTCTTTGTTAAGTCCATGCATGTATATAATGTATTCTGAGCACTCTCTCTTCTACCTTCTCTTATCTCTACCCTATCTTATTTTTGTTGTGAACACCTCCTCTTTCCTACCAATTCCTTTCCCAGATTTTTGACTTTTTGATTTGCTTTGTGACACATTGAGTTTCTTCATGTTTTACTCAGATGGGACCTGTCCAGTAGGGTGCTATCCGACTGACGGCAATGAATGAATCCACCAGTAGTCAACAGTTCAGCAGTGATGGGGAGGAACACCTCAGCCCCTCTCCCTCTTTAGAAGTGATGAAGTACCCTGTGAGAAGTTCAAGGCCAGGGGTAGAGAGCAGCAATAGAGTCTAAAGAAGACAGAAAAAGTTAGATGAACATTACTCTTTTCAACAGGGAAAATGATACTAACATTGTCATCAGATTCAACTGAACCAAATTCCTCAAAAATTCTGAAATCATAAATCGATTGTCCTTCAAATTTTATGATTGTGGGAATCACTCCTGTGAACATACTGATTTGCAAAGGCTGACACAGTGCAACCTTTGAGCCCTTACTGTGGTTCAGAATCATTAGTAGATTCTCACAGAATTTTTTTTTATTTCTTTACACATGCCTTTTAAATATATGAACAGGATTTACTAATGAAGTGGTATCCTGATTTTCTAAATAAGGAAAATAATGTTTTATTTCTAACATCTAACCTTGGGAGATGATTCTTAGCGAACTTGTTTGAAAAGATTAATGTTATATATGGTTTAGGTTGCTTCGTGTTATTTATGAAACAGATTTGATCTATTTAAGTTCTTTCACTTTATTTATATTTATGAAACAGATTTGGTCTATTTAAGTTTTTTTACTTTGTAATTATGCTTGTATCTTTAAGAAATGCTACATCACTATATGCCTGTAATAAATCTTTAAAAGATGACCTACTTAGAGAATATCAAAAATAAAAAATTATCTAAACCCTTTACATTACAAATTTTAATGTTTAGTAACCTAATGCTAGATAACCTAGTGTCTAGATAAGCACAAATATCACTTAGTTTCCTCAAAACTATCTATTCGCTTTCACTTACTCTCCTGAGACCACATGATATTGGTTTTAAGTTCACAGTTGTTCATATTTTAAATTCTTTAAAATCAGAACACTCTCTTACTAGCACTATAAACTAGGTGGCAGTCATACTGAGGTTTCTTATTAATGTCTTTGTTCAAATTTCAAGTGACCCAGTGTCATAATGAGACACGGGTGTCAATTGATGGTTGAGGCTTGGAGCTCTGGGTTCCAAGAATTAGTAGTAGAATTAAGCCCAGAGTGAATTTGCAGAAAATTGTCTAGTTAATGAGAAAGGTGCAGCCCATAGTGGGTGGGACTAGGTCCTGGACAGGTGAGTAAAATACAGAATGCTGGTTGAAAAAGTTGGCATCTGTGATAGTTGATCCTGAGTATCAACTTGACCACACCTGTCATTAACTAAGATCAGCTGTCTGACTACCTGAAGAGATTATACAGACCAATACATTTACAATACAAAGACCAGTCCTAGATCTAATTGGAACCTCCCATTAGCAGACCAGATAAAAAGGAACCGTAGAACAGAAGACTCTGAAGAGAGACTCTCTAAAGCGGTGCTAGAAAACTCTCTTTCCTTTTGCTGCCCAGGTTCTTTGGTTTTTCAGGAATCCTCCAGCCTTCAGCCCTCACCCATGGGCCTACTGGACTGAGCAGCTCTGAGCCTTAAGGATGCTTGCAGTGACTTAGCTGCCTCCAGCTTCAGCCACTTGAAAGACTGTTTCTCCGTTCTGGAACCTTCAGCTGAATAAATGTCCCTTTCTCCCTTAAGTCGCTTGACATTGAGTATTCTCTCACTGCAACAGTTAAGAGTAACTATTACAGCATCCTTCTGTATACTTGGTCAGATGTGCTGGTCTGGTAAGTAATAATTGTCCCTCTCTCAGCTGTTATATGGTTATCATTCCTTCATTCCATTGGTAATGATGCATGCTCCTCTGCCAAGCTAGACTAAGAACTGTAAGAGAAAATGAACCCTTAAGCTCATTCCCTTAAGCTATTTTGTCATGATTCTAACAGTAGCATGCAGTTGAACTATGACACTCTATATAATGTGTATAGTTGACAATAGCACAGAAAAGCTTCCTAGAAAAAATTATAGAATAACATTCTAAAAGAGAAAGTTGATATAGAGTAGCTATTTATGGAAGCAAAATTGGCTTTTGGCAACTCGTATTTCTTTCATCAATTATTTTTTTCTTTCATCAAATTTTAAAGAAATGAGTATTGTGCGAATAGAAGAGTTAAGCTTTAAAATCATACACATTTCCTACTCTGAATTGAGAACTGGTTTAATGGCTTACATGACTGTATTTCAGGAAACTAACTAGTTTATTTCTTTTATAATATTCTTTGAATGTTCAGACAAAAGCAGTACTGAGAGAAGTGATGCCGGTAACTGATATAAATGAATTCTAATTAAGCATTCCTTTATGGAAATACAAAATCATAATTCTTTATCTAAAAAACAACTCCCTTTATGATCAAGTTTGATCAGGCAGCATTGTTTCATAGTTTCATTTTCATGATTGGCCAGCTACATTTGTTAATGTGTAAACAGGATCAAATTCTCGCGCAAGTGATTCACTGATGAGGCACCTTTGAGTGTATGGGAAACAATGGGCAGCAGCCACATTAGGGCGAAAACATGCATTTGGCTGAAGTCTATATACTTGTAGGTAAAGATGTGTGTTCAATTGATCCTGTGGGAACTTGTGGTAACTCTACTGGGTCAATATTGTGAGGTTAATACAGCTTTTCCCAGAATTCCCTTTCCTCTCTAGATTTGGGCTATGGTTGTCTACAAAGGTTGGCAGAAGTGGAGTCTTCCCTGAAGGTCAGAGAGGGATACCAGGCACTGTTGCATATTGCCACCACAGTTGGTGATCCGCTGGCTCCCATATTTGGTGGGAGATAGTAGCTGGCTTCATGGCATCTCTAGAAGTTTTGGAGCTTTCCTTCAGTCTCTGAGTCATGGAACACATACATGTGCAGTTCTCTGACACAGTTCTCCAGCTTCCTCCTGTACAAGTACAAGTCAGCCACGTTATGGTTGTTGGAGGAAATGGCAAAGATAGGCAGATTGTACTTTGTCCTGGTTCATTCTTTGGTGCCTTACCGAATTCATCTGCTTTTCCTCTTTCTCTATTAATATCCAACATTCTCATCTTTCATTCAAATAATTTAATGTAATGACTCCAGCCTTCCATAATTCTTCACAACCTCTCACCATTGCATCAGCTTTATGCCCATATAAAAATCCCATGTTATTGCAAATGATTAGTTCTTTGATCAAAGCCTGCATGATATGCAGAAAAAATTCTCATTGAATTATTGGTCTCTGATAAGATTCTTGTCAAGGTCAAAGAAGCCAAGATGTTCTTTCTACTCTTGTTTGAATAATTGGCAGTAGGCTGCATCTGAAGTATGTCTAGCCACTTCTGGACAAAGTGGGTCTTATAGCATCCAAGGCAGTTTTTCCAATAAGGCTGCATCAAGGAGTTGTGAGAGGTCAACATTAACAGTAGTAGAGATGAAAATCCAGTCAGGGGAAGAAATGTCTGGTAAGCAGTTGGTGGCATCTGGTACAGAATCCCACAGTGCAGTTCTCTGTATAACATGTATTCTCATTTCTTTTTTTTTCCTCTCTCTCTCTCTCTCTCTCTGTATGTGTGTGTGTGTGTGTGTGTGTGTGTGTGTGTATGTATGTATCAGAGGGCACTATGAGTCCCAGTGGAGGACTAAGGGTGACTTTGGGAATTATCCTGGATTGCTTTTACCTCTTTCTTGCTTTGCTCTGGGATTTCCCAAGCTCCCCTTCCAGGGATTTCCCAGGCTTTATCTTCCAGGGCCAGCAGTGCAGGCAGCTGTCCTTCCTGCCTTCCACTTTTTTTTTTTATGCTGGACCTTGGATCTGAACTCAGGACCTTCTGCTTGTGAGGCAGAGTTTTAACCCCTGAGCCATCTCTCTAGTCCCCTATTCTTATTTCTTGATAGTGTACTAGAGTCTTAACATGGACCATAGTCCATGTTTTCAATATGTTCTTCTCAAGAAAATAATTTTCTTTTATACTTTGGACACATATAGATTTTCTTCTTTTTCCATTCTGCCACCTACTAGATGACTCTCCAATGTGCCTTTCCCTGGACCTTCACATCTCTCTGTGCTGCTGCCATTATGATAATTATTATATTTGCATTACAGCTATGTCTTTGACTTTCAACTTGAGTATTTGATGACTCAGACTTGCTATTATTCTGAGTAGATGGGATTATATCTGAAAGGTTAAATAGTCTTATAGCTTGGATAATGAAATTAGAATGCTAGCAGCATTGCATTTTTAAATCCATAATAGTTATAATGCATATGTACATTTAAAAGATTGTAATTCAGGTCTCCATGAGCTACTATATTCTGATGGGAAAAGAAAGGGCAAATGGAAATTAAGGGGCTGTAATACAGAAACTTCTACAGGTATTTTTTGTTCATTGTTTGTTTACTTTCCAGTACTTTCAAATTACATTTTTGGGCTGGACAGATAGCTCAGAGGTAAGACTTCCTCCCAAGCAGATGATCCTGAGTTTGGATCCTAGGTCCCATTTAAAAAAGCCAAGCATAATGGCTTTGTCCTAAAGTTTTTGGCCCTGGTGGGTGGAGCCTGGGAAATCCCAAAGTGAAGCAAAAAGGAGGGAGAAGCAATCAAGGACGATTCCCAAAATCACCCTTGGTCTTACACAGGGACACACAGTGCCCTTTGATACACACACACACACACACACACACACACACACACACACACAGATAAATTAAAAAAATTAAAAATTACATTTTCAAGTGAAGAACTCAGTAATCAAATTACCTAAATGTCTGTGAACTCACAAAAGAAGTTTTAAGATTAATTTTTCTAATTAAATTTTCTGATAAGAAATTCCTGTTTAACTAACTCTGTGAATGTGTGTATCATTAAGAGAGCTGCCAGTTGAAGAGCTATCAGTTGAAGAAAGATTAAGATTAAAAAAGATTAACTTAAAAAATTAAGTTATATTATATGTATTATATTAATTAGAGTTCACAACTTCTAGAAATTATTGTAAGATTTTAAGAACAAACTACAGTCTTGTGAGTAAGATACAAAATCAAGTTCTGTATTCTAACTCTGGTTATCATAAAGGTGTTTGTGAAACAGATATTCCTCATTTGTAATCAAACAAGGTAGTAGTTCACAGACAGAAGGTCAAAATGCATATATTGTAGAGCTTGAGAAATTATTTTATAATAAGTACTATTAGTAGGAAAATAGCCCACTAACATATATGGACAGTAAAATGGCCAGAAAGCTAAACCAAGACAAAAAGAAAAACCAAAAGCTAAATATCACATTTTAAAAATTGAAGAATTCAATCCCCATTTAATTCCCAATTAATATGAATGAACAGTATTCACATAATTAGTGCTAGTTGTCATGACAAACAACTTAAAATTATCAGTACTTACACACCACAATATTCTTCTATTGTCTTCACTGACTAATCTAGATACCTTGGACAAGAAGAACACATTTTGCTCTTATTCCTTCATTCACACTCTTTCTGTAATAATGGCATTTATCCCCCATGTCTCAATGATCTGCATTGTTCATAAGGTAGCTGTTGTCATAAATAGACCTAAAGATGTATCATAGTCCAATCGTTCTTATGTAATAATACAGAAGTTCTCAGTGAGCAATCTACTGGATGAGTAACCTCCTCTCACAAGGTTTATCTGGTGGTGGAAGGTCTTCCCAGTTTCTGTATACGACTACCAATCACCCTGTGGACACTTGGATGTCAGGCAGGCAGAGGAGGCAACACTCTGGAGATAGCATTCTGAAAGGCCAGACCCGAAAGTGACCTTTCCATTCAGTTATATTAATTACATAAATTCGGTGGTAAAACCAAACCTGATTGTAAAGAAGTTTCGAAAGGTCACCAGAACACAGGTTCCAGCCATCACCATCAGGCTTACGTTCAGAATCCATCCCAAAGGACATTCTTTTCATAAAGAATGTCTTGATTTCCCTAAGTTCTGCTGTTTTTTTCATCAGCTGATAAATAACTTATTTCATCTAACTCAAAATTAGTTGACACATTTTTTGAATTGAGTTTGTTATTCCCATTTTAACACATATAAACTCCTTAAGGGGAAAAACCAAGTGGTACTTACAAAGTGACTCTAGCAACTTTAAAAAATATTTATATATTTATTGATTTAAGAGAAGAGAGAGACAAGCCAAGCATTCAAGCATGAATGCCATGGCATGATGTGGACAGAGGTCAGTATATAGCATTCGAACCATCAGTTCTTTCTTTCCACCATATGGCCTTTCCAAGAGTCAAGCTCAGGTCACAAATTCTCTATGTGCAAATGGCTTGCTCTCTAAGTTATCGGCCAGCCCCAACTACTCTAGCATTGTTATTATTCATTTATCTATTTGTTAATTCATTTCATTTGATATGTATGTGTCCCTGTGTGTGTGTGCACATACGTGTGTGTGCCTGTGTCTGTGTCTGTATGCCTATGTGACTGTTTATGCCTGTGTCTGTGTGTATGTATCAGAGGACACTGTGTGTACTGGTGGAAGCCCAAGAGTGACTTTTGGGAATCATTCTGGATTGCTCTCCCTCCTCTTTGCTTTGTTCTGGAATTTTCCTAGGTTTTGCCTTCCTGGGTCAGAAATGTAGGCCACTGCCATTTCTGCCTGTTGTTTTTATATTAGATATGCTTTCAAGGCAGAGGCTTAAATTAACTGAGTCTGAGCCATTCATTCAGCTCTAGTCTAGCATCTTTTGTATGGTAGAGACATAATATTTAAAGCCAGTTTTGCAGTTATTCTTAATTCAGTGAGGAAAAAAGTAATCAAAATTAACTCATTAAACTCACTACTAGTAGCTTTATTTAGTATCATTATTTTAAGGCTTGGTGCATCCTCTGAAACATTTATGCTTTCCTGAAAGTAAAGGAGGATTCTTACCTCAATGGTATGTTCACTCATCTAAGATGCTAGAATCATGAATCAAGTCAGGCATAAGTCATCACAGATTAGGTGAAACACAGTGAGCCCCACAAGTGAAAAGATTTGAAAATAGAAGGGAGTCTGACAGGGGAGATGAAGAACAGTAAAGGGAAAAGGAGGAGCAATGTGATTTGGGACTCAGGGTTGAAAATATAAAAATCACTGTATTCATGTATACAATATTAGAAAAGACAAGACCAGACAAGAAAAGAAAAGAAAAGAAGTTAGAAAAACAAAGAGAAAATGCTTTCCATGCATGATCAAGTTATGTTGTGTACATTACAGATGGAAAATAAAAGATGCCACATATACTTCTAATGTCTTGAAAAAAATTCAATAAAGTTCTTAGAAATAAAGAGCTGTGCTTTCCTCATAATGAAGACAATTTATAAGAACAAAAGGACAATTTCAAGATGATGCAAAAACAATGTAGTATTAAAGATGAAAGACTAACTCTGCCTCCACCTATGTCTCATATATCTGTCAGGGAGCATATTGAATTATCTTTGAAATCTTTTACTCTAGAAATTAGCCTTTGAAAACATAAACTTGAATGACACAGTCAAACTACTGCCTTTTATGTCCATTTGAAAGTTATTTTCATATTTATTAGAAATATACTGACTATGAATATTAAGAAAAGGGATACAAATCAAGAGTTCTTTGTAAGTATACCTTGGATTTTATTTAATAAGTACCAGAAGACCATTTTGTGTAAACTAAAATACTGGCACAGAAAGTTTTTCAATAATTTTGAAATTTTGATATAACATTTTAAGATATAAGGTGTTTCTTCACCTTACGGAGATAAATTTAGAGCATTTAAAAGAGACATGTACTGACCACTTCCTGCTACTCTACTAAGGTTAGAACAATTGGAACCCTATCCTCTTTAAAAGAGAAAATTCTGACTTGCTTCTATGTTAAAGACTGCCATTTATTTTTTTCCTGTGAGTTGGCTTCTGAAGAATACTTTTAAAGATATTTTATTTACTTTAAAGAGAGTGAGGAAATGTGAAGGAGAGACATAGTGAAAAATAAGAGGGCATTGATGCCATGTGTCTGTGAAAGTTGATGTAAAACTGTAGTAGCTACGCTGCATTGTTGTTCATAAATTCACAATCAAACAACTTATGTGGTAACAAGGTGTTTTATTTTCTCCTACAATATCCTTATTACAGTTCCTTGTCAAGTTTGGCAGGAGATCACATTCCATAATCACCAAGACACTGAGGGCTCTAGCCACACAATATCCATATAACAGCTGAGACATTTCTCACTTGCCAAATCAGCTTGTCTGGTCAAGTATACATAAGGATGCCAACTTTCTCAACCAGTTCCCTCCATTTTATTCACCTCCCCGAGGAATAGTCCCTTGCCCTTCCTCACCAACTAGACAATTTCCTGCAAGTTCACTCTGAACTTAATTCAACTACTAATTCTCTACATAAGTATTCAGAGTTCCAAACTTCAACTTACGTTGACACCAAATTTAATTATTGTAAAAACCCTCAGAAATTGATCTTTTCCTTCTGCCATGTGAGCACTAAAAATCAAACTTAATTTCTCCAGCTTTGCAACCAAGTGCTCTTATCCTTTGAGCAGTCTTTCTAGCCCTGCTACCAATATTTTCATGGACACACTAGGTTATAATAAAGCATCATACTGATTTTAGTTTATTTATTTATTTATTCAGTGCAATGTAGTGCAGTGCAGTGCATCAGTTAAAACCCAGAACCTCAGGGCTGGAGAAATAGCTCAGGAGTTGTCTTTACCTCTAAAGCAAAAGAACCTGAGTTCACATCCCATGTAACAATGTGGTGGGGGATAATGTTGATGGCCTCTACTTCTGACTCTGGACGGCAGAGCCTTAGAAACCCCAGATCAAAGCAATAAGAAGGTAGAGCAATGATTCGTCATGTTATCCTTTGACCTCCATAGACACACACACACACACACACACACACACACTCAAATTCCTTCTTTTACATGCACACATACACAACTACAAATGCAATAAATAAATAGATAAATAACCCATTGCCTTGAACATACTAGACAAGTTTTCTTTTTGAGCCACATCCCCAGTCCTCCCCTCTTGCTTGTATCAAGTAACTTATTCCCAGTTAATTTTCAATGCATCCCATACTTGCCCCAGAATTATTCACATATAATTCTTCGAGGATTATATGAAAGCAAGTATGCCCATTTGTGCATAAAAATAAATCAAAATGCTGCTTAGTCCTTTGAAACAAAAGAGTGCATATAAAAAGAGAAGTTTTACTATTTTTCCAACATTCTAATACATTGCTTATAGACACCCTGGAGTACACACAGCTCACTTAAAATCTCATTTCTTCATCTAATTAATTTAGGGGAAAAATCCATGAGCAGACTTTAAACTATTAATCACATTGGCATTATAACAAGTTCCCAATTTATTAAATGACTTGAAAGAATAGGAGCATAATGTTTATTTGAAAAGATTAAATTTGAAAAAAAAACATAATGCTAACACCTTTGAAAGATTTTTTTAATTTTTATTTTTTGCTTTGGACAATAATGAAGATTTTTTTTTCCTCTTAAATTGTAATTTGAAGTTTGATGCTTTTAGCTCTAGTTAATTAGCATAAGTTGCTCAGAGGCCGGAAAAGAAACAGGAAAGGCCACCTGCGGAGTGCAATAATCAGAAGTTCTTACGTGGAGAGTTTCAGCATTAATATTTTCACAATGAAAAGAGCCTATTCCGTGATTATTGATTGCCTTGGGGAAGAGGGTGCAAGTGAGAAAGAGAACAAGAGACTTGAGAGAATTCGAGGGAGGGAACATCTGATTAAGAAGTACAATTAAAGGCTCCAATAAGGAAAATGAATTTGTGCAGATGGCTGTAAAAGAAAAATGATTGTCTGTGCCGTCAGGGGTCATGAATTCACTCTTTTTTCCCAAAAGAGATTATTGATGCTACAAAGATTGTAGACTAACAGTGCAGAAATGAAAACATGGAGTTGAAATAATTTTGGTTTTGTTTGCTTGTTTGTTTTTCTTACATGGCATTTGGGAGCAATTCCATCAGAGAATGGTTTTCAGGACTTGAGGAAAATTCATCCCAATGATAAAATGATTTTTGGAGGGAGATCCGAGAACAATTGCATTTCCCTTATGAAGTGATCTTTGTGCACCTTCATACCACATTCATCTCCATTGAACCTTGCACTTTTTCAGAAAATGGAAGGTACAGAGTTGGGAGGAAAAGAATTTCTTTGAATTCATGTGGAAAAGAAGAAGGCAACAACAGTGCTACTAGAATGAGCTATTTAGGAAATGTGTGGTTCCATTTTCAGGCCTGTGTAACGAGTCCCTGCCAAATGGTCGTCACTTGCTCTCTAATCAAGCCCAGAGCTTGATTCTTTGATTCCTGATTGGTTCCTTCTGAGCTCCCTTTAGTTTTCCTTTATGCTCAGTGATTTTTTTTTCACTTGTTTAGATAAAATCCTGAAAATGGTTTTCATGAGAATTCCATGCTTGGTGGTTTATTATTGTTATTGTACTGGTTACTGCTATTTAAAATTGAATAATATACTTGCTCTGACCTTCAGGATTTTTGCTCCCCTTCCAAATCATAAGTGTTAATGATCATTTCTTTTGACATAAGTAGACTTTAGAAGTAGAACCAAGTGGCTTGTCTTTCAACAAGAAATATCACAGTAGACTTTTTTTTCTGGTTCATGGATATTGTAATAATATCTATGAATTGGCTAGAATATGTAGGGTTTAAAAATTCAGTCAAATGCAAGAAAATAAACAAAGCAGTAGGGAGATTAATTTGATATAGCAAATTCAAAACAGAAGTAAATTTACTTTATTAACAAGTATCAAAATACTGCTATATGTGTCAAAGTTTATGAAGACATATTTCTGTATTGATCATTTTTGTTTCAGGTATCTTTTCAGGTGTTCAATGAACATGATATATAAAGGAGAACTCTGTAATACGGTAATTGCAAGAATTGTGAACAGGAGGGATGGGGTTGGAGGGCCATACCAGACACAAAGAGAGAGGGGACCATGTTACAGCAGAGAAAATCGGCCTCCAAGGAATGCAAGTAAGTAATGTGACACCTGGTTAAGTTCACAGACGTTCGTTCCTGATCATGTACAACTGAGGGGGTATGATCTCACCAGAAGGGGAGGGCATATAGTCTGGCAGATGAAAAGTGATCATTTTGCAAATGGTTGACTGACCCCTCCCTCACTGAGGTTTCCTGCTTTTATTACATCTACCATTGAATGTGCTATTATAACAAGACTCCAGTTTAACAGATTTTTGTCTCTGACCAGGGGGTGACATACAGTGCCCATCACGATGGAGTGAAGGGCATTGCAGGAGCAGCAAAACTGCAAAAGAACATCAACAAACCACAATCCAGAACTTCAGAGACTCTATATCATCCACATAGAACTAAGCCAGCCTAATCTCCCCCCATCCTGAAGCTCAGGGACATTTGCGGAAGAGGGGGCAGTAAGATTTTAAGAGCAAAAGGATGGGGGGAGCAATGATTTGAAGAGTCTCCACACTAGTTAGGGCTGAAGCAATCATAATAGGACTTTGCATGCCCTGCGCCATGTCCATCACACTATTGACCTCACAAAGTCTAACATCAGCTAAAGGGACCAAGATCCTTGGAGGCAAGGGATTGACAACCACAGTAGTGTTCCTATGCTTAAGGGGAACACGAGAAAGGGTTCAGGGAAATGCCACTGGTTCCTTGTACGTCATCGGAAAGGAGGATCAAGAGGAGAGTTAGGCATACACAATAAAGGAATTGAGGGGAAGGAACTGGGAGATGGGGAGGGAAGGAGGGGGAGCAGGGGGTTCGGGGGGAGGAGGAGGGGGGAGGGAACTGGTCTACCTATTAAGTTTGTATGAGTGGAAATAATAATAAAAAATGTAAAAAAAAATAAAGGAGAACTCTGAATAGATTTTGGAAGTAGATTTGGGAAATTTTATACTCAACAATGTTTTTATATACAGGCATGAAATTACTCACGGAAAGAGTCCAAATGGGGAAAATTAAATCTGATCCATATGTCTGGGTAGAGGGCTCAGTGGGTAAGGAACATGTATGTAGCAATAGCACTGGAGTTTGAACATCTATGTCCCCATAAAGCATGGAGTCGGTACGGCAACCTACCTCTAATTCCAACCTCAGAAGACTGAGCCTAGAAATGTTCAGGGAAAGCTGTCTAGGGAGACCAGCTCTGTTGATGTGCTCTGGGCTTGATTAGGAACCGTATGCAAAAAGAATGAGGGAGGCAATTGATAAAAGATAATTCCTGATATCAAACTTGTGTTTCTATATGCACAGACACAAGACACACACGCACTCATGCACATACAAACACACATGCACCATCTACCCCAAACATGAATATATAAAAAGAAAAAAAGTTGGATAGTGAGAGGAGAACATGTAAACTAGCACTGGAGATTTGGAAGAATGAAACAGAAAAGAGAAAGCCAAGACAAATGAGCTCAGAACATTCTCTTCCAGATCCAGGGTCTCTGAGACACATACAGATCAAGTGGTGGAGAACTGACTACAGAATGGCCAAGCAGAGACTTTGGAGTGCAAAGGATTTCTACTTTTTTATTATTTTTTTCTACTTTTACAAGCATATTGAGCTTTCGTCCCAGCCCCCTCCCTCCCCCTCCAATCCCCTCCCTTCTCTTCACTATTCCCTCCCATTCCCTACTGTCCTTCTGCCTGCATGCCTCAATGGACCTCAGGGTTAACTCTGGTTTGCCTATTCCTGTGTGGGCTCAGGCCTTTGTAGTGTAACAAGTTATCTCTCTTCAGGCCACCCCACTAATGTTTGCATTTCCCTTAACTCATCCAGCTTTAGACCCAAAGGTTTCCACTGTGAGTTCCTATTTTATGGGTATAACAACAGTTGCCTACAGAGCAGTTTAAGATACTATCTTCCTAACTATAGGTTTATTCCCTATTGATCTATTTTCTTCCCTTTTTTAGGTTCTTCTAGTTTACAGTAATGGGAATGGGTACCATTCTGAAAAGCAGGTCTTGAGTCCAATCAGAAAGCTGTTGATTGTTTCTTAGTACTCATGTCACTATTACACTGGTGGTTGGTTACCTGTTGTCATGGTGATCTTCATTGTAACTTAGAAATTTTATGTCATTGATGGGTTTGTGATTATTTCGCTCCCCTAGCAGCTTCTGCAGTATTCCTTGGTACTATATAAGCTATCCAGCAAGGAGAAAGTCCTCACACCAGTTCCAGTTGATATATTTTGCCCATGTTTTATGAGCCATTTGCTTTGCATCTTCAGTAATAGGGTCTTACTGATAGTTTTTGGGGAGCAACCAAGAGCCATGGCAAAAGCCTATAATGTTTGAGGGCCTTTAAGACCACTTTGACCAACATTTTATCAAGAACTGCCACATTCCTGTTGTTTCTAGTATGATTGTGTCCCTGGGTTATAAGTGGGCTTTTATTTTATTTTATTCTTCCCTATTTTTCTCATTCTATACTTTTATGCATAGGGGCTGCTCATTCTTGTTCCTTTCTTTAAAGACATTTTTTGACATATCATTAGTATAGGATGTTTGGTTTGGGTTGTTTCCTACCATTTTGGGATTCTTCTGTAAGTCCCTCTGTCCCTTCTATCTTCCATATCCCTCCTTCTTAAGACAAAATTCTTTTTGAGATTCAGTCATTATTCAGGAAGAAATGGAATTATTTTTCAGAGAACATGTGGATCCTCTTGATGCATAAATTGAATTTGACATCAACAAGCCACACCCACACATCAAACAAAGTAAACACCAACCATCTAAGGGAAAATTGAGTAATATTCCTCTACTCTCTACTTTCAATCTCCCAGCATCTCAGAAACCACATTACCCTCAGCCCATTAATGTTTCCATCTGAATATATATATATATATTTTTTTTTTTATATATATATATATATATATTTCTGAATTTGGAAAGAGAAACAACATTCAAATCATTTTTTCCAGGCTGGTCATCTCATCTAGCTACTGTCATTGTCATTGTTACCTTCTTCCTTAAGATACCATTTAAACTGGAGTCTTCTTATAAGAGCATATTCAAGGGTAGATGTAATAAAAGTAGGAAACCACAGTGAGGGAGGGGTCAATCGCCCATTTGCAAAATGGTTACTTTTTATCTGCCAGACTATATGCCCTCCCCTTCTGGTGAGATCATACCACCTCAGTTGTAAATGATCAGGAACGAAGTCTGAGAACTTAACCAGGTGTCTCATTACTTACTTGCAGTCCTTCATGGAGGCCTATTTTCTCTACTGTAACACCAGTTTAACAGCTTTTTGTCTCTGGCCAGGGGGTGACATACAATGCCTAGCAGGATGGAGTGAAGGGCATTGCAGGAGCAGCAAAACTGCAAAAGAAAATCAACAAACCACAATCCAGAACTTCAGAGACTCTATATCAACTACTCAGAACTAGGCCAGACTAATCTCTCCCCATCCTGAAGCTCAGGGAAATTTGTGGAAGAGGGGGCGGTAAGATTGTAAGAGCAAAAGAATGGGACGATCAATGATTTGCAAGATACTCCACACAAGTTAGGGCCGAAGCAATCATAATTGGACTTTGCATGCCCTGTCCAACACACTATTGACCTCACAAAGTCTAGCATTTGCTAAAGGCACCAAGATCCTTGGAGACAAGGAGTTGGCAGCCACAGTAGTGTTCCTATGCTTAAGGGGAGCACGGGAAAGGGTTCAGGGAAATGCCACTGGGTCCTTGTACTTCATCGGAGAGGAGGGCCAGAGGAGAGTCTGGCATGCACATTAAAGGATTCTCTGGGGATTGGGGGGGAGGCACTGGGGGATGAATAGGGAGGGGTGAGGGGAGGGGAAGCAGGGGGTTCGGGGGGAGGAGAAGGGAGGGAGGGAAGTGGTGTACCTATTAAGTTTGTATGAACAGAAATAATAATAAAAAATGTTAAAAAAAAGCCTGCAAAAAAAAGATACCATTTAATAAAAAAAAAGAAAATGGTATTATAATGTAAGATGTTATAAATAAATAGTGAGGCAGAAGGTATGTATGTAAACAAACTTTTTGAAGGATATTCTTGCTAAAACAGGCACAGAAGCACATTCTTCCTCCCATACATACACACACACACACACACACACACACACACACACGCTATTTTTTTTTTATTTCAGCTCATACAAACTTATTAGGTACACCAGTTCCCTCCCTCCCTCCTCCTCCCCCCGTACTCCCTGCTCCCCCTCCCCACCCCTCTCCCTCCCCATCCCCCAGTGCCTCCCACCCCAATTCCCAGAGAGTCTTTTCTTGTGCATGTCTGATTTTCCTCTGGGTCCTCCTCTCCGATGACGTACAAGGACCCAGTGGCCTTTCCCGAACCCTTTCCCGTGTTCCCCTTAGGTATAGGAACACTGCTGTGGCTGCCAATCCTTTGCCTCCAAGGATCTTGGTGCCTTTAGCAGATGCTAGACTTTGTGAGGTCAACAGTGTGTTGGACAATGCGCAGGGCATGCAAAGTCCAATTATGATTGCTTCAGCCCTAACTAGTATAGAGTATCTTACATATCATTGCTCCTCCCATCCTTATGCTCTTACACTCTTACCGCCCCCTCTTCCGCAAATTTCCCTGAGCTTCAAGATGGGGAGAGACTAAGCTGGCCTAGTTCTAGGTGGTTGATATAGAGTCTCTGAAGTTCTGGATTGTGGTTTGTTGATTTTCTTTTGCAGTTTTGCTGCTCCTGCAATGCCCTTCACTCCATCCTGGTGGGCATTGTATGTTACCCCCTGGCCAGAGAAAAAAGCTGTTAGAGTCTTGTGATAAAAGCACATTCAAAGGTAGATGTAATAAAAGTGGGAAATCACAGTGAGGGAGGGGTCTATCACCCATATGCAAAATTGTTACTTTTTATCTGCCAGACTATATGCCCTCCTCTTCTGGTGAGATCACTCCCCCTCAGTAGTAAATGATCAGGAACAAAAGTCTGTGAACTTAATCAGATGTCTCATTACTTATTTGGGTCCTTGGTGGAGGCCTATTTTCCCTGCTGTAACATGGTCCCTTCTCTCCTTCTTTCTGGTGTGGCCCTCCTACCCCATCCCTCCTGTTCATAATCCTTGGAATTACTGTCTCTAGGTGGGCTGGGTGGGTTTGGTACTAGGAGCCACCTATTAGGGAGTACATACGACGCTTAATTTTCTGGGTCTGGGATACTTCACTTAATATAATTGTTTCTAATGACATCCATTTCCCGGCAAATTCCAGTAATTCATCATTTTTGATGGCTGAGTAGTACTCCATTGTATAGATGTACCACAGTTTCCTTATCCACTCATCAACTGTTGGACATTTGGGCTGATTCCATGACTTTGCTATTGTAAACAGTGCTGCTATGAACATGGTCGTGCTTGTGCTATCAAGGTGAACCTCTGCTGTATGGGGGGTTATTCCCAAAAGTGGAATCGCAGGGTCATATGGCATTTCAATCTTTAATTTCTTTAAGAATCTCCAGACGGCTCGCCAGAGTGGCTGTATGAGCCTGCATTCCCACCAGCAATGTAGGAGAGTTCCCCTCTCTCCACATCCTCTCCAGCATTTGTCGTTGTTAGTATTGTGGATTTTTGCCATCCTGACCGGGGTGAGATGATATCTCAGGGAAGTTTTGATTTGCATTTCCCTGATGGCTAAAGAAGTGGAGCAGTTTTTAAGATATTTGTTAGACATTTTAATTTCATCCCTGGTAAAGTTTCTTTTAAGTTCCAGGGCCCATTTTTTAATTGGGCCATTGGTTTCCTTGGTGTTTAGTTTTCTAAGTTCTTTGTGCACTCTGGACAATAGAGCTCTATCAGATATGTGGTTAGTGAAGATTTTCTCCCATTCTGTGGGTTGCCTTTGAGCTCGCATTACAATCTCTTTATCTGAACAGAAGCTCTTTAATTTCACAAGATCCCAACTGTTGAGAGTTGGTAGCAGTGACTGTGCCATTGGATGTCTGTTTAGGAACTGTTGGCCTAGCCCAATCAGCTGGAGGGAGTTCCCTATCCTTTCAAGTATGGTTTTTATAGTCTCTGGCCTGATATCAAGGTCCTTGATCCATTTGGAATTAAGTCTTGTACATGGTGACAAGTACGGGTCCAGCTTTAATCTTCTGCATGTGGAGATCCAGTTTTGCCAGCACCATTTGTTGAAGATGCTGTTCTTTTTCCACTGGATTCTTTGGGCCCCTTTGTCAAAGACCAAATGGCTGTAACTTTGTGGGCTTATATCTGGGTCTTCAATCCTTATCAGGCTGTCTTTACAACTATGGATTTGTAGTATAGACTTAGGTTTGGTATGGTTATACCTACAGCTGTGTTTTTGTTACTCAGGATTGTTTTTGCTATCCTGGGTCTTTTGTGCCTCCATATGAACTTTGAGATTGTTTGGTCAACTTCTTTGAAGAATTGCTTTGGGATTTTGATTGGTATAGCATTGAATCTGTATATTGCCTTTGGTAGGATGGTCATTTTCACGATGTTGATTCTGCCAATCCAGGAACAAGGGAGGTCTTTCCACCTTCTGGTGTCTTCTGCTATTTCTTTCTTTAGGGTTTTAAGTTTTCATTGTAAAGGTCTTTTACCTCCTTAGTTAGGTTTATACCAAGGTATTTCATTTTTTTAGGGGCTATAAAAAATGGTATTGTTTCTCTCAAGGCTTTTTCACTTCTTTCATTCTGGGTATATAGGAAGGCCTCTGATTTTTGCACATTTATTTTGTATCCTGCCACCCTGCTGAACTTCTTGATTAGTTCCAGGAGCTTCCTGGTGGAGTTTTTGGGATCACTCAGGTATAAGATCATGTCATCTGCAAATAGGGATAGCTTGACTTCTTCCTTGCCGATTTGAATCCCTCGTATGTCCCTTTCTTGTCTTATGGCTTCAGCTAACACTTCAAGTACAATATTGAATAGAAGTGGTGAGAGTGGACAGCCTTGTCTAGTTCCTGATCGAAGTGGGAATGCTTCCAATTGTTCCCCATTGAGCATAATCCTTGCTGTGGGCTTGTTGTATATAGCTTTTATTATATTGATAAAGGTTCCTTCCATTCCTACTGTCTCTAGCGTTTTGATCATAAAAGGCTGTTGGATCTTGTCAAAAGCTTTTTCTGCATCTATCGAGAGTATCATGTGGTCTTGGACTTTGGACTGGTTTACATGATGAATTACATTTATTGATTTGCGTATGTTGAACCAACCTTGTGTGCCAGGGATGAAGCCTACTTGGTCCCCATGAATGATCTTTTTAATATGTTTTGAATCCGATTTGCTAAGACTTTGTTGAGAATCTTTGCGTCTGTGTTCATCAGGGAGATCGGCCTATAGTTTTCTTTTTTGAGCGAATCTTTATTAGGTTTTGGGATTAAAACGATATTAGCTTCATAGAAGGAATTTGGTAGTGTTCCTTCCTTTGCTATTTGATGGAACAGTTTAAGGAGTATTGGTGTTATTAACTCCTTAAATGTCTGGTAGAACTCTGTGCTGAATCCATCTGGTCCAGGACATTTTTTGGTGGGAAGATTCGAGATTACTTCCTCAATTTCCTTATATGTTATAGGACTATTTAAATAATTCACAACTTCCTGATTCAATTTAGGTAAGTTGTGTTTACTTAGAAATTCATCCATCTCTTTTGTGTTGTCAAACTTCACTGAGTATAAGTTTTTGAAATATGATGTTATAATTCTCTGGATTTCTTGGGTATCAGTAGTGATAGCTCCATGTTCATTTCTAATTTTGTTAATTTGGGTTTTCTCTCTCTTGCTTTTGGTTAGTTTAGCTAGGGGTGTATCAATCTTATTGATTTTTTCAAAGAACCAGCTTTTTGACTGGTTGATTTTTTCTATCGTTTTAATATGGATTTCAGATATTTCTCCCCTTATTTTGCTAATCTCCTCTCTTCTACTACTTTTGGGATCAGATTGCTCTAGCTTCTCTAAAGCTTTAAGCTGCATTGTTAAGTTGTTTATCTCTGATGTTTCCATTTTTTTGACGTAGGCATTAAGAGCTATGAACTTACCTCTTAGAACAGCTTTCATTGTGTCCCAGAGATTTTGGTAAGTTGTATTTTCGTTATCATTCACTTTCAGGAAATCTTGAATTTCCTTTTTAATTTCTTCCTGAATCCAGTTCTCATTCAGCATCATAGTGTTAAGTTTCCAGGAGTTAGTGTATTTTCTCTTGTTTGATGTGTTGTGGACGTCCAGCTTTAGGCCGTGGTGGTCTGATAGGGCACAGGTTAGAATTTCAACTTTCTTGTATATGTGTAGATTCATTTTGTGGCCCAATATGTGATCTATTTTGGAGAAAGTTCCGTGTGCTGCTGAGAAAAATGTGTATTCTTTGGTGCGTGGGTGAAAAGTTCGATAGAGATCTGTAAGGTCCATTTCTTTCAGGGTTTGATTAAGTTCCAAAGTGTCTCTGTTAAGCTTTTGACCTGTTGATCTATCCCATGTTGAGAGGGCGGTGTTGAAGTCCCCAAGAATTATCGTTTGGGGATTGATTTCTTGCTTTAGACGCTGTAGGGTTTTCTTAATGAATGTGGAGGGGCCCGTATTGGGTGCATATATGTTCAGTATTGTGAAGTCTTCCTGGTGAATTGTACCTGTGACTAAAATGTAGTATCCATCTGTGTCCCTTATAATTTTCTTTGGTTTGAAATCCACTTTGTCTGATAGCATAATGGCTACCCCTGCCTGTTTTCTGCTTCCATTTGCTTGTATAATTGTTGACCAGTCTTTTATTTTTAGAGCGTGCCTATCTTTTGTGGTGAGATGGGTTTCCTGCAGGCAGCAGATTGATGGATTGTGATTTTTAATCCAAGTTTGTAATCTGTGTCTCTTGATCGGTGAATTAATTCCGTTAACATTTAGTGTTATAATGGAGAAACTATTGTTAATTCCAGACATTTATTATGTTTAGTAGTTTTATAAGTATATTGCTTCGTTTTTAATGGTGTTATATTTGCCTTCTGTTCTCCTGGATATGCCTGTTTTTTTCTTCACGCTTGAGTATCATTTCTAGCATTTTTTGAAGGCCTGGTTTGGTGGCCATGTATCCCTTAAAGTTGTCTTTGTGCTGGAAAATTTTTCTTTCTCCCTCGATCATGACTGATAGTTTTGCAGGGTAAATCAGCCTGGGTTGACATTTTTGCTCATTCAGTACTTGAAGTATGTCTCTCCAAGCTCTTCTTGCTTTTACTGTTTCGACTGAGAAGTCATTTGTTATTTTAATAGGTTTACCTTTAAAAGTGACTTGTTTTTTCTCCCTTGAAGCTCTCAGCACCAGTTCTTTATCTTGAATGTGGAGTGTTTTAACTATTATTTGCCGCCGCGTGCTTCTATTTTGGTCGTATCTGTTTGGGGTGTGGAATGCCTCTTGTATATGGATGGGCCTCTCTTTTTTTAGATGAGGAAAGTTTTCCTTGATGATCGTTTGAAAAATTTCCTCAGGGGTGGTATTTTGAGATTCTTGCTCTGGTATTCCATGAATACGCATGTTAGGCTTTTTCAGGGTGTCCCATATCTCTTGGATATTTCTTTCAAGTATCTTTTTGGCTTTAACAACCTCTTCCATTGAGCTGGTTAGTACTCCCACTTTATCTTCAAGGTCTGAAATTCTGTTTTCTGCTTCGTTAGTTCTGTTGATAAGACTCTCTGTGGCGTTCTGGGTTGAAGATAACTTGTCTTTTAGCTCAGTTTTAAACTCTGCTTGAGTTTGTTTTAACTGCTCTATGCCACTTTTTGCTTCTTGCACTGTTTTTCTCAACTCCTCCAGATATCTGTTGTGTTCCTCTTCAAAGTGATTGATTCGATTATGTAATTCCTCCCTGATTTCCTCTTTCATAGTATTGAACACGGTAATGATCATATTTTGAAAGTCTTTATCCTGGGTGGGGCTTTCTTGGCCTTTTTCCGTGGGTTTGTTCTTGTTGGAGTCTAACATTATGGGATTAATTTCTTCAATGGGAAATTTGTTTACTTGATTGTTGCTTCTCATGGATTTGCACTTTGACTTTGGCATTGTCATTTTAACTCTTAAGATCTCTCAATTTCACTAAACTGAATTATTTGGCCTGGGGTCCTGGTGGGCGGGGCGGACGGAGACTTACCTAGGTCTTGGGGTGAGGCCTGGCTGGACCGCGCACGCGTCCCGACTGGCGGAGCGGGGTGAGGTGCAAAAGGGGGGATGGGGGCGACGGCGTGGAGCTATTTAACCCGAGGGCAGCTGGGGCGGGGCCCGGGCGCGGGGGGGGGGGGGGGGGGGAGGTCCTCCTCGTCCCTCGGCCCCGTGCGCGGCTCCGGCTGGATGGTGGGAGTCAGAGCCGGGTCCCTGTGGGCCGAACTGGGGTCCTGGTGGGCGGTGCGCGCGAGGGGGGTGGTACTCACCAGCTAGGGCGCGGGGTTGAGGCCCGGCTGGACCGCGCGCGCGCGTCCCGACCGGTGGAGCGGGGTGAGGTGCAAAAGGGCCTATTTTTTTCTTACTCTAAAAGGAAAGAACAATTCAGCTCAAATTAAATAAATTCTATCTCATAAGAGGGAAAAAAATCTTTCTATGTGATGTCCATTTTGCTCACTTCTGATATTAGGAATTGGGAAATTACTAGCAAAAATCAATTAAACTATGTATCTTTCAGAAATCTGCTTGAAGACATCATGTAGCAAACAGTATACTGGGACATTATGAATAGACTGAGAAGCTAAGCAGAGTTTTAAACAGCCTTATGAGACAAAGAAGGACAAAATTAGACTCCAGAGCAGCCAAGGAAATGGTGTTGGGAAATGCCCCACAATGAAAGATATTCTGAGGTTTGGGGAGCTGGCAATGACTTGACTACATAGGGACAGTAAAGTTTACTCTCAATCATCTGGCTTCCTCTAATTAGATTACGTTGATGGAAGGTTATTAGTTCCTCTAGATATACATCCTTTGGAGGAAGAAGATATGAGACTACGTGTAATTACATGCAATTTATGTCACTAAGCAAAACTAATCAAATACATGGAGAAAAATTATATTGTTACTTTAAAAACAGAAATTAATGGTTAGTAAAATCAGATACACAAATCTTCAGGTAAGAGACTTATGCAATGATACATGAATAGCATCTTGCACACTTTTTTCAGGAAACAAGATTCCATGACACCAAGATATATGCATCTTGAATGCTTTCAAAGAAATAAATATAAAAGAAAACCTTTGGAAGTTGTATATTAGATATATAAATCTAAAAAAAGATTAAAAATTGTTGGTGCATATAGATAAGTTTGCAGATTTTGTGGATTTAAGCAATAAACTTTTTTTTTAACATTTCGTAGACTCTGGGGGGTTAGTAACCAGAGCTACTTGTGAGGGTTTCTACTCAAGATCTTTGAGGAGATGACATTCAAGCTCTAATGAGCTGGAGTTGTCTTAGTCCTCAGCTGGACATGGACTTGTCCCTGTGTTTAGTCATGTGACTCGGTAGGTCTCAAATATCTTCTGAACTTCTTGATCTGTAGACTACTCCCAAGGTGCCAGAGGATACTCATGGTGTGGAATATAATGCTTCTCTTTTTGATACAATCTTGTAACATGGCAGCTTCACAGAGAACGAATGAGAGAATGTGTCAAGGTAGAAACCATGGATTTTCACATTCTGGTACCTCAAATCACAACTCATCTTTACTTTTCCTTTGTGCTTTCAGATAGGTGTCAAGAAACATGTGTATAACTAGAGTTCTCACTATTGGTCTGTGATGAAAACAACACTAAGTTCTGTGTTTCAGAACTTAATATTTTATTTTACTCTTTCGTCATTTTTATTAGTTTTTTCATTCCTTGACAGTTTTGTGCATGGATACAATAATTTTTTTGTATCTCCTCCTTCTCCTGTGTGAGGTTCCTCCTCTTCTCATATTCCCTCCTACTTTGTTTTTTTTGTGTGACCTATTGAGTTTAAAAAGAATTTTCCTGCCAGAAAATAGAGAGAAATAAGTAAATAATATATCTCAACTGGACAATCCACTTCTCTGACAGGATTTTCATTCACATAACTGGTGTATCTGTGGACCATCTGGTAATGTGCTCTGTTTCTTAAAATAAAGAATAATATCAGAATAGTCATATTTCTGACAGAGTATGTGACTTCCAAGGAAAGAGATAATTTGAAAAGAGAACTAACAGTTCTGACTTTATATGAGCAAAAGTACTTGCTATCCAAGTGTGAGGACTGGAACTCATGTATAAAAGTCAGATGTATGACATAATCATCCACAATATCCTTCAGGCATATGGGTGATGAAGACAAAAAAATCTCTCGAAATTCAAGGCCAGTTGCCCTGGTATACAGAGCAGAAAAATGGCAGAGAATCTGTCTTAAAGTGGAAAATAAGAATCAACACTTGAGGTTGTACTCCAGCCTCCATCTGTGCCCTGTGATGCAAATAAGTACACACACACACACACACACACACACACACACACACACACACACACACACATCACATTTGCCTCCTTGCCAGAAGCCAGAGGATCAGTATAGCATCACTTCCATTTTGTTCATTGTGATAAAACAGTCCCAGAATCAACGTAAATTCCCAGGGATAGAGAAACCCATGTCATATGTGAATTTGTATTAGAAAGATTATATTGCAAATGATACCAGCAGTTATGGACACATTGTTGCATTTATCTTTGGAGAATTATAATCCTTCATAGTCAGATTCTAGCACAATCATCCGCATCAGACACATGAAAATTACCCTTACTCTTCCCCTGAAAGTAGTGAGGAAATATTTTAATCAGAGGTATGTTGCATTCAATTATACTTTTTTTTATTATTACTTATTCAAGTGTACATGTGTGTATGTATGTGTGTGTGTGCGCGTGTGTGTAGAACCATGGCGAATTCGGGAACCACCATGGACGCCTCTACCTCCTCCTTGTATACTCTACCCGGGGATTCACAGACTCCGCCCTACCAGGACCAGAAACGCAAGCAGCCCCGGCTTCGGCGCCGGGCCTATACGTGGGGTCTAGGATCCGAACTCAGGACCTTCTGCCTGGCAAGGCAAAGGCTTAACCCCTGAGCCACCTCTCCAGCCCCTCAATTATTCTCTTGAGAACATTCCTAAGGAGATCTTTTGGTATCTGAAATCTGAAATAAGTCCCAGCTCATTTTCATATCTTCGAAATTCAAATCAAAGTTCCTTCCTTAGTGCATTTCTATGTAGACATTATACATGTCGACTTCCCACTTCTTTGTGCATTTCTGTTGCTGTGCAAAAATTTAAAACCAACCTGAACCTTCAAAGACTGGAAATCTGAAAGTCCTGACATTTGCCATGTGGGTTAGAATATTTTAGGTTGTCTTAATATTTTTAATTTTGTATTTCAGAGAAAGGAGGGAGAAGGATGGGAAAGAGAGAGAGAGAAAAAAAAGAGAATGTGCATTCCATGATACAAGGTGAAAGTCAGAAGACAACATTAGGAAGTCAGATTTCTCCTTCAACTTGTGGGTTTCTAGAGATTGAACTTGTATTGCCAGTTTTGTGAGCGGATACCTCATACAGTGAGCTAGTTCATTGGTCCTCAGATATTTTATTTTTCTTAAGTGCCCTCTCTGCAGAGCTTTGGATTCCCACAGAAGCTGAAATCTTTCATGGTACAGTGTTCTAAGATGAATATTTTGAGAAACAGGCCTTCACCTTAAGGTTAATGAAGGTGTAACCTCATCCATCTTTCAGTATCACTAACATATGTCCTCCTGATTACACAGGGCTAAACTAGATTCAAATGAACCAGGCAAAGGTGCAAAAACCAAGAGCTTTTGCTATTTGGGGACCACATTAGAAAACCATGCACTTCTCCATTAATTATTGTTACTTAATCGATACATATGATCATTTACTTTATATAATATGTTTTCTGTCCAAAGTGTTCTTCCCAAAACTTGATATTTTCATCTGAGTTAGTGAGGCAGATGTAGTTTGTTGGAAAGAATTTGTAAATGTATCTAATTTGGAATGATTTTCATAATGTATAAACATATCAAGTGAACTATACCATATCATAGTTTTTTCAGACCAATAAGTTTGGTGGTTTGAGAATCAAAGAAGCAATTTCATGCGTGTTCATTTAAGAATTTCATACACTGTCTCGTGTGCATTCTTTTAAGATTCCAATATTCATGCAATTCTCTTCACAGAATAAGTTATTATTTTAATCATAGCATTTCCCATCAATCACAAAATGACAAGGAAAGTAATGCTCTGAGAAGGCAGATGGGTACTATTTGTTTGTGCTGCTGTTTATGTAAGAAACGGTATTAGCATGAATGTATCTATTCAGTAAGAATATGCTGAGCATCTATTTGACACTAGGCTCTGCATCTTTTTTTATGGAAATATATATATATATTAGATATAGCTGTACTATCCACCTTCCACTCTCTCTGACTTATTCCTGTCTAGTGTCATGGCTTTGGGCTAATTAAGGTTTTGAGAGAACTAATAGCCATTTAAATATATGCATAATTTTATATGTGATAATTTTCTTTGGCCCATCTCTAAGACACTCATAAGATTCCTAGATATCCTTGACAGTAGAATTGAATACATTCTAATTTAGGTCAGAATAATAACAATCATGTAAAAGATAATCTATGGAGTGCAATCTTGGGTAAATCTTCCTTTCTTTCTGTCCTTTCCTCCTTTGTTCTTCCTTACTATCCTTTTATCTGTAATTTTTTCTTTATTAGGGAATATCCAAAAGTATTACAGGACTGCCAATGATATCTCCTTCTGGTGAGGACTCTCCCCATTTTTTTGAAAAGATTTCCTCCCTTGTATAAACCACTTTGCCTGTTTTGTTTCCATTATTCTACTGAGCACAGGATTATTTTCTGTTCTTTGGGCTATTTTTTCTTGGGGAAAAAATAAGGTCAAGGTCAAAAATATATATCATGCATCTATTCTAACATGAAATACTTAGTGCCTGGCCCATGTTAGCAATCAATAAACATCAGTTACACAAATTAGTGAGATAAACTATTCAAAATGGCCACAAAACACTTTTGAAAGCATTATGGATACCATGGCAATATTAAGCTTTCCTTTGTCTTGCTGTCTTCCTCATTTGCATTCAAGTTCTATATTTCACCTGCATTATCCAAATTTTTTTTAGGGGAACTACATATGAAATGTGTTGTCTGAGTCAGGAGAAAATAAATCTTCAATGAATGAGCAATTTTGGTACAGTCCAGACAATGAACTGGAAGCATTTTGTATGTGGAGGTATACCTTCTGTGATCACAAATTTTCACAAACAGGGTTACATTGGTTAGAAGAATATAGTCCAGCGATGTTTGCCAAGTCAATGCTAATTATTGATACTTATAACATGAGTTATTTTGACTCTCAGTAGCAGATGCTGTGCATCATATAGAAGATAGGACTTACTTCACTGTCTGCCGGGGAGATGTAGTAGGTTCCCCTTTGGGACTCCCTAGCTTGAAAAGAACCATGCCTTATCCTGGGGCTGCCTGCATTTAGTGAGTAGTGGATGTGTGAGTATCGTCTTGGTCCTCTCAGCTGTAATGGTGTCTTCCATCCTCATTCTTCCTTTTGAATTAAATAAAGCATGTAGTAAATGCAATAGGGTAACTTCTCCCCAAATAAATGTTACTTCTTTGTCCTCCACTAGGAGTTGTTCATAAGACACTCCTGAGCAGAATCATGGCACACGGTTATAGGTAAGTACAGGTGTCAACTTGATAGTTATGGGCTCTTGGGGCACATTTGCAGATAATTACTAGTTGAATTTAAGCCCAGAGAAAACCTGCGGAAAATTATCTAGTTGATGGGGAAGGCCCAACCCATGGTGGGTAGAACTAGGCGCTAGACATGTGAATAAAATACAGAGAGCTGGTTGAAGAAATTGGCGTTCGGTATTGACTAGACATGCTGGTGTGGCAAGTAACGGTTGTCCCTCTCTCAGCTGTTACGTGGATATGGTGTGGCTTGGTTCCCTTGGCTCTGGTGTTAGTGTGGGCTTTCCTGCCAAGCTGAACTAAGAACTGTAACTGGACTATCACAAAGGAAAAAAAATCCTTGTTTCCTTTAGTTGTTTGATAGTGATTTTGTCAGCAACACGCAGGTGAACTACTACACTAATGTGATGCATCCCACAGGAAAGTGAATATCTTCAATGAAACAAATGTAACTGTCTTCCTGCCCCAGAAACAATTTTAATAAAATTCCCTTTGGGGTTTCAAACTTCAGAAAGGTAGGAGAATGTTTTACAATAGCAAATTTGCAGGGATTATTTTTATAAAATAAAGTAATTCTACTAAAACTCAAACTCTCCTTGCTTATGTCATTTTGTGGGGCTATGTTAAGTAAGTACTTACAGAGAAATTACAGTATGTAAGTAAGACGCTGCCCAATATGAACCCCTAGTTCACATCCTCGGCACCTATATAAAAAACTGAAACACAGTGGCATACAATTGTAATTCCAGTGCTGGAGAAGGGGAAACAGGTGGACTTTTGGAGTTTTCTGATCAGCCAGACCAGGTGTAATGGCAAGCTACAGATTCATCAGGAGATCTTGCTATTAAAAAACTGAGGTAGAGAATCACCAAGGAAGTCACCAGACATCAAGTTCTGGCTTCCATGTACACGCATATGCACATTCTTATCCACCTTCACATGCACGACTGTGTGTGTGTGTGTATGCTTGATACTTACTATTCTTAAAAGAACCGTTCCTTTAAATCTTCAGCACAAAGCCTTAACCCCATTACTTGTCACCAAAAGCACGCATAAATCTGAAACCAACATGGTCTCCAATATTAATTGATGCTGATACAAGCGTCCAATCAATTAAGCAACTTTTCTAACATTTGGACATTTCATGGTTACCTGATCGCTTTGCAGTTTTAGTTTAAGGTAGACAACTTTCTTGGGGGAATTTCTGAATATTACATTCTGTACCAGCTATTCTTACATTGTTCTGACCTTTGAGGTGCAGAGAAATGACAGTACATATTTGTCAGATGTATTCTGCAAAAGGCAGCAAAAGTAAAGCATGCAGTTAATCAGCCATTGGTTGGTCTAGTTGCTAAAGCTTTGAGTAAAAAGAGATTTTGTAATTGAAGGACTTATGTTTAATAAAATCAGCTACTATCGTTGTATTTCTAGGCAAAGACACATAGTGAGTTATAAATCATTTCAAAACTTTGGAATGAGTAGTCAAGTACTAAATCAGAGTTCTGCTATTTTCTTGATTCCTGACCTTGTTCAAATTGGTATTCAATAATTTCATCAGATATTACTGAACAAATATACAAATCCAAAGGAAAGTACTTGAAAACAAATTTTATATATCCAAGGAATCACTGACATTGTTGCTCATATTATAAAATATTCATGTCAATCAAGGCACTACTTTGTAAATATCAAAAATGATGAGGGTGGATTTCAGAAGAACAGTACGGAAAGATGGGGGTGGAATTGGGTAGTAAGGAGTTAAAACAGATCAATGAATTTTATTCATCTATGGAAGTATCAAGGAATAAAATCATAATAAAAATAATAATAAAAAACAGGAAACCTGAGCAGCAAATCCAGCCAGGTCACAGCTCCCATCATGTCCCAAGATCTGCTAGCAGGCTCATGCCATTTGCTTCAGGATGTCACCATGGCTACTAGCCAGCACCATAGGAAATGAATTCCAGACGTGTCTGTATGTGATTAATTCAACTTTTCACCATATTTGACTATCCAAAGTTTTGTCACAGATCTATATAGTACCTGCTACTCTCTGTTAGTGTCCAATATGGTCTTCTAGGTTCTTAGATCAAAACAGATTTTATAGCCAAATTGCATAACTAATTGAGAATACCTTACCTGAAATGTTTGGGGATGAAGCATTTTAGACTTGGGATTTTATGCAAATTTTAGAGTAGGTGCATGTGAAATGAAAGATCTTAAGAACATTACCTGAAGCACAAAATCTACAGTTAGCCTGCACCACATGCAAGGGCCTGACTTCAATTTTGTGTAATTGTATGCTAGTAATCTGATTTCATGTCCTATTGTCATTAAAAGAAATTTTCCATTTGTGATATCATGAAAGATATGGATACTTCAGATTAGAGATGATCACTTTGGATGTGGGTGAATTATGATGTTCTTAGTAAAGCTGGGGTAACAGGTCATCTGAGGACAAGGGATTTCAGGTCATGTTTTAATAGATGCTACTCTTCATTGATGACTTCTACAGAAAATCAACCTTGGCACACTAATAATTGCTGGCTCTGTGCTGAGGTTGTTTACCTTCATCTATGATAATTGGTTGCATAGAAGAGAAAGTCAAAGAATGAGGCTGGCAAGAATAAGGGAAAAATAAAAAGGAACAAAAAATGCCTTTGTAATCACACAGAGTCTAAATTACTAATGAATAGGAGGGAAATGCTCACCTCTAGTCAGATAATGGCAATTATTCCAAGTGCACATTATATGGATAATTTGGGGGAAATGAGTTAAATCACTTATTAGATAAACAGTAAGAAAAATTTTCAATTTCTAGAAAGCGCAATTTTGTTACTCTTTATGAAGCACTAAAACTATTCATAGACTTTAGCTGTTGCATGAAAGTCAGCTTTAACTTTTGACAGCTAATTCATGCTGATATGAACAAAGGTTCTCATGCATAATAACGAATTTGATTGATATTTTCAGATGACTATTTGGATTTTTGCTGTGCTGTATACAGAAAACAACTGAATAAACATTTAACTGAATTAACATTTTTGAAAAATGACTGAACTTGTATTTGGAATATCTACTTAACCTGTATCTGTGGATATACACATATAATTCTTATATATGAACATATGTAAAACATGTTTATGAAGATATGTAAATAAATCTACATAAATATTTGTAACACTGTATATATATATGAGCACAAAGACATATCTATGTATAATTCAAATTGGAGAATTATCCCTTATGGAACAAAGGATGTTTTCCTATGTACAAAGTGAGGAGTGAAGGCAGTGTATTAGGATGGATTATTCAATTATGTTGTGGGGAAAGAGAAATACATTATTTTCTACTTTCCATTGTTTCATCTACACTTATGAGTTCTACTTGTGGCATAGCACACTTCTCCATTGATTCACCATGATGGAGGCAGCAAGTGAAGCCTTTAGAATTAATTCCCTACTGGATTTTCTATTTGTGAAGAGAACTTGGTAGCACATGAACTGAGGGCTTATTCCCACTGTGCATCTCTTACAGAGCTACTGGACATGATGGAGAATTGACCATGTAGTCAGTTTGCATGCTAATCTGTCAATATGATTCCCTGAGAATGCCTGATAACTGACCCTGTGTCTGGTTGGTAACAGTCGATATTGGACTTTCCCCAGAGCCTCCTGCAGCCCTGCCTAGAGATCAGCTATTGCTTCAGTAGAAAAATTTCCCAGTGTGAATGTTAATTTCCCCCGACCACATGAATACCTATGTCTGAGGAGTCGGTCATCTGATCAATTAGAGAAACAAGACAAAAGAGCTGGAGCATCAATATCCTAGAGCAAATACTACCAAAGAGAGGTTGAAATCAGTGGAGAACATCAGTTGTAGCTCTCTGAACTCTGCAATTTCAACATAGCTATGAATATTCATTCAGAAAACTTTTCTTCTAACTGAACACCAGGTACTCCAAGTATTGACAAGCACTACTGCATGTTCTGAATCTCTTCTATCCTGCCCTACTTCTGGAAATTGCCTCCTAAATAAACTAAAAGCAATTCTCATGTTGGGATGTTTATTCTTCTCTCAATATAATCGCCCACTAAATTCTATTTCTATTGTTTCAAAGCTTTGTTTGCTCATTGTTTCTGAGATAGTGTCATGCTAGCTATCCCAGGCTACCTTTGAACTCACAGCAATTCTCCTGCCCAAGACTCATAAGTGCTAGGACTAGATGTGCATCACCACACCCAACTTAGTTTTATCTGTGAAAATCAACAATTTCACTCCTGAAGAAACAAACCCAAGCTCACTGAAAGAAGCAATTCTCTGGTGATACTTCGCATGGATGAAGAGATTAATCAAGCTCACTATCTGGCTGTCTTGCAATGTGGTTGTGTTCTATTGAGGTGTCCTCATATTTTTCTTACCTGGTGACTGCAATGATGTGTGACTCTCTTTTGCAGCACAGACATAAGCATTCAAAACTGGAATTCATTTCTTAAGCTACAGTAAGTACTAGCTCCCATGAGATATTGCATCCGACAGATTGCAATACCTGCTTCCTGCTTATTGTACATTCCTTGGACTTGAAATATATGACTGTTTTAGATAATTGCCTGTGGAAATATGACTTGAGCTACTGAACATCAATGGTCTACAACTCTTACTACCTTTCGTCCATATGTTCCTTCTGCTTAGTACATAGCAGCACCCTGTGCTTTAACATCAGAGGCTCAGGCACTTTCTTTCCTTCTGTCTATTAACTCATCAACAACAAAGTGCCTGGAAAATATCAAAGCCTTCATTAGTATGCTTGAATTAATTAAGTCAATTACCTGCTAGTTTTATAAATGTAAACAATTGATTAATCCTTTTCGTTTTGGTTTCCTCTTGTTCACAATGGGGGATAAGAAAATTCCCATTTTTAAATGATTACTTTGGAAATTTTATATATACTGCATTCTGTGGTTAACCTAGTGCTTAACAAAGCAAATTCCTCTTTTTATGACTGCTAATATATACTGAATCTATATTTATTAATTGATGATTATGTGGAAGACATTGTTGAGTACTGGAATCATATGATTGAACTTAAGTACAATTTAGCTACACACAAAACTTTAAAGTCATAACACTACAGTGAGACCAGACCTGCAGAAAGACTGACATACCAACATGCCCCCGCAGACTATTAAGGGACTCAAGAAAGATAAGAACATATAGTGGAAACTTTAGGGATTAAAACTGAAAGGGAAATCCTCCTATCAGTGCGGAGGCCTGAAGAGAAGTAACTTGGTATGCCACAGAGGCCTGAACCCCTACAAGAGTAGACAAATTAGAGGCAACCCTGGGATCCATACATGCAGACAGGCAGAAGGGGGGGATTTATGGAAGGATGGGAGGGAGAGACAATGGAGGAAAACAGGATTAGTACTTAGAATGCTTGTAAAAGTAGGAAAATAAACAAAGAGTATATAAACCAGAGAGAACCCTGGAGTTCACAGAAGCAGACAGGCAGGAGGGTGGGAGGTAGTGGGATGGATGGACTGAAAGGAAAGGAAGGGGATAGGTGGGAGAGAGAATGGAGGAAAGCAGGGATAAAAGCTCAATATGCTTGTAAAACTAGAAAAAAAACACTTTAGAGTATAAGAAGAAGGTACATAGATAAGCATTGTGTCAGCATTTTATTATAGCTTAAGTGGCCTTTGCAGATAATAAAAACTTCAAAAATACACCAGTGAAATGATCTGTTTTAAAAAAAAACTCAATAATTTCAATAATATAAGAATAGAATCATTGGGGGAAAATATCAAAGGTAGGATTATACATTGAGAAACAATATTTCTTTCAAAAAATTGTGGCAAAATAAATGAATGCACTGGAGAGACTTTACCAGATTAGACTGGGTGGAAATGGATAGAGAGAGGATGTAAGGGAAGAGGATTTAAGATACCTGTGTATTCCCTGAGACCCATTGGAGGAAAGCCCTACAGGACTGGCATCAGGCTAAGTTGGGAAAGCGTAAGGTACTTGTACATTTGCAAACAAGTGAGAAGCAGAAGCCTCTGAATGGAGCAGTGAGTGGGATCCTAGAAAAATGGATGTTAGGCTGAAGGGAGAAACAAGGGTTTCTGATATTCCTATGGAGAGGAACAGTGGTTAGAGTGAAAGATCAGCTAGGAGCATTCACCAAGTGTCCACACAGGTGTAGCCTCTCCTCTCAGTAAGACTGCCTCAGGCATCACTTTGGTTTTTGAATGATGCAGATTTTCAATTCCACCCTGACCCAGCTTCCACTGCAAAGGGAATCATAATGCCTTTCCTTGGTTACACTAGTATGGTCTTACTCTGTAATATTATTCTATCAGATCAGATAATTTTTCTAAGGTATCTAAAAGATACCTTATCTAAAAGATAAGTAGTCTTTCTTTTGATGTATGCACATAATCATCCCAGTTAAAAATAAAACCTACATGATATAAAATATTTGGCTAGTCCAAATGGTTCTTGTGGTTTCATGGTTCTTGTGAATTATCCATTCCTTATTTTAGTAACGTGGTAATTGAATAATTTACTAATTTATTAATACTAAATAAAATAGTAAGAATAGTAATTCTTTTATTTTCTCACATTTTATTTTTTTCTTATTATGCAAGCTCAATAGGTACTCCCTTCCTCTCCTTCTTTCTCCCTCTCCCAGTGCTTCCCCTTACTTTCTACCATCCCGTAGAGCGAATGCCAAACCTCCCTCTGAGTCCACCCTATTGAGGGTTCTGGACTCAGTGGCATATCCCAGAGCCCTTGTTTGGGCTCCCAATTAGTATGGGAATTCTATTATGACTGTTTAATCCCTTGCCTCTAAGAATCCCACTGCCTGTGGCCTTCTCCCCTGTGATCCATGCTAGACTTTGGGGGGGTGTTGACATGTCAGCCATTGTGCAGGTCAGGCAAAGTCTAGTCCTGGCTGCTACAGCCCTAACTTGTGTGGAGTATCTTGCATATTGTTGGTCCTCCCCATCTTTATGTTCTTACAATCTTGCCACCCCCTCTTTGGCAAGGTTCTCTGAGCTTTAGGATGGGTAGAGATTTGGCTGGTCTGGTTCCAGGTGAACAGTGGGATTTTACAAAATTAAAGAGAGCAAAAAGGCAGCCCATAGAATGAGAGAAAATCTTCACTAACCACATATCTAATAGAGCTCTATTATCCAAAGTACACAAAGAACCTAAAAAACTAAACACCAAGGAGATAAAGAGCCCAATTAAAAATTGGGTCTCAGAACTCAAAAGAAATTTTTCCAGGGATGAAATCGAACTGTCTAACAAATATCTTAAAAAATGCTCCATATCCTTAGCCATCAGGGAAATGCAAATCAAAACTTCCCTGAGATATCATCTTATCCTGGTCAGAATGACAAAACTCTACAATACAAACAGCACCAAATGCTGGAGAGGATGTGGAGAGAAGGGAACTCTCCTACATTGCTGATGGGAATGCAGACTTAGACAACCTCTCTGGCAATCAGTATGGCAATTTCTAAAAAATTTAAAGACCAAAATGCCATATGACCCTGCTGTACCCATAATACAGAATTCACTACAGTGATACAAGCACAACCATGTTCATTGCAGCACTATTTATAATAGCAAAGTCATGGAATCAACCCAAATGCCCAACAGTTGATGAATGGATAATGAAAATGTGGTACATTTATACAATGGAGTACTACTCAGCCATCAAAAAAGATGAATTAATGAAATTTCCAAGGAAATGGATGGAATTAGAAAATATTATATTGAATGAAGCATTTCAGACACAGAAAGTTAGAAATCGCATGTACTCCCTAGTAAGTGGATCCTAGTTCCAAACCTAGTTAATGATACATTCTAAGATAAATCTCTGTAATACCCATTGTAATCACAAAGGATTATAAACAGGAGGAAAGAAGAAGGAGGACCTCAAAAGAAAGGAGAGAAGAAAGGAGTTTCAGTAGAGAAAATAGGCCACAGTCATGTAGTGCATGTAAGTAGTGAGACATCTGGTGCAGCTCACTCTCACTTCCTTCCTGGTCACTTGGGACTGAACAGGTTTGATTTCACCAATCAGGGAGAATATAGGGACTGGCAGATTGATGGTAGCCATCAGACAAATGGGACCTTGACATCCCCCACCCACCCACTGCTGTGTCCTATTCTTCCATCTACCTTTGAGTCTCTTTTTATATTAAGAGCTTCATTTAAACAGTCTTTTATCTTTGGTTAGTAGGTGACCTTTGATACCCATTTGGATACAGGCAAGGGCAGTGCAGGAAAAGCAAAATTGAAAACAACAAACCATAATTCAGAACACCAAAGACCCAATATAATTTAGTGATTCTTTAACTGTTTTGAAAACTGGTTTTATTTGTCAAAGCTGAAAGACAAAAATTTAAGTTTCTTTAAAAGTCGTCCAATATCCTTCACAATTTAAACAAAAAAACCACTAAATAAAACGCTTTGAAGCTACCATTTTCTATGATTCTGAGAGTGTAAAGATATCATCAGAATCAAGTCTGATCTTCACATAGCCCAAAGGCATTGAAATCTGGGCATTTTAAAGTTTAAGATGTTAAAGAAAGTGAACGAATATTCCTGCTTCCTAAGAAGGGAAAGGACCTTACCGATTTGTGGCAGTATATTGGGGTTTCAGACTGAAAGATGATTATGCCAGATTTGCTCAAGTCTCCAAACTGTGGAAATAAAGTATTTCCTAGATAGTCTTTCAGTTAAAAAAAAAAAAAAATGAAAGGGAAAAAAAAACTGTATGAAAACTCACATCTGCTTGGTAGAGGTGACTATATATGAACATTATGTAAAACAATTCTCATACAGCTGTGTAACGTGGGGATTACCAAACTCACTTAGCAGAATTGTAGAGCAAAGTTCAAAGAAGTTATCTGAAGGTGAGCAGATGGCCCCCTCCTCTTTCCCTTTCCCTGGGGGGATCCATGGTGCTTAAACCGCAGCCTCATTCCCAGTTACCCAATGTATGGAAGATAACTACATAATAGAGAGATTTGCCCTTCAGCTAATTAGATTGCTTGTTTTGTTTTGTTTTTTAATGACTATATCAGGTTGATATTCCTGGATGCAGGTAAGAATGTTCACTAACGGCTTAAAAATGAGGAAACCCAAATCTGGGGTACTCTTGTAGAAGCATGCTATGAAGTTAACCACTGTGAAGAAGGCCTGCCCTCCACCCAAGGAACAAGGGAACTGAGAACTTAAGGTGGAACAGCAGGACCAGCTGGCTTAGCTTGATCGCAATTCACTTTGCTGAGTGCACATCTCATTCACCTTCCACTTGCTTTTTCAGTCCTAAAAGTTGAACCCAAGGTCCTACACTCTGCAAGTAACCTGCCCATGGGTCAAATTCCCCAACCCTTAAACTTTTCCTGTGTCGATGAAAGCTTGGTCTGGAAGATAGATCCAGAAAAAGAGTTGTGCCAGTGAGGACATAATAGTCGTTAGATTAGCTGGACTTCACACTGACGTATGACAGTCAGAGTTTCGGCCTTAGAAGGGATAGCATTCATATTGCTCTGAAACAGTCTGCATTTGTAGGATTAAGGGCCCAGTCAGTTAGATGAAAAGTTTTAGCTACTCTGTTAATTTGAAGTTTGATAGATCACATTTTAAGTCCAAGCATGACCCATGTGAGGCATATGGACAATAATGCTCTTCTATTTTTTTTATTTCCACTCATACAAACTTAATAGGTACCCTGTCCCCTCCCTCCCTCCACCCCTTCCTGGACCCCCTTGCTCCCTCTCCCCTTTCCCCTTCCCTTTCCCCTCTTCCCTCCCTATCTCCCAGTGCCTCCTCACCCCCATTTTATCTGATTCCATGATTGCAAAATATGTCAGAGGTCAGTCCTATTCACTGCAATGTGGAAACTTGCAGAGCCTGTGTGAAAACAGCTCTCAGCTCTGTGCCACACAGTTGCTTGTCCTGAGGGCCTGCAGAGTGTTCAACAGGGTAAGTACAGGGCAAGAGAAGTTAGACGCAGGGTCACGAGTCACAGAAGCAGGAAAGCATGTCTGTGATGGACAAACTCCAAGGTTAAGGACAATGACCTCTATGTAACTGCTGAATTCTGCATATGTGTCTCAGGAAAGAAGGATCCTGGTTTCAATCAGATGAGTGTCAAGCCATGATATAGTAAATATTTGTCTTTCATGTTCAAAAATCTCTTTCTCTCATCTTAATGTATTAAAATATATGGGTTTTAATGATAGTTATTGAGCTTGACCAATGTTTACATTTCTGTAAGCCGCATTAAATCAAGATAGATACACACAAGTGTGTGTGGTTTTATGTCTGATTATACCTATCTATTCATAGGAATTATTTGCATTTTCTAGATTTTTTATATAGATTCCTTTTTAGTTAAGAAATAATTGTCGCAGTTTGTTTTCACATCGCTGATAAATTCCTGGCAAAACCGTTTATGTGAACAAGGGATTTTATTCTGTATTATGTTTGTCTCATTATAGTTTTAGTCCAGCTTGGCAGAGCAGACTATACCAATACCAGAAGCTAAGGGAACTGACAACACCACATTCACAGGACTGCTGAAATAGGGACAATCCTCACTTGCCAGATAGCGTGTCTGTTCAAGTATGTTAAAGAATGCTTGCCCAACCAGCTCCCTCCTTATTCATTTGCCCAGGAAATGGTCCAACCCACTGTGGGCTGGGAGTTCCATAACATTTAGATAATTCTCAATATCTTTACTCTTAACGTCACTCTAGAACCTAAGCCACAGGGTAAATTAACCAATGGATGGTATGGATTAAGCTTTCTTCTAGAATAAGCTCCTGTCCCTTAAGACCAGTGCCCCATCTCACAAGAGTCCTATCTTCATAGCAGCACAAATGTTTGATGCATCTTACCAGTGTTTATTGTAGTGGGCTGAACTTCAACGCCATCTAAAAATTTGTCTTTTAGTAAAGGACTTAAAATCATGCATCACTGATACACAAACTCAATGTTTGTGAGGAAGATTAACAAAATATTACTAACATGTTTCTAATCATGCTCATGAGAACTTGGTGCCTTTGCTTCTTATTATTTTTACTTCAACTTTCTTATTGCTCATTTGAGTTATTCCAGAGTCTGGGCTTATACTCTGGCCCCTCCTTGTCACACTCTGAGAACAAAAGCCATGTCCTAGAAGCAGAGATTAAGAACACATGCCAAGCATTTCCTCTGCCTGTCAGCTAGGTAATAGAGAGAAATAACTTCCTAGAGAATGCACACATCAGACTTAGTAGGATAGGTGCACTTTGGGATAAATAAATCTAGATAAATTGGCTTTGTCTGAAGTCTTCTTTCTCACAGCATGAAGAATATTTATTGGATTGTTCTTAAATATATGAATTATTGGCAGAGAGAAATGGCAAGTTCAAATTACCTATAAGAATCATCATAGTAACTTAGTATCTTACCATATATTCATAGTTCACATTTTCCCCATGTGACTCTGCTATCCGGTATACTTACATTTTCCAGCAGAGCTGTTATTTGTTGCTCTAATGATGTTTGCTAAACTTGATGCTCTTAGAAATGCATCGCTACCCACAGCATTATCATTTCTCTCTCAGTTGCCAGCAGTAAGAAAATAAAAACCGAGCAACAAGGCAAGCAAACTTTCAGCAATGGGATGCTTCTGGAGTGGCTTAGATGACGCTACTCAAGGATGCCCACACATCCCCTCATTTACTGTATTCTCTTCCCACCTCCCATGTTGACTCCATTCACAGAAAGCAATTTTCCATGAAGAAATTAGAGGATAGTTACAGCAATCTTAGCCTCATAATTAACATCCAGGGTTAGTAAGATGAATATTTCCTTGCATCCCTCTAATTCCCTTACTGTAAGCCAAACACATCCCAATAAAATTAGTATAGGAAGGGTAGGCGGAAAGTAAGAGAGGAAAGGAAGATGGAATAGAGGAAAGAAATAAATTAGGAAGGGAGGATTTGCTGAAGACACTACTATGTCTTAATCACCCCCTCAATGTTTCTGAATTTAATACTACTTGAATTCTTAGGTCTGAGGAATATATATTTGTTTATTATTTTTCCTAATCTTTGCTTTTGTATGTGTATGATGTATGTATACAGCTGTAGGCTCACATGTATGTGCTTATACATTCATGTGAATATGTCTGAAGAGGAGCAAAGTCAACATCACGTGTCATCCTCTCTCATTCTCCACTTTATTTTCTGGGCAAAGTGTCTCCATTGAGCCCCTGTGATCAACTCTGGAGATCCCGTCTCTGCTAGGATTACAGAAGATAGCCATGTCCACTCAGCTTTCATGTGGGATCTGACAACTGGCATTCACAGTCCTCATGTGCGTGCAGTGCAGCAAGCACTTTACCCACTAAGCCCTCTCCACAGCTTTTATATTTCCCACAAAATATCATAGATGATTTTCTGAAAATATCCAGGGATACTGACCAGCAACCATTTCAACTATACAGAAAAAAAGTTTCATTATATTAACTGATTTTTTTTCTAGCTAAACTTCAGAGGATAATCACATATATTCACAAGATACAGGTGGGAGAACTCATTTCTCCTTTGATCTCTAGCTTTATTGCTTTATAAACAATTACATAAAAATAAACAGCCTGAAAAAAAACTTTTTAATAATAGCATAATAAAGTACAGTCTAATATTTTATTTAAAATTGATGTCAATCATTATTTATTAAAACTTTACCTTCCCTTTAAGAAAAAGCCTACATTCTTTTCAGATAGACCCTCACTGTATAGTCTATTCTGACCTGCAACTGACTGTATGGCCCAGACTGTCCTCAAATTCAAAATCCTCCTACCTCAACCTCCCAAATGGTATCATTGAAAATGTGTCAGAAAGCCGTTTAAGCAAGTTTTAAAGAAAGTTCTTGCTTTCCTTCCCAGGCCTTGGGCCTCCAGCTCCAGAGCTGCTGGGTTGGCCAGGTCTCAAGGCCACACCCTTAAGCCTCAGTTCATCTGGTGATGGGGATGGTAGAACTTTAATGCTCTTCAAGAATTTAACAGAAACCAGAGAAAACACAAGCAAGGGGCTAGCTGACCCACCCCATAAAATTAGGACTTCAAGAATCATCCCATCATGCAGGAGAGAATCTTCACTTCCAACTCTTTTTTACCTTCCTGTTACTCTCAATGATACTCATCACAGTTTAAGATCTCCATGTAGCCCACCTAAAAACCCATACACTTCAGGGACTTAACCATTCACTCTCACACATTGCCAAAGAAATAAAAGCTAAAAACTGCACTACCTCACTTATTGTCAATTCCTGTCTTCTGAACCTCCCTAATGGATATACTAACAGTAAAATAACCTCATCTAGGAGAAAGCACCAAGGATTGCTCCACAGACACATTCAACACCTAGGCAAACATACTGTCTAACTCGTATCAGTCAAAAACACACACCAGGAAAGACATTAGAGATTAAAAAAATGCCCAATTGGGGCTGGAGAGGTGGCTCAGGGGTTAAGCCTCTGCCTTGCAGGTTGAAGGTCCTGAGTTCGGATCCTAGACCCCATGTATAGACGCCAGGCGGAAGCAGGGCAGCCTGCATTTCTGGTTCTGGTTTCTGGTCCTGGCACAGCCTGTGAATCCCGGGGCAGAGTAAACAGGAGGAGGTGGAGGCGTCCATGGTGGTTCCCGAATTTGCCCGTGGTTCTACACACACATACATACATACACACGCATACACGCACAATTGAATAAATAATAATAAAAAAATTAAAAAATGCCCAGGTCACAACACAAATCCATGAAAGACAACAAAAACCAAGAAAATAAATCTCCTACAAAAGAAAATCACCCCCAAAATGATGGAATACAACCAAATACAGTCAAAAAAAAAAAAAGCTGAGAAAATCATACCAAAGATTTTTTTATATTTTTCATATTTTCAGAGCCTGATCTTGACTATGATCGAAACAATGAAAGAGGAAATCTAAGAGGAGTTAAAATAACTGCATCAACCAATATGAGCAGACACTTGGAGTGGATGAGAAAAGCAGCTGAAGAAATAAAACTATCCATAGAGCAGTTGAAAAAATCTCAAGCAGATTTATTGGCTATCTTCCCTGTTGATCTATTTCCTTTCTTTTTTTTTAGGTTCTTGTTCTAGTTTACAGTAACAGAGATGTGCACCAACCACAGAAGCATATAGGCAGAAGGGCAGGAGGAAGTGGGAGGGAATGACAAAGGAAAGGGAAGATGTGTGAGAGAAGGAATTTGGGATGAATACTCAATATGTTTGTAAAAGTAGAAAAAAAATGGGAAAAAAGAGAAAAAATCTCAAGCAAAGATTAAACTCGAACCAAAAAACAAGCTATCTTCAATCTAGAATTTAACAGACAATCTTAGCAAAATTAAGGAAGCAGAGAATAGAATATCAGAGCTAGAAGACAAAATGACAGAACAAACTAGTCTAATCAAAGAGGTGGTAATAACCAAAAAGATACTTGAAAGGAATATTCAAGAGTTATGGGACACCTTGGAGAACCAAATGCTCATTCATGGAATACCAGACAAGAACCCCAAAATGCTATAGGAAAATTTTCAAACTATCATAAAAGAAAACTTTCCACAATCTGAAGAAAGGCCTATCCAAATACGAGAGGCATACCACACTCAAATAGATATGACCAAAATAGAAACTCACCATGGCAAATAATAGTCAAACATTACAGTTGCAAGACAAAGAGAATATGTTGAGAATGTCAAGAAAGAAAAAAGTCACATTTAAAAGTAAACTTATTAAAATAACAAATGGTTTTTTCAATGGGAACAGTAAAAGCCAGAAGAGCTTGGAGACATACTTTAAGTCATGAATGAACACAAATGCCAACTCAAGCTGATATATCCATCAAAACTTCAGTCATTATTGAAGAAAAATTTTCTTCATGAAAGAAAAATTTTCCACCATAAAGGCAAACTGAAGGCTTACATGACCACCAAACCAGGCTTACAAAAATGCTAGAAAAAATACTCAAGTTTGAAGAAAAGAATGAACACATCTAAGAGGACAGAAGGGAAGTATAATGCCAAGGCAACCTCCAAACTAAATAATACACATATAAAAGCCACTAAATACACATACAAAAAAACAGGAGTCAACACATCTCTCATTTATAACCCTAAGCATCAATGGAATTAACTCACCAATCAAAAGACACAGATTGCAAACATGGATTTGAAATCAAAACCCATCAATCTGCTGCCTTTAGGAAACATATCTCACCACAAAAGATAGGCACACTGTCAAAAGTAAAAAAAAAGGCTGGTCAAAAATTCTTCAAGTTAATGGAACAAACAAGCAAGCATATGTAACAATTATGATATCTGACAAAATTAACTTCAAACCTAAAAAAATCATAAAAGACACAGAAGGATACTACATTTTAGTCAAAGGAACAATTTATCAGGAAGACCTCACAATACTGAACATATAAGAACCAAATATAAGCTCATCCACACTCATTAAACAAACACTACAATATCTAAAACAACAAGTCAACCCCAAAACAGTAATAGTAGGGGATTTCAATATCCCACTCTCAACATTGGATAAGTGGACTGGCCAAAAACTCAATAAAGACACACTGTAACTGAATCAAATTGTTACCCAAATGGACCTAAGGGATCTCTACCAAACCTTCCATCGAAACACCAAGAAATACACATTCTTCTCAGTAGCCCACAGAACTTTCTCCAAAATAGACAACATATTGGGCCACAAAATAAATCCTTACATATTCAGGAAGGTTGAAATTATGTCCTATACTTTATCTGACCGCCATGGAATAGAACTTTACATCCACAACAAAGCAAGCAATAGAAAATATCCTAATTCTTGGAAATTAAATACCATGATACTGAATAAGAAATGGGTCCAGAAAGAAATAAAAAAGAAATTCAAGAATTCCCAGAAGCAAACGATAATAAAATACAATGTATCAAAATCTCTGGAACACAATGAAAGCTGTCCTAAGAGCTAAGTTTATAGCTCTCAATGCCTATATAAAAAAAAAGGAAATGGCACAAGTAGTTAGGTCATAGTACAAAGATTCACACAGAGTTATGTTAGGAGTGGATACTATTTTATGGTTAGAGTTAGGAATAGAAGAAACGATAGGACTATGCTTTGTGTACAGACTCTTACTAGGGGTCAGCCTATTGTTAAGAGTAAGCTTGTATAGTCAGTGATGAGTGGGGATAAACAAGAATAAGGGCTAACAACAAGGCTAAAATTGTTTTATGACTGATTATTGTGTTCATAGACAGTTAGAATGAGTCAAATAGTATTAGATATATCGTAAGATAATGGTACAGGTTCACACATAGATCAATGTCAGAATTGGGCACTATTTTAAGGTTAGGGATAGGAGAAATGATTGGGCTATGCTTTGTGTACAAGCTGATAGTAAGACTCAGCCTGGTGGTAGGAATCAGCTTCTGGTTAAGGTCAGTGCTGCCTATACTTGTCAGTCTTCCTTACCTGTAGTGGTAGGCATGAGATTCAATCTAACTCTAGGAATAGGGTTTTAATTTGTGGTATGAGTGGGAATATATTAGCTCAAGGGCTAACAACAATGCTACAATTGTTTAATAGATTAATATTACATCCACTGAGAGTTAGGGTAAGGCACATAGTATGTATAAGATATATGATTAGGTTGTGGTACAGGTTCACACAGAGAGCTTTGTTAGGATTGGTCAGTATTTAAAGTTTGGCTTAGGAATAGGAGAAATGTTAAGGTTTGCTCTGCATGAAGACTCATTCTACGATTCAGGCTATTGTTAAAAGTAAGCTTGTAGTTAAGGTAAGCACTGGATGTACTTGCTGGTTTTCTCTTACCTGTAATGATAGTAGGGGATTCAATCTGACAAGAGATTTGAGTTGTAATTTGGATTACAGGTGGGGCTACCTTTGTAGGTGAATTCTAGATCCACAGAATGATTTAGGGTCATTTAAACAGTTGCTCTTGAAGCTTTGCCTTATTCTTTTGCATGGGACAGACTGAGAACCTTGTCTAAGATTAAGCATGGGCTAGTGTTAGGGTTAGGTTTAGAAAAAATGGAAAGAACAGATATATGTTCTGTGTTTTTACTCAAAAGAGGTTCCACTCAAGTGTTAGGAGTCAAGATTTAGGTGTCAGTGTTTTTTTTATGTAATCATATGTGTGATTTTGTTCTGATGCTAGTGTTAGGGTTAGAGTATGTGCTAACAACAAGGCTACAATTGTTTTACAGATGAATATTACATCCACAGACTTAGTTAGGGTGAGTCAAATAGTCTGTATTAGATACATGGTTAGGTCATGGTACATGTTCAGACATAGAGCTACATTAGGATCGGACACTGTGTTAGGGTTATGGTTAGGAATATCTGAAATGATAGAGATATACTTTGTTTGCAGACTCACTGTTACTCAGCCTAGTGTTAGGAGTAAGTTTGTAGTTAAGGTCAATGCTGCCTATACTTGTCAGTCTTCATTTATCTGTAATAGTAGGCATGAGGTTCAAAGTGACACTAGGATCATGGTTGTAATTTGCACTGTGGATGTATCTCACTATACTGGCTTTATTGGTGAAGTCTAGATGCACAGAGAGATTAACAGTGATTTACATGGTTTCTCTTGGAGATTTGTCTTGACTTGCATGGAACATACTGAGAGCTAGATCTAGGACTAGACATTTGGCTAGGGTTAGGATTAGGTTTAGGAAACAGGAAAAGGATAGTTCTATATTGTGTGTTTATACTCAAATGAAGCTCTACTCATGTTAGGAATGGTATTGTTTTCTATGTAATCATATGTGTGAATTTGTTTTTTTGCTAGGGTTTTCTTAGCATATGTGCTAACGACAAGGGGACTATTGTTTTACAGATGAATATTGCATCTACAAAGAGAGTTTGGGTGTTCCAGTCTGTATTTCATATATGTTTTTGTTATGATACAGGTTCAGATTTACAGCTATATCAGGATTGTACACTATGTTAGTGTTAGGGTTAGGAATATCTTGATATGTATGAACTTTCATTTCAATAGATGTTGTCAAGGCTGTATGATATATCACAACAGCACATAGTATTTATCTTTATTTATTTATTTATTTATTTATTTATTTATTTATTTATTTATTTATTATTTTCCCCAATTGTACAAGCTCAATAGGTACCCGGTCCTCTCCCTCCCCCCACCCCTCTTCAGTCCCCCATTGCACTCTCCCTCCCTTTTCCCCTTCCTTTCACCCTCCTCCCTCCCCTTCTCCCAGTGCCTCCCCTTTCTCCCTCCCATTCCCTGGAGCATCCTTTTGTGTGAATGCCAAACATTCCTCTGAGTCCTCCTTCCTAGTGAGGTGTAAGGACTCAGTGACATATCCCCGTTAGTATGGGAACACTACCATGACTGTTGATCCCTTGTCTCTAAGGATCCCACAGCCTGTAACCCATGTTACACTTTGGAGGATCGTTGACATGTCAGTCATTATGCAGGTCATGCAAAGTCCTATATGGCTTCTGCAGCCTTAACTTGTGTGGAATATCTTGCATATCATTGGTCCTCCCCATCTTTAGGCTGCTCCCTCTTCCACAAGGTTCCCTGAGCTTTAGGATGGGGAGAGATTTGGCTGTACAACAGTACGCTTTTAATGAAGTCATTTTGTCCTACAACTATGTGTAATGAAAAAAATTCTCTTTAACTTGTAATAAAAAGAAATCATTCATTTTCATAAGGGAAGCATATACAAATTGCAGGGTGGTATCTGCATGCATTATGTGTGCAAGTTGTTGTGCATAGTTGTGTTTAAATGTGCATAAAGAGAAATACAAAATATAGCTAAAAACATTTATCCAGTGATAACCACTGCTCCTAACTATTAAGATTACAAGAAAAAGCCATTTTTGCTTTTTTGAGAAGTAATGTAAATTAATATTTTACCTTATTTAATTTCATGGTTTGCTAAGAAAAAGAGTGAATTACACTTAAGAATTGGACTCCTAGTGAGCACAAACTTGGTTATGAATACTAACTGGAGGCAAGTTTATGATCTTTCCCTGAGAACAAAACCAATACCAGTTTCAGTGCTTTCCTCAGAATTAATCTTCAGCAAACACCATATCAACACTCAAACCAAAATAACCAAGCAAAAATGTTATTGAAATTTCTTTTCTAATATCTGATTAAAGGCAGTTATAGTTATTGTAAAAAATTGTTAACCTTCCAAAATGAAATTGTTCACTGTAAATCTCATGTACTTTGGTATATCACCAAAAACTTTAAATTTACAGCTTCTACTTTTGAGCACTGTGGACACAGGTTTTTCTTTTGGTGTAATTTTTGGTTACAATATTATGTTAAGCTGATAGAATGGGTAGCTAGCTGTGCCATAAAGAGCCTTTGAGATAAGTTAATCCCCACCGTATCACCTAGCAAAGTAAATCTACACTATATGTTACCAAGTGAATTAGTATTATAATGGTCTCTGAAAGTTTGTTTGACCTGAATGTTCGTAGAATTATACACAGATGTTTCTAAGAGATATAACCTACCCTTCCCATTATATGTGTTTGCACATGTATAGTTGACATTTATTAATTCAGATTTTACTTGCTGAACTATAACTTCAACCTTTGTTGAACAAAGTTGGACAAAAAGTGTTAAAAAGTTTACATGAAAATGTGGCCCTGTATTAGAGAAGATAGTAAATCATCTGTCTGTAGGAGTTCTCATATTATTTCCGGGAGACATATCTTCAAGTAATTCCACAATATATTTTCTTAAGTCATAGTGTGAGACCATGAGAAATCAATTGAAACTTTAGGTTGAAGCTCTAGTTTTTTTAAAATTACCATGAACTTCAAAGGAATATATTATCCCTGAGGCTCTAAGTAGAAGCCATGTGAGGAAGCTGAGGCCCAGCAGAATCTGATGCTCAGTGTTGTATGGGATAAGACAGTGTATTTTCTGCATTGGCCCACATTTATTGATGCTGCTTTCTTGTAAACTTCTCTTCCAGAAGTCTGGAAACCAAAGCTCTGCCACTCAAAGGAGCTTATATATGGCCATGTTTGAAAATCCAGGGATTCAACCAATAATCCAGCAGATTATTCCGGATATAGATAGCTATATTCAGAGGATGTAATCTCATAAGAAACCAACTATGAAGTATCTAGTCTTGATCCATTTTGAAATTTCCTAAGGATCACCCAGGCTGATAACACAAATGGAGATTCTGTAGCTTACTTCCCCCAGTCAAAATCTGTCAGAGACCAAGCATGTGTTACCTGTTCTCAAGAAGTGGAAACCAGCAGACCCAGCAGCAAAACCCTGGCCTCAGCCCTTCTGAGTCCTTTGTTACTCTGAATCCAAGTCCTTCCTATGCTTGCCCTCCCTTGATATCATAGAGCCGAAAATGTGGCACAGCTTGATGCAATAATGATAACTATAATCACACAAATTTCATATTCCACTCGGCGTGGTGCTGCACAGAGAATTGATGGCCTCGCGCAGCACAGTCATGTATCAAAGCTGCAGGACCTGTGTAGAATTCAGGAAATGCCAGTGCTCTCCTTCGGTTTATGTTTCCTGTAACCTTGCAGCCTCTCTCTGTTGCTGTAGTATAGAACAGGTAATCCATCAAAAGAGAAACATCATAAACTATCCTTCTGCCCTCCAAAGTACGTTTTCTGTTTTTTGTTTTTTGTTTTTTTTCCTTCTGATTTCAAGTTGGAAAGAGTTGTGAGGCTGTGGACTGCTTAGGACCTCAGATTACTGGCCACTGTGTTTCACTGGCCAGCCTGTCTCGACTGAGCTCCTAACAAAGAAACCCCTTACCTACAGCCACTGAGCAGTTCAGAAAGGAATCTAATCTGCAAAGAAACGATGCAGAAGGTCAGGATGAGTTGCTGTCAGATTTGTTGAGTGGTTTTCACTCAACTGCCGTGCCTGACAAGATCTGTCCTCCAGCCTCTGAGAACACCAGTGCGTCTGCATAGCTTTTGCACAAGTGTGTGCATCTATGTGTTGTCTGTGTTCCTGACACTTTTGAGAGGAGCATTAACAGCCAAAACAAAAGAATACAGGAAAGAAAAATGAAAACAAGTCATTGGTTATTGAAATAAGAAAATATATGCACATGAAGTGTTCTTAGTAATTGGAGGTAGGTGACAGATCTCAGTACTTTTGGAATCATTTATGCCACCTCTTAGAGTCTTTTAGTGCACCGTTGTTGAAATTGTCCCCAAAATCTCTTAGTTTATGTTACAATATAAAGTCTAGCTGTCTTACTGAGTACTTTCATGCTTATGCTTCCCAAACTTTCTGATGGACTAATACTGAACTTTCCAGGTTTTGATTCAATATTACTTCACTTTCATCTTTGAGATGAAAGAGGACTAAATTATTATGTGGTGCTGAACACATAATAATTATGCTAGATATTATGTACTAATGCTCTTCTATTTTGATATTTATAGACCAAGGATTGGCATAATATGTAACTTATCAAAAATGGATGGCATCCTAATTTCAACATGACATCAGACATTCAGCAGCTCTGTGCCAGTTAGATTAAAGGCGTCAACTTGATAAATGAAGGTTTAGTCTTTAAACTCATTTGTGAACAGTTAGTAGTTAAGGCAAGTCCTGAGCAAACATGCAGGATATTGTCTGGATTGACAAGTCATAGTGGATGAACCATTCTGTGAGAAGGTGGACAAAATGGTGAGAGATGGTACCTTAGTTCAACAAAAGACTCATGTTTTGGCAAAGTGGGAAGGTTTGCCTCTCTGTCGGCAATTCCTATGGCTATGGTATGGTCAGCTCCCTCTATCCCTGGTGTTGGTATGAATGAAATCTCCTACCAAGCTCAACTATGAACTTCAGCCACAATTGTAAGCAAGAACAAACCCAGTGATGTTTGGCCACCACCAATATGAATAAAAACTGCAAGAGGCTCCATTTTATTTGAAAGCAAAGTGAAGCAATGAAAAATTTAATTTGCTATGGAAACAAATACCCTAATCAACCCTGAGGAAGGAAGTAGTTATAGAGCTTACACATGTGATTTCACACTGTGAGTCTTTCAGTGAGCAGTAATCAGCAATGCTTGTGAGCAGCCAAGTGTCCATCACTGATAGCATCTCCCTTTCTCCTCACCTAGTTTATGCTAGAATATTTTTAATTTTTGTTTAATGTGGCATTTTTAAAGATTTTGTCTTTGGTTTGGTTTTGGAGCGTTTTTGGGGTAGTCATAGGGGGTTCTTTTTTATCTCGTGTATGTGCATGTGTTTAGGAAAGTGAGTAAGCCTATGGGGGTGAGTATTCAGATGTCTTGATCTATTGCTCTACACCTTAATTTTCAAAACAGGGCCTATCTCTGAACCTGGAGCTCACTGTTTGAGCTAGCACAATCAAAGTCATTCTGGACATGAATGAAAGCATGTCCTAGAAGTCATGAAAAACAGTTGGAAAATCTGGCTAGAGAGTTCCTAGAATTCTAAAAGTTTGTGTCCACCTACTCTGCTAGAGCTCCAGCGTATATCACACTCAACTTTCCAGATGGGTACGGGTTTTGCAGAAGCCCTGTTTATTTTATTCAGTCTGGATAATTTTGAGACAGAATCTTGCTTTGATGCTCAGACTAGTTCTGAACTTAGTTCTTCTGCCACAGTCTCCCAAGGGCTGGGTTGACAGATTTGCATCCCATCGCTCAGCACTTTTTGACAATTTTATGACATTTGTGTATGTTCCTAAACAATAGTGCCTTCTTTACTTTTTTAAGTCACTATTTTAAGTTACCATACAAAGAGATGAATTTCATGATGACATTTTCTTACGTACCCCATTATACTTTGTTGTAACTCATCAACTCACATTCAATATAGTTCTTAGTGTACTTACGAATATAATTAATTGCTAAGTGGGGGTAAACTTTATTTCACCAATGAATACTATTATATTTTATGAGCATAACTTATTATTCAGTTTTAAGTTAGCAATTTGAGAAACTTCCAGTTATGTCATTTTGCTTCTTTTTGTGCCATTTAAAAATTAGTGTTTTCCTGAGAAGTTCCATATGAAACAAAACCTACATTTTTAACTCTTAAATCCACACAAGAATTAACTGGGTTGTTGAAGGTTCATTGGCTGGGTCTACATGGGAGGTATGCCCCAGAAATCTCTTCAGCTGTGCCTCTGGCTGAGGAAATTGTTACAGGGTTTGAGAGATGGATCCCATATGTTTTCTCCACTGTCTCTCCCAGGCCCCAATTTTATAGTTTGCTTCTTATTCCTCACACCCCTGCCTCCTGACATAGAAACAAAAAAAAGATCATCCCATATATGAATGAAAGCACTTCCGTCAATTATGAAGCAAACAGTAAGAAAATCTCTGCTGTTGGTCTTAGGCTTATTTTTTATTGCATAGTGAGTATGTGAACACATGTATTCCCTTACAATGAATGGTTTGTGAAATTAGCTGGGCATTTCTGTAGTTTCTCACAGCAACTGACCACTGATTTACTGAGCTCTAGTTCCTCTCTCAGGCATCTGCTACACCTCCATGTGATTCATCTCTCTCCCCTTCAGCTACTGAGCTTCATGGACCATTTCAAGAACTTGATTGCTCTGGCAAGGAGAGAACATATTGCTTTTTCAGCCAGTCTGGCCTTTCTGTCACATATTGCTGTGTCTTGTCTAGCCTTTGCACAGTTGAACTCACAAATGAGGTGATAACATGATGCTCTCTATTCTCATCCAACCACATTTTATCAGGATGAAATGAGGAGAGGAAGATATGGCCATTTCACTTACAGGTCAATCTTTAATTGAATAGTATATGAAAAGCTCTAGAACATGATTCTTGGTAACTAAAGTTTTCTTTTACATCCTATCATAAATTCGTGGCCACATGTTGACTAACAGCACTTCAATTTATTTATCTGTAATGTAGGAAAGCAAATTATACCATGTCAGTCAGTTCTTTCTATATAACAAGCTACCCAAGTGACAAGAAAAAACAGTAATCATTTGTTATTAGCTAGAGCACTGCAAGTGATCTTTGCTGGTCTGATGACCATGAGTAACTTGGTCAGGAATGTAGACTTGGGAATTTCCAAATTTCACAAAAGTTAATCAGTCTCAGTGGGGAAGGAGGCTACAAAGTTCTGTTATAAAGAATATAAATACATATGTATTACTTAGTACTATTGTTGTGCTTAATCTCAAAGTATTGTCATGACGATCACTACTCAAATAGACTATTACATTGAGAAAGCAGCTGTAGATAGTAACATCAACAAGCAGAAACAGCTGTGTTCCAATAAAACTTTAGTTGCAAAAGTGAATGGTAGAACTGATTTGTTTTTAGAGCCCATAATTTGCTATTCCCTGATGATCTACCATATTAAAAACTGAAACCTTCTAAAATGCTCCAATAATTGTGTCATTTTCCTCAACTTGCTAGTTTTTATTTTTCAAAAAAGAATTATATGAGACATATGCTTCTGAATAACTACATCTAAAGTATTATATTATATCTTTATGTTTTAGATGTTACATAGTTTTCATGAATAAGAAATCTAAAGTAGCAAAAACATTTTCAGGTTTTTACATTCAAATATTTGCTTAACATTGAGTCTATTTAGATGATTAATAAAAGTAACCTGTGCATATTCAGTCAGAGCATTATGAATCACAACTTTCAATTGCAAGGAGTAAATGATACTTATATTTTGATGATTTATTATTTTAGACTTGAATACTATGTGACTTTAATGTCTAAATCTCAAAGTGCAGTAGAATGGATTGCATAAAGTCATAAAAGCTGGTATTGGGGATTAAAATGTGAAAATACCATAAATTCATTGTTTGTGCATGAAACACTGCATTCATATATGAAAATATAGAAAACACTGTATTTATATATGAAAAAATTCAATTTAATGGCCAGCCATAATGTATAGTATCAGCAACTCAGCAAGGCACACCCAGAATCAGATCAACCCAATCTCCCCATCCGAAGGCTTTAGGAACCTCACAGAAGAGGGGCAGTGAGAATGTAAGAACCTAAAGATGATAAGCTTCACCTGTGGATAAGACATCTCACTCAACACATGACTGCTACACCTAAGAACTCACTATAGTGAGACTTGTCCTTACCAGACCTACATAATGACTAACATACCAACATGCCCCCATAGAATATCGAGGAACTTAAGAGAGATAAGAATAAACAGTGGAAACCTTGAGGACTAAAGCTGGATGAGTGAAGGAAAATGCCCCTATCAGTGGGTGGCCCAAAGAGAGGCAACATGATAAGCCACAGAGGCCTGAACCCCCACAAGAGTAGATAAACCAGAGGTAACCCTGGGATCCATAGGAGCAGACAGGCACAAAGGTGGGATTTCTGAAGGGGTGGAAGGGAGGAAGCAGTGATAAGTACTCATCGTGTTTGTAAAAGTGCAAAAATTTAAAAAAAAAAAGAGCGAGTAGACAAACCAAGTGAACCCTGGGTCCATAGAAGCAGGCAGGAGGATAAGAGGGAGAAAGATGGACTGAGGAAAGGAAAGGAAAGAGAATGGGTAGGAGGGGAGATGGAAGGAAGCAGGGATAAGTACTCAATATGTAAAATAAAAAAGTAAAAATTTTAAAAATTCAATTTAAAAACCTAGCTATAACTATTATTTATTCCTATGTAAAAGGTAATAATATCTGTGTTTATGGCACTCAGGAGGCAGAGATATGTGTGATTCCTTTGTTCAAGACCTAATATAGTTCCTGAGTTCAAGGACCATCCAGAAAAACAAGTGCTAGAGAAATTTCTTAATGATAGAAAGCTTGTCCACTATGCACAAAACTATGAGTTCACCCAACGGCAGTGAAAATATATAAACAAATATTTTAAAATGACACTACTCCTTTGGATGCTGTAAATTAATATTTAGTTTCACTATGATAAAAAGAGTTCACCGTAAGACATATATAATGACAATTTACCATTTCATTTTATATAAATGAGGCATCCTTAGGACACAACTGTAATAGTTGCAAGGCTTGTGGTAAAGAATAATCATTAGACAAATAGGTTAAAAAATTAGTCTCAGATTATCAAAATATTCAGTTATATATTTCCATGGCAATTAAAACAACTTCAGAAGTAAAGTCATATTAACTCACTTCCATTGGTGTTCAATATCAAAATAGTCTCTGTTCTGTGCCTTAGTTTAGATAATAGGCATCAACTTGACAGTTTAAGACTGAAAGCTTGGGGCACATTTGTAAAGAATTAGTAGTTGAGTTAGGCCCCAACGAGCCTGCAGGAGATTTTCTGATTGGTGGGGAGGCCCAGTCTAAGGTGAATGGACCAGCTGGATAAGATAGAAGAAACTCATTGAAGAAGTTGGAATCCTTTGGTATGCTTGGCTAGACATTTGTGCAAGGATTGTCCCTTATTTTTTTTAATTAATTATTTATTTATTTATTTCCACTCATACACACTTAATAGGTACACTGGTCCCCTCCCTCTCTCCACCCTTCCCTGGACCCTCTAGCTCCTTCTCCCCTTATGCAATCCTGTGGATATATGGATATAGTGTGGTCAGTTCCCTCAACCCCTGGTGTTGGTATGGGCTGCAAAACCAGATTAAGAACTGTAACTTGACTATCATTAAAGAAAATAAAACCTCTTGGTCACTCAAGCCATCTGGTCATGGATGTATCTGAAACAGTGCAGAGTGACTACAACACAGTTCCTAATCACATTTACCATAAGTAGTATGTGGTTCTGGTCTTTTTTTTTTAACCTTCCATCATTTTTTTGCAGCTATATTTGTCTTCATTGCTATTTACTTATTTTAGTATCCTGTGTATCAGTAGCATAAATTATTCTAGATGACTTATAGATTTTTTTCATCTTTACATTTTTCTCTGCATGCATGTTTATGTGTATATTCAAGTCCACATATGTGTGGATGGGCATGTGCTTGTGCAGGTCTGAGGTTGATAATGGAAATAATCTGTCACTGTTCTTCCACCTTATTTCTTGAGGTTGTGTCTCTAAATAAACCAAGAGTCTGGACCATGCTTGTTACAGTTCTATTTCCATGAAAAGTCAATAACTCTTCAACTGAGCATATTTCCATTGTACATCTGAATCTGACAAAATAAGCAGAAATATACATAAAGGAGAGTTGAACTTGTCTTCCCAGCTGCCTTAGTTAAAGAAGACAGTAGACCACTCAATGCATAAAGTTCTCAGCAGAGCAGAGATGTACTTAGGGGAATGGACACTGTATGGGCACTTCACTCTCATCCATGATGCCATTTTCAATGCCTCGGGGCTTGAAGATTAGGAGAGAAAAACTGACTTCACTTATTTCTTTTTATAGTTAGATACAGGTCATACCTTGACATTTGAGGGTTCAAACTCTAGACACTTTTGTTGAGAATTAGTTGTTGAGTTAAGCCCCGAGGAAACCTGTAAGAAAATTGTCTGATCAGTGAGGAGGCCCGGTCCATGGTGGGTGGGCACCACTATTCCCTGGTCAGGTGAATAAGATGGAAGGAACTAGTTGAGAAAGTTGTTGTACACTTGGCGAGACATATTGGTCTGGCAAGTAAGGATTATCCCTCTTCAGTCATTATATGGATATGGTGTGGTCAGTTCACTCAGGCCTTGGTGTTGGTGTGGGCTATCCAGCCAAGCTGGACAAGACATTGCAATGTCTAGGCAATCATAAGTTCCCTTAAGTCGTTTGGTTGTGACTTTATTATGAACAATGCAGAGTAGTAACTGCTACATGCCTAAAATATTGCTTTTGTGTGTACCTGTTGTCATCACCCAATTTCGTATTTTTTTATCATATTGAATAAGATTTGTTCAACCAAAGCAGAATGAGCAATTTATACTTTTAGTCTTCCTTACTTGCTCTTTTATTCCAAGGAGACCAGCAACTGACACCTCTCTTTTCTGAGAACCTTATACATGTTAAGAGATTAAATCAGACCAACAATCCTAGGAATTGAGTGACATGAATATTCATCTTTATACAGATGAGGAGATAATGCTTGTCATTTCGATGTGATAGAGTTAGTAAGTGACAGAACTAAATTCTAACCCTGACATTCTGCCCTGAGACCATAAATCTCTTCGGTTTCCCAATTAGCCAAAAATGTACCAGGTCAAACATTTACTTTCAACTCCTTAGATACCTCAGATGTCATGACTAATCAAGCTTTAATTTCTTTTCATCTCTCAAAAATGCTTAATTTTTGCACCAATTTTCAAAAAGTGGGTAAGCACATAAAACCACCTCCAAAGCAATTGCAACTAGAAAAATGTAAGAAAAATTGGAAATTTCTTAAAAATGTAATGCCTAGGAAAGAGTACTACACTGAAGATAGGTGGGAAGGAGTAATCAAAGAAGGTAAATGTTTATTGTCTTTTTCTGCAATGAGATGTTAGTCACAAAGTGTTAAAGCCAATGGTGATCTGCTGAAGCAATAATCAGTGACTTTAGTCATTGATATCATTAAAGAATAAAAATCTTTGATTTGATCAGTTATTCATGAATGTCAGGATGCTGGAGGAAGTGGTAACGGAAGAATGAAATACAAAATATAAAATTCCAGTTCATGTCTTGGATAGTTGGAGAAACTTTACCAACTATCCCAAGATGGATGCATTATACTCAGAGTTAATATGATATGCTACAATGGTAAGGAAGAAGCAAAGGCATTTAGATAAAGCATGAAAGGTGTTCATCTCATTGTGTTCAAAGCATAAAGCGTGTAGTAGGGAGCAAGCCATTCAACTATGGATGGACTGTAACATTAGTGAGAGAATTAATGGGCAAAAATTTCCAGAGAGTGTGTTGAATTTTATAGTTCATGTAATTGAGTGTCTGGTTATACTGAATATATTAAAATTATTTTTGAAGAAGAATCTATTTTAAAGAATTAATGTGAAATAATAGATAAATATGGAATGTAATTTAGGGGATTTGTCTTTCATTGAAAGTAGGTGAAACTGTACCAATTAATTTATAATTTATTTATTTGGTTTTACATTAGAAAGCAACATATTTAGACTCTGACTCTATGCAAATGGAAAAAAGCTGAAAGGTGATATGTTCTATGCTTCTTGATTTTATTCATATGCTTATGAATGCTCAAAATTACAGAGCAGGAGAGAAGGACCTTTGAGGTTAGTGGTGGAGTGTACTTGTAGAAAAGTGTCAGCTCCTCAGAACCTAAACAAACTCAAGTAAAACCATTTATTATTTTGGAGGAAAGGCTAATGTTATTATAATTATTAGGTTTCATAATTAGGCAAAGGTGTCAACTTGATGGTTGAGGGTTTGAACTCTGGGCACATTTGTAAAGAATTAGAGGTTGGGTTAAGCCCAGAGCAAACCTACAGGAGATTGTCTAGCTGATGGGGAAGGCCCAGCCAATGGTGGGTGGGACTAGGCCCTTAACAGGTGAATAAAATACTGAGAGCTAGTTGAGGAAAGGACATTCTTCTGTTCACTTGGCCAGACATGCTGGTCTGGCAATTAAGGATCATCCATCTCTCAGCTGTTATGCAGTGATAGTGTGGCCAGTTCCCTCGGCCCTGCCAAGCTGGACTGAGAACTGTAACCAGGAATCATAAGAGAGAATAAACCCTTGTTTCCTTAAGTCATTTGATGGTCATTTATCAGCAAACATGCAGGCGAACTGCAACATTAGTTTAATTACTATCTGGATGTTTTGTTACCTCAAAATTCAATATTCGTTGCAAGACACAGTAATCTTAATTGAGAAGTTGTTTCATTTGTACTGCAAAAAAGAGGAAAATGAGGATGAGGAAGAAGAGGGTAGGAAGATCAGCATGGATAGCCTTTAGATGTCTTATTACATAGTGTCAGATTGAATCTCATTCCTACCATTACAAGTAAAGTAAGACTGACAAGTACATGTAGCACTAACCTTAACCACAAGCTTTCCGCTGACACTAGCTGAGTTTTAAAACAAAGCAAATCTCTATCATTTTTCCTATTCCCACCTTATCCCTAACATATCCTGACATAGCTCTATGTCTGAACCTGTACCAGACCTAGCCATATATTTAATACAGACTATTTATCTAGCCCTACCTCTCCCTGTCAATGTAATATTCACCTATAAAATAATTGGAACTTTTCTGTTAGCCCATATGCTAATTTTAACCGTAGTACTAGATAAAAAGTTACATGCAATGACATAAAAACCAACACTGACACTTAAATCCTGAGTCCTAGTACTTGAGTGGGAACTCAAATAAGTATAAATGCAGAGCACCCTTTCCTGTTTTTTAATGCTAACCATAATGTTATCCCAGTGTATAACCCTAGACCTTTCTCTCAGTATGTTCCCTGGAAAAGAATAAGCCAAAGCTTCAAGAGAAACCATTTAAATAACCCTAAATGTCTCTGTTAATCTAAAATTCACCTACAAAGCAAGTATGGACCTACAATACCCTAATTTAAAACCCTAATCCCAACACCAAGATTGAATCTCATACTTATCACTACAAATAAGGAGGACTAACAAATACAGGCAGCACTAATCTTATCACAAGTTCACTCCTAACACTAGGCTGAGCTGTACTTTGAGTCTGTACACAAAGCATAGCCCTATCATTTCTTCAATTCCTAACCCTACCTTAACATAGTGTCCAATCCTGACATAGATTCATGTCTGAACCTATATACCACATATAACCATATATCTAAAGATATATAGTTAGACTAGAAGGCTTGCTTTAACTCTGAAATATTCATCTATAAAACAATTGTAGCCTTCATGTTATCCCATATGCTAATCAAAACCCTAACACCAGATCAACACCACACATATAATTACATAAAATTAACCTGACACATAAATTGACTGGGACTTCATATGAGTATCGACTAAGAGCATAGACTAACTCTTTCCCTGTTACCTAACACTAACCCTAACTCTAGCCCTGTGTCAATTCTAGAACTGTTCTCAGTCTGTACCACGCAAAAATAAAATAAGTCAATGTTCCATTGGAAATCATTTAAAATACCTTAAATGTCTCTGTATTCACTCTGTATTCACCTACAAAGCAAGTATAGTACTACCTAAAATCCAAACTAAAAGCTTACTCATAGGGTCAGATTGAAACTCATAACTACCATTACAGGTAAAGTTAGACTGTCAAGTACAGGAAGCACTGAACTTAACAACAAGCTGGCTGCTTACACTAGCCCAGGTCCTAGTACAAGTCTGTATTCAAAGCATAGCCCTATCATTTCTCCTATTCCTAACCTTATCCCTAACCTAGTGACCAATCCTGACATAGCTCTATGACTGAATTTGTACCATAAACTACCTAACCATATATTTAATACAGGCTATTTATGTCACCCTAACTCTTTCTGCGGATGTAATTTTCATTTAAAAAACAACTGCAGCTTTGATGTTAGCACACAAGTTAACAGTAACTCTAACACCAGATCAAAACTATGCATACGATTGCATTTAAAAACTAACACCTGACACCTAAATCCTAACACTTGAAGGGGTCCTTGAATGAGTATAAAACACAAAGCATAGACCTATCCTTTCCCTATTTCCTAAATCTAACGGTACCCTTAGTCTAGTTTCTAATCCTAGACCTAGCTCTTAGTCTGTTCCATGCTAGAGAATAAGCCAATCTACAAGAGAAACCATTTAAATCAACCTAAATCACTCTGTGGATCTAGAATTCACCTACAAAGCAAGTATAGCTCAACCCATAGCCTAAATTACAACCCTAGGTCTAGTGTCAAATTGAATCTCATACCTACCATTACAGATAAAGGAAGACTGAAAAATACAACAAGCAGTGCTCTTAAGCTTAAACTGATTCCCATACTAGCCTGAGTTGTAGTATGAGTTTGTACACAAAGCATAGCTCTATCATTTCTCCTATTCCTAACCCTATCCCTAATCTAGTGTCCAATCCTAACATATCTCTATGTCTGAACCTATACTTGGACTTATCCATATATGGAACACAGCCAACTTGAATTGCCTTAATTCTCTTTGTAGATGTAATATTAGCCTATAAAACAATTGTAGCCTTGTAGTTAGCCTGTATGCTAACCTTAACCTTAGCACCATATCAAAACCACATACATGATTACATAAAAACCAACCCTGACACATAAATCCTGCCTCCCAGCACATGAGTGGGACCTCGTGTGAGTATGATGTTTCCCTGTTTCTTAACACTAACCCTATCTGAGCAGTGTCTGATCCTCAACCTAGCTCTCATTCTATCCCATGCAAAGAATAAGCCAAAAGTATAGGAAAAACCATTTACATCACTATCAATCGCTTAGTTAATCCATAATTTACCTAAAAAACAAGGATGGACCTACCCATAATCAAAACTGAAAACAAATCATAGTGTCAGATTGAATCTCGTGCCTATCATTGTACAAAAAGGAAGGCTGACAAGTAGTGGCAACACTGACCCAAACCACAAGCTGACTGCGAACATTACCCTGAGTTGTGGTCAGTCTGCACACAAAGCAGAGCCCTATCATTTCTCCTATTCCTAATAGTATCCTTAACATAACATCCAATACTGACATAGCTGTAAGTCCGAACCTATACCATAACTTAACCATATATATAATACAGACGATTTGGATGGCTCTTACTCTCTTTGTGGATGGAATATTCATCTATAAAACAATTGTAGTCTCTTTATCAGTCCATAACTAAGCCTAACTCTAGCATCAGATAAAAACCAAACATATGACTAAATAAAAATGAATCCTAACACTTAAATTCCAACTCCCAACACTTGAGTGGACGTGGCATGAGTAGGAACACAGAGAATAGATCTACCCTTTTCCTGTTTTCTAATCCTAACTCTACCCAAAGTGTCCAATATCCAACCTAACTCTCAGTCTGTCCCATGCAAAGAATAAGGCAAAACTCCAAGAGAAACCATTTAAATCACCCTTGTTGCAGTTCGACTGCATGGCCACTGATATATCACTACCAAACAACTTAAGGGAACAGGGGGTTTATTCTCTTACAATATAGACTAGTTATAGTCCTCAATCCAGCTTGACAGAAGAGCATACATCAATACCAGGGCCTAAAAAACTGGTTATACCATCTCTACATAACGGCTGAGAGAAGGACAATCCTTACTGCGTCCAGACCTGCACATCTGGCCAAGTTTACACAAGGATGCTGACTCTTTCAACCTGCTCTTGTGTTTTATTCCAGGGCCTGATTCCACCCACTAGGGCCTTCCCCATCAGCCAGACAATCTCCTACAGGTTTGCTCTGGGCTTAACCCAACCACTAATTCTCCAGAAATGTGCCCAGAGCTCAAAACCATCAACTGTCAAGTTGACACCTGTGCTTAACTATGACAACCCTCAATAATCTCTCTATTAAACTAGAATTTGAATACAAAGCAAGTATGGATTCACCCATAACCCAAAATTAAAGCCTAATCCTAGTATCACATTGAATCTTATAATTGCCATTACAGGCAAAGGAAGATTGACAAGTTCAGGCAACACTGACCAAAGCCACAAGCCGACAACTAACACTAGCCTGAGTCCTAGTATGAGTCTGAGCAGAAAGCATAGCTTTCATTTCTCCTGTTCTTAACCTTATCCGTAACACAATGTCCAATCCTGACACAGGTCTGTGTCTCAACCTGAACCCAGATCTAACTATATTTATTTATATATATTTATACATATATATTTAATACAGATTATTTGGCTTGCCCTAAACCTCTCTGTAATTGTATTATTCATCTAAAAATAATTTTAGCCATGTTGTTAGCCAATATTCTAATCCTAACCCTTGCAACAGATCAAAACCAAACATATGACTACATAAAAACTACACCTGGCACTTAAATCCCAAGTCCAAGCACGTGAGGAGGACCTTGAATGAGTATAAACACAGAGCACAGACCTACCTTTTACCTATTTTGTAACCTTAACCCTAAGCCTAATGCTAGCACATTGTCGAATTCTAAATCTAGCTGTCAATCTGTCTTATGCAAAAGGATAAGCCAAAGCTCCAAGAGAAACATTTAAATTACACTAAATCTCTCAATGGATATAGAAAACTCTGCAAAGCAAGCATAGTCCCAGCCACAACACAAATTACAACTTTAAACCTAGTGTCAGATTGAATTTCATACCTGCCATTACAGGTAAAGGAAGACTGATAAGTACAGGTAGCACAGATCTTAATTACAATCTGACTTTTGACAGTAGTCTGAGTCCTAGTATAAGTCTGTACACAAAGCATAGCCCTATCATTTCTACTATTCTAACCCTAACATAACTCTAACATAGTGCTCAATACTCACATAGCTCTATGTGTGAACCTGTACCACGACCTAACAATAAATCTAAAACAGATTATTTGGTTCATCATAATTCTATTTGAATATGTTACATTTAATCTATAAACACTTGTAGCCTTGTTGTTAGCCCATATACTAATCCTCACCCTAGCATATCATAACCACAAGTATGATTACATAAACACCAACCCTGACACCTAAATCTCTTTTCCTAACACTTGAGTGGGACCTCCTATTATTATGAACACAGAGCATAAACCTATTCTTCCCCTGTTTCCTAACTCTAACTCTCACCCTATCTGATTGTATAATCCTAGACACAGTTCTCAGTTTGTTCCATGCAAAAGAATAATCCAGAGCTCCAAGAGATAACACTTAAAACACCATAAATCTCTGTCATCTAGAATTCACCTACAAAGCAAGTATAGCCCCACGAATAGCCCAAATTAAACCCTAACCATTGTGTCAGATTGAATATCATGGCTAACATTACACTTAAGTAACATTGACAAGAATAGTCAGGACTGACCTTAACCATAAGATGACTCCTAGTAGTACACTGAGTTCTAGCATGAGTTTGTACATAGTATAGATTCTATCATTATTCATATTCTTAATCCTAACCCTAACATACTGTCCAATTCTGATATAACTTCATGTCTGAACCTGTACCAGAACCTAACAAAATATCTAATACTGACTATTTGGCTTGTCTAATGCTCTCTGGGGATGTAATATTCATCTACAACAATTGTACCCTTTTTGTTAACCAAAGTGCTAACAATAGCCTTAAAAACAGATCAAAATTTCATATATGATTACATAAAACTTAATCCTGTCAACTAAATCTCAACTCCAAGCACTTGTGTGGGACCTCATAGAGTATGAACACAGAACATAGACCTATCTTTTCCCTGAATCCTAACACTAACCCTAATCCAGGCCATTTCTAATCCTAGACCTATCTCTCAATCTATCCCATACAAAAAAATAATTGAAAACTCCAAGAGAAACTATTTAAATAACCTTAAATCTCTTTCAAGAACTAGAATTCACCTACAAAGCAAGCATTGTGCCACCCATAGCCCAAATTACAACCCAAATCCTAAAGTGAGATTGAATATCATGCCTATCTTTACATGTAAAGGAAGACTGACAAGTACAGGTAGCACTGACCTTAATGACAAGTTGATTTCTAACACTATCCTGAGTCCTAAAAAGAGTTTGTAAACAAAGCATAGCATTGTCATTTCTCCTATTCCTTTACACTAATGCTAACATAGTGTCCAATCTTGACTTAGCTCTATGTCTGAACCTGTGCCATGATGAAACCATATATTTAATACAGACTATTTGGCTGGCCCTAACTCTCTTGGTGGATATAATATTTATCTAATCTTAGACAATAGCTGTCTGTCTGTCCCATGAAAAACAATAGCATAGCCCTTTCATTCTGATATTCCTAACCCTAACCCTAATATAGTCTCCAATGCTGACATAGCTCTATGTCTGAACCTCTACCATGACCAAACCATATATCTAGTACAGACTATTTGACTCATCCTATCTGTATCGCTATGGATGTGATATCCATCAATGCAAGAATTGGAGCCTCGTTGTTAACCCGAATGCTAACTCTCACCTTAGCACCAGAATATTAACACACATATGATTACATAAAAACCAACAATGACACCTAAATTCTGACTCCTAACACTTGATAGGAACCTCCTTGGAGTATGATCACAGATAATAGAGCAATTCTTTCCTTGTTTTCTAGCTAACCTAATCCTAGCCTAGTATCTAATCTTAAACCAAGCTCTCATTCTGACCCATGCAAAAGAATGAGCAAAATTTCCAAGAGCAACTATATAAATGACCCTCAATCTTTCTGTGGATCTAGAATTCACCTAAAAAGCATGTGTAGCACCATCTGCACCCCAAATTGCAACCCAAATCATTATTCATATTGGATCTCTGCCCTATCTTTACAGGTAAAGGAAGACTAACAAGTATAGGCATCACTGCTCTTAACTAAAAGCTCACTCCTGATGAAGGTTTAAGTCATACTTGATTCTGGACACAAAGCAAAGCCCTATCATTTCTCCTATTCCTAACACTAACCCTGGCATAGTGTCCAATCTTGACTGTGTGAACTTGTGACACAAGTGAACCACATGTCTAATACACATTTTTTTGTCTGGGCTGAATTCTTTCTGTGTTTTAATATTCATTTATAAATCAATTGTAGAATTGTTGTTAATACTGATGCTGTTATATCAGTACCCTAATCCCAAATTAAAACCTTAATGGAGCCACACATTTAATCTTGCCTGAAATTACAAGTAAAGGAAGAGGTATAAGTATAGTCACCACTGACCTTAACTGTCAGCTAACTCCTAACACTAGGCTGAGTCCTAGTATGAGTCTCTACTTAAAGAATAGCCCTTTCCTTTCTGGTATTCCTAACCCTGACATAGGTCTACATCTGAAGTTGTATCATGACCTAACATATATCTATTACAGACTATTTGGATGGCCCTAATTCTTTTGGTGGATTTAATATGCATCTATAATACAATTGAATCCTTTTTGAAATCTCTTATGCTAGCATATCCCCAAATTGAGCACAAATTAAAACCCCAATTCTAGTATTAGTTTGAACCTTATGCCTACCATAACTGGTAAAGGAAGACTGACATGTACAGGAGCACTGACTTTGAGCAAAATGGGACTCCTAATACTAGCCTGAGTCCTAGTATGAAGCTCTACACAAAGCATGCCTTTTCATTTCTGATATTCCTAACCCTAACCCTAACATAGTCTCCAATGCTGACATAGCTCTATGTCTGAACCTCTACCATGACCTGACCATATATCTAATACAGACTATGTAGCTAACTCTAATTCTCTGGGTAGATGTAATACAATTAGAAAAAAAAATGTGGGAGAAAAAATCATAGAATTGTTGCTAAGTTGTTTTGTTAGTTTATCACCAATCACAGTCAACATTAGAACCCTAATCATACATTCAACATTGAATCTTGCCTACAATTTCAGGAGAAGGAAGATGGGACAAGTACAGACAGCACTGTCCTTAATTAAAAGTTTACTCCTAAAAATAGGCTAAGTCTCAGTATGTGTTTGTACAGGAAGAATAATAGACCTTTCATTTCTGACATTCTTAACACTAACCTTAACATATTGTCTGATTCTGACATTATTCCATGTCTGAATTTGGACCATGACCTAACAATACATCTATTACAAACTATTTGGATGGCCCTAATTCTTTTGGTGGATTTAATATTCATCTATAATACAATTGAATTCTTGTTGTTATCCCTTATGCTAGCTTATCCCCACATTTAGCACAAATTAAAAGCCTAATCCTAGCATCTGATTGAATCATTCCCACTGTAACTGGTAAAGGAAGACTGACATATACAGGTAGTACTGACCTTTATAACAAAAGCTGACTCCTAACACCAGTGTGATACCTAGTATAAGTCTGTATGCAAAGCATAGCACTATCATTTCTCCCATTCCTAACCCTAACCCTAATATAGTATGCAATCTTTAAATAGCTCTATGTGTAAACCTATGACAGGAACTCACCAAACACCTAATACACACTATTTCGTTGGCCTTAATTCTCTTGGTGCATTTAATATTCATCTATAAAACAATTTTAGACTTATGTTACTATGTCACCACCAATAGACCAAATTAAAACCCTAACCGTAGATTACATTGAATCTTACCTACAATTACAGGTAAAGAAAGACTGATAGTACAAGCAGCATTGACCTTAATAAAATGCTTACACTTAACACTAGGCTGAGTCCTAGTACGCGTCTCTACCAAAACATAGCTTTTTAATTTCTGATATTCCTAACACTAACCCTAACATAATGTCCAATCCACATATAGTTCTATGACTAACTTTGCATTATGACATAACCATATATCTAATACAGACTATTTGGGTGGTCCTAATTATCTATAATATATTCATCTATAATACAATGGTTTCCTAGTTGTTAGTTCTTATGCAAGTGTATATCCCATACATAGCCCAAGTAAAAACCCTAATCCTCCTGTCAGATTGAATCTCATGCCACCATTTCTGGTAAAGGAAGACTGACACATACAGGTAGTACTGACCATAAACAAAAGCTGACTCCTAACAGTAGCCTGAATCATAGTATAAGTCTGTGCACAAAGCATAGCCTTTTTATTTCTCATATTCCTAACCCTAACAGTATCCAATCATGACATAGCCCTAAGTCTGCACCTCTACCATGACCTAACCATGTGTCTAATACAGACTATTTGGGTCACTCTAACTCCCTCTGTGAATCTAATATTCATCTGGGAAAGAATTGTAGGATTTGTTTTTAGCCCATGTGTGAACTCTAACTTTAGCATTAAAAGAAAAATATGCACATGATGACATAAAAATAAACATTGAAACCTAAATCCTAACACTTGATTGGAATTTCCATTGATTATGAACACAGAACATAGACCAAGTCTTTCCTTGTTTCCTAAACCAAACCCTAATTCTAGCCTAGTGTCTAATATTAGACCTAGCTCTCATTCTGTCCCATGAAAAAGAATGAGCCAAAGCTCCAAGAGCAACTATTTAAATGGCCCTCATTTGGATCATGTGTAGCACTGTCTGTACCCCAAATTACAACCGAAATCTTTTGTCAGATTGAATCTCCCATCTAACCACTACAGGTAAAGGAAGATTAACAAGTACAGGCAGCACTGATCTTTACCACAAACTGACTTCTAACACTAGACCGCATCATAGCTTGAGTGTGGAAACAAAGCATAACCATATCATTTCTCCAATTATTAACCCTAACCCTAACATAATGTACAATCCTGACATAGCTCTATGTGTGAACCTGTACCATGACCTAACTATATATCTAATACAGACTATTTGGCTTGCCTTAACTCTCTTGGTTGATATAATTTTCATCTCAAATACAATCTTAACCTTGTTGGTACCTCTTATGCTCACCCTAATCCTTGCATCATTTCAAAACCTCACATATGATTACATAAGTACCAAATGTTACACTTAAATCTTGATGCCTAACTCTTGAGTGGGATCCCATATTTGTTTCTTTTATTGGAGGGGGACCTTATATTTGTATGTACACTGTGTATAGACCTCTCCTGTCCTTGTTTCTTCACCTTAACCCTAACTTTAGCCCAATGTCTAATCCTAGACCTAGCTCTAAGTCTGTCCCAGGCAAATGAATAACCCCAAAACTCCAGGAGAAACCATTTAAATCAACCTAAAGCTCTCTGTAGATCTAGAATTCATCTACAAATCAAGTATAGACCCATCCACAGCCCAAATAACACCCCTAATCCTAGTTTCAGTTTGAATCTCATTCCTACTATTACTGGTAAAGGAAGACTGACATTTACAGGCAGCATGGTGACTATTCCTTAAGTAATTTCTGGCTGAATAGGTTTTGAGTACTTTCCAAATGTTCAGCTATCCTGAATGTTTTGTGTCTTAGGAGAGTTCTCTGTGACATAAATGGAAGTTTCATTTGCTAACAACCCAGAGCAACCAAGAACAAAGTGACTAGTTTCAGTTCAAAATTATCTCCAACTCATTGTCTGTGATGAAGAACAGAATTACTGTAATGACGAAAATTAAACTTTCAATTTTATTTCCATCACTTGGCATATGATTTGGCTCCACAGAGAGATATTTGGAGAGTAAAAGTATTAGCATTTCAATGATTTATATTAAAGTCAATTATACCTATTTAAGTCCAAAATTGAATTTCATTCCTATGATGTGGGGAAAAAAAGAGAACAATGGATATCTTAAATGAGGTAGTGGGAATTTTTTGAATCTCTTCTCTGCAGGAGACAGTGTTTCTTGTATGCAAGGGTCAAATGCATGTTGAAAAACACAGAGAGTCAGCCTTAACCTTCAAGAAAATTTATACCTAATTCTAAATCTCTTGCAGCAGCATTAAAAAAGAGAAATGAAAACAAAGAGTCTTAAGAGAGAGATTAGATAGCAGAACAGATTGTTTACTTGCCTTGTCTCCTGGATTTTCATTCTCTTCTTTTATCTCTACAGCCTTGAGGATTTATTGGCAACCATTTCATTTGTCTTTCTGTGGGTTTAAAATTGAGGTGATGAGATGGAATATTACCTGTGCTTCGGAACATCCATGAGTGACATGTGATAGTTGCCTGGGAAACTAGAGATGAAATTCTACAGGCCATTGAAAGGCTTACATTTGAGAATAAAGCTCAAGGAATGTTCAAACAGTACACTGACAGTGAGTGCTGATCCCCCTCTGCTACTTGGTAGGATGCTCGAGCTTCAGAGAACAGAAAACCCTCAGATAAAAGTGGCCTAGCTAATAAAGAAAAGTGGTATGCAATGCCACCATGGACTAGAGGTATGACATACCCAGTGCAGTGAGGGGCTCAGGGTAATCAGAAATCAATGCTCCATTCTGTCTGTTCCTCACTAAAACTGGTTGTCCTATGGTTTCACAATGCCTGGTGGCATCACAGTGACAATATTTCTAATTTTCTGGTATCAGGAAAACAAAAAGTAAATTTGTCCCTTAAACACAGTAAGTGTTCAGAAAAAAAAAATAACTGTCTACCTCTAGACAGGAGAGTGCTATTGGCTGACTGGCTTAAACTAAATAAAATCCCTCCTCAGTATCGGATATATTGTGAATCTTAGTACTGAACAGCAGTCTATCAAGAAGTGGTAATGGGTGATAATGGGTAAATAGAGGCTGGTTGTCTTGTATATCACACATGTAGAGAGATGTTTTGCTTTGAATGTGAAATGTTGCCCACAGACTCAAGTATTTGAACACTCAATCCTTTCTAAGTGGCATTGTTTGGTGGCATTATGGAACCTTCACAGAGGTAAGGCTCATTAATTGGAACTATATACTATAATGCAAAATTCCTTAACGGTAACACCTAAAATTGAATACCTGGCCAAACATGTATCTGCAATAACATCTAACATATGAGTACTTAACTTACCACTAACTTATCACATCTCTCAACAGAAAAAAATGCAAGGATTACTGATTCAGCTCTTATAGGTTGGAAACTAAATACTTCAAAGACTTATATATCTTCCCTCTCTCTACTTTTGTTTATTTTCTACCTAGCTGAATACAAATCAGTTTTCCTGTGTCTCAAATGAAAAATACAAATAAATATTTATATAGGCTGGAAAGACAGGGTGGGAAGAAAGAGTGAATTATTAAAGAAATAATAATAAGTATGGAGGAATGCAATTGAAGTGAGGAAAACAATAAAGCAAGTGCCCATGAAAGAACAAATTTGAAGATAAATTTAAGCAAGAAGAAACTTTGCATGAAAGAAAAATGATGGGATAGGTAGGATAAAGGTAACAGAGATGAAAGTCATGGTAATAGCATTAGTGGCTGTGGAATTTTGAGTCGCACTGAGCATACCACTGTGCTTCTTTATCATAGAAATTCCACTGGTGAGGAAAGACTGGTACTCACACATGCCTGTTTATATAACTTGATCTTGTTAATAATGTTTCCCCATATTCACTTTGCTATGGTCTGGCTTTTGCTCATAAAGTAACACAAAGCAAATAATATTACACTTGATAGAAACATGTGAAAGCCAGAAACAAAACTATAAACAAATGGAATTTAAAATAGCCCAAGGTTTTGCCATCTGCAATAAACCAACTGAACTACCAGAAAGTGGGAATACCAGTGTGATTTTCTCTCTTTTTCTTTGTCAGTAGATAAACACAAAGGAACAAAATACAAAGCAAAAAATCTCTTCCCCCATAACACTATAGAAAAAAGAAACAGTACATATGGATACCAACTGGTTCTTAGTTATGAAATCTGAAATGAACAAATAAAGTTAATAACAGAGGGTTAGCCGAGCAGTGACATTCAGTAGCATGTGTTTTGTGTGTAAAATATGCATATGGACACACATGTTTAAAATATAGTCCAGATGTACTCAAAGTCATTATGCTTTAAGCAGACCATCCACATACATATGTCTTCCAACATAAATTGTAAATGCTTACAAATTTAATTCCATTTTAAGAAGATATATCCAAGATACCAAATACAAGTGACTACAAGGGACTTCTGATTCTTGTGTGTAGCTAGGCCTTTCAGTTTTTAAATCTGTAAAGGAAAGGTCCAGAAATAGACTCAGCGTGCTCTGATGCCTGCTGCCTGCAGTTGCCAGGGTGAAAATGTGTGCTTGTCTGCTCCTCAAGTCCTCCATGAAGATTTACAACCAGGAGACACTGTTGGCCATGAGGTGCTGCTGTTGATTCATTTTCAGGTGGAAATTTGTGCAACTATTGAAAGGAAACAAAAAAAAATTAGATAAAATTTCTCTCCCTGTGCCAAGAAGCCTTAGGGTACTGAAAAGGATGATTCAGATTCCAACTTCATCAAGACTCTGGTTATGATTAGATGGCTACCTGTTTGTCTTCTGTTAGACATGTCCCATGAGAATGAAGGAAAGTTCTCTTTCAATACGGGCAAAGATTTACAGTGAAGCTGTAACAGTTGTCAAACAGCTAAAATACAAAAAATGTTCATTAATTCCAATGTATACAAGAATCAGTGAAAGGTAATTCCCTGGCATTGACCTTCTTGAGTATGAGAACTACATTTGCCTTGAGTTAGCAATCTGACAAGCACGTTATTTCTTTTATAAATTTTTCAAGAAAAAAAATGAATGACAGAAAAAATGTGCATATCATTCTCTTTGCTATTTGGACTAAACTACCAAAATTTTGCTCATGTGCATGGATTTCTAAATAAAATTCAAAAGAGTCTCCATCTTTTCTGAAAGGTCAAGACATTTTACTGTATCACAGTGTACTGAGGAGGACTATGATGCTCTAGATCAGGGAAATGTGCTCTATCATTTTGCAAATAATGATTATAAGTAAATGGAAATATTTTTTGACAAGCCAACATGTTTGTTGTTACTAAAACATTATCATGTTTGAAATTCAACATGGACAGTGATTGACATGAATGATTTTGTTTTGAAAAAGGTCACAGTTGTACATAAATCTATATAAATGCCATTGTTCTTATATGTCTCTACTACACAGATGCAATTGCAATTTCCTGGGAGAATATGTTAGGAAATCCATGTTTGACATACAAGTTTATGGATAGCTGTTCTTAATATACATAGCTCGTGGGGAAATTAAAGTCATTCAGTATACAATAATATTCATGAATGCACAAAGATATTAAAAATAAGCTATTCTAAGTTGTTTTAAATTGCTATCTTGGGGTTGGGGTATAGCTTAGTTGAGAGTACTCATCTAATGTTTATGAAGCGCTGGGTTCAATTCCAGCAGTACGTAACTCTGGGCATGGTAGTATATACTTGTCATCCCAGCACTGGGAGGTAGAAGCAAGAAGATTAAAAGTTCTTGGTTACACAGTGATAAATAAAATAAAAGTAGATACATAAAAACTAATAAATAGGGCTGGAGAGGTGGCTCAGGGGTTAAGCCTCCGCCTTGCAGGCGGAAGGTCCCGAGTTCGGATCCCAGATCCCACGTATAGACGCCAGGCGGAAGCGGGGGCGGCCTGCGCTTCTGGTCCTGGTAGGGCGGAGCCTGTGAATCCCAGGGCAGAAGGAGGTGGAGGCGTCCATGGTGGTTCGCGAATTCGTCCGTGGTTCTACACACACATACACACACACAGACACATGCGCGCACATACACAGAGTTGAATAAATAATAATAATAATAAAAAAACTAATAAATAATAGGAATTTGAGTTAACTTAAGAGTAATATTTAAATTTAAATTTGGAATAAGCATCATGTTATCACCACTGGCATCTTTGCTCTAAAGTCTGTGACTGTGGATTATTTAATTATGTATGCACAATACTCTATCTAGAAAATGTTTATAAAGAGTGATATTTTCCTTTGGTGCTAGATCTTCATTTGACAATCTGAGAAGATAAATTCCTACTAATGGATCAAACTGATCTTTTTCATTACATTTACAATGCAAAAATCAATAAAGAATTATCCAAATTAATTAGATTTTTATTCAAATGCTTCTAGCATGATTATCATAATACCTAAGTAATCAGACTAAATCTAAATAAATTAATTCAATAAAGTGATCACCTAAATTGTATGTTGATAGTATAATTTCTAAAGACAGTCAGACATGACTAAAAGAATCTTCCAGGTATTTTAAAGTGTGCTAGCAGTTACATAATTGAACTTTCATAGCTGACAGTTAAGCACACTATGTGACAGGTTAAAAGAGGGGTGATGACAGTGCTCCCTAATATATCAAGAAAGTTAAGGCTTCCTGCATGAAAATACTTATGTTCTATCATTTTCACTTCTAAATCTTCTGTTCTTCTGTTTTTCATATGAGAAAGAAAGATTGTTAGACAAAAGTCATCCATCTGCATATGCGTTGATGCTGTCTATGCTGTGGCTTCTAAGGTATTGATATATCAAGTGAGTTCTTTAAAATGTACATATTCAGAATTCTTTAATATTTCTTTTCCAACTACTTCCTTTTCTAACAATATGTCACTCCCCATGCAATAAATGTAAACAACTCTGAATATTGATGTTGCATCACAATTGCTTTACTTTCCTTCAGAAAATAAAGTTTTAAGCAAAGTTTTAAGGAGATGGTTCTCTGCATACAGTTTGGCATCTGATGATGAAAACTGGAGTTCGTATCCACAGAATACAAATAAAGTAGAATACGGTACTGCATTTCCATAATCTCAGCACTGCTGGGAAGAGACAGGAAATGTAACCAAGAAAGTTCTGTAATCTCCTTGACCAGCTAGCTTGGCATATACAGATTCTGACAAGACAAACTACTGCAATAAAGTAGAAAAGGACCGACATGCAAAGTTTTATTCTGTCCTCATAATATGCGATGTTCAGACCTAACCTGGAGAAAGAGAGAGAGAGAGAGAGAGAGAGAGAGAGAGAGAGAGAATGCCAAAAGAGATATTAAGAAATACTTATAACCATATTTCTTTAACTTCCACAAAGCTTCTTACATTTATACTCAGAATTCTCTAAGATACTATATAACTTTTAATTAGCAAATGTATTTAAGATCCCATACAAATGTTTTAGTTTCTCCTAAAATATGCCAGCATTCACATTTTTCCTCCTATTACTCTTTCTAAATTCAGTATCTCTCCTCTTCCACTTACTTTCGGTTTAGCTATCTCTCAATGCCCTAACTTTAACATTGGATCAATCTCCTGGATATGTGAAAGTTTGACTTTGCTTTGCTTCATTTTATTCTGTAGTGATTTTTCTTCGTGACCATGTTAATTCCTTAATCACAAATTACCTTCCTATTCAGTTAGGTCCCTTGATGTTTTCCTTGTGGTCTCATTTATCCCTGTTTCTAACTTCCTATTGTTGATCTGATTGATTAGCTATTATGTGAACTTTTCTCCTGGCAAGACACCACACAAAGGTATTTCCAACCCAACTGAAATTCAATGATTATGCCAGGGTCCAAGTTGATGAAACAAAAACAAACAAACAAAAGTTGGGGCTCAGAGAGGTGCATACAATAAGTACTACGGGTAAGGGATTACTAATGGCACAAGGAGGATTCAAAGGCAGCTACATCATCAGAAAACCTCCTCCCAAAATGGGCAGGTTACTGAAGCTTCACCCCCAGAACTCTCTGCTGCATGACTTAGGCTACTGGACTGCTCTGGGATCTCTCATCAACTGCTAGACTGTTTGCTGGCTTTCTCTCCTAGACTTCTTGCCTGGCCTATTTAGCAGTCTCTTCCAGACTGATTGCTCTGCGCCGTCTTCTTTACACTACTTTGAACTGTCACAGACTCTCCTTCCAAACTGCTGGACTGAACTCTTCTAGACTGCTAGTCTGTTCAGTTTCACTTCTAGGCTTCCTCACAGCTCAGAGGTTTCTTTCAGAGTGCTTAGCTGGCAGGAAGATCCCCTTAGCTATTACATACTGTTTTCACCATATCCTGGAGGGAGAACACCCCTCCCCAAAGTTTGTTACTTTCAGGAACTTCCTGAGTCTAATGAGTTGTTTATTTACAGAAGCTTCCTCCAGGGTATGATGTTTCAATATCCTCCTTAGTTTAGAATCTAACAAAGTCTATGATGACTTCCCACATACAATATATGCCATGCAACATATGTTAATGTAAAATATTCAAAGCTTAAAGAGATTGAAACTCTCTAAATCTATTTTTTTTTGTATTTCTTAAGTCCTGAAAAGCAATGATTTTAAACCATCTTCAAATCTTATAGCTCTACACAGATATCTGGATGTCACTATAATTATTTTTCTGTGTTCCTTAACTTCAGCCAATATTTGAGGTTGAATTT